>CM056056.1:80024654-80624654 GCA_029574335.1 Rana kukunoris
TATACATATATATATATATATATATACCCATACAGTGCATCCGGAAAGTATTCACAGCGCTTCACTTTTTTCACAATTTGTTATGTTATAGCCTTATTCCAAAATGGAATAAATTCATTCTTTTCCTCAGAATTCGACAAAAAATACCCCATAATGACAATGTGAAAGAAGTTTGTTTGAAAACCTTTGAAAATGTATTAAAAATAAAAAAATGAAAACAATCACATGTGCATAAGTACTCACAGCCTTTGCCATGACACTTAAAATTGAGCTTGGGTGCATTCTGTTTCCATTGCTCATCCTTGACATGTTTCTACAACTTGATTGGCATCCACCTGTGGTAAATTCAGTTGATTGGACATGATTTGGAAAGGCACACACCTGTCTATATAAGGTCCCACAGTTAACAGTTCGTATCAGGGCACAAACCAAGTCATGAAGTTCAAGGAATTGTCTTTAGACCCCTTAGATAGGATTGTATCGAGGCACAAATCTGGGGAAGGTACAGAAACATTTCTGCAGCATTGAAGGTTCCAATGAGCACACTGGCCTTCATCATCTGTAAATGGAAGAAGTCTGAAACCAACAGGACTCTACATAGAGCAGGCTGACTGGCTGGCCAAACTGAGCGATCGGGGAAGAAGGGCCTTACTCAAGAAGGTGATTAAGAACCCGATGGCTACTCTGACAGAGCTCCAGCTTTTCTTTGTGGAGATAACCTTCCAGAGGAACAAACATCTCTGCAGCACCCCACCAATCAGGCCTCTATGGTAGAGTGGCCAGATGGAAGCCACTCCTCAGTAAGAGGCACATGACAGCACGCCTGGTTTTTGCCAAAAGGCACCGGCTCTCAGACCATGAGAAACAAAATGATGTGGTCTGGTGAAACAAAGATTAAACTCTGACCTGACTGGCAAGCATCATGTCTTAATGTGTGAAATAAAGCTCTAGTATTGGGATTATATTGGCAACGAAAACAATTTATATAGAAAAGAATATATATTTGTACCATCGTTTGACTGTCTCCAGATGATCTGGAGGTTTTGAATACTTGCCATTGTATCATTTGTACATCATTCAGCTATTTCATGGTTTTAATGTCTACAACCATATATGTTTTGTATATAATGAATTTTTTGTACAAATAAATTAATATTTTTCTATATAATTTATTTTCGTTGCCAATATAATCCCAATACCAGAGTTTTTTTCACACATTAATTTTTAAGGGATGATGGCAACTATATGTTTTGACGTATGAGTTGACCAAAATTTACAGCAAGCGCCATGTCTGGAGAAAACCAGGCAGTGCTCATCACCCGGCCAATACCATCACTACAGTGAAGCATGGTGATGGCAACATCATGCTGTGGGGATATTTTTCAGTAAAAGGAACTGGGGGACTAGTCAGGATCAATAGAAAGATGAATGCAGCAATGTACAGAGACATCCTTGATGAAAACCTGCTCCAGATCGCTATGGACCTCTAGACTGGGGCGGAGGTTCATCTTCCAACAGGACAATGACCCTAAGCACACAGCTAAGATAACAAAGCAGTGGCTATGGGGCAACTCTGCAAATGTCCATAAGTGGCCCAACCATAGCCCAGACTTGAATCCAATTGAACATCTCTGGAGAGATCTGAAAATGTCTGTGCACCAAGGCTCCACATCCAACCTGATGGAGCTTGAGAGGTTCGGCAAAGAAGAATGGGAGAAACTGCCCAAAAATAGGTGTGCCAAGCTTGTGGCATTATACTATAAAAGAATTGAGGCTCTAACTGGTGCCAAAGGTGCTTCAAAAAAGTATTGAACAAAAGCTGTGAATACTTATGTACATGTGATTTTTCTTAATTTTTTTTTTTTTTTTATAAATTTGAAAAGGTTTCAAACAAACTTCTTTCACGTTGTCATCATGGGGTATTGTTTGTTGAATTTTGAGGAAAATAATGAATTTAATCAATTTTGGAATAAGGCTGTAACATAACAAAATGTGGAAAAAGTAAAGCGCTGTGCATACATTACGGATGCAACATTTTGTCATGTTACAACCAAAAATTTGAATGTGTTTTATTGCGATTTTTTGTGATAGACCAACACAAAGTTACACATAATTGTGTAAAGCTGACTTTCAGCAGCTGAAAGAGGAAAATGAAGAAGACCGGTTCCTCTATATGCTGCCCCCGCCACTCCTCCTATCCAGGAGCATAGAGGAGCCCCACACACTCCCTGAAGCATGGGGCTGGGGAAATTGTGACCACTGTAGTTTTGCCTCAGATATAAGTTCTTTTTTTTGTATGTTATTTTTTATTTTTATATTTCCTTTTAGTATACCATTCATTGAGATTTTGTTGTGTGGATCTTTAAGGAGCCCAAAGATGCAAAACACATAGATTTTTAGCCCCGTATTTGACTTTGTGTATTCTATGAGATTCTGAGCATCTCACTTATGTAAACTCATGCAAGCTAGATTCAACAATATTATAGTTTATTCATGGTGTTAGTCGAATTGCTTTTAAGGTTTTATATAAGAGATATAATAAAGGTGTATGTTGAGCCATTTCAAACAGCTGTAGATTTGTTACCGGTATTTCCATGTGGTACAATAAAAGTCCCATTGTTACTCCTCCCTAACTTTTCTCTTCAGTTTAGGAGGTTTGGAGGTGGTTTTCCTTCTTTACTCACTAAATGTTTCCTGCTAACTAAATGTTACCAATATTTTGGTATGCCAGGGGTTGTATTACTAAAACAATTTTGCTGTTGACCTTGCAAGTGAATTTGTCCCAAAACTTAGTGAAGGAGGTGAAACTCTGTTGACTTAAATGATCGAAATGTGTGTAAGCAAAAATTTACTAAGCTCGGGGGCCAATTACCTTGCCAAGTGCAACTTCCTTTGCAAAGTGAACAGCCCTGTTTCCCTTTAGTTAAATCAACCTGTAAGTAACAGTTTTCAGAATTCCCTGTTTATCTTTAATTCATAGGAATGACTGAGGGAGATCCATTTTGGGATGCATTAGCAGAGATAATTCTTGGAACACCATCAAATGAAACACAAGAGTGTCATCACCCGAAACCCATCCTTCTGAACACTGGAGAGGTATATACCCAATCTGCCCATTTAATAGCTTGGAACCTGGGGCACAGAAAATCATTTTATGAACACGGTTATTTTCTCACTTAAGAAATACATTTGGCCACAAGCTCTGTAATAGTATGATAAAATAATATATCGTCCTACTCAAAAAACATGCATTTTTTAATATCGGCCCAAAAAAACGATCTTGGCTTCCCAGCCGAGACGGCGGCCAGGTGTGGCATCATAACATAGCGGCCGGCCTCCGAACGACCATAGAGACTCCGGCAACCATCTGGTTTGCCTGAAATCTCTATGGTAAACATCTGGAGCCAGCGGATCATGTCTCCAACTTACTCATCATATCGGTGAGTCAGTAGAAGCACCGGAGGGCATCTGACTTTACTTTGCATCTGACTTTACTTTAAATGTCCACTTACTTCCTATAGTTTCGTTGTTAAAGGGGTTGTAAAGGTACAATTTTTTCCCTAAATAGCTTCCTTTACCTTAGTGCAGTCCTCCTTCACTTACCTCATCCTTTGATTTTGCTTTTAAATGTCCTTATTTCTTATAAGAAATTCTCACTTTCGGTTGATCTCTCTGTAACTCCACACAGTGATGCAAGGCTTTCCTGGTGTGAAGTGTCGTGCTCGCCCCCTCCCTTGGACTACATTTATTTATATACAATGCTTCTATGGCATTTACTGTTACATATAAGACTTAAGATGTGTACACACGATCGGTTTGTCAGATGAAAACAGACCGATGGACTGTTTTCATCGGACAAACCGATCGTATATGGGCCCCATCGGTCTTTTTTCCATCTGTGAAAAAAAATAGATCATGTTTTAAATTTTTCCTATGGATAAAAAAACGATAGTAAAATCCGATCGTCTGTGTGGAACTTATTTGGACAAAAATCCATGCATGCTCAGAATCAAGTCGACACATGCTTGGAAGCATTGAACTTCATTTTTTTCGGCGTAGTGTTGTACGTCACCGCATTATGGCACAATCAGATTTTTGACTGATGGTGTGTAGGCAAGACTGATGAAAGTCAGCTTCTTTGGATATCTGACGAAAAGTACATACTTCTCAAGTCTAACAGTTGGTTAGTAACTTTAAAATATGTCTGCTTCTTCTAGGCGACCAGCTCTCTACCGTGGCACCCAACAATAATTGATGTTCAGATAATCACTGTTGGATCTCTGGCTATAGTTGCCGTTCCTGGAGAATTTACGTATGTTTAAATAAAGTCTGATACTAGTAAATGATTTGTATTTATCTGTTGAGTCATTTAGCATTATTTTTTTCTTTCTAGAACTATGTCTGGAAGAAGACTAAGGGAAGCTGTAAAACAGGTATGTAGGTTACATCCTAAATTTATACAGATAAATTGTTTGTAGTTAACAAACAGAGCATATATACACCGGAGATGAGCTATTCCACTCAACAGCACTTTTTAAGGCAGTGATTTGCCCAAACAGCACGAAAAACCTATCTATGCTCAATACAGTTTTTTAAACATAATCTAATATTACCAGTAAAAAAGAAAGTGTGAGCATGCATGAGCCACTATCATTGTGGTGTGTATTTCACTATTTTTTCTTAACACAGGTGTCAAGAAAAATCAGTTGCATTTTTTAAATTTTTTTATATTTTATTGCTTCTCATTGTAACTCTGTATAAATATGTGAGTTTTAAAATCATGTTCAGAAATGTAAAAAACAAAAAACAAAGGGATCTAATTAATGTTGAAGCTTGCAATAATCACTTCACGCAAATCGCCATACCTGTACGTTGGTACATAACCCTGGTATTTTTGGTAATGGTGTGCATTTCTCTTTAAAGCGGAGTTTCACCCTAAATATAAGATCTCCCATGCGCTTCAGCATACTGGCGTCAGCGCCAGTATGCTGGGTTTTTTTTTTTTTTATAGCACACTTACTGTTTTATCGTAGAAATCCTTTTCTGTCCCCCGCGTTGGACGGCGCCAGTACAGCGCGTCACATCTTCCTAAGATACCCGATATGGACTCGGGTATTTCCGGCGCTATGCGGCGCCTGCGCACAGACCTAGGAGCTGACTGCGCAGGCGCCGTATTTCTCCGAGTCCTATTTCGGAGAAATACGGCGCCTGCGCAGTCAGCTCCTAGGTCTGTGCGCAGGCGCCGCATAGCGCCGGAAATACCCGAGTCCATATCGGGTATCTTAGGAAGATGTGACGCGCTGTACTGGCGCCGTCCACCACGGGGGACAGAAAAGGATTTCTACGATAAAACAGTAAGTGTGCTATAAAAAAAAAAAAAACCCAGCATACTGGCGCTGACGCCAGTATGCTGAAGCGCATGGGAGATCTTATATTTAGGGTGAAATACCGCTTTAAGGTAAAAGTGGTAAAAGATCACTTTTATCGGCGGCGCCTTGCTCTGGTCGTCCCTGCTGCTTACCGGACCTGCCGGTAGCGGTGGCTGCCGACTGAGGGGAAGATGGCCCCCACTCAGCGCCATAGCATGGGAGTGCGGAAGCGATGTCACTTCCGCCCATAGCTCTTAAAGGAGAATTTCTTAGTTTTTTTTTTTTTTTTTAAGTGACATTTAAAAAAAAAAAAAGTTTTATTGCATTTTACTGTAAATATGAGATCGGAGGTATTTTTGACCCCAGATCTCATATGTAAGAGGTCCTGTCATTTCACCTTTTTATTTTATTACAAGGGATGTTTACATTCCTTGTAATAGGAATAAAAGTGACCCATCCCTACGAGCTTGTGCGCAGAAGCGAATGCAAACGTGGGTAGCACCCGCATATGAATACGGTGTTCAAACCACACATGTGAGCAATTTTGTGGTCGTTAGAGCAAAAGCAATAATTCTAGCCCTAGACCTCCTCTGTAACTCAAAACTGGTAACCTGTAGACATTTTTAAACATTACCTATGGAGATTTTTTATGGCTAAATTGTCACAAGTGGGTGAAATTTTAAAGCGTGACATGTTGGGTATCAATTTACTCGGTGTAACATTATCTTTCACAATATAAAAAATAATAATTGGGCAAACTTTACTATTGTCTTATTTTTTAGTTGAAAAAAGCGTGCTTGGTTAACACTGCTGTCAATCAAATGCAGTGACGTGGGAGTTGGGGGTGGGGCCGAGTTCTGCTGTCTTTGTCATTGGATGCATTAGCAGCACTCAGGAGCGTGCCCGCATAAGTGTCACCATGGAATGTGGCTCTCCGTGGGGGCACTCGACGAGAAGGAGCCAGGAGTGCCGCCAGGGGGCCCCAGAAGAGGAGGATTGGGGCCGCTCTGTGCAAAACCTTTGCAGTGAGGAGGTGAGAAGTATAACACGTTTATTATTTTGTTTTATTTTTTAAACAAACCTTTACCCTTTTTTTGGACAGTGAACAAATCTAGTTTACAATGGATGATTGTCCCTGTGGTACAGACAGGGTTAGTTATGGTATTGGATTTTACAGTGCTGGAGTTTCCAGAACAGAGCGTGCAAAAAGATAAGCTGCCATTTTTAAAGCTGTTCTAAAGGCTTGGTGTTTTATTTACCTTAAAGGGGTTGTAAAGGTTTGTCTTTTATTTTCTAAATAGGTTCCTTTAAACTAGTGCATTTTTGGTTCACCTACCCTTTCCTTCGATTTCCCTTCTAAATGTTTTTTTTTGTTTGAAATTCTCACTTCCTGTTTCTCCTCAATAAGCTTTCCACCATCATCCGAGTGGTGGAAAGTCATTTAGAACAGCTTACTAAACACCTTACTGAGGAGGAACAGGAAGTGTGTCAGAGTCTAAGGAACTTACCGAGGCCAAGATGCTGCGGACGGCTCACCCTTGCGAACCAGTGCTGACCGCCCTCTGGTGGTGGAAACAGAGGGGTGACAGCACCAGGAGGCACCGGTACCGGAAACAGGAAACTGAGTCAAGGCGTAGATCAAGGAAGGCAACGGAAGACCCTGGAGATGCTTGGTGGATGAGTATGATATCCGAGACACCGGATCTGCAGACAGGCTGAGGAGACAGTCCGTGGCACAAACAGGAACAGAGGACCAAACAGGCAAAACAAGTTCAAGGTACTGGCTGTGGGCCAAGGGTCAGAGAGATCAACGGAAGTCCAGTAATGCAAGCCAGGGTCAAGAGATCGGAGAGGTCAGCGGAAGTCCAAGGATGCAAGCCGGGGTCAAAGGATTGGAGAAGTCAGCAGAGTCCAGGAGTGCAAGCCGGGGTCAAGGATTGGAGAGGTCAGCAAAGTCCAAGGCAGGCCGAGATCAGGGATTAAAACAGGTAAGCCAGAAGGTTCAGGACAAACAGGTTCACAGCAATGAGACACATACAGGAGCTGATGACAAACCAGCAACCTGCCATGTGTCAGAGGCAGGTTTAAATAGTGCGGTGTGCCCTGTGATTGGCTCCGACGGGATCGCGTGTGTTCACGCCGCGTGCGCGCTCCCGCCGCTGAATAGAGACGTGCGGCCGCGCCATTCTACTGCGCATGTGCGCGCGATCAAAGTCCGCAGAATTGGTGCCCTGACAAAGTGAGAAATTCAGACAACGAAAACAATGAAGAAAACATTTAGAAGGGAAATCGAAGGAAAAGGTAAGTGAACCAACAATGAACTAGCTTAAAGTAACCTATTTAGAAAATAAAAACAAACCTTTATAACCCCTTTAATGCATTCCCTGCATTAAGGTAAAAAAAAAAAAAAAACACTAACTATTTCCCTTCCCCCTCTCTTAACACTTACCTGAGCCTGTCAAGGATCCAGCCCTGTGCTCAGCTAAAGTCTTCTCTCCCCTCACTTCCTCTGTCCACAGGGGCTCGGCAACAGCAGGAGCCATTGGCTCCTGCTGCTCACAAACAAATGCTGTAAGAAGGGATCGGGGGGGGGGGGGGGTGAAGCTGAGCTGTGCTGTTTGTATCTATGGAGCACACACCCACAGAGAAGAGGATGAGCCTGAAGTGTCGGCGGGGGGGGGGGGGGGGGGACGACCACAGAAGAGGAGGTTTGGGGCTGCTCTGTGCAAAACCATTGCACAGAGCAGGTAAGTATGGCATGTTTGTTATTTTATTGATATAAAAAAAAAAATGACTTTGCATCACTCTAATATTTTTTTTTTTAAATTGTGCTATCTGAATGAGAACATGTAAAAAATATAAGTAGATGTTATCCCAAGTTGGCTGCTAAAATGGAAATACACTTTAAGTTAGGCAATAAAAGGGTATTAACCTACAAACTTTCTTGAAAAATTGTGTTTAAAATGTTGTTATGAAAAGCAATCCTAGCAGGTATAGTTACCTAATACATACATGTTATTGTAAGGAATGTTGGTAGATGATTGCACTCATTTATGCAGGTTAGCATCTCATGTACAGAGAGTTATACAGTCTAACATAACTGTCCCATATTTCTTTACCAGTGTACAATACCTCTTGTGGTTACTTGTTATAATTAAATTGGCTCACTTGTAGCCTGTCTTGTTTTCTTAGGAACTGGATCCATCTAATTCTACGAACACTGATGTGGTTATTTCGGGACTTAGTAATGTATATACACATTACATTGCAACTTTTGAGGAGTATCAGGTAAACAGAGGAGGACATCTGCAGAGGCAATGGCATTTACCTTGAAATTAAACATAAATGCTATAGTATATGTGACCTTTTATGAATAATACTTGTTGAGCAGCAATGGTATGAAGTGCGGGAATCTAATATACTATGGTATGACACATTGAAGCATTAAAGTGACACTAAAGGTTCCCGTTTTTTTTTTTTTAATAACAAACCTGTCATACTTACCTCCACTGTGCAGTTTGTTTTGCACAAAGTGGCCCCGATTTACCTCTTCTGGGGTCCCACGGAGGCTCTCGCGACTCCTAGATAACCTGCTCTGGGAAGCTCTCTACCGAGGGGGTTATCTTGCGGGCGTGCTACTGTGTCATACACTCGGCGTCCATAGACGCCCCCCGACACCCACTTCATTGGATTTGATTAACAGCAGTGGGAGACAATGGCTGCACGGCTATTAATCTATCCAATTAAAGCTCCAAGGAGAGAAGGATGGCGGGGACGCGCCCACGGAAATTCAGGGGCTCGGGTAAGTAAAATGGAGGGGGGGGGGGGGGCTTTGGGGGGCCAGACACTGCAAGGTGTTTTTTATTTTTACCTGTGCTAAGGAGAAAAAAGACTAGACTGATGCTTAGTGGTCCAAAGTCCACTTTTCGTATGAAAGTACATTTTCTTTCTCGTACATCACGGGACACAGAGCGGCATATTCATTACTATATGGGTTATATGGAGTACCTTCAGGTGTGGACACTGGCAATCTCAAACAGGAAGTCCCCTCCCTATATAACCCCCTCCCCTAGAGGGAGTCCCTCAGTTTTTTCGCCAGTGTCTTAGGTGTTGGTCACGGAATAGCTTTGCTCCACATCCTTGGGATTAAGGGCGGGCTAACCGGATCTGTCCAAGGAGCCTCAGTGCCAAAGTGGACAGTACCCGGGCCCCAAACCGTGGGGTTTTGCCTATAATGCTCCTCTTTGGAGGGCTGGACCCTGGGCCCAGGACTTGGAGTTTGCAAAAACCATAAGTTCCTGTTTGCCAGGGTGCTATATAGGTCCAGGACAGTGGGTACCTTCATAGGACCCCAGGGCCTGAAGGTCTACTACGCTACCCACGGAGATGGGAGAAGATTGGATCAGTTTGCTGGACAAACATCCTGCAGCATGGAGCAGGTAAGGGGGAGCCTGCGGGACTTGGTTCGACAGCAGGCTCTCCGGGGTAACCTAAAAGGGGGGATAGCCTAAGTATGCTCTGCGTGGGCAACCTTGTTCACTATGTCTGAAGAGAGACAGGATGACACCTTTTCTCCCCCATCACTAGGTTCCCCTGTCTAAGAATGTGTTGCTAGCTAACCTGCTGTTTTCTTCCTAGGACTAGTAAGGATCCCTAGGGGCCTTTTGGAGAGTCCTACCTGGCCGGGGGTTTGAATCTGCCGCCTGTTTCTGCAGTCCTGGATCTCCAGCAGCGCGGCTCCTCCATGTTCCTCCTGTTTCCGGCATACGCGCGCGCGCGTGCGCGCGCACGTCTTATAGACGTTTTTCGCGCCGTTCACACAGGAGGGCGGGGGGGGGCGTGCCTGCGGCGTCATACAGGGGCGCGCCTTGTGCTGTTATAGATCAGCAGGCATTGTCAGTGCTCAGTCTGAGGCTGATTTCAGAAGGAGAGGACGTAGAGCGGCAGAACAGTGACTCCCGGTGGCGGAAGAGGGGTAGTACATGCTGGACTTTGTTCCAATGCCTTTTTTGTTAAGCCAAGAAATTCCCCTTTTTGCAGCAGGTTGGAGACTGGCAAACTAAGTTTGGGGTCACTGTATGTTTTAAAAAAGAAAATATATATAATATATATTTAAAAAAAAAAAAAAAAAAAGAGAAAAACATACCGGATCCCATCAGTTTTTGGGCATTAGTGATCTATTGTCCCCTAAGCTCTGGTTTTGTACTCCTGGCCACTACAGTCTGTTGTGTGGGCGGAGTCCCTCGATTGTGTATTATGGCTTCCAAAGGTTCGGGGTCAAAGGGTACAAAAAAGACCAAAAAACAAAGGGGTTCCCCTTCTGATTCTGATGATATGCCGATACTTTCCCCGCAACTTATTAACATAAAGAGCGCCTTGGATGAGCCATTAGGGGGATCTGGTGCGGAGGCTGGCCCAGATCAGCCCAGCCCTGTGTTTATCACAGAGGAGATGCTAGCCGTATCCCTAGGGGGGCTAGAAGAGAGAATAGCAGCATTGATCGCTAGAGCTATTCCTGGTAAGAAACGGGTTAGATCCCCATCACCAAGAGGTGTATCCTCAGATGCTGAGATTCTCTCTCCGGAGGAATTAGAATCACAGGAGGATCAACTAGACCTGAACCAAGAGGGTTCAGGGATTGAGGGATCTGCCTCTGAGGAACCATTTTCAGACTCCCAGACAGAAAGATTGTGGGTACAGTCTTTGACGGACATGGTCCGCTCGGCATTTAGCTTACCATTGCCAGAGCCTCAGGTTCCTCCGGTATCCTCTCTGGGCTCTTTGAAAGCTCCGTTAAGCAACGCAGTTTTTCCGGTCCATCCTCTCTTGGAGGAATTGATCTTTCGGGATTGGGTACGGCTGGACAGGATTTTTCTGCCACCGAAAAGATTTGCGGTCATTTACCCCATGGAGGAAAGATTCTCCAAGAGGTGGAGGCTCCCAGTAGTGGATGCAGCCATCTCATGTGTGAATAAATCACTAACTTGCCCGGTTGAAAACATACATATGTTTAAAGATCCGGTTGATAAAAGGTTAGAGACACTTTTAAAAGCATCCTTTGCTACGGCAGGAGCAGTGGTGCAGCCAGCTGTGGCTGCGATTGGTGTTTGTCAGGCGTTAAAGGACCAGACAAAGGAAATGTTAAAGGACATGCCTACCCAACAAGCAGAAGAGTTTTCTGACATTCCCAGAGCTCTGTGTTTTGCTGTAGATGCTATAAAAGATTCCATCCAGCAGGCCTCTCGTTTATCACTATTTTTGGTGCACATGAGAAGGCTCTTATGGTTGAAGAACTGGGCGGCGGAGCCCCCATGCAAAAAGCTTCTGGCAGGGTTTCCCTTCCATGGAGGACGACTCTTCGGAGAGGATCTGGGTAAATATATTCAGACTATTTCAAATGGCAAGAGTACCCTTTTACCGGTCAAAAAGACATTCCGGGGTCCTACATTTAAAAGGCAGCTCTTTCCTGTCTCGGGGCCCTCAAATTCCAGGCAGTATCGACGGCCGCCTGCACGATCCAACTTTAACAGTAGATCGCAGGGACAGGCCCCTGGGGGTAAGAGGCCATGGTATCGCAAGCCGACAAAGACAGCCCCTAAGTCTGCCTTATGAAGGGGCGCCCCCACTCTCGCGGGTGGGGGGAAGGCTTTGTTTCTTCTCAGAAGTTTGGGAAGCCAAGATCCCCGACAAATGGGTCCGGGCATCTGTAACCACAGGTTACAGACTGGAGTTTCTAAGGTATCCTCCGCCTCATTTTCAAGAATCAAGGCTACCAAGGGATCCAGCAAGAAAGGCCTCAATGCTGGCAGCTTTGGATCACCTGCTTTGCCAGGACGTAATAATAGAGGTGCCAGCCCAAGAGCAAGGGCTAGGTTTCTAGTCCAATCTCTTTGTCATACCAAAGCCCAACGGCGATGTCAGGCCAATCTTGGACCTAAAGGGGTTAAACGGTTACCTAAAGGTTCGTTCCTTCCGGATGGAATCCATCCGGTCAGCAGCCGCCGCGCTTCAGAAAGACGATTTTCTGGCCTCCATAGACATAAAGGATGCTTACCTTCATGTACCAATCTTTCAGTCGCATCAAAGATTTTTACGCTTCGCGGTGGGGCAGCGACACTTCCAATTCCGGAGCGCTCCCCTTCGGACTGGCCACGGCCCCCCGGGTATTCACGAAGATCCTAGCCCCAGTTCTGGCCAATTTAAGGATCCAAGGGGTCACAGTCCTAGCATACTTGGACGACCTTTTAATCATAGATCACTCACGACCGGGTCTGCAAAAGGCAGTAAACCTCACGGTTCGGTACCTCGAAGAATTCAGCTGGGTCCTAAACCGGGGAAAGTCTGCGTTCCAGCCTACAAAGCAGTTGGAATACCTCGGCATGAGGTTAGACACAGAACAGCAAAGAGTGTTCCTGCCCCTGGTAAAGATCGAGGCTATCAAGGGGCTGGTTCAGTTGGTTCTAAACAAGAAAAAACCAACTATTCGCCTGTGTATGCGATTACTAGGCAAGCTAGTGGCCACGTTCGAGGCAGTACCATACGCTCAGATCCACACTCGCGTCCTACAGGCAGCCATTCTAGCAGCCTGGGGCAAGAGGGCACATGCCTTAGAGTCCCCTTTGACGCTATCATCAAGGGTCCGACAAAGCCTGGCCTGGTGGTTGAACCCCCAGAATCTTCTAAAGGGAAAATCCTTCAGCCCTGTTGTCTGGAAGGTAGTTACCACAGACGCCAGCCTGGCAGGCTGGGGGGGGGCGGTCTTCGAGGGGTCCTCTCGCCAGGGAACTGGGGTGAAAGCAGAGAGGCAGCTCCCCATCAATATCTGGGAGATCAGAGCTGCTCGCCTAGCCCTTCTGGCATGGACCTCCAGATTAAAGGGGTTCCCGGTGAGAATCCAGTCAGACAATGCCACGGCGGTGGCATACATAAACCACCAAAAGGGGGAACCAGGAGTCGGGCCGCTCAGAGGGAGGTGAGCTTGATTTTTCAGTGGGCAGAGGTTCATGTACCCTGCATTTCGGCGATATTCATTCCCGGAGTGGACAACCTGCAGGCAGACTTCTTAAGTCGCCAGAGTCTGTCGCCAGGGGAGTGGTCTCTGCATCCCCAGGTCTTTCAGACAATCTGCCAGAGGTGGGGAATGCCAGACGTAGATATAATGGCATCCAGGTTCAACAAGAAACTAGACAGGTTCGTGTCTCGAACGAGGGATCCTATGGCCTGCGGAACCGATGCGTTGGTTTGCCCTTGGCATCAATTCAAACTTCTATATGCATTTCCTCCGCTACAGTTACTCCCTCGCCTGTTGCGCAAGATCAGAGTGGAGCACAAGCCAGTCATTTTAGTAGCTCCGGCTTGGCCCCGGAGGACTTGGTACTCACTAGTCCTGAAGATGGCAGTGGGAGACCCTTGGACTCTTCCTCTACAACCAGACCTACTCTCACAAGGCCTGATCCTCCACCCTACATTACGGCGTCTAAATTTGACGGCCTGCAGGCTGAATCCCTGATTCTCAGGGGTAGAGGTCTGTCTAGGCAGGTAATCCCTACCCTGATTAGGGCTAGAAAGCCGGTCTCCAGGGTGATTTATTACAGGGTGTGGAGGAACTACGTAGGCTGGTGTGAATCCAAAAGATGGAATTCCCGCAAATATACTATTGATAGGGTGTTAAGTTTTCTCCAGCTAGGAGTGGATAAAGGCCTGGCACTAAGCACAATCAAGGGACAGATCTCAGCTCTGTCAGTGTGGTTTCAGAGGCCGCTGGCCACCCACTCGTTGGTAAAGACCTTCTTACAGGGGGTCTTGCGTATTAATCCTCCTGTCACGTCACCACTTTGTCCATGGGACTTAAATCTTGTTCTGTCATCCCTACAGAAACAACCTCTTGAGCCGTTGGCTGAGGTACCTTGATTTTACTGACTAGAAAGTCAGTATTTCTGATCACCATAGTTTCGGCCAGGAGAGTATCGGAATTGGCAGCCTTATCTTGTAAGGAACCATATCTCATTTTTCATAAGGATAGGGCGGGGTTCCGTCCTCATCCTTCATTTCTACCAAAGGTTATATCCAGTTTCCACCTGAACCAGGATGTGGTACTTCCATCCTTCTTCCAAAACCCACCTCTAGAAAAGAGGGGTTGCTGCATACGTTGGATATTGTCAGGGCCGTAAGGGCCTATCTTAAAGCTACAGAGAAGGTTCGGAAAACAGATGTGGTGTTCGTTTTACCGGAAGGGCCCAAGATGGGTCAGGCAGCCGCTTGATCCACCATCGCAAGATGGATTAAACAATTAATTGTTCGGGCCTGCGGTTTGAAGAGGTGCCTCCTCCTTTGTCGGTAAAGGCCCATTCTACCAGGGCCAGGGGCACCTCCTGGGCAGCACATCATCAGATCTCTATGGCTCGAATATGCAAGGCAGCAACGTAGTCATCAGTCCACACGTTTACAAAATTTTATCAAGTGGACGTAAGAAGGAATGCGGATACAGCCTTTGGGCAGTCAGTACTACAGGCCGCGATTCAAGCTCCTCAGGATCTGAGGGGGCTCCCTTGATTTGATTTGAGATTTACATTTCTCGTTTAAGTTGGATTTACTAGTATCTGAGTATACCTCTAAATTAAATCCTTCTTTGGAAGATGTCTCCCTCCCCTCATTAAAGCATTGCTTTCGGACATCCCATATAGTAATGAATATGCCGCTCTGTGTCCCGTGATGTACGAGAAAGAAAAAGGGATTTTTAAATACAGCTTACCTGTAAAATCCTTTTCTTGGAGTACATCACGGGACACAGAGCTCCCACCCCTCTTTTGGGTGACCATTTTGGGAGGCATACTGCTTGCTACAAAACTGAGGGACTCCCTCTAGGGGAGGGGGTTATATAGGGAGGGGACTTCCTGTTTGAGATTGCCAGTGTCCACACCTGAAGGTACTCCATATAACCCATATAGTAATGAATATGCCGCTCTGTGTCCCGTGATGTACTCCAAGAAAAGGATTTTACAGGTAAGCTGTATTTAAAAATCCCTTTTTTTGCATTTTATTTGGAAATCAAGGCCCAGATTCACAGAGCGATTACGCCTGCGCAACAGGAGATGCGCGTGCGTAAGTCTAAATGTGTTTCGTTGCGCGGCATCCCCAGAACGAGATACGTCTTTTTTTTGTCCCGCGTAATTTCGTTAGACTGGCGCATCCGTCCGCGCAAAAGTGCGATAGACACACCATTGATTTGCTAGTCAAATATGCTAATGAGGGACTTACGGGGATCCACAAAACAACGTTGGGGCAGCGCAGGCGACGCAGTGTGCGCAACAGCAAAATGTCCTGTCTAAAATTAGAGCTGATGAAAGCTGGTCTAAAAAAAGAAAAAAAGTCTACTTGTCAGATAAAGCAACACTGTTAGTGAGGAGCTCAGCAGTCACACGTGTTGCTCAACAATCTGTATGCCAACATGCCAGGAGCATCGTCGCACATAGCTATACTACTGACTTTAGATGAACAAAGAAGGAGGAGGGCACGGAGGATGGCACTAAGGAGGGCACGGGAGATGTTTTTTTTTTATTTGCTTATATAAAATTTACAATTTAATCTAATCTAATACAATATTCTTATCTGATACAAGCCCCTCACTCTTCACTTGATATATCACACACGCATAGACATCTTTGGCATGAGTGATTCTGAGGTGTCTCGCATCTTCAGATTCACCCCTCATGCCATCATGGAATTACCACAACCTTGCAGGAGGACATCAGCAGCCCAACACATGGCACCACCCATGACACCCATGACAGCTACATATACAATCAGAGCCCCATCCCCACAGATTTCGAACAGAACATGTATGGGGACAGCTGGCTGGTTGGTGAGTGACATGGGTGGCAGGCATGACTATCCCCTCCCGTGATGCACACCTCACAAGTGGCACATGCATGACTAACATCCTCCTGTCTTTTCCCTTCAAGGTGACTCTGCATATGCACTGGTACCCCATCTCATGACCCCATCTCATGCCAGCTCACATTATGCATCTTTGCACGTTAAACACACACATTAATCATGGCACAATGAGAATGCATGCATGCACACCACTGTGGTCCCTAGCACAGACACACCACATCCTCATCACATTGGATTGGCACCATGCAGGACTTGTGAGCTGCAACGCCATGCCACGGCTCCAATTATGTCACTGTACATTCATACACCATTCACACAGACCTGGGGATCACTTCTCCACCACAAATGAGGGTGACACCCCTTTTCCCGCAGGAATATCACCCCCACATTCCAAAATCATACACAAACAGAACCAAAAAAATTAAATAAATGACGAGCAAAAAAAAAAAATGCCCAGCAAAAATATAATTTAAACAAAATAACAACAAAGAAAACACATAAAAGACAAAAATCACTCTGCAAAACAGTCCCCAAATATCTCAAAGACACGTCACAAACAAACAAAAGCACCTTGCTGTAGAGGGAGGGATACAAAGGGATGTACTTTTGCAAAGGAAGTGCATTTTGTCTGTCTATTTATGCTGTCTGCGTAGTTCACAAAGTTGCCCTAGTCCATTTCCAATTTCACTGATTGCGCCGCTCCCGAGTTGTGAGCATGCGCACAGCGGAGCTGACCATGGTCTCCTTCAAGCGCGCATGCGCGAGCCGGCCGGCCCTTCATTTGCATGGGGTCACGGCTCATTTCAATGTAACACGCCCACGTCCTTCCCAATTTGTATTACTCCTCCTTACGCCTCTGGAAAAACGTTACAATTGCGCAATTACCTGCGCAAAAGCTACGAGAATAGGGTGATTACGCGGCAAAATTGCGCAAGTCTAACGTAAAGGCGGTGCGCTACGCCGGTCCAATAATGCGCAGATGTACGTGAATCTGGGCCCAAGTTCCCAGAGTGTGGAAGAGAAGTGGGGAGCCACAGAATTCAAGTTGCATGATGTCTAGTGTGAAGTTTCCACAGTCAGTGATGATTTGGGGTGCCATGTCATCTGCTGGTGTTGGTCCACTGTGTTTTATCCAAAGTTAGCACAGCCTTCTACCAGGAAATTCTAGAGCACTTAATGCTTCCCTCTGCTGACCACCTTTATGGAGATGCCGATTTTATTTTCCAGCAGGACTTGGCACACTGCTAAAAGTACCAATTCCTGGTTTAATAATCATGGTATCACTGTGCTTGATTGCCCAGCAAACTCGCTTGACCTAAACCCCATAGAGAATCTGTGGGGTATTGTCAAGAGCAAGATGAGACACCAGACCCAACAATGCAGATGAGCTGAAGGCCGCTATCAAAGAAAACTGGGCTTCCATAACACCTTCAGCAGAGCCACAGGCTGATTGCCTTCATGCCACACCGCATTGATGCAGCAATTCATGCAAAAGGAGCCCCGACCAAGTTTTGAGTGCATACTATACTGTACATGGATATACTTTTCAGTAAGCCAACAAGTATTACAAATTGTTTTATTATTGGTCTTATGTAATATTCAAGTTTTCAAAGATACTGAATTAAATTTTTTCACTAGCTGTAAGCCATAATCATCAAAATTAAAAGAAATAAATACTTGAAATATATCACTCTGTGTGTAACGGATCTATATAATATACAAGTTTCACTTTTTGAAATGAATTACTGAAATAAATTAACTTTTTGATGATAGTCACATTTTTTGAGATGTACCTGTTTGCCCAAACAGGGTTTTAACCACTTAAGGACCGCCTCCTGCACATTTACGTTGGCAGAATGGCACGGCTGGGCACATGCACGTACAGGTACCTGCACAATCGCTGCTGGAGTCCCACGATCAGTCCCCGGAGCTGAAGAACGGGGAGAGCCGCGTGTAAACACGGCTTCCCCGTTCTTTACTGTAGCGGCATCATCGATCGTGTGATCCCTTTTATACACAATCGATGACGTCACACCTACAACCACACCCCCCTACAGTTGTAAACACACATTAGGTCACACATAACCCCTTCAGTGCCCCCTTGTGGTTAACTCTCAAACTGCACTGTAATTTTCACAATAAACAATGCATTTTAAATGCATTTTTTGCTGTGAAAATGACAATGGTCCCAAAAATGTGTCAAAATTGTCCGAAGTGTCCGCCATAATGTCGCAGTCACTAAAAAAACGCTGGTCACCACCATTAGTAGTAAAAAAAAAAAAATCATAAAAATGCAATAAAACTATCCCCTATTTTGTAAACACTATAAATTTTGCGCAAACCAACCAATAAACGCTTATTGCGATTTCTTTTTACCAAAAATATAAGGTAGAGGTAGAAGAATACGTATTGGCCTAAACTGAGGAAAAAAATATATTTTTTATATATTTTGGGGGGATATTTATTATAGCAAAAAGTAAAAAATATTGATTTTTTTTTCAAAATTGTCGCTCTATTTTTGTTTATAGGGAAAAAAAAAAAAAACGCAGAGGTGATCAAATACCACCAAAAGAAATCTCTATTTGTGGGAAAAAAAGGACGCAATTGTCTGTTAAAGCAACGCAGTGCCGAATTGCAAAACCTGGCCGGGTCCTTTAGCTGCCTAAAGGTCCGGGTCTTAAGTGGTTAACATGGGTTTAAAATAGGGTTGTCCCGATACCACTTTTTTAGCACCGAGTACAAGTACCGATACTTTTTTTCATGTACTCGCCGATAGCGAATACCGATCCTTTTTTTTAAATGTGTCCCCAAATGCAGCTATGTCCCCCATGAATGCAGCCATGTTCCCCCACAGATGCAGCCATGTCCCCCACAGATGCAGCCATGTCCCCCACATATGCAGCCATGTCCCCCACATATGCAGCCATGTCCCCCATATAAGCAGCCATGTCCCCCACATATGCAGCCATGTCCCCCACATATGCAGCCGTGTCCCCCACATATGCAGCCGTGTCCCCCACATATGCAGCCATGTCCCCCACATATATGCAGCCATGTCCCCCACAGATATGCAACCATGTCCCCCCACATTTGCAGCCATGTCCCCCCACATATGCAGCCATGTCCCCCCACATGTGCAGCCATGTCCCAATCCTGTGGACTGGTGATCTGTCTATCAAACTGCCAGAGCAAGGGGGAGTGTCTATACGCGGCGGGGAACACACAGCTATTCAAATGAAAGCTGTAATGTTCTCTGCGCTGATTAACTAAGCGGCGGTGGCGTTGCGGTATGCGGGGGCGTTGCATCGGCGGGGGGGGGGGGTGAGGGGGGGTAGTATCGGATCTGGCATCAGGGGAATTTGCGGGAGTACAAGTACTCCCGCAAATGCTCAGTATCGGTCCCGATACCGATACTGGTATCGGTATCGGGACAACCCTAGTTTAAAATATTTAAAAAAGTTGTATTGTGCAAATACCTATGTTAGATTTTACCTTTTATTAGAGAGGTAATCATGTTTGCTAGTTTGATCTACTGTACAGGACTAAACAGAATAAACACTACACACTTCCATCACTTCTTATATGCATGTATTAATAAAGCTGTGTGTAGCATAACTGTATTTAATTTAAAAACAAGTTTATTTCACTCTAGGACATGATAACATAGATTGATTTCTTGATTTTATGTGCACGGAAAATTAAACAGTAAACTGATTTTTGTTGACTGAAGTTTGACCTGGAAATGTGAACATAGAGATGATTTTCTATGATGTGTGAATAATAAATCACTGATTGGTGATCTGCAGAATCCTAATGACCAGTTTATCTCTGCTTCTAATAATAAATGAAAGAACTGAATACATTTTATTTTCTTAATCCAGGCTCAGAGGTATGAGGCTGCATCGACTATCTATGGGCCTCACACACTGTCTGCATATCTTCAGCTGTACAGAGGGCTGGCCAAAGCAATTGCAGAGGTAAATATAATTACTGTTAAGGGGAAATTCCATCAAAACTGATAAGGGTGGGTACTATATGATATAAGGTGTTAATACATAAGTTCTAATTCTATTTTATTTTTGTATAGAATGCAGGGCAGTTAAAACCTCAGATCTTTTTTTTTGGGGGGGGGGGGGGGTCCCTTTATCTCTCTCCTGGTGACCACTGTAACTGGGACAGGTCATGGGAAAACCAAAATTGTACAGTCGCTATAACAGGTGGTGAGGGGAAATCTTGCAATAGTATGTGGTGATAGCTATCTAAGAGGGTAATTCCACTAACCTCAATAACATATTCTGCTCTTTAACCAGGATTTACCCTCTTAATGACCAGGCCATTTTTTGCGATACGATACTGCGTCGCTTTAACTGACAATTGGACGGTCGTGCGACACTGTACCCAAACAAAATGTATGTCCTTTTTTCCCCCACAAATAGAGCTTTCTTTTGGAAGTATTTGATCACCTCTGCGTTTATTTATTTTTTTGCGCTAAAAACAATTTTGAAAAAAAAATAGGGCTGGGGAAATTAAAGATTAATTCCTCGATTAATCTTTAATTTTTTTGATTGATCAAAATTCTTTTGATTGATCAAAATTCTTGACGTCACCGGACAGCCTGGACAGTGAGACGTACCCTGCTGGATGCGAGCAAACTGCACCCATTGGATTGAGGTACCTTTTGTATCTGTGGAGCAGGAGGATGCATCAGGCTCCATCAGGGGAAGGAGGCAAAAATAATTATTGTTTTTCTGTCCTAAGCAGTTTTGTGCAGACAATTTTTTGTGCACCGCCACATCTGTTCCATGCGAAAGACTGTTCAGTTCTTCAGGGTATATTGTCAATAAAATGCAATCACGTCTGCTTCCAGAAAATGTAAACACTCTGGTATGTCTGCGTGACTGGCTAAAGTGATGCCTACTTGCCTACAATAAAGTGACTGACAGTCAATATACTAGATACGTTTTATAATTAAAGTTACACTAACTTTATACGTTTTTCTTAAAGTTTAATAAGAAAAAATTACTTACGTCAGTGCTACAGTTTGAATTTAAAACGTATTTGTGTGAATTGTGAAGTTAAGTCATGGATTGTGGAAACTAACTAGTGTCAGGTGATTGTATATAGTGTATACCACATTTACCACTGACTAATGCAGAGTTGCAATGCAAGGAGATCAGCTAAAATTAGTTGGATCTGTATGTGCGTTATAATTAATCAAAATTTGTCGATTAATCGATTAAGAAAAATCAATTAATCGAACATGAACATTTTAATCAGTAACAGCCCTAAAAAAAAAAAAACATTTTTTACTCTCTGCTATAATAAATATCCCCCCAAAAATTGAAAAAAATAACAAATTTCTTCCCTTTGTTTAGGCCGATATTTGGTAAAAAAAAATCACAATAAGCGTATATTGATTGGTTTGCGCAAAAGTTATAGCGTCTACAAAATAGGGGATACATTTATGGCATTTTTATTATTATTTTTATTATTTTTTACTAGTAATGGTGGTGATCAGCGATTTTTAGTGGGACTGTGACATTGCGGGAGACAGATCGGACACTTTTGACACTTTTTTGGGACCAGTGACATTTATACAGCAATCAGAGCTTAAAATAGCCACTGATTACTGTATAAATGTCATTGGCAGAGAAGGGGTTAAAACAACACAACACAATCTCCTGCGCTTGGGGGCTTAGTCTATAGATATGTGGTGCAGCCAACCTTCTGCATAAGAGGTGAAATGCCTGTGGTCTGGCTGCCCTCCTCAGAACAATGGGTGTCATAACTGAAACATATAGAGAGAAAAGGAGGGTGCCTTAACCTTGTGCATTACCAAACATAAAATGTATTAAAACTGTAACAGCAGTAGTCATACTCACGAATAAATGTGTTAAAAAGGCTTGTTAGCCGTTTGCGATGCCATCTGGTCCGCTTCAACCCCCGGTCCAGGTTGCAGGTGTCTAGAGACACGGTTCCATTTGCTGGTGTACTGTAAAGCATTTTTAACATGTTTGTTTGTGAGTATGACAACTGCTGTTACAGTATTTAATACATTTTATCTTTGGTAATGCACAAGGTCAGTGCGCCCTCCTTTCCTCTTTATAGGGAAGGGGTTGACACTAGGGGCAAAAAAAGGGGAATAATGTGTATCCTAGGGAGTGTTTCTAACTGTGGGGGAATGGGACTGCCTGGAGGAGGAGACCTATCACTGTTCATAATCAGTTTGTACAGCAGATCTGTCTCCTCTCTCCTGACAGAATGTAGATCTGTCTGTTTACATTGACAAATCTCCATTCTGTCTCTCTCAGGAGCGATCGGGGGTGCCCAGCGAACATCGCGGCCTGCCAAATACGGGCATCGGCTCCGTTGTCACACCACTAAAGCTCAGCCAGCGTACAGCTACGGCAGTTCGCCCAGGGGAGCCAACTTGCCGCAGTATAACTGCACCGGCTGGTCTTTAACTGGTTAAACTCTCTTCCGCTATCTACAACTTTACAATTTTTTAAACTCTCTAACCAAAAATCGTACTCATCCATTACTGTTGACAGCCTTTGAACCTATATGCCACAAATGTCCTATAACTAGGGGCCTCTTTTCATTGTTGTACACTAGTATCCTTAATCATACGGGAGCACATATGCCATCTTACTGTTCCAAATGGCAACTAGACCTTGGCAATTATTTCCCTTTCACCTCTGCCTTTCTTTTCTTGTTTTTCATTCTTCTCGTTCGCCTTTTTTTTTTCTTTTTCAATTTTTTTACTACAAATTTTGAGCAATTCATATACCCTTACCATATATCCTGGTCCTGGCAATTTCCCTAGCCTTCCACCTGCGCCAAAATATCCACCACCCTTCCCCTTTGTCCCCCCCCCCCAATTTTTTTTTCGGGGTCAGACCTTTTCTATGCTTTGGTTTAAGGATCGATTGCCTGGCCATGAACCTTTATGTGACAATGCTTTGATTAACCAATTATTTGCCTTCTCCTTTTTGTGTCTTTATATCTTAAATTTCTCAAAGATCGTACAGATAATTCAATATCTACAGTATTTAATTCTGGGCTACATGCGTTAAATCCCTGGCCAAATTATAATCTTATGATCCTGTTTTTGTTATGCTTTGTTAAAGGTGGAGGCTTTGCATCTTCATTTTTTATTTACCTTTATTTTGTATACTGACTGTATGATACTTACTTTACTGAAATTGTAATAAGAACTTATTAAAACTTAAACCCTTGGAGACTTCAATTGTCTCCTGCTTGAGTTCTTGGCTCTGACCCTCTACCATGGAGTCTCACTTTTGTCTTTTGCAGTAGAAGGTGTATGCTTTCTCCTCCTTTCTTGGAAACATAAAATGTCAATAAAAAGCCTAATGCCCTGTACACACGATCGGACGAACCAATCGTGTGTGGGCCCCATCGTTTTTATACCCATCGGTGAAAAAAATAGAACCTGTTTTAAAATTTTCTGATAGTTAAAAAACCGATAGAAAAAAATAATCGTCTGTGAGGAAATCCATTGGTCAAAAATCCACGCATGCTCAGAATTAAGTCGACGCATGCTCGGAAGCATTGAACTTTACCGCCTTGGACACGATCGGATTTTTTAACTGATGGTGTGTAGGCAAGACTGATGAAAGTCAGCTTCATCGGATATCTGATGAAAAAATCCATCGGTCCGTTTTCATCGGATGCACTGATCGTGTGTACGTGGCATAACAGGAAAATTGCACAGATCTTACAGCCTAGGAATTCATGAGATAAGAGAAAAGAGGGCTTGCTCAAACTGCCAGCTTCTATTAATAAATTTACTTGCAATCGTTTTCAAGGTCTTCAGCTATAATGTTTACAATTTTCTAAATGATTTGTTCTTGCAAAGAATGTGTGTGCCCTGTTGGGAGTATTAAAGAAAAATATGGGGTAGGGTCGTCGTGGCTGAGTACTAACAATATTGATGAAAGCAATTAAAAACACCCACGCTGAAGATGTTTATCTCAATACATTTTGTTGCAGAACACTGTTGGTGAATTGCCTAAAGGAACACAGCCACCATTTTTCAATGAGTCACAACTTTTTAGCTTATTGGGTGCTGTTCTTGTAGATAGAGCCCCAGGAAATACCACCTTTGGAGATGTTTTAGAGGAGGTGAATCCTCAATATCTGCCGGTAAGTTATAATATATATAAAAAAAGATTATTCTTTAATTTGCTCTCTGTTAGGTTGACATGGTTTTTGATTAAAGAATATATACTTGTCTGTTAAAGTCGGAATACAATTCAGTTGTAAATTTTTACATATAGGTAAGCCTATAACAAGGCTTACCAATAGGTACAGTAAATATCTCTTAAACGTTGACCATTTAGGAGATATTTATTTTAGAAGCGGCCGATAATGTTACCAGCATATGTGCACTGGGCTCTGAATGGACCGTGCCGTTAATTCAGAACTCTGTGCCATGGCTGTGGTTTACTGCCGCCCTAAAGCATATATGTTTGTCTGCTCAAAAGAGGAATTTCTACTATAATAAGTATAAATGTACATTGACTTCAGTGGGTGTATGGTTATACTGTCATGATCGGGCTAAAGGGAAGGTCACAAACTTGGAAGCTTGGATGTAGGTGTTTGCAGCAAGTTGCCTGACCTATCTGGCCAAAAACGTCTTCCTAGCAATGTTGTGCTTCCCTCCTAATGACATAACGTTTTTGCTAAGAGATGGAACCTCTTTACAGTGCCTATGTTTAGTGTTTTCTTAAGAAAATGACAATGAAATTAGAGAGAATGAGGGAGATAAGAGAGACATGAAGATATGACAGCAAGTCTTGGCCAGTACAATAGCAAACTTAGATACTTTACAATATTGCCCTTCAAGTCCCGTACATAAAAAGATAACCCAATGACCAGCTCATATTTATAGAGATATGCCTTGTACACACAATCGGTTTTCCCAGCGGTAAAAAGTCCGCCGGGAAAACCGAGAACCTGCTCAGTAGCTTTTTCCCCCAACACACGGCCGGTTTTCCTGGGAGGAGAATTGCCATGAGAGCTTTGGTCGGGAAACCTGGCCGTGTGTATGCTCCACCGCAGGCTTTCCCTATAGAAAAAAATGCAGCCTTAAAAACTGCCGGAAATACCGGAGGGAAAAAAGAAAACATGTTCTGTTGGAAAAACTGCTATGGAGCGTACACACGGTCGGTTTCCCCGTCCAAAAGCTGTCATGGCAATTTTCCCGACGGGAAAACCGGTCGTGTGTACGAGGCATAAAAAGTCCATATATCTCTTTGGAGCTCAAATGTAGCCCATTGCTAAATTACCACAGCATTATTTTAATAAATAGGGAAAAAGGGTGAGTTTGGAAAACCCAACCTAGCAACAATAGGGGTGCATGTTACATAAATACTGTTAGGAAATCTGGTAGACAGGCTATGCATACAACCTATATACAACATGTTTATTTGTTAAAGCATAAATTGTGTATTGCTTTTATCGTGATATTTTGTGTTTTTTAGATTACTATGAATAGCCTGAAATTTCATTCCAACATTATTCTTCTTAATACATAGAGCAAATACACTTTTTATCTACCCGTATATAGAACATTGCTATGTGTATTTTTATGACATGACTTTATCTGTCTACTATATTATGCCATCATAGGGTGAAGTAGCTTCAGTTACATTTGTTGCTGGGAACCCCAGGAATTCTGCACCATACATGGTAAGTGAGAATTAGCAGCACTACAATGAATTTGGTCCTAATTGTTGCTGTTTGATATGGGTACACTTCTCAGAAAATGCATACATTCTGCAACCGATCACTTAATTTTTAGCAATTAGTTTTGAATCTGTGATATAATATCTTCATTATAAGTATTTGCATAGCGCTGACAATTTAGACATCACTTTATAGCTCATTCACATAATTTCCTGACCTCAAGATGCTTACAATCACAGGTCTCTAACTCACATACATTGATGGACATATCTAGAGCCAAGGTATAAAGAACCCAATTGTAGTGGTCACCCCAAAAAAGCCACTAAATTGTACCGAGCCCCCTCTCCCCTGCACCTGTAATGATCTGCCCTTACCTGACCCTAAGAACACTGGCACCCCTTATACGGTTTAATTGGGCTTTGTTCAACCACTTACAACCCATCCACAGTACTTTTACTGTGAGCAGGTGGCAGCTGCAGGCCCTATGATGTACTGGTTTGTTGCGGTGCACATGTACACTGGCACACCCCCTGGGAAGTGCAGCGGCGTGATCTTGTGACCGGACACCATGAGTCAGGGTGCCCGGTACCCAGCCATTGTGAATGACTGGGGTATTGTGATTGTTATAATTGGTCCTAGCCTTCACCTTCACATGATTACAACGTAAACAAAACAGTCATAAATGGCTTCCAGTATTGTGATGCTGCGTTTGGCCCACATATTTCACATGGTACCTGGGCCAATCACAGCCCCCTGTACCATGTGATTAGCTGTAGACAATCAGAAATCACAATAGTAAGCAAGCTGTTATGAATGAAAGTCATTCATCACAGCTAAAACTATTTCTTATAACAGGGGTCATCACTGTTATAAGCAATAGTAGTGTACCAAAAAAAAAAACAAGGCTGATCACCCCCCTCCTCAGAGTAGTAGTGTCACTATGGTGACACTGAACTACTCTGATGAGAGTATGTAAAAAAATCTTTAAAAAAATCTTTTTTTTTGTTTCGTTTTTTAATACTGTCACTAGTCAGTATCCCTGTTCACCTGTGTTAGGGAACGTATGCGCTGCTATGCTGCTATGTCCAATTTTTTTTTTATAATAGTACTGATAAATAATAATATCAATAATTCACCGACAGAACAGCTTCAACTGTTAAATAGTGAAGTCAGGCACTATATATAGGATATGGTAATTGTATAAATGGTGCACTTGTTCCAATCCCCTTACATAATATTACATGAAAAATATTAACTTTTATCAATACAATATTCGCACTACAAAAATTGTAAACGAAAGTGCATGTTCAAAAGGTAGTGTTGTGTTTGGAATTTGAACACACATCCCTAGTGCTGCTAGGCAGAGATGTTAACTATTAGGCTTCATTTCCACTGGAGTTTTTACAGCCACTTTTGTGAGCGTTTTTTACAGCTTAAAAACGACTGTCCATGTTTATTTTAGAAAAAAAAAAAAATGTTTTTTTTGAGCTGGAGCTTTAAAAACGCAGCGGCAGCAGTTTTGAACCCTGGAAAAAGCACGTATCTGCATTCTGCACCCTGTAAATGGCACATATCTGCATTTTGCACCCTGTAAATAGCACATATCTACATTCTGCACCCTGTAAATAGCACATACATGTATCTGCATTCTGCACCTTGTAAATAGCCCATATCTGCATTCTGCACCTTGTAAATAGCCCATATCTGCATTCTGCACCTTGTAAATAGCCCATATCTGCATTATGCACCCTGTAAATAGCCAATATCTGCATTCTGCACCCTGTAAATAGCCCATATCTGCATTCTGCACCCTGTAAATAGCCAATATCTGCATTCTGCACCCTGTAAATAGCACGTATCTGCATTCTGCACCCTGTAAATGACACATATCTGCATTTTGCACCCTGTAAATAGCACATATCTATATTCTGCACCCTGTAAATAGCACATACCTGTATCTGCATTCTGCACCTTGTAAATAGCCCATATCTGCATTCTGCACCTTGTAAATAGCCCATATCTGCATTCTGCACCCTGTAAATAGCCAATATCTGCATTCTGCACCCTGTAAATAGCCCATATTTGCATTTTGCACCCTGTAAATAGCACATATATGCATTCTGCACCCTGTAAATAGCACATATATGCATTCTGCACCCTGTAAATAGCACATATCTGCACCCTGTAAATAGCACATATCTGCCTTGTGAACCCTGTAAATAGCACATATCTGCATTCTTCACCCTGTAAATAGCCCATATCTGCATTCTGCACCCTGTAAATAGCACATATCTGCACCCTGTAAATAGCACATATCTGCCTTCTGCTACCTGTAAATAGCACATATCTGCATTCTGCACCCCGTAAAAGTTGCACGTATCTGCATTCTGCACCCTGTAAATGAATGAATGAATGAATGAAAACGTATATAGCGCAGCACATGCGAACTGAATCGCCTCTGGGCGCTTGTTGTTCCTGTCTCCTTTGGTATCAAAAGAGATGAGTCTTGATCTTTCTCCTGAATGCTGTGTGGTTCTCCTCCAACCGAATGTTGGTTGGTAAAGCGTTCCATAGTCTGGGACCTTGGACCGCGAATCTTCTTTCTCCCTTGGACTTGTATCTGGCTTTCGGTATCTGTAGCAGATTTTGGTTGGTGGATCGCAGAACGCAAAAGGGATTGGGAACTTTTATTTTTTTGCATAGATAATGGGGAGCATTCCCATGGATACATCTATGCGTTAGACAGAGTGCTTTAAAAGTAATTCTGTCTTTTACTGGTAACCAGTGAAGGGATCTCAGTAAAGGTGAAATTGATTCCCAGGGTTTTTTCCCAGTCACAAGTCTAGCGGCCGTATTTTGAACGACTTGAAGACGAGCGATTTGGTACTTGGGGAGTCCGAGGTAAAGGGCATTTGCATAGTCCAATCTTGAGTTTACAATTGCTCCCACCACGACCGCTATATCTTCTTTGGGAATGAAAGGAGTAAGTCTGCGTAGTAGGCGCAGAAGACGATGTGATCCGCTTACTACTGACCCTATTTGTGCGTCCATTGTCATGTAGGCGTCGAAGATGACCCCAAGACTTCTGACTTTGGCGCTGGGGGTGATGATTTTGCCCAAAATGGGCGGGGGTGTCCATGTTGTTGCAGGTTGATTCGTACGCTTGGCGTGAAACAGGAGAAGTTCTGTTTTCGCTCCATTGAGTTTGAGATAACTCTTTGTCATCCAGTCCTCTATCAAAGAGAGACATGTCTCTAGATTGAGGTGGTGATCCTTTTTCTTGCAAATGCAGAAATACAGTTGCATGTCGTCTGCATATGAATGATAAAGCAGTTTTTGGCTGCTAATGATTTCAAAAAGAGGACGAAGATAGATGTTGAATAACACCGGTGACAGAGGGGATCCTTGAGGGATTCTGCACGTTAATGTGCGTTTTTCGGAAGTTAAAGGTCCTAACTTCACTATTTGCGATCGGTTTTCCAAAAAAGAGGAGAACCAAGATAAATCGCCTTCTGCGACTTTGGCTACTTCAGCTAGCCGAGTCAGTAAAAGCTTGTGGTCTCCAGTATCGAAGGCTGCGCTTATGTCCAACAGAACCAGAAGACAAGATTCTCCTTCGTCTGCGGCCTCGAGAGCGTCGTCCCATATTTTGAGCAATGCGGTTTCCGTCCCGTGTCCGGGCCAGAATCCCGATTGGAATGGATCAAGTAGGTTGTGGGTATCTAGATGCTGTTGCAGCTGTTGTACCACTACTTTTTCCATTACTTTTGAGAGTACATTTAGGCCTGTTATGGGACGGCGGTGGAGTGGGTCCTTGGGGTCCAGGGTGGGTTTCTTCAGGATGGGTCGAACTATGCCCTCTTTCAACTGGGAGGGCACTGTGCCCTCCCTGAAAGATTGGTTGATAAGCTGCGTGATAGGGGGCGCCAGGATGTCGGCGCATTCCTTCAGCAGTTTGGTGGGGATGATGTCATTCGGAGCAGTGCTGTTACGCAGAGTACCGATGATATTTTCAGTGGCATGGATAGAGATGGATTCCAGCGTGAATTCACCAGGTTGTGGTGAATTACTGCAGATGTTGTGTAAATAATTACAGGGGGGGCTACGGGGGGAATTGTTTTGCTGAATGCTTTGCCGGATTCCCTCGATTTTATCAATGAAGTAATCCGACAATTCATTGCAAAATTCTTGTGAATCCGAATTGGGGGCTTCAAGACAGCCTGGATTCATGGTCTGAGTGACCAGCTTGAAGAGTTTGCGGGGGCGGTTAAGGGCGCTGTTAATAGCCTCAGAAAAATAGTTTTTCTTGGCTTTGAAAATTTCTTTGTGATATTTGCTAGTTATTGCTTTGTAGACGAAGAGGTTTTCATCTGAAGAGCTTCTTTTCCAGTCGGCTTCCGCCCTTCTGCGCTCTTGCTTCAGCAACGCCAGTTGGTTGTTGAACCAGCTGGAGTTATTTTTCCGGATGTGGGTTTTACGTTTCGGCGCTATTAAGTCAGCTGACTGTAATAGGGCTGTATTTATGGCCTTCAGTGTTTCTTCAGCCATTTGATGCGGCTGAATTGTTTTTATTTTTTCCTTTAACGTGGCTTTGAAGAGTTGAATTTTTTGGGGTGTACATCCACTTTAAGGTTTATCACAAACTTGAAGCGTGTACACATAAGTCTTGTCGCCCAGCATTGTGAGATGCCGTTTAATGTGTTTTAGTACCTTTATTTGACTGAAACTGCTCTGAGCATTTTTTAAGTTTCTTTTTTTTCTTATTATCTTACAGGCTAATGATACTTACCTTAAAGTGGAAAAATATCAAAATGTAACAGGAACATGGCATACAGTTCATAATGATGCCTCATGGGAGACCAGGTAAGCTGCGTCTTAGTATACAGTGTCTTCCACAGTGATGTTTTATTCTTTGCATTAAAATTAGTTCCTTTTATGCCACAAATGTACCTTGAGCTTCTACAGTTCTGTAATCCATCAACCTGTTGGCTTCATATACTGTATATGTAGCAAGGTCCCGGGTCCCCAGAGGCCTAATGGCGACCTTCAGAGTTAGGGACAGCTGACATCCTTCTGTGTAGTGTGGGTTACAAGGCATGGTGGGTATAGCGCAAAGTAGATTAATAGGCGCCAGACACTTCTTGAATGCAAAGAGATTTATTTTCTCTTGAACAGAACAGTAGGAGAGAGGGTTTAGGGCCATGACACCCTTAAAGGGGTTGTAAAGTTTGGTTTTTTAATTTCTAATGCTGCGTACACACGACCGTTTTTAATGTCATGGAAAAAACAACGTTTTTCTTGACGTGATTCTTGTCAAGCCTGCCTTGCATACACATGATCGTGATAAAAAATGCTCTAGCAAAGCGCGGTGACATACAACACGTACGACAGCACTATAAAGGGGAAGTTCCATTCGGATGGCGCCACCTTTTGGGCTGCTTTTGCTAATTTCGTGTTAGTAAAAGTTTGGTGAGAGACTATTCGTACTTTTTAGTCTTTGTGCTTTTCAGTCTGTTACAGCGTGACGGATGTGCTATTTCCATTACAAACGCTAGTTTTACCAGAACGAGTGCTCTCGTCTCATATATTGCTTCTGAGCATGCTCGTTTTTCCCCCCGTCGTTAAAGCCTACACACAACCGTTTTTTACGACGTGAAAAATTAGAGCATGTTCTAAATTTTTAATGCCTATTTTTCATGACGAGAAAAATGCTCTGGAGCCTACACTTTTAAAAAATTGCATTTTTCTCTTCATGAAAAACGGTTTTGTGTACGTGGCATAAATGTTTTTTTTTCTTTGTCTGAATATCTTACTTCCTGTTTCTCCTCAGTAAGCTTGCCACCATCATCCGAGTGGTGTTTAGTCAGCCAGAACAGCTTACTGAACAGCTTACTGAAGAGGAACAGAAAGTGAGAAATTCAGACAAAGAAAACCAAGAAAAAAACATTTAGGGCCAGATTCAGGTAGAGTTAGGCTGGAGTATCTGTGATAATCCAGCCTAACTGTCACTTTAAGCCGGCGTTTCTGTTTTCTGTAACCAGAAAACAAGAAACGCCGGGTTGGAGTTCCGATGCGATCGGCGCAATTGAATTTCGCCATCGCATCGCAACTTTAATTAAAAAATGGCGCCGGGGGCGTTCCCGCTGATTTACGCTGAAAAAATATGTTAATCAGCGGGAATCGGCAATTCACGATCGTATACGGGCGCGACGCAGTGACTTTCCGACGTTTCCGTAAGCGATACGCGGCGTAAAGATAAAGCAGCCTCCTAGTGGAGTATCCTATGTTAAGTATAGGCGTCGTCATCGCGTCGGAAAAAAAGAAAATCGCGTCGCTTGCGTAAAACTTTCATGAATGGGGATGTGACGTCATTGACGTTCACTGACAGAATTTGGAGCATGCGGACTGGGATGCATTGACACTCGAGACATTGACACTTCGCCGCGGGATCGCGATTAGTTTAAATAATAAACGCCCCGTACCCGCCCAATTTGAATTCCGCCGGCTCATTTGCGATGCGCTGTCGCAACTTTAGGAGCAAGTGCTCAATGAATAACAGCACTTGCTCCTAAAATTTCGGCAGCGTAACGTAAATGAGAAGCATTACTCCAGAGCAAAGATGCTCCCATCTCCCTGAATCTGGCCCTTAGAAGGGAAATCTAAGTAAAAGGTAAGTGAACCAACAATGCACTAGATTAAAAGAACATCAGGTAGCTACATATATTAACTGCATGCCAACCAGCCGTCGCAGTTATACGACGGCAGGTCGGCTCTCCTGGGCGAGAGCCCGTAGCTCCAAGTCGGCACTTCTACGGCCGCTAGGGGGCGCGTGCGCGCCGACGGCGCGTGCGCCCCCGCTCGCCCCCGAGTCCTGTGCGCGTGCCCGGTGGGCACGATCGCCGCCGGGCACATGCGATCGCTCGTTACAGAGCGGGGACCGGGAGCTATGTGTGTAAACACAAAGCTCCTGGTCCTGTCAGCGGGGAAAACACTGATCTTCTGTTCATACAATGTATGAACAGAAGATTAGTGATTTCCCCTAGTGAGTCCACCCCCCCATACAGTTAGAACACACCCAGGAACACACTTAACCCCTTCCCCGCCTCCTAGTGTTAACCCCTTCACTGCCAATGGCATTTTTATAGTAATCCAATGCATTTTTATAGCATTGATCGCTAAAAAAATGCCAATGGTCCCAAAAATGTGTCAAAAGTGTCCGAAGTGGCCGCCATAAGGTCGCAGTACTGAAAAAAAACGCTGATCGCCGCTATTACTAGTAAAAAAGAAAAAATAATAAAAATGCCATAAAACTACCCCCTATTTTTTAAACGCTATAACTTTTGCGCAAACCAATCAATAAACGCTAATTGGGATTTTTTTTATGAAAAATATGTAGAAGAAGACGTATCAGCCTAAACTGAGGAAAACAACTTTTTTTTATATATTTTGGGGGGATATTTATTACAGAAAAAAGTAAAAAATATTGCATTTTTTTCAAAATTGTCGCTTTTTTTTATAGCACAAAAAATAAAAACCGCAGAGATGATCAAATACCACCAAAAGAAAGCTCTATTTGTGGGAAAAAAAGGATGCCAATTTTGTTTGGGAGCCACGTCACATGACCGCGCAATTGTCAGTTAAAGTGACGCAGTGCCGAATCGCAAAAAGTGCTCTGGTCATTGGGCAGCAATATGGTCCGGGGGTTAAGTAGTTAAAGGAAGTGAGAGGAAGTCTCCTCAAAGTAAGGAATATCCTATGGAGCAGCGCCATTCTAAATTTAAGATAGTGATATCAAAAGACAGTGAAAAAAATACACCAAAACATCCATAAACCCATGTCTCAAGATGATTTTAACTGCTATTGGAAAGTATAACAATCATGTAATAACAACATTTGAGCTACAGGTGTTAAAATATAGTGAAAAGATGACAAATTTGTCTTGAAACATTAAAATGTAAGCTACACTAACCAGTGGCAGTGCGTCCATAGGGACGCCGGAGCGCCGCCCCCTCTGGATCGCTCACAGCCAGTAAAATATACAGATTCATACACTGTATGAATCTGTATATTTTCACCGCTGCCGCCCACTATTCAGCTGACTGGACATTGAGCGCCGGTCAGCTGAATAGCGGCAGCTGACTGGCTGTGTGGAAGTGCCTATCAAAGCCGCTGGCTCTGATAGGCTTTCCGTGTACAGCCCTGAGGCTGTAGTCGGCTTCCTGAAGCTTATCCTTGGGACGTACCGGCAGTGCGTTCCGAGGATAAGACTGACAGGCGTCTTAGCCAATCAGGTAATCTGATTCTGGCAATCAGTAACCTGATTGGCTAAAGCATCATAGAGGGCGAGACGAGGGACATCGAGGAACGGTAGAAGCCAGAAAGGTAAGTGCCAGGGGGGTACTGGGCACGGTGGCTACAAGTGGGGGCACAGTGGCTACAAGTGGTGGCCCAGTGGCTACAAGTGGTGGCCCAGTGGCTACAAGTGGGGGCCCAGTGGCTACAATTGTGGGGAACAGTGGCTACAATTGGGGGCACAGTGGCGACAATTGGGGGCACAGTGGTGACAATTGGGGGCACAGTGGCGACAATTGGGGGCACAGTGGCTACAATTAAGGGCACAGTGGTGACAATTTGGGGCACAGTGGCTACAATTGGGGGCACAGTGGCTACAATTGGGGGCACCGTGGCGACAATTGGGAGTACAGTGGCGACAATTGGGGGCACAGTGGCTACAATTGGGGGCACAGTGGCTGTGTTTGATGGCATAGTGGTGACAATTGATGGCATGGCACAGTGGCGACAATTGGGGGCACAGTGGTGACAATTGATGGCACAGTGGCTGCGTTTGATGGCATGGCACAGTGACTGCATTTGATGGCATGGCACAGTGGCTGTGTTTTGATGGCATGGCATGGCACAGTGGCTGTGTTTTGATGGCATGGCATGGCACAGTGGCTGTGTTTTGATGGCATGGCACAGTGGCTGTGTTTTGATGGCATGGCACAGTGGCTGTGTTTTGATGGCATGGCACAGTGGCTGCGTTTTGATGGCATGGCACAGTGGCTGCGTTTTGATGGCATGGCACAGTGGCTGCGTTTTGATGGCACGGTGGCTGCGTTTGATGCCATGGCAAAGTGGTTGCGTTTGATGGCACAGTGACTGCATTTGATGGCATAGCACAGTGGTGACAATTGATGGCACAGTGGTTGTGTTTGATGGCATGGCACAGTGACTGTGTTTGGCATGGCACAGTGGCTGCGTTTGATGGCATGGCACAGTGGCTGCGTTTGATGGCACAGTGGCTGCATTTGATAGATAGAGTGAGGCTGCAATTGTTTTTTGTTTTTTTTACGTTTGTGCCCCCCCAAAAATTTTGAGCACCAGCCGCCACTGACGCTAACTGCGCAACAGGCCATTTTTGTGGTTTGTAATGGGCTGGACCCCATAGGAATCTTCCCCAGCCTCTTCCCCAGGCAAGCCTCATTCCGCATCTACTTTTTCTCTCTTACCTTCTGTCCACCAACACTACTGACGGATATCCTCCATTCCTCGTTTCCTCCCCTTCAGCACTGTACTCTTTATTGGGCTTCAGAGCATTCTTCCCTATTCTCTACCTTTACTAAGGCAAGTGCCTTCGCTAGCAACTTTTGTCCTCATTGGCCCATCTTCTGAATCATACTGATGATGGCAACGTGCCCTTTTTTTCATCTTTTTACCCTTCCATGCTCAATTATTGCATATAATTTATAAAAGCCTTGCTTTATTGAGTGAGCAATTAAAATACAATAGGCCAACAAGGTCCAAAGGTCATATCACAGAAAGCAGAATTCTGATGTTCTTTAGGTTGTTGTACATTGTACAAGTGGGTATACAAAACCATTAGAATATTATAAATGTTTATACAAATATGTATAGCTATTTATTGTTATAAATGTGTAAAATTGAATGTAGAATGAAAGATATGCCTCGCCATGTGGAAGCAACTGAATCCTCTATAAGTCCTGTATCTGCTCACAGCACAGAATATATCTTAGAACTGTCTCTACATATATACATGGTATATTACTAATTAGCATATACTTCATATTTTTACAGATATTACTGGCATAAAGGGACTGGTGGTCAAAGCAATGCTACAATTGAATGGCACATACCTGTGTCAGCTGAACCAGGAATCTATAGGATTTGTTACTTTGGTCATTATAAAGAGAGACTTATACCTGCTATCATAAAGCCATATGAAGGCATTTCATCTCAGTTTGAGATCCGAAATCTTACTAATGTCCATGTTAGACTGTTTGATTTTCAATAAAGTTATGTATTTCAATTACAATAGAAAGATCCACCAGATTTTCCTCATTAAATAAAAGTGATATGAGCTAACACCTGACTTTCCTTAAACTTTAAAACAAACATGGTATACCTGTCATAAGATTAGCAATAGTTTGATGTATTGAATCTTGATGACAGAACAAGATTCTCTTAAAGAGCCGAAATAGCCCAAGACCTATACTTTGATTATAGAGGATTGTTTGTGTTTGAAATGCAAGTCTTATGTTTAATCGTTTGTGTACTAGAATGCTTGACTGTTAAAATATATGGTTTTTTTTAATTACAATTACTCATATTTAACACAGCCCTTTAATTTTGATGACTATAAAAACATAAATATGGATTAGGTCAGAGTCTTATTTCTTGTGGCAGCTTCAAGATAAATGGGTTTTAGAGGGGAGTGAATGTAAACGGGTTCTACATTTAGAGAGAGAGAGGCTATTTTTATATATCACAATAAATAAGGTATGATCTGTCCCTTAATAATCTCAGCATGCTTTGGTGTAACATGAAAGTAGTTTTAGCAGTACAGTGATATATTGCAGATTTGCTTTCTCAGTGTCCCAGATTTCTAGCTATCTGTCTTATTGCTAAATGTGGTGGCCAGATGAAGTTTCCAATATGTGTACCTTGTTCCTGTAAGACTGGACACAATTTATCTTTACGTAATTAACCCTTTAAATCAACCTTTCTAAACCTTTTTTTACCCTGGAGGAACCTTTGAAATATTTTTCAAGTCTCACTGAAAATGATCATACTCACAGCTCATGGTACATTAGCATGACCGGTTTTCAATAAAAATAAAATAAAAAAAAGAAACAAAGCCCATCATGAAATATCCAGGAAATTAAACACAAGAATAATAATGGCCATAACTGAAACATGGAGATTGAAATTATGGCCAGTGTAGTTGTGACCCTTTATACTGGTAAAGAAGTGACCCTTTACATTGATGATTATTATAGAAGTGACCCCTTACATTGGTGGTATAGGTCAAATATCAATATATATAATATGCCATTGCTCTCTCCTCAAGGAACCCTGAGAAAACCCCTGAAGGAATCCCAGGGTTCCTCAGAACCCTAGTTGAGAAAGGATGATTTATATAGTATTGGCTACACAAAATAGGCTGGTCTCTTTGGAGTCAGACATGTAATTTCAGAGTTCCCTTTACCTGGAACAAACTGTATTTCCCAACATGTTACTTCCTGAATGGTTATATTATGGAGCAAAGAGTTGCGCTAACCCGCTCTGCATTGTTTTCACTGGCAGGGAGGTAGACAAAGCTTTACGCAGCCAGCGACAACACCTGGCTACACACCTGGCTACACAGTGCAGTCTTTAAATATATTGCAGCTTTCCAGTCCTTGGATTTGGTGGCTGTAATCATTTTTGAAACTAAGAACATTTTCAAAAAGTACAAAAAGCATCAATTAATCTTTTTTAGAAATGCCTTTGTCACTTTTTGTGAGCTGAAAAGAAGGCACAAACATCATTATCTTTCTTTTGTAAACTACTAGTCCCATCAATCCAGCATGTTATGGATCAAACAACAAAGACGAACGTTTAAAGTCCAACCTTTGTGAAAAACATGGCTCCCTCCTATAGATACAATGAATACACAAAGGGGTAGATTTACTAAAACTGGAGCACTCAGAATCTGATGCAGCTGTGCATGGTAGCCAATCAGCTTCTAACCATGAAGTCTCCTGCAAGACAGAGTTCCTGAAGGGCTGTTATGAATTTTTCCTGGTCAGCACGCTCTAGCACGGCTTTTCGATATTGGAGGTCCACCTGGAAATTGCTCTCCTGCTGCCAAATATTCTCTTTTAAGATTGAGATCAATCTTGCAGTCAAGTACATCTCTAAAGGTCACTGCATCCCCAATAGACAAGTTTATATGCTTGGCCAGGCACATTAGGGATGTGTCAACAACTGGTGCAGAAATGAAAGGAATTACATTAGGCTCCTTTGAAGGATTTAACTTCTTATCTGTTTTTTGCCACTCATCCTTAAAGCGGAGATCCACCCAAAAGCCACTGAGAAGGCGCAGCCCGACTCCCGCATGCACAGTGCGCACCCGGCTGTGAAGCCGCAAGCTGTAACAGCTGGATGCCCACACTTGCAATGCCGGTGCTGCAGAAAGGAGAGGAGCGAGGCTTGTGGGGGCAGAGTCACAACCCAATGTTTGCTGCCATGAAGCTACAGGCAGGGCTGTATTTAATGTAGGGAAAATAGGGAAGCTGCTCAGGGCCCAATCATTGTGGGGGGGGGGGGGGGGGGCTCAAAGCAGCTGCCAATTGAGCCCTTGCTGCTGCCTGCCGGAGTTTCGCCACTTGTTGGCTATTAACTACTGTCACTTGTAAATACAGAAGTGATGCTTCTGTATTTACAAGTGGCAGAACTCCTCTTTTGGCAGCCGTGCAGATCCCTCTTTGCTCTACACAGCTCTATATGAGAGCAGAGAAGCGAGAGCCAAGGAGGGAGGAGGCAGGGGGTGGGGAATGTACACAGGCACAAGCTCCTCGTGAAGTCAGCAACCTGCATGGACATCCTGTAAGTTTAGCTGCTCTTCTGTAGCTGTACTCTGTTGGGGTTTTCTAGATGCTGGGAGAGATTTTGGTGAGAGAGAATAGCTCTACAATGGAAGGGGGGGGGGAGGGGATGGTGTGAGCTCTGAAATGGAATCTGGGGGGAGCTTTGTACTTAGGGGAATAGAGAACTTGGATGTGCACAGCCCTCACTCTTGCACTCCATACAAAGCTCACTCCTGAACCCTGCACTTTGCATATATCACACCCTTCAATTCTGCACTTTGCACATAGTGCATTGCTCAATTCTTTATGTCGTGTACCCCTCAACCCTGCACTCTTTACGTAGCGCACCCCTGCACTCTGTACATAGAGCACCCCTGCACTCTGTACATAGAGCACCCCGCACTTTGCACATAGTGCACCCCTCAACTCTTTATGTAGCAGACCTCTCAACATGGCACTCTTTATGTATCACACCCCTCAACCGTGCTCTCTGTATGTAGCTCACCCCTCAACCCTGCACTCTGTACTGAGCTCACCCCTCAACCCTGCACTCTGTATTGAAAAAATATCAGAAGTGATCAACGGATTACTCTGATCCAATTTATAGCAGTAAAAAGCAGCTATTATAAAGAAAAGGTACTAAAAAGCATATGTATTTATATCAATAAAACATTAACAGCGCTAAAAGCCTTTAAACCTGACTCAGGAGTCAAGTACTCATACTCTGCAAACATAAAAATTAGATTAAATAAAAGTGGGACAGTGGGTGTAAAAAAACAATGCAAATCGCCCCAAATAGGTAATTTTCATCCAAAAATGTTAACCTCCCAGAGTCCCATTTCAAACGTTAAGTCCAATTGACTCCTTGAATGCTGATTTGCACAATTCTGATAGAATTCTCAGGGTGCAATCTGTGATCCCCTCAGGTGCTGCAAAATTCACTCTCTCGTGTTCCCTTTAAGGTGTTGTACTCACCAGATTGTAGAAGTTATGGGCATTGTATGAATCCAATCAATACGACCAATCTCGGCAAATCTCCTCAGGTGTATGATGATTATATTCATAGGGTATAGGTGCACAGCACAGCAGACAGGGAAGCAAAAGGAGATCAGAAATAAGGCTTTTCTTTCACCAAAATATCTGCTCCGTTAAAAACCGGGTCGATGCTAGCCGCTGTGCAAGTTTGATCGTCGTGTAGCCACGCCCTGACGTGTTTCGTGATTGGTTTACATCTTCAGACACCCTCTGAAGACGTAAACCAATCACAAAACACGTCAGGACGTGGCTACACAACGATCAAATGATCATCCATCCGGGACTCATGGAGGAGATATTTTGGTGAAAGAAAAGCCTTATTTCTGATCTCCTTTTGCTTCCCTGCATGTCTGCTTCCCTGCACCTACACCCTATGAATATAATCATCATAGGAGATTTGTAGAGATTGGTCGTATTGATAGGATTCATACAATGCCCAATGGTTGATTATACTAGTAACCACACTATTAGGGATTCCTACCTATTAGACTCTAGAGACACATTTTTTTCTTTGTTTTATATGGTTTAGGGTGCATCGGTCACAACTGGCATCCTTATAGCAGCATAGGATCATTTTACTTTAGCAATCTTTGGGCCTGCTGGCCTGCACAGGCTCCTAACCTAATTAATCCACCTTTACTCAATTTCACAGAAATTAGTGGAAGCTGAGGAACCAACATCTACCCTCCTATTAACACAGGGTATCTCTCAAATTGCACCCTAATTCTAGCCAAAAGGGGGGCCTATTACCATTGGGCTCACCCCACGGATATACCCGACAAAGATATTAATTTAGCAGCGCCATTTCCCTTTCTACTATCCATATTTATATTAGCTCCCCACATAGGGATCCTACTGGGAGGCAACAGCTACTTTATTCACCATAGCGCGAACACACCTTTTCTTACACGGGAGAGGATCTGCCGACCTCCACTGGGCAAGGTACTGGCAACACTCCATTTCCTTGCCAGTGGCTCTTTTCACCCTAATGGGAAAATATATATTTTATATACATTTTTTTCTGTTTAGTATATATTTTATAATAATAAATATATATATATATATTTTTTAACTAATATAAATTTACTAATTTTAATATTATTATAATTATCTTATTTTATATTTTATATATATATATATATATATATATATATACACACCGACACGACACAAACCTCCAAACAGCAACAGACAACGGAATAAAATCACCTTGCTTCAGGAAGGGAGAAAAATTGGATGTACTTTTGCAATGGAAGGGCATTTCTCTCGGTCTATTTAAGCACTGTGCAAAGCTCACTAAGTCTGATGGGCCTATTCCTATCTAACTGATTGCGCCGTGCCGAGTTCTGAGCATGCTCAGAGAGGTGCTGACCATAGTCTGCTTCATGTGCACATGCCCAGTCTGGCCGGCCCTTCATTTGCATGGGGTCACGGCTCATTTCAATGGAACACGCCCACGTCTTTCCCACTTTGAATTACACCGCCTTACGCCTCGGAATTTACATTGCACCGGTGCAAATTTGGCCGAAAATACTACGAGGATACGGTACTTGCGCCTCGCAATTAAGCCGGTCTAACTTAAAGGAGTTGCACTACGTCGATCCAAAAATGTGCCGATGTACGTGAATCTGGCCCTTAAAGGGGTGTTCCAGCCCAAAATTGTGTTTATTAAAAGCCAGCAGCTACAAAAAGTGTAGCTGCTGGCTTTTAATAAACACTCACTTACCTGGTCCTGCGTTCCAGCGACGCGCTGACCGGGGCTCCGCTCCTCTCCCCCTCTCCCCAGCCGGCGTCTCCATTCCTACTGTGGGCACCCAGCCGTGACAGCCTTCGGCTTCACGGCCGGGCACCCACTGCGCATGCGCGAGCCGCACTGCGCATGCGCGCACGGCGCGGCTCGCCGCTGATTGGAGAGGCGATTACATGGGACCTATCAGTGTCCCATGTGATCGCCTACAGGGAGGGGCTGGTGTAGGCGATTAAGGCTTAATCGCCTAACCAGCCCCTCGGCGGAAGCAGGAAGTGGGACAGGAAGTCCCACTCCTACTGAAGCCCCCACTCCCCCCCAAAAAAATTACATGCCAAATGTGGCATGTAAGGGGGAGGGGAGTGGATTAAAAAAAAGTTATTTTTTAGGTGGAACTCCTCTTTAATTTATAAGTCAAGGATGTGAGTCCTCAGTACAACTAAATAAATTATTATCACATAAAAGCAGTTTTTAGTGCTGCCTTGTCCACATAAAATAGTTCCTCCCTAATATGAAACATATGCAATCATTGGGAGACAGATAATGCCTGCCAAACAAAACAGAACAAGTTTTTCAAGAACCTGGATTTGGTAATGAAGCTTCTTCAAGTTTTGGCTAAAAGTATCAATAAGTCATAATCTTGTGAATCCTGTGCTGAAAATAAACAGAAAATAAAGATAAGAATATTCCCACTCTGTGTCTTGAAAATTTGTCTATATTCACGTCACTTAGTATAAATGATAATTGGATAAATGTAAATGGGAACCAAACCAAGTACATATCCTGAGAAAAAGGAACGTATGCTGTTTTCATAAAGTACTAATATGTTTACTTTATATGAATGATTATGTAGATTAAAGAGGCGTTCCACCCACCTTTTCTTCTTTTAATGTTTGTTTTAAGCATTTCAATGATTACCAATGGCTAATTAAAATTACATTTTTTTGGTAAAAAAATATATTTTTTCTTAATTTTTCTACAGGACTTCCTGGATCGTCTGCCTAGGCAATTTGCAAGGGCTCCTGGAATAGCGATGTCATATATCCCAGGAGTCCTTGCGAACCCCCTAGTGATGAAATCTTGTGTTATTTCCAGACCGTTGCTATGGCAACGCGTCAGGATGAAAGAGCGCAGCATGGTGACATTCCTGAGCAGACGTGAGATCGGTAGGTGCATGCTGGCCCTTGGTAGCCAGCTGCACCTAATCCAGGAAATAGATACCAGAGGGCTTTAGATTCCCACAGTGGACCCTGCCAGATTCCGAGATCAAGGTAGTCTTTCTTTATTTTAACTGTAATAAAAACGGAATACACTATAGACACTAAATAATTGTAGCAGATAAAGTGAACAATTTACAGCAGAGTTTAAAAAAATTTGACTAGGGGGACTGGGACTCCGCTTTAACTGCAACATTTACGGTAACTATAATGCCCCATACACACAGTCGGAAAATTACGTCAAGAAAAGTCCAATGTGAGTTTTTGGTCGGAATTTCCCGCCAACAAAAATTTGAGAGCTGGTTCTCAAATTTTCAGATGGAAACATTTCCAATCAGAAATTCTGATCATCTGTAGCAAATCTCTGACGCATACTCGGAAACAATTTGACGCATGCTTGTAAGCATTGAACTTCATTTCCTCGGCTCATCGTAGTGTTGTACATCACCGCGTTCTTGATGTTCAAAAGTTCAGAGAACTTCAGAGTGGAATCTCATCGGAAAAACCATCCAAGGTTTTTCCAACGGGAAATCTGATTGTGTGTACACGGCATTACAGTTTAGATGGTTCATTCTTGTTGGGATACATTGTTCATGCATTTTTGTACAACAAATGCAGATATATTCTGTAGCCAGTAGATGGCAGTGTTTATAAGATTGTAGCTGGTCTACAATAAACTTTATGGGCCAGATTCACAGAGCCATTACTCCGGTCTATCTCCTGTTAGACCGGAGTAATTTCAAATTACCCGCTTCATACCATTAGTTTGAATCCTCAAACCATGATACGACGGCTTCGGGCTTCGATCCGACAGGCTTACATCTTCGTACGCCGTTGGATCTACGCTGCAATCTTTTTCCGCCCACTGGGTGGAGTTCGCGTCGTTTTCAGCGTCGGGGTATGCAAATTAGCTTTTTCCGGCGATCCACGAAGTTACGATCGTCCATCGCATTCTCTTACGGCATCTGTAGTCATCTTTTTGCTACGTAAAGTTAGGGAAGTTGTCTAAAATGTTGTCTAACGTTAGACAGCCCATGTTAAGTATGGCCGTCGTTCCCGTGTCGAATTTAAATTTTTGTTTTTGTTTTTGCGTAAGTCGTTCCGGGAATAGGAATGTACTCTACTAAAAAAAAACTGACGTAACGATGTTATTTTGCGCAATGCACGGCGGGAAATTTCTGAACGGAGCATGCGCAGTTCGATCGCCGCGGGGACGCGCCTAATTTAAATGCTTCACGCCCCCTAATCGCGTATTTCGATTTCGCCGCGAGAAATACACTACGCGCCGAAATCTACCTGAATTCGTCTTAGAGCCAGGTAAAATATCTCTGATACTCTGCGCCAGGGCAATTGTACCTGAATCTGGCCCCATGTGTTTTCTCCATATAATAAAGTTTTCCATTTTCTGGTTTAGTTATACAGCAAAGCCCATCTGTTCTGTAGGTCTATATACAGAATTTCTAACAGGTTATGGGCCCAGACATACTCCAGATACCCAGGGAAAAGCTGAGAGCCCAGTCATGGTCACGTACAGCAGATAACTGCAAGATACAGCAACATAAATAATACTGCAACAGAATAAAAGAAAAGGGCCAGTAAAACAGCTGCAAACAAGCTTTCATTTGCAAATCTGACAAATCAGAACTACCAGTCTTGGAAATTCAAGATGAAAATGTTGCTAATAAGAGACGGTACATAGGAATGTATAAATTAAGTCAGGCCAGAACACCCTTCAGATGAGTGGATACAGACCAAAAAGCTCAGAGCACAATCTCTCTTAGTATAGAAGATGACCAAATCATACATATATGTAAGTGTACAATTGCTAATGTGAGAAGGATTAGAAAATGTGCATGAAAGAGCTAAAACAAATTGTATTTTATTAGAAAGCTATACCAAACTAAGCAGATGAAAGGCCAGGATATGCAGGGCTACATAAGGCAGACTTTGGAAATTATTGAATGGCTGAGAGGCATAGGTGAAGAAATAAAAGATTTTCACGTTGCAGCACTATTACTCAGTGGCTTACCAGAAAGTTAAAAAAAGTGTGTCACAGCACTTGATGCATGTCCAGTTGATGAACAGACATTAAAATATGTTAAGGGCATGCTTGTAGATGAATATAAGCGTAAAAAAGAAAGAAAAATTAATTTAAAATGATGGTGCTTCTGTCACAGAGTCTGCTCTAAATGTGAAAAACAGGTATATGCAACAAGAAAGACATGAATGTTTTATGTGCAAGAAACAAGGTAATTTAAAAGCAGAGTGCAGAATCTGGAAAACTAGGATGTAAAAACAAACTATACTACAAATGACCTAAAGTGTAAAGAAAGTAACTGATTTTACTTCAGATATTGAATACGTTTTTCAAACCATTTAATCATCTTGACCAGCGTAAAACAGAAAAATCACAACAGCTAATGGGCAAATAATGGAACCAGAAAATGCTTATACAGAGAAAAGAATCTACAGTTTCCGGTTTCCTGTTTCATTTAAGCAGAAAAGCCCATGTGAACTGTGCTTTGTTTGTTCTCCATGGCTATGGAAGGCAACCCACAAGACCAGAGGGGTGGCCGAGGTTCTGCCTGCCAACCTGAAAAGGGACCAGGCCCTTCATACCCGCCATCTGGGACAGGTCAGCCAGACTTTGGGGCGGATGGAGGAGAGCCTGTCCTCCATAAAGGATTCAGTTGGGGACATGGCCTGCAACTCCCTGGCTCTGATCAATTGCCTAAATGAACTGCAGGCTACCACAGCAGGTGTTGGTCAGGATGTGCAGGCCCACACCCAGGCTATCCAGGCCAATACGGCAACCATAAATGATGGCCTGACTCAAATTGCCGTGGCCTTGGAGGGCAGGCCGCCAGGTGGGCAGAGACCAGGGGATGCTCCTCCTTCCCCAGATTACCCCCCCAATGAGTCTCCCCTGAGGAGCCGTGGCCGTGGCCACCCCAGGCGTGGGTCACGCCAGCGGCGGTATTTTTTTTTTGTCTTTTCTGATTATTTTTTTTGCTGGGAATTTTTTTTTTTTGCTGGGCAATTTTTTTTGGGGGGGTTTGTGAATTATTTTCGAATGTGGGGGTGACATTCCTGCCGGAAAAGGGGTGTCACCCTCATTTGTGGTGGAGAAGGGTTCCCCAGGACCAGGGAGAAGTGATCCCCAGGTCCGTGTGAATGGTGTATGAATGTACAGTGACATAATTGGAGCCGTGGCATGGCGTTGCTGCTCACAAGTCCTGCATGGTGGGCTTGTGCCAATCCAATGTGATGAGGATGTGATGTGTCTGTGCTAGGGACCACAGTGGTGTGCATGCATGCATTCTCATTGTGCCATGATTAATGTGTGTGTTTAACGTGCAAAGATGCCTAATGTGAGCTGTCTCCTGGCTGCTCTTCCCTCAGAAAACGGGGTAGCCTCAGTTAGGGGGGGATTGTCTGGTTCGGGGGTCAGGTCATCACGTATGTCAATCTCCAGGCCCTTTCTCACTGTGAAGTTGTGCAGCATGCACCGATGATCTGGCATACAAAGTTTGGGAAATACAACAGGGTACCCCCAGACTTATCCAGGCATCGGAAACGGGACTTCAGGAGGCCAAAGGTGCGCTCCACCACTGCACGGGTTTTGGCGTGTGCTTCATTGTATCCTTCCTCTCCTGGGGTTTGGGGGTTCCGGAAAGGAGTCATGAGATGGGGTCCCAGTGCATATGCAGAGTCACCTGGAAGGGAAAAGACAGGAGGATGTTAGTAGTGCATGTGCCCCTTGTGATTTCTGCATCATGGGGGGGGACAGTCATGTCTGACTCCCATGTCACTCACCAACCAGCCAGCTGTCCCCATACATGTTCTGTTCGAATTCTGTTGGGATGGGGCTATGATTGTATATGTAGCTGTCATGGCTGGATCCGGGGGTGTTTGGCACGGACGTGCCATATGAGGCATTTGGCATTGACTATCACCTGTACGTTGATGGAATGCCAATGCTTCCGATTGCGGTATATGTGCTCTGTCTCACGGGGGGGCTGGAGTGCCACATGTGTGCAATCAATGGCCCCCACGGTGCGTGGGAATCTGGCAATTCTGTAGAAATCTGTCATTGCCTTCTGCCACAGGTCCTCCTGGGTGGGTTTGATGATTTGGTTGGCCATGCGTCTGAGAATTGCAGGGATAACCTGGTGCACACATCTGCTAATGGGGGATTGTGACATCCCAGCCACCACTCCACTTGTTCTTTGAAAAGAGCCACTGGCAAGGAAATGGAGTGTTGCCAAGACCTTCACCAGTGGCTGCACTGCATGTGAGTGGTGTGTTGGGCTGGTGATGTCCTCCTGCAGGGTTGTGGTTAATTCCATGATGGCAGCAGGGGTGAATCTGAAGATGCGATACACCTCAGAATCACTCATGCCAAAGAGGTCTATGCGTGTGCGGTATATCCTCTCCCGTGCCCTCCTCCGTGCCCTCCTCCTTCTGCACTCATCTAAAGTCAGTAGTATAGCTATGAGCAAGGATGCCCCCTCCATGTTGGCATACAGATTGTTGTCCTGCAGGTGTGGCTGCTCAGCTCGTCCCTAACGGTGTTGCTTTAGTTGACATGTAGACGGATTGTCTAATTTTAAACCTGCTTTTATATGGACTCATTTTAGACAGGATATGCAGCTGATGCGCACAGCGCGTAGCTTGCGCCGCACAAACTTACTTTTGTGGATCGCCGTATCTCCCTCATATCTGCCTAGCAAATCAATGGTAAGTCTAGTGCATTTTTTGCGCGCACGATGCGCCGGTCTATCGAAATTACGTCGGTCTAAAATTTCTAGATTTCTGGCGTATACCGTTTTGGGGATACGGCGCATAAATACGCAGGCGCATATTTACAATTACGCCGCGCATCTCCTGAAACTCCGGCTTAAGTGCTTTGTGAATCTGGCCCCCAGTGTTCAAAAAAAAATAAGTGACTACTTCACCAATGTCACCAAGGTAAATTTGCTGTTTGAGATTGTGAACCTTCCAATAAGCTACAATCACTGCTCCGCTGTGTTTCTCAATCAAAGACGCATCCCGCCAGGGAGTATATAATGGGTGAGGAGAAAGAAGGAGAGATACTTCTCATAGCGTAAAACAGTTCCGACAGGTATTTGAAAAAGAATTGTAATTCCACTGACAAGATGTCAATCAGACAAAACGTGCATAGAATGAAGCAAGGACACTGACGTTATTGCATGTTGGCGGCCTTATCGTTAAATTATGGGCACCTATTAAAGTATTTTTTCTATTATTTTTGCATATATATGTTTTTTTTAGTTTTTCATCTAGCAATACCAGATATACCCCAACTTGTTCCTCCATTGTTCTTTGGCCCATGGTGATTTGAGGAGTGGTACGCATTGGTCCCCACCCCCTCCCCCCTTTAAAACCCACTTGTGGTTGTGGCTGACCCCCCTGCAGGCTTGGGCAATAGGGGCGCACAGTTTATTTGTCTCTCTCAAATATAAAGCACCATTTACCGGTGAGTATACCTGCATAGATCCTTACATCACTAGCCAAACTTGATGCCTACTGTGTGGGCTCTCTAGTAGTATAAAACTTTTGTACTTGTTTTTCTTTAATTCATTATGGGCCAGATTCAGGTACAGCGGCGTATTTTTTGGCCGGCGTAGCGCATCTCATATGCGCTACGCCGACGTAAAACAGGGAGCCCAGAACAGTATTCTCAAAGCAGTCGCAGTGTAAGCCCGCCTAATTCAAAGTAGCAAGGCAGTGGGCGTGTTGTTTTATAATGAACCGTGACCCCATGCAAATGATGCGCCGTCCGTGGACCTATCCGAATGCCTAAGATACACGTCAAACACTGCCTACGACGTGAACGCCACAGCCCAATTCACGTACAACAGCTGTTCCGACGCCCATACCTTGCATGGGATGCGCCACCTTTTTGGTGGTTTATCTTTACGCCGGAAAAACACCTTACGTAAACGTCGTAGATTACTGCGCCGGGCGTACGTACGTTCGTGAATCGGTGTATCTTGCTCATTTGCATATTTATAATGGGAACGCCGAATCCGTCCAGCGTAAATATGCACCCAAGATACGACAGGGTAGGAGACTTACTGTACGTCGGTCGTATCTTGGCAAAATTCAGGCGTATCTGATTTAAAGAATCAGTGCATAGATACGATGGCGCACATTTGGACTTACGACGGCGTATCAGTAGATACGTCGGCGTAAGTCTTTGTGAATCTGGGCCTATGTTTTTAATATTTATAAGCTCCCGAAGAAGCGATGTGTAATAGATCGCGAAACATGACGAGCTGATTTTAATGCCATAAGGATCCAGTCGGTCTCATCTTGGAACCATCACTTTACCCAGCGCAATATATATGTCAATCACAATAAGCCCTGTGGCTATTAAGTGTATATCCTGGAGTGACACAATAATTGGGTCCTTAATTGTCTTGTTGTTTTTTTCTTAAAATATTTTGTGATGTAATTTGTATTTTTGTATAAAAATTATAAATTTTATTGGGTTGTGCCTATAAAGTCAATTTTTTTTCCGTTTAAGACATGTTCATATGTTTTTTCTACAAATCTCGATTCTGCATGTTGAGTAGTCGGAACCGTGTTGTGTGATAAGACCAGAGCACAAACGACCAACTGAGCTGAGCTTGTTATCCTTAGAGCGATTCCGCCAGCGATCTCAGAAAATGTGAGTGGACTTACAATTGTTTTTACAAATACCTGTCGGAACTGTTTTACGCTATAAGAAGTATCTCTCCTTCTTTCTACGAGTAAGCATCACATGATGTGAAATATGTCGGCCACCTTTTTCCTGTTGTTCACTTCATTTTGACTGCATTGCTTTGGTTGTTTTTTGTATTTTATTTGTATAAAAAAGACATCGTTTTAAGGAGTGCGGCAGTCCAGGACCTTCTTCTATCCAATGCACCTGTGCATAGCCAGCACGTTTTTGGTTTAGTGGGACGGAAGCAAAGCCAAGGGATCAGCAGTTTTTAGAGCAGTATCATTTCTCACTCTCCTCCTTTCTCCTCACCAAAAGAAATCTATATTTGTGGGAAAAAAGGAAATCAATTTTATTTGGGTACAGTGTCGCACGACCACACAATTTCCAGTTAAAGCAATGCAGTGCAGTATCGCTAAAAATGGCTTGGTCAGGGAGGGGGTAAATCCTTTCCGGAGCTGAAGTGATTAATAAAGAACCTTATCAGATGTGTGCTTTGTTTACCTTGTAATTTTTGTTTGTGTATTTTTTTTAGTTAAAAGGGTTACTATATATATACCTCTTAACTCATTCAAACGGGGAGCACCTTATTTAAGGGGGGGATCCAGATTCTCCCCCATTGACCCTTACATCCAATGAGCCAGGGATGTGGGGAAGAGGCTCTTGTCCCCATGTTGAAGGTATGATGCACATGCATATAATTCATTCCTTTCAATGTAGAAATTGAGAGCTTTGGGGGAATACGTTATATGTGCATGTATCTGTGTATGCCAATACACTAAAGCAGGGGTCTCCAAACTGCGGCCTGAGGTCAGATGTGGCCCTTTGCTAGCCTTTATGCAGCCCTTGGGGCACTGTTCCTCCCACTGACACCAACAAGGGGGCACTATTTCTTCCACTGATACCAATGATGGGATACTATTCCTCCTACTAACCACCAACCTTGAGGCCATAATTATTCTCACTGATGATGGGCTCAGGACATTTCCTGCCTCCGCAGGCCACAATCCGGCCCTCCTAAAGTCTGAAGGACAATAAACTGGCCCTTGGTTTGAAAAGTTTGGAGACCCCTGCACTAAAGCATCAGCAGTTACCCCAGTACAGTTGCCATTTCTTTTATGGCCTTCTGTACGGGCCACTTGCAACTGCCCCACACATAAAAACACCAGGATATCTTTGCTAGGCATATTCCTAAAGCAGAACTTTACCCATAAGAACTTGATAAAAAATAATGTTCTTTAGCAAGAAACATACATTTCACAATAATAATTATGCTACCAAAATTAGTGTGTGCTGTAAATTGTCTCCAACAGTGTTCCTGTTTCTTCTTGCTGGAGGCTGGCAATTTAAAAAAAAATGTTTGATTTAATTGTATCCTCAATCAAACTGTCAAAGCATCAAATAGCTGGTGTCCTAACTCAACTGATCATGTGAGTGGAATTTTAAACAGTATAGGGACTTTTTTAATGTTTACATACTGTAGCTATACCTACAAAAGAATCCCGCCTGAAGTGATCTAACAGAACTTCATTTTCTGACTAAAGTTCCACTTTAAGCTTAAAATTCACGTGTACATATTTTTGCACCCTGTTTTCTGCTTTAACACCTACCTGAGATCTCTTAAATGTCTTGTTGTAGCTATTGCTCATCTAGCCATAATGGTATTTTGGTGTCCTATCAAAAGTCAACATCATCTCCATACTGAGCTCACTTGTGTGGAAGCTTTGCCTCTGCAGAACTACTACCAATGAGCTGCAGAGGCAGGGCAGGACAAACATCTCACCCCTTCTGTTTCCCACTGTGCGGGTCCTATAACAGATTTGTGATGGTAGTTATGCCACTGTGGCTTTTTTGTATGGCTAGCTGTATGGTGGGCAATTGGTTATCTGGGCAGCTAAGTGTTACATGTAGAAGCACAAATTCTACCTGTTTGCAATTATGGTCCTCCTCCGTATCTGAGTTGTCGGGGGACAATTGTCAAAAAAAATCGCACCACGATCGAGGTGCCATTGAAAGTAACGGGATCGCAAGCGTGTCTGTGCGTCGATTTGGGAATTGCGGGAAGAGTCGCAGTGATTCCGCCAGCGATCTGGAACTCCTAGGTATGAACTGAGCCTTAGTGTCACTATAAGTTGCTTCTTCTTTACAACCAGGGAGATGCAGTTTGCCATCTTTGCAACATGTCTCCTGGAGCTATTTCTGGGTTAGCGGGCTCCAGCGCTGTGATTGGCCAGACCCCCAATGAAGTCACTCACGTGCATGCGCACGGGAGCTGCCTATCATGACTCCTGAAGAAACGGCACGACCAACCAGTTTCTTCCTTGCACATAGTTTCTACTGTGCAAGTTTAGGAGATATTCATGGTACCTATAGGTAAGCCTTATTATAGGCTTACCTGTAGGTATAACAGGGTTTACAACTATTTTAATAACTCACTAATTAGAAAAGCTATAAGAGCAGAAGGCCAACCATATGATTAGTATTATCAGGGATATCAGCACAGATATTTCTCTCATAGCAAATTTGCTTTATGCATCTTGAGTGAATCCCACTATAAAGTCACTTGGATAGTCAACAGTAGAAGGAACACCAATGAGGGCTTAAACAAAGGTTATTAGGAAATTTTCTCTCCGGGTTGAATGTTTTTCATTCATTCGGGGTAGGATGAATCAGGAAAATACCACATTATTGCCAATAGATGGAGTTGAAGATCATAGGAAATAAATACTTATTTACTATTAGTATCAACTGCATCCAGTGGTCATTTTGAAGGATTCATTCTATAGGAATGAAAAACAGTTGACATGTAGAGAAAATAGCCTAGTAACATTTGTTTTTGCCTTTATTGAGTTCCACATGAATTGCTTGGCATGTTTCTTTTAAATACACCGTTGGTTTTAGGCTGCGTACACACGATCGGTTAAACCGTTGAGAATGGTCTGATGGACCGTTTTCATCGGTCAAAACTGATCGTGTGTGGGCGCAATTGGTTATTTAACCATCGGTTAAAAAAAAAAAAACTTTCTTTAAATTTACGACGCATGCTTGGAAGCATTGAACTTCATTTTTTCAGCACGTCGTTGTGTTTTACGTCACCGCGTTCTGACACGATCGTTTTTTTAACCGATGGTGTGTGGGCGCTACGGACCATTAGTCAGCTTCATCGGTTAACCGATTAAAACGGTCCATCAGACCGTTCTCATCGGATGGACTGATCGTGTGTACGAGGCATTAGGCTTTCTATGGTGCCCTGCTTTGCTATATACTTGTATTATGAGGAGAACAAGACACTCTACAGTAACACAAGTTGCACAGTCCAAAGGTTGTCTCGCAATATGCTTAATCAGCTGTTTGGTTCTCATACTCTTCAGCAAGCACACCATCAGACAAAAGACTGAACAGGCAGCTTGTGATCTGTGCAAGGACACATTACAGTTTTGATTACTGCTGCCTCATTTTCCTGAGCTTGGATGTATTTAACCTATCATTCCCCTGAGAATATCTGAAACCATATACTTAGAACATAATTACATGTTATATTAAATGTTAGTATCTGACACATTTTTGATGTATATCATTGTTAGACGCTACTGCTTACAAAGTTCACAATTTCACAATTTTTCCGTTACGCCTCATAATATCACCTATGCCAGATGGTGGGTTACACATTAAAATGAGGAGGCTGCAATTTTGTAGGCTGGGTTCCTATTTATGAAAGAGCAAGCTGTCATTTTGGCAGGATTTAGTGGCTCTTGACCTGAAGACAGGATTAAACACATTAAACCAAATCAGTTTTAATAATGCAACTGATTCCTAGCACTATATATTTAGTGATCTTACTAACCCTACATTGCATTGGTACGTTATATCTTGTGGTGTAGATCAGGGCCGATCCTAGGGTCACAGGCGCCTGGGTGCAGAAATATTTCTGGCGCCCCCACAAAGGAGGCGTGGTCATCTTACCAGCTCCTCCCCTTTACAAATGTTTGTATGGCAATGACTCAAACACAGAGATGCTCCTCTAAGAAGTATTTGTTGCCCTGTAATCCTCCCATGATCTTTTAACAATAAAGAAAATAGTGGAAGAGTGTACACTAATGAGACCTGGAGGGGAACCTCTCTGATACTGTTAGAAAGTGGCCCAAAACATAGTACAGGAGATGGTCAGAGACTGTAGACATGATACAAGAGATGGTCAGAGACTGCAATTATAGTACAGGAGAGGATCAGAGAGTGTAGACATATTACAGGAGACAGTCAGTGACTGGAGATATAATACAGGAGATGGTCAGAGACTGCAGTTCCTATTGGCATAAGTAGATAATGGCCGATCGGCTCTCACCTGACCCAGCGATACAGCTACAACGGTTCCTCTGATCAGAAGTCAGCTCAATCTGAATTGCCCATGGATACTTCGCTGGGTAGAGCCCAGATCTGTATTCTGGCAATGACTCCAATCCTTTCTCCGCCAGGGATGGCACTAGGCTGTGTGGCTTTCCCTCTGGTGGCGCACGGCAGCGGGGTTCTCTCTCTGATGGTGTTCTCTCAGCACTGTCCTCTCCCTCTGGTGGCGCACGGCAGCGGGGTTCTCTCTCTGATGGTGTTCTCTCAGCACTGTCCTCTCCCTCTGGTGGCGCACGGCAGCGGGGTTCTCTCTCTGATGGTGTTCTCTCAGCACTGTCCTCTCCCTCTGGTGGCGCACGGCAGCGGGGTTCTCTCTCTGATGGTGTTCTCTCAGCACTGTCCTCTCCCTCTGGTGGCGCACGGCAGCGGGGTTCTCTCTCTGATGGTGTTCTCTCAGCACTGTCCTCTCCCTCTGGAGTCCTGGGTGCACTTCCCTGAAAGCTTTCCTGGGGTCCTGTCTCTCTCTCTCTCTCTCCCATTCAGCTGAACATGCCGTGTGGGCTGCAGCTTCTTTGTTACAGTGGGGCTGCCAGTCCTCAAACTACAAGTCCCACAATCCTCTTCTCTGCTCTTTTTTCTATTCTATTCCTTCCCTGGCCAATATAAAGGCGGGAAAAAACATAAAGGGTGGTTGCGCTGGCAAGCGCTGCGTACTAGTACAGCATTGCGCGCAAAGAGAAGAAGAAGGAGGAGAGGGAGTGGAAGGAGGAATAAGGAGCCCGCAGCTGCAGTGGCGTCACTAGGCTTGTTGTCACCCGTTGAGAAAAAACATGGTGTCACCCTCTTCCTCCACCTATAGTTGCCCCTCAGTACAGACCCCTCCACTAAGTATAGACCCCCTCCGTCCGTGTAGACTCCTAACTAAGTATAAACCCCCTCCCTCAGTACAGACCCCCAGGACAAACCACCCCCCCCATTAGTACAGACCCCCCAGGACAAACCACCCCCCATTAGTACAGACCCCCCAGAACAAACTATCCCCCTCAATTAGTACAGACCCCCTCAATTAGTACAGACCCCCTCCATTAGTACAGACCCTCCTCTATTAGTACAGACCCCCCTAGGACAAACCACCCCCTCCATTAGTACAGACCCCCAGGACAAAACACCCCCCCATTAGTACAGACCCACTTCCAGTATTAAAGACCGCCCCAGAACAACCCCCCCCCCATTCGTACAGATCTCTAGGACAAACCAATCCCCCTCCATTAGTACAAACTCCCCATTAGTACAGACTCCCCAAGGACAAACCCCCCTATTAGTACAGACTCCCCCAGGACAACCCCCCCCATTAGTACAGACTCCCCCAGGACAAACCCCCCATTAGTATAGACTCCCCCAGGACAAACCCCCCCATTAGTATAGACTCCCCCAGAACAACCCCCCTTCCATTAGTACAGACCTCCCTCAGGATAAACCACCCCCTCAGTAGTGCAGACCCCCCCGGACAACCCCCCTCCATTAGTACAGGCCCAACCAGGACAAAGTCCTCATTAGAACAGACCCCAGAACAAACCCCCCCATTGGTGCAGACCCCCCCCAGAACAAACCCCCCATTATAACAGACCCCCAGGACAAACACCCCTATTAGTACCGACCCCCCAGGATAAACCCCCCCATTAGTGCATACCCCCAGGACAAGCCCCCCCATTAGTACAGACCCCCCCAGGACAAACCACCCCATTAGTGCAGACCCCCCCACAGAACAAACCCCCCATTAGTACAGACCCCCCATGACAAACCCCCGTTAGTACCGACCCCCCAGGATAAACCCCCCCATTAGTGCATATCCCCAGGACAAGCCCCACCATTAGTACAGACTCCCCCCATTAGTACAGATCCCCCTCAGGACAAACCCCCCCATTAGTGCAGACCCACCCAGGACAAACCCCCCCCCATTAGTACAGACCCCTCCAGGACTCCAGGACAACCCCCCCCCTCATTAGTGCAGACTCCAGGGACAAACCTCCCCCCATTAGTACAGACTCCCCAGGACAACCCCCCCTCATTAGTGCAGACCCCAGGGACAACCCCCCCCCCCATTAGTACAGACGCCCCCTACAATACTACAGACCCCTCCCCCCAGGACAAACCCCGTCCATTACATTAAATAAAAACACATGGTCCATCATGCCTGACACTGCTCCTCTCTGTGTCATAAGATGACTCCTGTCTGCGGCGATCTGTGATCCACCCGGGCGGCAGCTGCAGAGGAGGGGACAGTGTGCAACCGCGCCGCCCGGGTAGATCACAGATCGCCGCAGACAGGAGTCATCTTATGACACATAGAGGAGCAGCTGCAGAGGAGGGGACAGTGTGCAGCTGCGCCGCCCGGGTGGATCACAGATCGCCGCAGACAGGAGTCATCTTATGACACACACAGAGAGGAGCAGTGTCAGGCATGATGGACCGCCCCCTCAGCAACGTCCACACAGAGACAGCCGCTGAGATCTCCAGGCTCTTCACTCCCCTCTCTAATAGGAGGAGGAAGGGGGGACACGGACAGCCGTACAGGACAAAATCAGAGAAACACAGCAGCGGCGGCGGCGGCGGGTAGAGCCGCCGGCGCCGTCCTACACAAACAAAGAGAGTGATTATTTGAGACAGGCACTCTGACTCTTCAGCGCCCCCACCTCTGTGGCGCCTGGGTGCACTGCACCCTTTGCACCCCGGGTAGGATCGGCCCTGGTGTAGATCATGTTAGGTAATTTTCCATGAATGTAAAGACTTGAGGAGTCCACTTGGCCTAGTGGGAAGCCATTACAAAATCAAATTACTAAAAACTGTCAGATTTTACACCAACATAAATGATAGTATTCTGAGTATTGTGTTCAGTCTAACAATGGCCATATGTAAACAGGTTAGTCTAAAGGTGCTATGTAGGGTCGTCCTGATACCACTTTTTTAGGGCCGAGTACAAGTACCGATACTTTTTTTCATGTACTCGCCGATACCGATACTTGTGACAGTTTAACTGATGGGCACTGATAGGTGGCACTGACTGATGGTCACTGATAGGTGGTACTGACTGATGGGCACTGATAGGTGGCACTGATTGATGGGCACTGATAGGTGATACTGACTGATGGGCACTGATAGGTGGCACTGACTGATGGGGACTGATAGATTGCACTGACTGATGGGTACTGATAGATGGCACCATGTAACAGAGGTAATGCCTTTGAGATATATAAGGATATATGTCTGTTTTTGCAAAAAATTAATTTCAAACTCATGTTTTTTGGTAAGACCAAAGAACCATCAAGTGGGATGGAATGCTAGAAATGAAAGAATCCCAGATAGTTGACTATTTGGAGGGAAACACATGGATAGACTCAGATATACTAGATCCCACCCCCCCCCAGCCTCAGGGTTAGCAAATAAATCACAAATATTTCCTAGCTTCTCTAACAACAAATATCTCCAAATGTTTTTAGAAGCAATTACGGAGGATATTAGGTCCATTAAATGGGATAAGATAGAACCAACGGTAGATAACCTTCAAAGGGTGAAAAAAGGCCCTTCATGAACTAAAAGAACTATCAAACTGTATCATCAAACCTAGTGTCACTTAAAGCTTCTGGGAAGGAACACGTCTCTGCCACAGACTTGGCTCTAATTAAATTAGGATTTTAAGATGGAAACCTCTCTCACAGGCCCAATGTTAGCAAAGTAGAGTTGTAGAGCAAATCCTCACAGTAGGTCTTTTAGTAGAGGTCACCAGCTGACAGTCTGACTATGTTTCATCAGCGTCTGGTAACCAGATCCCCGGTGGTTCGTTCAAGTCCTGTTGGATCACCTGCCTCCAGGTTCTCCTCAGACCGATCGCCCACCGAACAGCATCCAGCTTGGGATCTTCTCAGTAGAAGTGCGAACCCAGTAAGTCACTGGGGTCCCTGACAGCATCAATTGCCTTGAGCCATGAAGCCCAAAGTTCGTAGCTCCGCGTAGTGTAGGCCCCGGCCAGGTAGGCCATAGTGGCGGCCTCGTGGTGTGCACGCACCCGGAACCTGCGACCCACTGCCGTTAGGAGGCCCGGGTAGAAGACCTGGACAAAAAGGTTCCCGCCACAGATATACCCTCTCCCAGCATGCCCAGCGAGGGAAACAGTCCTCTGATTGGCTGCTGAGGAAAGGTGGCTCTGTTCTGGAACCCCTCTGGCACCATCTGTTGCCCAAGGATGGCAACATATCCTCAGCACAGAGAATGGGACCACAGGCAGCCCAGCCCGAAATGCAAATTTAGGGAATTAAAATGGATTAGAGCAAGGTAACTCTCTCATCCCCCCACTAAATTTACAATAGCACCCATAACTGACAGTAGGGGGCGCTACATATATATATAGAACCATATCCAATATCCAATATTTACTAATGTTTGATTCCCTACATCGGGTCCATCAAATGGAGATTGGATGGTGTATGGACCAACTATATTGTAGATCTGATATGGGGAATTATCTGACCACCAATGGATCCTAGTTTGGATATTTGATCTAATGACACGCCTATAATTGAAAGGCATGCATGATATGGGTGTCTGAATGCATGACTTTTTTGTACTCCATTAGGGAGATGTTTTATGTTTGTGCAGGGCAGCACACGACAACACTGTTTTTTTTTTTTTTTTTAAAGGTTTGAGCACTAGGTAATCCACATGAAATGGTTAAGAAGCAAATAGGTCGGTAGCACCTGAGTTTTATTAGAGTAATAAAGGTAGTTTGTGGCCCCATTTTTAAAGGAGTGCTGGTAAACTGTTCCCCAGTTCTGAGACACATGGAAGGAAACATGTAAACTCTTGGGGATCAGCACCCCCATACATGTTGAGCTTTGCTACCCCCTTTTAGCTCAGTGATATCTACACTTTGAGCCATTATGCAGCTTACTCGAGGACATCATATGGAGACATGAATTGTCTACACTGAAGACAATCACCACCCTCTGCATGGGGCTGCTTTAACTGTTTGGATTGGAGACTGGAGATTATTATTTTATTATATATCCTGTTTGGGCATCAGCCATTGTTACACCAGACATTGGCATCAGCCATTGTTTTTCACCGGATATCGGCACTAATTATTATTTCACTGGACATTTACTACATCTACTCTAGTAATGAGCAGTGCACTCCGTGTTGTAGATATACACAGATGAATGGATTGGCTGCAATGCCTTTGAGCAACTTGTGACAACATATTGGATGGAATAGCTGCGATTCTGAGCTATTTGTGACAGCTAACAGTGAGTAAACCTGTGTGTTATATTGCTTTGGAATACTACTGCAATCACTGTTCCTTATAGCCATCATACTACTTGTCTGTTTACAAGCTGCCTACCCAACACCGTGGATATAAATCTTATGGATTCATTCAGATCTTCTATGAGTAAAAGCTGCTAGTAATATAGTGAACAGCTCTATGGACACAGTTTTCTACATCACACTTACTTTTAATTAACCACTTGCTTACTGGGCACATATAACCCCTTCCTGCCCAGGCGAAATTTCAGCTTTCAGCACTGCGTCGCTTTAAATTAAAATTGTGCGGTCGTGCGACGTGGCTCCCAAACAAAATTGGCGTCCTTTTTTTCCCCACAAAGAGATTTCTTTTGGTGGTATTTGATCATCTCTGCGGTTTTTATTTTTTGTGCTATAAACAAAAAAGTGCGAAAATTTTAATAAATATACATTTTTTGGAATTTTTTTTTTTTTTTCTCAGTTTAGGCCGATATGTATTCTACATATTTTTGGTAAAAAAAAAAAAAAAATCGCAATAAGCGTAAAGTAATTGGTTTGCGCAAAGGTTATAGTGGCTACAAAATAGGGGATAGAATTCTGACAATTTTTTTTTTTTTTACTAGTACAATTATTGCGACGGACACATCGGACACTTTTGACACATTTTTGGGACCATTCACATTAATACAGCGATCAGTGCTATAAAAACGCACTAATTACTGTATAAATGTGACTGGCAGTGAAGGGGTTAACACTAGGGGGTGAGGAAGGGGTTAAATGTGAGTCCTGGGTGTGTTCTAACTGTGTGGGGGGAGGGGGGTGACTGGGGGAGGTGACCGATGCTGTCTCCCTATGTACAAGAGACACAGCATCTGTCACCTCTCCCTGACATAACGTGGAGCTCTGTGTTTACACACAGAGCTCCACGTCCCTGCTCTAAAATTGCTGATCGGCGGGTACCTGACGGACATCGTGACCTCCAGGCACGCGCATCGGCATCTCGGGGACGCGCCGGGTGCGCGCGCCCCCCCAGTGGCCGGAGAACACAATGCCGTCAATTGACTGCGGCTTGGATATTCAGATTCACCTTGCCGCCGTCACTTTACTAATCGTATTTCTGGTGAATAATATTGTAAACATCTACAGCACTTTGCCATCTCCTCTATGTCTCCCAAATACACCTGTTTGACATGGTGATTTCTATGGAAGGACTTTTAGTCCCCATTCACACTGAAGCGTTTTTACACCGTTTTAGCGTTAAAAATAGCGCTCTTAAAACGCTCTCCATGCATCTCAATGGACCTTTTCACACCGAGTTCTGCAAGCAGCATCTGTGGAGCAGCTTTGGAGCAGCTTTTGAGCGCTGAAAAAAACGCTCCAAAAATGCCCCTCTCGATTGAAATGAATTGAAAGTGCTGTAAAAACGCCTTACCCTTTCACACTGAGGCGTTGAACTGGCGTTGAGAAAAGTACTGCAAGCAGCAGCTTTGGAGCAGCTTTTGAGCGCTTAAAAAAGAAGGCTCCAAAAACGCCCCTCTCCATTGAAATGAATTTAAAATAGCTGTAAAAACGCCTTACCCTTTCACACCGAGGCACTGCAAAAACGCCCTAAAACTTTAGGGTCTTATCGGTGCTTTACCAACACATTGGGATTGCAGATAAGGCTTTGCTCGAAAAACGCCCCAGTGTGAAAAGGGCCTTAATCTACCCATCAGGTTCCTTGTCCCTCTGGTATTTTCATTGATAATCTTGGTTGTTATAAGCTATCCATCTGAGTGGAATGGTGTACCATATATTTTTACCACATTCACGTGGTTTGTATATTTATTTCCAGGTGTCTTTTCAGTGCTGCGTTTCCACACATAGACAGTGCACATCTATCACCTGTTATTACAGGGAATCGCTGTGCTGTGTGGGAACCATCAGGGGTACATTTAGTTAGCAATTAGGCTCTTCATCTAGGGGGGTGTGTGTGTTTTGTGGAGGGTGGGTGTGCTTTTCATATACCTTGGTCCTTCTGTGGGGGAATTGAGTTTGTTTTGTTACCAGTACATACCGTTATTGGGGTTCTTTTAATGGGGAATGATCTGGGTAGGTCCACCTATTTATAGGGGACCAGTTTTTATGTCCTATATATGTTTTTGATATAGCTTCAATAAAATTTGTAGTTAACGCTTTAGGGTGTGCAGCAGTGAATGAATGAATGAATGAAAAACTTATATAGCGCAGCACATGCGAACTGAATCGCCTCTGGGCGCTTGTTGTTCCTGTCTCCTTTGATATCAAAAGAGATGTGTCTTGATCTTTCGCCTAAAAGCTAGGTGATTCTCCTCCAACCGAATGCTGGCTGGTAAAGCGTTCCATAGTCTGGGACCTTGGACCGCAAATCTTCGCTCTCCTTTGGCCTTGTAGTTGGCTTTCGGAACCTGGAGCAGGTTCTGATTGGTGGATCGCAAAACACGATTGGGGTTATGAGCTTTTAATTTTTCGCATAGATATTGGGGAGCATTCCCATGGACACATCTATGCGTAAGACAGAGAGCTTTAAAAGCAATTCTGTCTTTGACTGGTAACCAGTGAAGGGATCTCAGTGAAGGTGAGATGGATTCCCAGGGTTTTTTCCCAGTCACAAGTCTGGCGGCCGTATTCTGAACGACTTGCAGACGAGCGATTTGGTACTTGGGGAGTTCGAGGTAAAGGGCATTTGCATAATCCAGTCTGGAGTTAACAATTGCTCCCACCACGACTGCTAAATCTTCTTTGGGGATAAAAGGAGTAAGTCTGCGTAGTAGGCGCAGCAGATGGTGGGATCCGCTGACTACTGACCCTATTTGTGCGTCCATTGTCATAAAGGAGTCAAAAATGACCCCAAGACTTTTGACTTTGGCGCTAGGGGTGATAATTTTGCCCAGAATAGGCGGGGGTGTCCATGCTGTTGAAGGTTGATTCCTGCGCTTGGCGTGAAACAGGAGAAGTTCTGTTTTCGCTCCGTTGAGTTTAAGATAACTCTTTGTCATCCAGTCCTCTATCAAAGAGAGGCAGGTCTCTAAATTGAGGTGGTGATCCTTTATGTTGCAGATGCGGAAATAAAGTTGCGTGTCGTCTGCATATGAGTGATAGAGCAGTTTTTGGCTGCTGATAATCTCAAAAAGAGGACGAAGGTAGATGTTAAACAGCACCAGTGACAGAGGCGATCCTTGAGGGACTCCGCATGTTACTGTGCGTTTCTCAGATGTGAAATGTCCTAGCTTCACTGTTTGCGATCGGTTTTCCAGAAAAGAGGAGAACCAAGATAAATCGCCTTCTGCGACTCTGGCTACTTCAGCAAGCCGCGTCAGTAACAGTTTGTGGTCTACAGTGTCGAAAGCTGCGCTTGGGTCCAACAGAACCAAAAGACAAGATTCTCCTTCGTCTGCGGCCTCGAGAACATTGTCCCATATTTTGAGCAATGCGGTTTCAGTCCCGTGTCCGGGACGGAACCCTGATTGTAATGGGTCAAGTAGCTTGTGGGTATCCAGATGCTGTTGCAGCTGTTGTACCACTACTTTTTCCATTACCTTTGAGAGTACATTGAGGCTTGTTATGGGCCGGCGGTGGAGTGGGTCCTTGGGGTCCAGGGAGGATTTCTTCAGGATGGGTTGGATTATACCCTCTTTCAACTGTGAGGGTACTATGCCCTCCACGAAAGACTGGTTGATAAGCTGCGTGATGGGAGGAGCCAGGATGTAGGCGCATTCCTTCAGCAGTTTTGTGGGGATAATGTCATTTGGCGCTGTGCCATTATGCAGAGTACAAATGACATTCTTAGTGGTCTCAATGGAGATGGGTGCCAAGGTGAACTTACCTGATATAGAATTACTATGGGTGTTGTGTGAGAGGCTGCAGGGGGGACTGGGGGGGGGAATTATTTTGCTGAATGCTTTCACGGATCGCCTCGATTTTATTAATGAAGCAATCCGATAGTTCATTGCAAAATTCTTGTGTGTCTTCATTGGGGGCTTCAATACATCCTGGGTTCATGGTCTGAGTGACCAGCTTGAAGAGTTCGCGGGGGCGGTTTAGTTTCTTTCTTATTTTTGGTCATACCTATGGGCACTGACAGGTGGCTGGCACTTATGGGAAATGCTATGCTGCAGTGCCCATCTTGGTACACCCTGCACCCGGCATCAGTAAGTATCAGCAGACATCTTGTTACACCCAGCCCGAACTACATGGTCTGGGTGTAACAAGATGGCAGCTGCTGGCTTACTGTGGCCAAGTGCAGGGTGTGCCAAGATGATGGCTACCACTCCGCCTGATCCGCCTACTGACACCAGACCCACCCTCCCCGCCCACTGAATCTGTTGGCCCTCTCCGCCCATTAAGGGGGCCGATCTGCCTTCTGACGCTGCCCACCCCCTCCGCCCAGAGTCCGCTCACCACCGACCAAGTATCGGGTCAGGCATCGGGAGCATTTGTGCGAGTACAAATGAGCAACCCTCTATGGTCAGTGTGCAGTGGGGCAATCACTAAAACCTGAGCAGGAACCGGAAGATCAATGCTATCAATGTAGTAGTGCTGACTCCTACAGGGATTTCCAGCTCCCCAAAGGTCCATCTGGTATGAGCAGGGCTTTTTTTTCTCAGAGAATAGGTGCAGGTACTCCACCCTTCCAAGTTACCCCTTGTGTCCACCCCTACCCACCTTTAAGCATTGTCCCTTGGTTTTACCCCTACTCACCTCCCAGTACCACACTTTTTTGAGAATACAGAATCAAGTTTTATTGTAACTTGTAATGGTAATTTGTAATGGTAATTTGTAAGAATGTGTTAATGATAACAAGAAAAGCTGAAGATGAAATTAAATCCGCCCTGGAAAACACCGCCGTCGGTAAAAGTCCCGGCCCTGATGGGTTCTCAGTATCTTATTACAAGAGATACAGTAAAATCTTAATCCCTAAATTAGCTAGATATTTCAACGGCCTAGGCTCAGATTATGAAACTAGTAAGGAAGCACTCGCCGCCTCGATTGTAATCATTCTGAAAGAAGGGAAGGATAGTTCACTTTGCTCAGGATATAGACCAATCTCCCTTCTCAATACTGATATCAAGCTCTTTGCGAAAATACTAGCGGAACGCCTAAAAAGGGTAATGCATATCTTGATACACCCTGATCAAGTAGGCTTTGTTCCAAACAGAGAGGGTAAAGACAATAGTGTAAGAGCCTTGCTTCTGCTTCAGAAGATCAAGCAGAGCGGATCCCCAGGTCTATTCCTGTCGGTGGATGCTGAAAAAGCATTTGACAGGGTAGACTGGGGATTCATGATGCAAACCCTTTCAGCAATGGGAATTGGGGACAGGCTGACCACTCTACCATTACCCTTCTGCTAATATTAAGATCAACGGAATTCTCTCAGACTCATTCGAGATGAAGAATGGGACAAGACAGGGGTGTCCCCTGTCCCCCCTCTTTTTCATTTTTTCACTAGAACCCCTTTTGGCTTCTATCCGAAATAACCCTGAGATTAACGGCGTTAAAGTTGGTGAGGAGAAACATAAACTGTCGGCGTTTGCCGATGATGTTCTGTTCTACCTCGCCAACCCGGCAACCTCCATCCCTAGGCTCTCCAAGATATTGCAACAATATGGCTCTATATTAAACTTTAAGATCAATATAACAAAATCAGAAATATTAAATATTAATTTAAATAAAAATGAAATAGGGCAAGTAAAAGAAATCTGCGCCTTTTCCTGGTGTAAAGAATTAAAATACCTTGGTATCAAACTGGCAAATACGGTCCAGAAGAACTATAAAATAAATTACGTACCTCTGCTGAATGAGATTAAAAAAGAATAAAAAAAAACAATAAATTAAACCCATCTCATGGATAGGACGAATAAACATGCTGAAAATGGTGGTAGTACCAAAAATACTTTTATACATTTTTATTAATCCCTATAGCCGTACCCCAACAATTTCTAAGAATCTTGAATTCTCTACTGAAAAATGGGAAAGAGAGTTGGAAATACCCAGAGGGGAAAATACATTTCAGAGGATCATGCAGTTGACTCATGCGTCAGCAATTGATACAAAAACCACTGAGACAAATTATAAATGTATATCGGGCTGGTACATCACCCCAGATAAGTCCCGCCACTTTAAAGAGGGTCAGTCAGCGGAATGCTGGCGTGGATGCCCAGACAGAGGTACAATGGCACACCTATGGTGGACCTGCCCGGAAATCCAAAAATACTGTGATTCTATATTGAGCCAAATAGGAGAGATCATGGGTAAGGAGATCAAGAAGGACCCCTGGGCCCTTCTTTTCCATTGTAACCAAGAAGGTATTAAAAAATACAAACTTTCCCTCCTCCCACATTTGTTGAATGCCGTGAAAAGGCTTATACCTAGAAAGTGGTGGGAAACGGAAACTCCCACGGTTTGGGATTGGATAAACGCAGTCGAAGAAACTTATAAGATGGAAGAGCTCAGGGAGAGCGTACTAGGAATAAGCACTGACTTCAAGGACAAATGGGAAAAAATGGAAAGAGTATAAAAAATCGTGGAGCTATGTAGAGAATTTGAGGGTCCCCTAATCAATACCCACCAGAGATTATAGCTTTAACTAAGCACAAACAATTAAACTTCATAATTTAAAAAAAAAAGAAAAAACCCAGAGAATATCCTTGCGACAAAGGCTCACTCACATAACTTCTCAGTGTTGTAATATGAAATCAACATCTGTATCTGGTAAATTGCGGAGTTCTGGGAGCCACAGGAGGGGGGGTTGAGGAAGGGTGTATGTTCAATTATCTTTTTGGAAACGAGATAAAATCACGGAAATAAACCTATGAATTTTGAACATAAAAAAAAAAAAATATATAAATATAACACTTAGAGCAACAGAGGAGCCTACCATACTCCTAAAATAGCATAAATACCACATATGATGCAAAACTGTAAACAGAGACGAAACGTGGTACCAGGCAATGAGCTGGTCTCTGGATTTTGGTGAAGGCTGAGGTGGTAAAAAAAAAAAAAAAAAAAAAAAGAAGAAAAGCAGTACAATAGATATCCTGAAGCCAGCAACAAAAGAGCCCCCACCAGAAACAGTAGATCCCACTGGCAGCACAAGAGCCCCAGTAACAAATACCCCCACAGTAACAATGGATCTTTCAGCAGCCTGCTTCAGTAGACTCCTCCCTCAACAGTAGATCCCTCACCGAAACAATAGCCCCCCCAAAACAATAGATTCCCCAACAACAACAATAGAACACCCTTCCCAGCAACAAAATATCCCCCAGCAGCCATCATCAATAGACCCTCCAACCAGGGGCGGACTGACAACTCATGGGGCCCCCAGGCAATAGATTATGGGGCCACACAGAATACACATACACACACTGAAAAGGTACTGGAGAGGCGGAGCAGCTATAATCTTGGGATTTAAAAAAAAAAAAAAACACAGATTTTTACATACTGTCCCTGGTTTTACTGAGGCTGGCAACCCTGATGGGGCCCCCTAGTGGCATGGGGCCCTCGGGCAGTGCCCGAATGGTCATTCCGCCCCTGCCTCCAACACACCTCAGCACCTATTGCCATTACACATATGAACTGCTGGAGGCGTTGCCCCACGTTTCCGCTGAAAAAAAAAATGCCCTGGGTATGAGTGATGCTTATTACATTGTGCCAAACTAGACCAATATAAATAAGTGTGCAATACAAATATTTTTTGGAGTTCAGCTTTCAAAACTCCTGTCCCTTACTAGTGTCAAAAGATAACCTGTACTGGAAGAGAGAGACATGGCTGCCACGGCTGATCTTAACATGCTTGCTGCCTGTCTGTCTGCGTTTTAATACTTTGACTCACAGACCTGGAGCAAGCATGAAAGCGGTAAAGGAGGTATGAATGCTTGATCTACAGTATCTTACAAAAGTGAGTACACCCCTCACATTTTTATAAATATTTTATTATATCTTTTCATGTGACAACACAGAAGAAATGACACTTTGCTACAATGTAAAGTAGTGAGTGTACAGCTTGTATAACCGTGTAAATTTGCTGTCCCCTCAAAATAACTCAACACACAACCATTAATTTTCTAAAACAAAAGTGAGTACACCCATAAGTGAAAATGTCCAAATTGGGTCCAAAGTGTCAATATTTTGTGTGGCCACCATTATTTTCCATGGCATACATGATTCCCTCAATGAACTGTAGCTCCCCAATGCCGGCAGCACTCATGCAGCCCCAGACAATGACACTCCCACCACCAAGCTTGACTGTAGGCAAGACGCACTTGTCTTTGTCCTCACCTGGTTGCCGCCACACACGCTTGACACCATCTGAACCAAATAATTTTATCTTAGTCTCATTAGACCACAGGACATGGATCCATGTCCTTAGTCTACTTGTCTTTAGAAAACTGTTTGCGGGATTTCATGTGCATCATCTTTAGAAGAGGCTTCCTTCTGTGACGTTTGATGCAGTGTGCAGCGTATGGTCTGAGCACTGACAGGCTGACCCCCCACCCCTTCAACCTCTGCAGTAATGCTGGCAGCACTCATACGTCTATTTCCCAAAGACAACATCTGGATATAACACTGAGCATGTGCACTCAACTTCTTTGTTAGACCATGGCGGGGCTTGTTCTGAGTGAAACCTGTCCTGTTAAACCACTGTATGGTCTTGGCCACCGAGCTGCAGCTCACTTTCATGGTCTTGGCAATCTTCTTTTAGCCTAGGCCAAATTATTCTTTGCTATGAATGAGGTGTTGTGTTGAATTTTCAGTGACCCGTATGAGAGAGTGAGAGCGATAACACCAAATTTAACACACCTACTCCCCACTATTTGGGCCCAATTTGGACATTTTCACTTAGGGGTGTGCTCACTTTTGTTGCCTGCGATTTGGACATTAATGGCTGTGTGTTGAATTATTTTAAGGGAACAGAACATTTACACTGTTATATACAAGCTGTACACTCACTACTTTACATTGTAGCAAAGTGTAATTTCTTCAGTGTTGTCACGTGAAAAGATACTGTATAATAAAATATTTACAAAAATGTGAGGTGTACTCACTTTTGTGAGATACTGTACATACTTGTTTTAGACCTAGACTCATAATGTACCATGACAAAGGTCCAGCTCACACCATAAAGGATGTGTTTGTGTGCATGCATTTTTGCGTATTCCAGCGTGGTGCGTTTTGCTACCAATCGCGCACTACGCACAAAAAGTACGACGGGCACAACTTTTAAAATTGCGCTGCGACAAACTGCATGGGGTTACAGTATAATGCGTTTTGGTGCCCACAAACGCATGTGCATTGATAAGATGCACGGGGCTGCCATTAAGAACGATTGGCACCGGTGCGTCTGCAGACGACAGCCCGTTCCCACGTGGCGTGGGAAAATCCAAACTCCTACACATATTCCCACATCACAAATTGGCGTGAACCATCCCTAATAGATCAACATGTCATGACTTGTAACATTTTCTCAGTTCAGGTTTCCTTTAAATATAGCTTTAAATCCAACTGAAAATAAAGTGTGCAGTGTACAACAGAACAGAAACTTATTTTTTATGTTATAAAAGGAAACATCATTTGAAAAGTAGAATATGACATCCAATCTGTGGGAAAGCTTTAAAGGCCCCTTTTTCAAACAACAGAAAATTCTTTATAAACCAAAATTGGAGCGTTCAGCCACCGCCGTCTACAGTTGTTATTACAAAGAATAGATGTTCACACGGAGAGCTATATTTAGCAATCAGCTGACATCAATTTAAAATTAGCCAATAACTTTTAAACATTGAATGCTGTAAGTTATATATACATAGAAATAATAGGCAGCTTTCCAGTCACTAAATGCACCACTAGATGGCAGTATTAGTTCACAAACATTCCAGAGGTCTCTTCCCAAACTTCAGTACAGTACAAATGTCTTTATAACATAACGCCATCCAAGCAGTCTAAAGCTCGCCATACATGGATTGAAATTCAGCCAGTTTAGCAGAGACCAGCAGATTTTTGAGTAGGGGCACGCCCGTTGTACACATGTATACATGGCCATTTTCTCTCTGGTTAAAGCGGAGGTGCACCCAAATATTTATTTTTTTAATTAAAAGCCAACAGCTACTAAAAGTGCAATCGCTCGTCCCTCGGATGCTGCCGCTGCCATTCTCGGTGAGGGTAATCAGAAAGTGAAGCGTAGCAGCTTCACTGCCCGTTTCCCCACTGCACATGCGCAATTCGCACTGCGCATCGTAACTGTTCCCCGCTCTGCGTCACTCCCGCAGGAGTCTATGCACAGAAGTGGGCTTAAATACATGTCTCAGGTATCTGCACCCCCCCTGAAGGGTTCCGAAAAGCGGAAGTTCCATTTTTGGGTGGAACTCCGCTTTTAAAGCCAATAACGCTGTGTAATCTAATGGTAGGGATATCTCCCTGTTGTCAAAATAAATAATAATGATGTGATGGATTCCCCCATCCATATCGAGTGGGAATTTGACTTATTTTCTTTGGTTCAACCTGCTGGTTGAATGAACAATGATGGGTGTATGGCCAGCTTTGGGGCCATTTTATATAAGAAAAATAAAATAAAAAAATCTTTAACTCAGTGATCATCAACCCTGTCCTCAGGGCCCACTAACAGGCCAGGTTTTATGTATTACTTTGGGGAGATGCAGACTAGAATACTGCGATCACTGAGCAGCAAATGATATCACCTGTCATGTATTCCAGTTATCTTGCAAACCTGGCCGGTTACTGGGTCCTGTGGGCAGGGTTGATGACCACTGTTTTAACTGCTTGCCAACCTGACACAGTATATTTACAGCGGCAAGTTGGCTCATACAGGCACAATCATGTACTTGTACATTGCAGCTCTCCCCCACTCGTCCCTGATCCTGGCGCACTCGATCTCCGCCGGGCACCCGCGATCGCTCGTTACAGAGCGAGAACCCGGGAGCTGTGTGTGTGAACACACAGCTCCCGGTCCTGTCAGGGGAGAAATGCCTGATCTTTTGTTCATACAATGTATGAACAGCGATCAGTCATTTCCCCCAGTCAGTCCAACCCCCCCCCCCCCTTCAGTTAGAAGACACCCAGGGAACATACTTAACCCCTCCCTTGCCCCCTAGTGTTAACCCCTTCCCTGCCAGTGGCATTTTTATAGTAATCAATGCATTTTTATAGCACTGATTGCTATAAAAATGGCAATGGTCCCAAAAATGTGTCAAAAGTGTCTGATGTGTCCGCCATAATGTCGCAGTACCGAAAAAAATCGCAGATCGTCGCTATTACTAGTAAAAAAAAAATATTAATAAAAATGCCATAAAACTATCCCCTATTTTGTAAACGCTATATTTTTTGTGCGAAACAATCAATAAACGCTTATTGCGATTTTTTTATTTTTACGAAAAATAGGTAGAATACGTATCAGCCTAAACTGAGGGAAAAAAATGTTTTTCTTATATATTTTTGAGGATATTTATTACAGCAAAAAGTAAAAAATATTGATTTTCTTTTCAAAATTGTTGCTCTATTTTTGTTTATAGCTCAAAAAATAAAAATTGCAGAGGTGATCAAATACCACCAAAAGAAAGCTCTATTTGTGAGAAAAAAGGATGCCAATTTTGTTAGGGAGCCACGTCGCATGACCGCGCAATTGTCAGTTAAAGCGACGCAGTGCCGAATCGCAAAAAGTGGCCCGGTCATTGGGCAGCAATATGGTCTGGGCTGAAGTGGTTAACTGACAATTGCGCAGCCGTGCGACGTGGCTCCCAAACAAAATTTTGTGTCCTTTTTTCTCCCACAAATAGAGCTTTATTTTGGTGTTATTTGATCACCTCTGCGGTTTTAATTTTTTGTACTATAAACAAAAATAGAGTAATTTAGAAAAAATGCTATATTTTTTACTTTTTGCTATAATAAATATCCCCAAAAAAGATATAAAAAAAAAAAAAACGTTTTTTTTCCTCAGTTTAGGCCGATACGTATTCTTCTACATATTTTTATTGAAAATTTGCAATAAGCATTTATTGATTGGTTTGCGCAAAACTTATAGGCCCAGATTCACGTACATCTGCGCATTATTGGACCGGCGTAGCGCACCGCCTTTACGTTAGGCTTGCGCAATTTTGCCGCGTAATCACTCTATTCTCGTAGCTTTTGCGCAGGAAATTGCGCATACGTAACGTTTTTCCAGAGGCGTAAGGAGGAGTAATACAAATTGGGAAGGACGTGGGCGTGTTACATTGAAATGAGCCGTGACCCCATGCAAATGAAGGGCCGGCCGGCTCGCGCATGCGCGCTTGAAGGAGACCATGGTCAGCTCCGCTGTGCGCATGCTCACAACTCGGGAGCGGCGCAATCAGTGAAATTGGAAATGGACTAGGGCAACTTTGGGAACTACGCAGACAGCATAAATAGACAGACACAAATGCACTTCCTTTGCAAAAGTACATCCCTTTGTATCCCTCCCTCTACAGCAACGTGCTTTTGTTTGTTTGTGACGTGTCTTTGAGATATTTGGGGACTGTTTTGCAGAGTGATTTTTGTCTTTTATGTGTTTTCTTTGTTGTTATTTTGTTTAAATTATATTTTTGCTGGGCATTTTTTATTTTTGCTCGTCATTTATTTTATTTTTTTGGTTCAGTTTGTGTATGATTTTCGAATGTGGGGGTGATATTCCTGCGGGAAAAGGGGTGTCACCCTCATTTGTGGTGGAGAAGTGATCCCCAGGTCTGTGTGAATGGTGTATGAATGTACAGTGACATAATTGGAGCCGTGGCGTGGCGTTGCAGCTCACAAGTCCTGCATGGTGGACTGGTGCCAATCCAATGTGATGACGATGTGGTGTGTGTGTGTGCTAGGGACCACAGTGGTGTGCATGCATGCATTCTCATTGTGCCATGATTAATGTGTGTGTTTAACGTGCAAAGATGCATAATGTGAGCTGGCATGAGATGGGGTCATGAGATGGGGTACCAGTGCATATGCAGAGTCACCTTGAAGGGAAAAGACAGGAGGATGTTAGTCATGCATGTGCCACTTGTGAGGTGTGCATCACGGGAGGGGATAGTCATGCCTGCCACCCATGTCACTCACCAACCAGCCAGCTGTCCCCATACATGTTCTGTTCGAAATCTGTGGGGATGGGGCTCTGATTGTATATGTAGGTGTCATGGGTGGTGCCATGTGTTGGGCTGGTGATGTCCTCCTGCAAGGTTGTGGTAATTCCAGGATGGCATGAGGGGTGAATCTGAAGATGCGAAACACCTCAGAATCACTCATGCCAAAGATGTCTATGCGTGTGTGATATATCAAGTGAAGAGTGAGGGGCTTGTATCAGATAAGAATATTGTATTAGATTAGATTAAATTGTAAATTTTATATAAGCCAATAATAAAAAAAAAAAAACATCTCCCGTGCCATCCTCCGTGCCCTCCTCCTTCTTTGTTCATCTAAAGTCAGTAGTATAGCTATGCGCGACGATGCCCCTGGCATGTTGGCATACAGATTGTTGAGCAACACGTGCGACTGCTGAACTCCTCACTAACAGTGTTGCTTTATCTGACAAGTAGACTTTTTTTCTTTTTTTAGACCAGCTTTTATCAGCTCTAATTTTAAACAGGACATTTTGCTGTTGCGCACACTGCGTCGCCTGTGCTGCCCCAACGTTGTTTTGTGGATCCCCGTAAGTCCCTCATTAGCATATTTGACTAGCAAATCAATGGTGTGTCTATCGCACTTTTGCGCGGACGGATGCGCCAGTCTAACGAAATTACGCGGGACAAAAAAAGGACGATTTTTTGCGTATCTCGTTCTGGGGATGCCGCGCAACGAAACGCACGCGCACATTTAGACTTACGCACGCGCATCTCCTGTTGCGCAGGCGTAATCGCTCTGTGAATCTGGGCCATAGCGTCTACAAAATAGGGGCTAGTTTTATAGCATTTTTATTAATATTTTTAGTAATGGCGCCGATCAGCAATTTTTACCGTGACTGCAACATTATGGTGGACACATCGGACACTTTTGACACATTTTTATTTGACCATTGTTATTTTAACAGCGATCAGTGCTATAAAATTGCACTAATTATTGTGAAAATTGCACTGCCAGTGAAGGGGTTAACCACTAGGTGGCGCTGTAGGGGTTAAGTGTTCCCTAGGGAGTGATTCTTACTGTAGGGGGTGTGGCTTGCTGTGACACGTCACTGATGGTTGTTCCCGATGATAGGGAACACGATCAGTGACAGTGTCACTAGGCAGAACGGGGAGATGTTGTGTTTAGACTAACATCTCCACATTCTATCTCTCCGTGAGACAATCCCGGGTATGCCTGCAGCGATCGAGACCCGTGGGCGAGCTGTCAGAAAACGTGGCGGGCGCAATAACTGCTTCTTAAAGGGGACGTATATATACGTCCTTTTGCCTGCCCGTGACATTCTGCAGACGTACATCTGCGTGCGCCGGGCGGCAAACGGTTAATACCATTTTAGTCCACTAAAATACGACTAAGGGTCCTTTCACACGTGCGGACCGTTCGTCCGTTTTTAGACGTCCGTTTTTTTACCGCAATGCTTTCCTATGGGTACTTTCACACGCATCCGCTAACGTCCGTCTCCGTTAAGCTCCGTTTTTTTGAACGGAAGAAAACCCTATTTTTCTTCCGTCAAAAAAACGGAACGGACGTTAGCGGACGATCCATTTAACATCCGATCCGCTAGCGTCCGTTTTTCATCAAAATATGTAATAAAAAAAAAAGTTCCAACCAAAAAAAAAACGGATGAAAAAACGGATGAAAAACTGATGAAAACCTGATGAAAAACGGATCAACTGATGATAAAAAAACGGATCTAAAAAACGGTCCGCATGTGTGAAAGGACCCTAAAACGAAAACAATTAATTAAGATGACTAAAATACGACTAAAATGGCATTTTATTCAAAAGCCTAAGGGCTCTTTCACACGTCCGTTCAGTTCGTCCGTTTTTTGGACGTCCGTAAGCGGACCTCAATGCTTCCCTATGGGTTAGCGTCCGTTAGCGGATGAGCATCCGCTAACGTCCGTTAACATCCGTGTGCGGTATGCTCCCTTTTTTTGGACGGAAGAAAACCCTATTTTTCTTCCGTCAAAAAAACGGATCGGATGAAAAACGGACGTTAGCGGATGATCCGTTTACCATCCGATCCGCTAACGTCAGTTTTTCATCAAAATATGTAAAAAAAAAAAAGTTAGGGCTCTTTCACACGTCCGTTCAGTTTTTTTAGATCAGTTTTTTCCCCCTCCAGTTGATCCGTTTTTTTTCAAACGTTTTACATCCGTTTCCGTTCCGTTTTCCGTCCGTTTTTCATCAGTTTTTTTCATCCTTTTTTTTTTTTTTTACATATTTTGATGAAAAACTGACGTTAGCGGATCGGATGGTAAACGGATCATCCGCTAACGTCCGTTTTTCATCCGTTCCGTTTTTTTGACGGAAGAAAAATAGGGTTTTCTTCCGTCCAAAAAAACGGAGCTTACCGCAGACGGATGTTTACGGACGTTAGCGGATGCTCATCCGCTAACGGGCGCTAACCCATAGGGAAGCATTGAGGTCCGTTAACGGACGTCCAAAAAACGGACGAACTGAACGGACGTGTGAAAGAGCCCTAAGACCCCTTTCACGTTGTGGAGTTTTTCAGGCGGTACAGTGCTAAAAATTGCCCTGCTATACCACCTGAAAAACTCCTTCGCTGCATCCTCAATGTCAAAGCCCGAGGGCTTTCACACTGAGGCGATGCGCAGGCAGGAGAGAAAAAAATCTCCTGTCAGCAGCATCTTTTGGAGCGGTGAGAGGAGCGCTATAGAGGCGCATTGCAGGCGGTATTAACCCTTTCACGGTGCTAGCGGTGGTTAATACCGCACCGCTAGCGGCCGCAACTCGCAGCAAATCCGACGGTATAGTGCCGCTATTTTTAGCGGCGCTATACCGTCAGCGTGGCTCCCGCCGCAATGTGAAAGGGGCCTAAGACTAAAACTAAATTGAAACTTGACGTGAAAATTAACACTGGTCTGTATCGCATGTTCATAGCTCAATAACGTAAATGATAACATATCAGATTTTTCACTCCAGAAGTATATAATGAGTTTGGAAATTGTAGAGAAATGCTTAAATAATGCATTAAGATTTAACTACACCCATTCGATTTTTAGATGACTAAAATGTCCTGGAGTTTTCGTCAACTAAAACAATTGCAGAAGACTAATGCCGCGTACACACGGTCGTTTTTTTGTCTTGAAAAAAACGACGTTTTTCAAACTTCATTTTAAAAAACGACGTTGTCTACACACCATCGTCTTCTGAAAATGCTCTTGCAAAGCGCGGTTACGTAAGACACTTTCGACGGCACTCTGTTCCATTGAAGCTCCGTCTCATAACTTACTTCTGAGCATGCGCGGGTTTAAAAACGTTGTTTTAAACGTCGTTTTGCCCACACACAATTTTTTAGGACACAAAAAACGACATTCAGAAAAACGACATAAAAAATTCAAGCATGTTCGATTTTTTTTTTTTTTTGGTCATTTTTTTGAAGACATAAAACAACGTTTTGCCCACACACGATCATTTTAAATGACGTTTTTTAAAACGTTGTTTTTTTCATCACAAAAAACGACCGTATTTACACGGAATTAGACTAAAACTGAATCGAAATTTGCTGCCAAAATTAACACTGTTGGTACTGTATGTCTTATATACACTAAGCAGCATAGTGCAAAGATGAATGAACTCCTGCGCATGAGATGACATCCTCTGTTGTCATCTTGGTCCAGCCAATAGAAATGGGCAAAGATCAATACCTGGAAGCCAACCAGCCGAAGATGTCAGTGGCTGGCAAGGAGCTCCGGGACACTGCAGTGCTGGAGAGAAGGGGAATGTAGCGCCCCCTTACTTTCTGTAGGGGCATTACGCTAAAGTTAGTGGGGAATGAGAGAGTTATGTGGCTCCCATTCACAATTTGTCAAATTTAGTCGGCTGTCATTCCCAGAACTGTCCTGTGGGTCGGTCTGCGCTCCAGGGGTGTGTTTCCACCCCTGAGCGGCAGCTGGCGCTAGAGGGGTTCTGGCGGACTCGCTTTCCTTATCACTCGCTAAGGCATGCTGAGGGAGGCTATATCTGGGGCAGCCGCCTTGGCCTGAGGGCCGTTTTCTGCTTTCTGCTTTCTGCGGGGTCCGAGTTCCAGGTGCGACACCCACCTTCATGGACCCCGCAGCCGTGGCCTACCTGGCCGGAGTTGCGTACCATGCAGAGCTCTACTCTGACATAGAGAGGGATCACAGTGGCGGGGGTCTGTCCGGTGGCACTTTACCCATTCCGACTGGAGTGGCGACGAGTTCATCATTGCTGAGAGCAAGACTGCTCCCTTCTTCTTCATATCCAAGGCCTGATACTCAAGCTCTTTCTCTCTGCTCATCAATCTTTCCTGTCCTGTACCATGTTGATGAAGGCCATGTTGGGCCTTGGAATAAAGCATCGAACTAAAGACTGGACATTCGCTCTCTTCCTCAACTCACAAGTATCACCCCTAGACACCTGCCAGGTAACACAACACGCCGATCCCGCTTATACTCTGCGGCTCCTGAATGGGGTAGCGCTACAGGAATATAGTCCTTCTTTAAATTTTAACTAAAACGTAGGAAATTGTAAAATGGAAGATTTCCCCTCTATTCCTGTTTTGGCAGCAACTCAAAATTTGGGGTTCTACCCCATTTTCAGTCCTAGTGACATTGGTTTTTAGGGTACAACAAAGTCACGGAGAGACACAGACGGCAATACAAATCTGATGGGGGTTCTACTGCTGTATCCAAATCTAAAATAATTTTTTTTGGCTTTGGATATACTTTAACTGTCAACACATTTGGCTTTATTTTTAAATCAGTCTAGCAGATGGTTGGACATGTATCATGTATTAAACAGCAAAATGGTATGACAGAAGGACAGGAAATGTTTTTTCGTATGGAGCTATCTATCAAACGGGATGCTAGCTTGGATACATACAGTAACATTGGGTATTTATTCAGTCATAACATTCTTATCACATATAAAATGTTTTGTGTGTAAACTTTACAAGCCCATAAAACATAGGGACAGTTATCGACATCATCACACAATCCAGCAGTTTTAACAAGAGCAATGAAGCATTTCATGAGTTGGCTTTGCCATAAGATCACCGCTTATATTCCCTTCTATACAGAATAAATAATAGCTCTACACCAGTACACCAATATACTACAGTATATAAACAATGGCCCGGATTGAGAAAGAATTGCGTATTTTTCGGCGGGCGTAGTGTAACTTAGAGTGACAGGTACCGTATTCAGAAAGAATTTGCGCCGTAAGTTACTGCGGCGTAGTGTAAATGGGCCGGCGTAAGCGCGCATAATTCAAAGTAGCCTTGGAGTGGGCGTGTTGTATTAAAATGATCCGTGACCCCATGCAAATGAGGGTCCGAACGAACGGCGAATGCGCCGTCCGTGGACGTATCCCAGTGCGCATGCTCCAAAAACACGACGCAAATAGTCAGTGCTTTCGACGTGAACGTAACTTACGCACAGCCCTATTCGCGTAGGACTTGCGTAAACGGCGTACAATTCGACGCTGTTCCGACGTCCATACTTAACATTGGCTGCGCCTCATATAGCAGGGGTAACGTTACGCCGGTCATACGCCTTACGTAAACGACATATATTAATACGCCGGGCGCAACTACGTTCGTCAATCTGCGTATCTAGCTCATTTGCATATTTTTAATGGGAACGCCGAATGCGTCCAGTGTAACTATGCACCCACGATACGCCGGCGTAGGCAAGTTACGTTGGACGGCTGAAGTCATGTTTTTCAGCGTATCTTGCTTTCTGAGTCGGCGTAAAGATGCGACGGCGCACATTTGAATTTACGGCGCCGTATCAGGAGATACACCGGCGTACTTTGTTTCTGAATCCGGGCCAGTATGTCTACCAGTGTCTAGTACATGGCATTTCCTATATTGGATATTTCCCACACAGGGGATGTTTGCCAAATCTTTTATCTGACCTGTAAGCAGGTATGGATATCTGTTTATGTACCTAGTGATGACATTTCCAACATGGGATTATGAATTTTTCATTTTTGCAGTATGTTTATATTGTGTTTTGGTTTTGTTTGTCTACCAGAAGCTTAGATATACTGTATATGATATCTCTACTATACTTCCTAGGGAATTTTCTTTGTTTAAATATAGCCTCCGACATTCAGGTATTTATATATCAGATCCTGTTCATTTCAAGGTACTTTTTTGTACGTCATGTTGTCGGGTGCCTGTGGGACATTTGAACACATGTTTTTAAGTTGTAACAATGCAATGTATGTGTGTATTTTTATATCGTTTGGTCTATAACATAAACATATCTCATTGCAGATAGTGAGCCTTGTTCTCTGTTCTTGTTAAATTTGTTTGTCCTGAAGAAGCCTCATGGCTAAACGTGTAGACGCACAAGGGACCGAATCTATACTCTGTATCATCTTGTATGGTTTTAATTCTTGAACACTGTGCTTATCAATTTGTATTTTCTTACATAAATATACTGTATATATTTGTGTTATCTCTATTGTTTCCTTGCCTTAAAAGTCTGACCATCGGTTACCCTTCTGGGTAATTGTCTGTTTTACAGTATATTAAAGTAAAACATCCCTCTGATCTTTTGTTAGACCCCTTTCAGATGGGCGAACTCCACCAGCGAAAACCTGTCTGCTGATCCCTGCTGAGCAGGCAGATGACAGGTCCTCGTCTCCTTGTCTTCCGTACCTGTGTACAGGCTGGGGACCTTGGCAGTCCAGATCTGCTCCTGTTGCTCTGGGAGTGGGATCTCTGCAGAAGTAATACCGACAACTTTTCCCTCACTGCAAGAGGCTATCCCATCTTTTACATGTACACGCTTGATGACAGGCTGCTAGAGAAACCTTTGTTGGCATTAATAATCACTTTTATCTTCACACTGTATTAACTCTTTATTTGATGTCTCCGTACTTCAATGTGTTTTAGTGACCTGCGCTGTAGAAATGTGTCGGTTACTTGCATTACACCCCTTGAGTAACTTCAGACCCGGAGGGAACAAGGTTTCAAAAGCTGTACTTGTACAAGTGCAAAACATTAACATCCAAGAACAGTCCTTTTCCCTACATCCCTAATCGTAACTCAGGCTATGTGCTGCCCCAGCATACCTGCACAAGTAGCGTCCATGTATTAAAAGGGTCCATCAGTGGCATACCCCAGTGTCTGGTGTCTTTTGGGGTTTGAACCCCAGGTACTGATTACCTCCTATTCGCAGAAGTTAGCAACAATCCTAGGGCTCCAGCTTGCAGCTCTCCAAGTCGCTCTAGCACCGGACCACTATCCCTCTTTTCTATCACAGGATCAGTGGGTCGGACCCAAAGAAACCCATCAATCAAACCTGGAAAAACATTAACCCTCACACTCCTGTACAGGGCAGCACTTATTTAGCTCATTTGCAACCTGCTTACAGACTGCTCACTTTGAAAGCATTTTTTTCCTTAGTTTAGTGAATAAGGTGAAGCTCTACTGACTTCCATTATCCTATTTATTTATTTATTTATATATATATATATATATATATATATATATATATATATATATATATATATATATATATATATATATATATATATATATATATTGTGAGCAATGGCAGCTCCAATATTTACTATTGGGCCTTGTGCATATGGGCTTTAGTTTGTGTAGAGCAAGCTTCAAGCAGCTTTGTTTAACCACTTCAGCCCCGGAAGGATTTACCCCCTTCCTGACCAGAGCACTTTTTGTGATTCGGCACTGCGTTGCTTTAACTGACAATTGCACGGTCGTGCAACGTGGCTCCCAAACAAAATTGGCATCCTTTTTTCCCCACAAATAGAGCTTTCTTTTGGTGGTATTTGATCATTATTTTTTGCGCTATAAACAAAAATAGAGCGACAATTCTGAAAAAAATGCAATATTTTTTACTTTTTGCTATAATAAATATCCCCCAAAAATATATAAAAAAACATTTTTTTTCCTCAGTTTAGGCCGATACGTATTCTTCTACATATTTTTCGTAAACAAAAATCAATTAGCGTTTATTGATTGGTTTGCGCAAAAGTTATAGCGTTTACAAAATAGGGGGTAGTTTTATGGCATTTTTATTAATATTTTTTTTTTTTTACTAGTAATGGCGGAGATCAGCGTTTTTTTTTCAGTACTGCAATCTTATGGCGGACACATCGGACACTTTTGACACATTTTTGGGACCATTGGCATTTTTTTAGCGATCAATGCTATAAAAATGCATTGTATTACTATAAAAATGCCATTGGCAGTGAAGGGGTTAACACTAGGGGGCGGGGAAGGGGTTAAGTGTGTTCCTATTTGTGTTCTAACTGTATGGGGGGGTGGCCTCACTAGGGGAAATCACTGATCTTCTGTTCATACATTGTAGGCAGTCGAAAGAGCGACGTAGTATGGAGAGAGCCGACCTGCCGCTGTAGAACGACGGCGGCTGGTCGGCATGTGGTTAAACATGTAAAGCAAACCAGCTCCAGTATGGGAATGTTAAAAATGAATGTTAATAGAAGTTAGGGATGAGCTTGTTTTCGGTCCAAACCTAGAAATAAGCTGTCATTGCTGAGACAGCAAGTTGTGGCCAGGAGTTTACCCGCCTCACAGCTCATGTATACCAAGGGTCAGGAATACTTGTGGCATCACTGACCCAATATTGTCAGAGAAGAACAATGTGTACTGCAAGCCTTTTTGAAGCACCAGTCTGGGAGCACATCGTAACCACTTGCCGACCAGCTCCCGCAGCAGCATGGCTCGGCTGGGCGAAACAACTTTTTTGTTAAGTAGCTTCGCCCCATGGCCCCCAGAGCCGATGCGAGTGCCTGGCGGGCGCGATGACCACCAGTGCATCCGGGGTCGCTTGTGACACAGCGAGAACTGGATCTTTGTGTGTGTGTTTAGATCCCGGTTCTCTTAGGGGAGAAATAACTGATCGTCTGTCGTTTCCCTTAGTAAGTCTCATCCCTCTTCTTCAGTTAGAACATGCAGAGGGAACACAGTTAACCCCATGATCGCCCCCCCTTGTGTTAATCCCTTCCCTGCCAGTGAAAATTTTACAGTAATGGGTGCCTTTTTATAGCACTAATCTCTGTAAAATTGTCAATAGTCTCAAAAATGTGTCAAAAGTGTCTGATCTGTCAGCAATAATATTGAAGTCCCGAAAAAAAATCGCAGATCGTCGCCATTACTAGTAAAAATAATAATAAAAATGCCCTAATTCTATCTCCTAGACGCTAGAACTTTTGCGTAAACCTATCAATATACGCTTATTGCAATCTTCTTTTTTTTTTTTTTTTTACCAAAAATGTGTAGAGGAATACATATCGGCCTAAACTGAGGAAAACATTTTTTTTTTTTTTTGTGACTGCGACATTATGGCGGACACATCGGACACTTTTGACACATTTTTGGGACCATTGTCTTTTTTTACAGCAAAAAGTGCTATAAAAATGCACCGATTTACTGTGAAAATGACAATGGCAGTAAAGGGGTTAACCACTAGGGGGCGCTAAGGGGTTAAGTGTGCCCTAAGGGAGTGATTCTTACTGTAGGGGGGCGTGGCTGGACGTGTGACGTCATTGATCATCGTTCCCTATAACGGGGAACAGACCATCAGTGACACTGCCACAGAGCAGAACAGGAAAGGTGTGTTTACACTCACCTCTCCCCATTCTTTAGCTCCTGTGACCGATCGCGGGACACCTGCGCCGATCGGGTCCACGGGCGCGGCATGGAGCTTTGGACCGGGTCGCGAGCGTGCCGCCGACAGCGCGCTCGCGACCCACGTCTGGGCTCTTAAAGGATGTATATATACGTCTATGTGCCCAGCCGTGCCATTCTGCCGATGTATATCGGCGTTAGCCGGTCCTTAAGTGGTTAAATGCAACAATTGGTACTCCCATTAAGATCGGTCAAAAAAACTACACATCTGCCTGACAGGGGTCCTTGGTAGGGTGATCTTTGTGGTAAAGCTGAATATCAAACACAAATCTAGAGAGGTGGGCTTTGAGACTGACCCATATAAATCTGATTTCCATCAGTTACAGCAGCATACCCTACAATACAATGCTGCCTTTCAAATAAAAAGAAAATAAGCATACACGTTTTTTTTTATTTAAAAGGCACAGTGTATGTATAACATACTACCTAATACTTAAAGGGGTTGTAAAGGTTCATGTTTTATTTTCTAAATAGGGTTCCTTTAAGCTAGTGCATTGTTGGTTCACTTACCTTTTCCTTCAATTTCCCTTCTAAATGTTTTTGTTCTTTGTCTGAATTTCTCACTTCCTGTTTCTCCTCAGTAAGCTTGCCCCCATCACCTGAGCGGTGGTTAGTCAGCCAGATAAGCTTACTGAGGAGGAACAGGAAGTGAGAAATTCAGACAAAGAAAACAAAGAAAAAAAAACATTTTAAAAGGGAAATAGAAGGAAAAGTGAACCAACAATGCACTAGCTTAAAGGAACCTATTTATAAAATAAAAAGCAAACCTTTACAACCCCTTTTAACCACTTCGGGTCCGCGCCATTGACAGAACACGTCAACAGCGCGGACCTGAGGCGCCGGGGGTCACGTCTTTGGACGTGATTTACTTGTAATTCCCCTGTGGCGCGCGGCGGGGAAAAACGGTCCTGACGTATCACCGAGGATTCGATGCGTGTAGCCGGCGGCCGCGATGTCCGTCAGGTACACACAATCGGCGGTGACAGAGCAGGGACGTGGAGCTGTGTGTGTAAACACAGAGCTCCATGTCCTGTCAGGGAGAGGCGACAGATGCTGTTTCTCTTGTACATAGGGAGACAGCATCGATCACCTCCCCCAGTCACCCCCCTCCCCCCACACAGTTAGAACACACCCAGGCAATACATTTAACCCCTTCCTCACCCCCTAGTGTTAACCCCTTCAATGCCAGTCACATTTATACAGTAATTAGTGCATATTTATAGCACTGGTCGCTGTATAAATGTGAATGGCGTTATAAGTGTCCGATGTGTCCGCCGCAATATCACAGTCCCAATAAAAATCGCAGATCGCCGCCATTACTAGTAAAAAAAAAATATAAAAAAAAAATCATAATTCTGTCCCCTATTTTGTAGGTGCTATAACTTTTGCGCAAAGCAATCACTTATTGTGATTTCTTTTTTTTTTTTTTTTACAAAAATACGTAGAAGAATACGTATCGACCTTAACTGAGAAAAAAAAAAATATATATATATATTTTTTTTAACCACTTAAGACCCGGACCAATACGCTGGTAAATGACCCAAGGTGTTTTTGCGATTCGGCACTGCGTCGCTTCAACAGACAATTGCGCGGTCGTGCGACGTGGCTCCCAAACAAAATTTGCGTCCTTTTCTTCCCACAAATAGAGCTTTCTTTTGGTGGTATTTGATCACCTCTGCGATTTTTTATTTTTTGCGCTATATACAAAAATAGAGCGACATTTTTGAAAAAAAACCACAATTTTTTACTTTTTGTTTAAAAAAAAATCAAATAAACTAAATTTTAGTCAAACATTTAGGCCAAAATTTATTTAGCCACATGTCTTTAGTAAAAAAAATCGCAATAAAAAAAAAATAGCTACCTAGCGGGAACAGCGACACTAATACAGCGATCAGAAAAATGATCGCTTAGTGATGCTGGCAATAGGGAGTGAAAGGGTTAACTAGGGCGGTGATCAGGGGGTTAAAACTTTATTAGGGGGGTGGGGGGGCTATCCTGAACCTAACACTAACTGTTTTTTACACTGCCTGTCACACTGACACTAAATGCAGTGATTATATCACTGCATTCAGTGACACTGTGACAGGGGGGGGTGGGGGGGGGTCGATCACAAGGGGTTAATGTGCATATGTGAGTGTGTGTCAGTGTTGTGTTGGTGAACACTTACTTGTGATGTCTTCTCTCATCAGCAGCGGTGGGAAACACCGCTGCGATGAGAGATTACATCATTTCCTCCTTCCTGTGTAAACACAGGAGGAGGAAGTGACAGGAGCTGGGAGCGCGCGCATTGGCTGGGAGCGATCGCGGGGGGGCGGGTAAACACCGACATCCGGCCGCTCATCCCGGATCGCTCCCGGAGCCAGGGGGACCCCCGCACGCCGCGGAGGGGGTCCCGATGGGACCCCCGAACCACACTTAGGCGGGGACGTAAATTTACGCCCTTCTGCCTGTACGTGCCATTCTGTGGCCGTATATGTGCGTGCGGGGGTCCTTAAGTGGTTAAATTGGGATATTTATTATAGCAACAAGTAAAATATATATATATTTAAATTGTCACTCTTTTTTTGTTTATAACGCAAAAAATAAAAACCGCACGGGCGATCAAATACCACCGAAAGAAAGCTCTATTTGTGGGGGAAAAAAGGACGCCAATTTTGTTTGGGTGCCACGTCGCACGACCGCGCAATTGTCAGTTAAAGCGACGCAGTGCCGGAAGCTGAAATTTCGCCTGGGCACGAAGGGGGTTTATGTGCCCAGTAAGCAAGTGGTTAATACGTTACCTTTCGAAAATGTCACAAAGGTTGCATTTTGTGTTGCATTTAGTGTAGAACTGTTCCCTCATGTTACAGTTCAGTGTGCTGTCAGGTTGCGACATGTTCCTCCCTTTGCAAGACAAAGCTTTGAGAATCGATTAATCAAATAAACCAAAGTTCAACTTTAGAAGCTAGATGTGAGATTCCAAAACTGAAAAAAAGGAGGGGGCAGGGTGGGGGTTGATAATGACACGTGTCTGGAGATAGGGAAAAACGAGACACTTCATGGTACACTGCAATGAATGTGCAAATGCAGGAAGTGCTTTAATAATCAAGCGTACTAGGAGAAATTGTGAGCCCCAAATTAACAGGCTTTGAGATTAGTGTTCTGGTCAGAGTGCTATTGTAAAAACCAACCAACTAGGATCCACCTAACAAGGTAGAAAATAGGTAAAGCAACTATATGGCAGGATCCAGTTGTCTGATATGGGCCAATAAATTACTGGTTCTTTGTGTGTTTGCAATACAGGAACCTTAATTGGTGTTGGTGAATGTTGTGAAGTATTCATAGTCAATACAAACACATAAAGATGGTATGCACAAGTTTATTGGTTGTAATTAGCATCTCAGTATTTTCAGTAATTTCAGTATTCTCAACCAGTATTTACATATGTATTTTACTTATTACATTGCGTTCCAATTGTATAATTTGCAGAACAGTTTTTTATTTTTTACAATAACAAATGTTTTAAAAATGCCTTTCTACAAGAAGCGTCAAAACAGGATACCAAAACACGACTTCAACTTGTAAAAAAGGTAAATGTTAGCTACCATCAAGATACCATGAATGAATGAATGAATGAAAAACTTATATAGCGCGGCACATGCGAACCAAATCGCCTCTGGGCGCTAATTCACCATGGCACCATAATGTGCAGTTCATCCGCATGTCAGATATACAGAAACCTGAGGTTGGCCACTGGCTAGTAGATGGGGGGGGGGGGGGGGGGAGGGGGAACACCATTTGCTGCCCTGAATAGAACTGTGGATAACAAAATCTTCAAGTTGTTGGAAGAACCTCCAAGAAAACCAGCTTGCAGGCTGCACAATTTTTTTTTTCCAAACTGTACCCATGCTAAACGTGATTAGATGCAGCCTTTATAGCTTCTGAAACATTTTCAGCAGGAACAGTAGAACAGAGCGGGGCCAGCAGGACCACCCATGTATCAGATTTGAGCTGGTTTATCAGGAACCAGTTGAAATTTGCTCAGGGCTTGCCTTATTTTCGAGAATGAGAGGCCACCTAAAGTCTGACTTTAGATTTTCTGCTCATGTGACTGACCTCATGTTGATAGACGCCAGAGTATATATGACAGCACAGCATAACAGATCCCTGTAGTTGAAAAGAATATAAATAACTACTGGGGTTTGTGTTAGATACTGCTATGGGTACTTAAGTAATGGGAGACCATGTGTTGTGTGGTTGACTTGAATTTAGATGACTGACAGGGCAGTAAAAACTTCAGAGGGGCTTCTTACCTCTAATGCCCTGTACTCACGATCGAAATTTCCGATGGAATTTTCCGTCAGAATTCCGTTCAAGCTGTCTTGCATACACACTGTCAGACCAAATTCCGACCGTACAAAAAGGTGGTGATGTAAAACACTACGACGAAGCCGAGAAAAAGTTCAATGCTTCCGAGCATGCATCGACTTGATTCTGAGCATGCATGTTTTTTTCTCCATCGGAGTTCCACACAGATGATTGGAATTTCCCATTTTTCCATCAGAAAATAATAAAACATGTTCTATTTCTAAACCCGATGGGGCCCACACACGGTCGGAATATCCAATGAAAAAATTCCGTCCGACTTTTTTCATCGGAATTCCGATCGTGTGTACAAGGCATTACTCTTAGATCCAAGGCTCACGCTAAATATCATAGATAGGACTAGTACTGTTTAAAAATATTTCAGTACTAGATTTTGGTGCCCTGTTTGCAGCCAACAGAATCAATGAGTCGCACCATGTAAACGTTTTCTGTTCCTATTATGTCAAATTAAAGATATAAAAGGAGTTTTATTTGGAACAATTCTATAGTATTATGATGGCAGCTATATATAGATTTCATCATTACCAAGTTATATGAAATACTTATTTTTTTTTTAATTCACAGTGACAGTTCTTTACAAACAGAAGTATCATCTATACAAAGATAAGTGCTCCATGTGCACATTTTTTTTTTAATACTGCTGACTTTACTCTTTTTTTTTTTTTTTTTGCCAATTAGCTTTAACATGTGTAGACCACCTTACAAAGGTCATGCAAGCTTTGCGATTGGAAGAAGAGAGACCAACCAATTACATGTTTATAGACTTTTTAAATCCATATGCTCAAATCAATAGGTCTTTTCCTGCCCATCTACTAGTTAATTATGTCTAAATTAGTCCTATATTAATTACTCTGTCCTTTAAATGAAGTAGCAGAGAGTAATTTGTTTGCATGGGGTGGGGTGACAGACAAAGTTAACAAGGGTCCAGATTGGCAGATATCTGCATTGGACTCTCTACCACTGTAGGTGATTGCTCAATATCGGTCAGTAACCTCTGTGTCACCCATCTATTGATAAAGATGCTAATTTTTCTAAGAATAATATCAGTTAAAGTATGGCCAGCACAACTTGTTTGATCCAAACCATGCTTGCTGGTCTGGCAAAAAAATATAAAAAATCACAATTTTCATTTGAATTGTCACATAGATACTTTTGATTTCCCTATAAGTTATGTAGAATTCATATAATCTAACATGCAAACATAAAAATGTCAACAGTAAACAGCAGCATACAATAAAACTTAACACATCCTGTCCGAATAATAACTATACACTGTTGTTAAGTCTTGAATACAAATTCAAGAAAGCAGGAGGACATTGGGACCGGTAAGTGAGCAGTATAGGATTTAAAGTAAACTTGTACCGGGAGAAACACTAAACTCCTTAAAATACTAGTTGTCAGACTGTGACTGGCTACTATACATTCATATTTATCCAGAATAAATATACAGCCAAATAAGTCGGAGCCTCTGAAATGCATGGTTGTTTTAGGTCAGTGACCAAAATTACTGAAGCCACTGGACTAGCATGATCTCCAGAGAGCTAGCACTCTCAGTGCTCTCAGCAAAAAAAACGTGGACCAGCAGCAAAAATGGCAAAGCAGAAATGAGCAATGAGAAGTTTATATATCTGACTCATTGCAGATTCCTCCATACAAAACCTATTGAGTCCTAAAATCTGCACTACCATGTCATTTAAGCTTAAAGCTTAATCTGTACAGATAAAACACAAATCTATCATAATTTGGCCTCTCAGGCCTCTGTACTGACTTCTGGAAATGCTCATGGTTTATCCAGATCGTTCCATACAGGAAAAAATAACAAAATGGAAAAAATGCAAGAATACTTATTTACCTATGGTAAAAAAAAACGCATTCCCTCAACAATACATTTGATCCAGAGTTTAAAGTCCTCTAAAAGAATTTAAAAAAGCCTAACTTTTTTCGTTACTTCACTACTAACTAGTGCATAAAAAGTGTAAACACTATCAACAAACTTGAAGCTGAGGACCATCAAATATAAACTGCAGTAATACTAAAGAAAATAAAACCTTATGCCTATAAAACTACACTAAGTATCCAACTAAGTATTTTCCATTCTGTCCCAGTGGATTAGAGTCCCATTGGACATCACATATAAAGGAAACCCTAGATTCCATTCACATTCACCACATACAGGATGTTTTAACTGAAGGTGATATAATCCTTAGAATGTTCCATATGCATCTCGAGTTGCTACTGCAAAAGCTGGATAGGCTTCATAGGTGGCATAAGCGGCAAGGTCTTGTCCCAAGGCGACTGCTTGTTTTAGTTGGGTGGCAGCAGCTACTGCAGCTGGCGAGCTAGCTATGGCATATCCTAAAATTGAAAATGAGCAAAACATAAAAAAAATTAATGGATTGGTATATTAGATCAAGGACTATGTGTTAGCCATAGTTATTTTATTAACATGGATTGGTATAGAACAAAAAACAGAAAACATATAAACATAAAAACTCAGCATATGCGTTACAGTGTGAATATGAAAGTAGGAATAACCATTTTTCTACTGTCTAAAGGGTATGACAGTAAAAAATTCCAACGCGTTTCAACATTTTAATCGTAATTCTTCTTCAGAGGTAGATGATTATATTAGAAAACTTTACTTGTAATTATGAAACAACTTAAACAAAACCATGTAGCTAAAAACAGATGAGGTAGATATGCTCCTGTGCGCTTAACATAGATCCAGCTCTGATGACGATATCTCAACCCATGTCAATCTTGCCACAAGAGGCCCATGGATAAAAAGGTGAGGCAACCCATTTAAGACCGTGTATCAAACAGACCAATCCCAAAGTAATCTTTTGGGTGTTACTGCCTGCCGTTCACCTCCAGTAAAAAAAAAAGGGTGTCATATAGCAAGGTCCATGCAAATGCCTGTCCTGGTAAACAAGCAGCATCTGAGCATAAATAATGACCGGAAAAAGTAATCGTGTTGTGTCAGGGTTTCACAACTGTATTACTTCGAATTTATGGCATTTTATTATCACTAGCTTCTGTGTATTAGGCCGCGTACACACGACCAAATCTGTCTGGCAGACCGTCCCAGCAGACAGATTTGATCGTGTGTACGGGCGAGCAGACGGATTTGGCCAGCCGACAGATTTGAAAGAATGCTTACCAATCTGTCGGCTGGGAACCCGTCCGCCCGACATGTCTGCTGGTTAGTACGCTAACCAGCAGACATGTCTTCTCGCACACGCGTCGAATGATTTCGACACATGCGCGGAAGTGTTTTACTTCCTGGTGCGGTGACGTGGCAGCGTCAATGTCACCGCCGCGTCACCGACACGTCAGCGCGCTGTCTGCTGGCGGGGATTTTGGTTTGCTCGTGTGTACAGGCGAGCAAACCAAAATCCAAGCAGACTGATCTGTTCAAATCGGTCGGTCCGACCGATTTGAACAGATAGATTGCCTCGTGTGTACGAGGCCTTAAAGTTTTCTGTTCAATTCATTCTTTTATCTTTTTTTTGTGGTTAAAATAAATATTTATTAATGTTTACTTATTAATATAGGACACATAAAGATGCTCACTGTACCTGTTCCTTAGTTTTTACTAATTAATTTTATACTTGCTGGCCAACACATCTGGTGAAATGCCATTTTCTTCATTTTGTATATCTGCTCTATTTCAGGTGTCTGTGCCATAAGTCATATAGATCAGAACTAGCTTGGATTCTGGTTGGCAGTGGCGTATCTAGGGTATGGCAGCCATGGCAAGTGCCATGGGCGCCATATGAAGGGGGTGCAGGATCTTCTTTTCAGCACCTTTGCTAATGGACAATGGCAGCGCTATCCCTGAAGCGTTCAGCCACAACCCTCCCCTTTTCTCCCAGGCTCTCCAATTCTATGTGGTCGGATTGGTAGCGCACAAAGGAGAAGGAACATCAATGTCTCCCTCTTCTCTGTGAAAACTGAGGCTTTAAGTGATAAAGATTTCATCACTTCCAGTATTGGCTCTGCATTTACCTGGCCTTGGAGGGATCAGGGGTCTAATAAACCCCAGATTTCTCCATAAAGAGGATATGTCACTACCAAAGGTATCACAAGGGATGATAAATATCACTAGTTTTGTTAGCTGTTTTTTTTTGGGTTTAAAATGTTTCGACAGGGGCGCAGTTTGAGTGCTTGCTATAGGCACTATTTTCCCTAGATACGCCTCTGCTGGTTGGTCATTCACTAACTCTTTACCAGTTCCGATAAACGTACTCTAAAAAACAGACGTACCCCTTGAATCCATCAGAACAACACTTACAACCAGCGTGTTAAGCTTCCTTTAAGCCTAACATGTTTATAAAGACAAGAGTTTCATTAAAATAAAACTTAGAATGAAACATAGAAGCTGTCATTGCTGACTTTTTGTTGAAAATACTAGCCAGCAAATACAGACCCCATTTTTGTCTGTGGACAACAATAATTATAGCCTATAAAGGGTGAACAAGAAGTGATACCCGCTGGACATGTACTATATGTACTATAGTAAAAAGATGAACAGATTGGTACACATATTGGAATTACCTGCAAAGGCTGCTGGTGGCTCAGCACTTTCTGTTGGGATTCCTAAGGTCTGAAGTGTATACTCAGCTGCATAGTTTTTTGCTTCATCCACAGATATACAAAGCTTTGGAGGAGTGAATGGGTGGCTATAACAGCAATATAACAATATTTAAATGTTACAGTTGGCCTAAATGGTACTATGTCTACCAAAAGACTATAAAAATGTTAGAAATAACTAGCTAATGTTTTGGGTTATTATTGCAGTGTTTTCCTGGCCTTTTGCAGTGTATGTGACACTTTCCAGCACCCAATTACCGCTTCTTCCTTCTCTACAGCCATACACAGAGCCTGTGCAATGCTGGCTTGAATGTTGGTGGATTCTGATTCTTGCTGAGTCGGACACAATTTTAGCCATGGGTGTCCCTGTTGGTACCACCTGGCTTAACAGACTTCAATATGAAATTTTCAAATGAACTGTGGATGCAGCCAATCAGATGCAGTAACTGCTCAGGTATTCTGTAAGCCAGGGGAGCAGCAGCTCTCAAATTAGAATGATCAGTAGGGGAGATTCCTCCATCCACACTGTTTATGGAAGAATTCATAACATGTACGTCTAGCTTAAAGTAAAACTGTAGGCAAAACTTTTTTATTTTATTTTGGATATAGCAAGGGAGGGTTATAACTTTTTCGCCATCTGTTTCCTATTGCGTGATTTTTCTTCAATTCCTGTGACAAAGCCAAACAGGAAGTGAGAGGAAATCCCTGCAAATTAGAAGAATACATTTGGGGCTCCCTAGGTCAACTAGTGTCCCCATAAGAAGATTTTTCCTCCCTATTACTTTTCTGGGACAACTCAAAATTTGAGATTTTTACCTTAACTTTCAGTGATTTTGGTAAATAGGACAAATAGAGAGGGTGAATCTCCTTAACGGGGGCACAGACAGTGATAAAAACTCCACTCAACCCAAAACTAGCAAAAAAGTTTTGCCTTTAGTTATATTTTAAGATATGAGTAGATATGGTTGCCTCAAGTACATTTATTATTACAAACTATGACACAACTAACATTTTTTTTGAAACATAAATTTACATCGATAACAGTGTTCACTTCTTTTTAAATACTTATATTTTTAAAAGTCTATAGATTACTATTTAAACAAAGTGCCTATGGTGTCACCCTTACAACTCCCAGGTCAAATGAAGTGTCACCTCTTCTACATAGCCACTGTCCACCCCTTGGTGGCCTTTTGTCCTAAAGTCAGTTCGGTTAGGTTTGTCCTGGCCTTTGCCTATTAAACTTCAGATAGCACCCAATTTTCCATGTAATTCACTCAAATATGTCTGTCATTTTAGATGTCTGTCAATCTTATCCATGTGTCATAGTTTGCATAATAATATGTATCCCTTCAGAATGTGCATGTGCATGTACATGAAACACGTTGGGAGGGTACTATGTGCTCACATCACGCCACCGCGTCCACGTGCTCAAAGCGGTGGGCATTACTGTAAGTCTGGCCAGTTTGTTTTTACTGTTTTATTCTGCTGCAGCAGTTTTTTTTTATGTAAAATGCTTTTAGAATAACTACAACACCATATAGGCACTTTTTGGGCCCATGGTGGTGAGCTTTTTAAATGCAGTTTGCGGCTTCCTGTGTTAATGGTTCTATGCTACAAACTAAATGAAGCAATGAGAGCCTGCTAAGGAATTTATATTGAAGCCTTCTGGTGAGTGCATACTGTGGTGGAGGCTTACTTGTATTGAATCTTCTCATAACACCAGTTGGAATTGGGTCATCGAGTCCAAACACTGGAAGAAGCTTCTCATACTTGGTGGACACTTCTATATTTATTTTTACTTTTATGTTTGTATTCACATTATTATTATTCAGACTTTCATTTTATTATACAGTGCCTGCCGCCGAGAATGTGTTTTCAGCACGCCAGCATCGCGCTGAATCTCGGCGACAGGCTGCCGACATCTCGCACTCGCTGGAATAGTAAAAGTACATTCCAGCGAGCGCGTCATAGAAGCGACGGGGATCCGACGCGGATTCCCGCCAATTCTACACGTGGGCGGAGTTTGTTATGAATCCTGAAGGAGAAATCCCCGCCGGATTTTTTAAAGAAAAATCCGGCATGGGTTCCCCCCTCAGGAGCATAACGGGCCCTTAGGTCTGTTATGGGTTGTAAGGAGACCCCCCTACGCCGAAAAAAACGGCGTGGGGGTCCCCCCCACAATCCATACCAGACCCGTATCCAAAGCACGCCGGCCGGCCGGTCAGGAAGGGAGTGGGGGCGAGCGAGCGCCCCCCCCCTCCTGAGCCGTACCGGGCAGCATGCCCTCAACATGGGGGGGTCAGGTGCTCTGGGGTAGGGGCGCACTGCGGCCCCCCACCCCAGAGCACCCTGTCCCCATGTTGATGAGGACAGGGCCCCTTCCCGACAACCCTGGCCGTTGGTTGTCGGGGTATGCGGGCGGGAGGCTTATCGGAATCTGGAAGCCCCCTTTAATAAGGGGGCCCCCAGATACCGGCCCCCCACCCTAAGTGAATGAGTATGGGGTACATTGTACCCCTACCCATTCACCTGCAAAACAAAAGTTTAAACACAAATAAACCACACAGTGTATTGAAATATTTTATTAGTTGGCCGCCGGGGGGGGGGGTGTGTATGATCGCTTTTATAAAAGCGCCCCCCTCCGGCGGGCTTCTGTGGGGGGGTGGGTGCCGCCGTCTGGTTCTTTTCCGCCGCCGGGGGGGGCGCTTTGATAAAAGCGCCCACCACCCGGCGGGCTTCTTTCGACGTCTTCGGCGGCGGGGGGGGTCTTCTCCCACTCTCCGGGGTCTTCTCCCGCTCTCCGGGGGTCTTCTCCCACTCTCCGGGGGTCTTCTCCGCTCTCCGGGGGTCTTCTTCTTCAGGACTCGCCGCCGCTATCTTCGTGTGTTAGCTCAATTACTAGCGGCGGCGGTCCCCTCTTCTGCGACGTCGGCGTCTTCTTCTTCTTCTTCTTCTTCTGCTGCTGTCCAGATGTTGACGCGACGCTTCCTCCCGCTGATATGCCCGGCGCGCGGCTCGCAGCGAAATATATAGGCCTGTCTTGTGACGTCGCAGTCCCATCATGCTCCGGTAGGTACCACGTGCTACCTACCGGAGCATGATGGGACTGCGACGTCACAAGACAGGCCTATATATTTCGCTGCGAGCCGCGCGCTGGGCATAACAGCGGGAGGAAGCGTCGCGTCAACATCTGGGCAGCAGCAGAAGAAGAAGAAGAAGAAGAAGACGCCGACGTCGCAGAAGAGGGGACCGCCGCCGCTAGTAATTGAGCTAACACACGAAGATAGCGGCGGCGAGTCCTGAAGAAGAAGACCCCCGGAGAGCGGAGAAGACCCCCGGAGAGCGGGAGAAGACCCCGGAGAGTGGGAGAAGACCCCCCCGCCGCCGAAGACGTCGAAAGAAGCCCGCCGGGTGGTGGGCGCTTTTATCAAAGCGCCCCCCCCGGCGGCGGAAAAGAACCAGACGGCGGCACCCACCCCCCCACAGAAGCCCGCCGGAGGGGGGCGCTTTTATAAAAGCGATCATACACACCCCCCCCCCCCGGCGGCCAACTAATAAAATATTTCAATACACTGTGTGGTTTATTTGTGTTTAAACTTTTGTTTTGCAGGTGAATGGGTAGGGGTACAATGTACCCCATACTCATTCACTTAGGGTGGGGGGGCCGGTATCTGGGGGCCCCCTTATTAAAGGGGGCTTCCAGATTCCGATAAGCCTCCCGCCCGCATACCCCGACAACCAACGGCCAGGGTTGTCGGGAAGGGGCCCTGTCCTCATCAACATGGGGACAGGGTGCTCTGGGGTGGGGGGCCGCAGTGCGCCCCCTACCCCAGAGCACCTGACCCCCCCATGTTGAGGGCATGCTGCCCGGTACGGCTCAGGAGGGGGGGGGCGCTCGCTCGCCCCCACTCCCTTCCTGACCGGCCGGCCGGCGTGCTTTGGATACGGGTCTGGTATGGATTGTGGGGGGACCCCCACGCCGTTTTTTTTCGGCGTAGGGGGGTCTCCTTACAACCCATAACAGACCTAAGGGCCCGTTATGCTCCTGAGGGGGGAACCCATGCCGGATTTTTCTTTAAAAAATCCGGCGGGGATTTCTCTTTCAGGATTCATAACAAACTCCGCCCACGTGTAGAATTGGCGGGAATCCGCGTCGGATCCCCGTCGCTTCTATGACGTCTTTGTCTCCATCGCGGCAAGCCAGCTCGGCGCTGGCTCCCGCGATGGGGCTCGTAGGTGGTCAATCTCGCCGAGAAAGGGAGCGAGATTGACACAATATCCCAGTCACCTACTGTACCTTGTACACACGATCAGAATTTTCGATGAAAAAAGTCTGACGGATATTCCGACCATGTGGGGACCCCATCAGACTTTTTTCTGTCGAAGTTTAGAAATAGAACGTGTTTTAAAATCCTAATTTAAAATCAGAAATTCCGATCGTCTGTGTGGAACTCCGATGGAATAAAACAACGCATGCTCAGAATCAAGTCGACGCATGCTCGAAAGCATTGAACTTCATTTTTCTCGGCTCGTCGTAGTCTTTTACGTCACCATGTTTTGAATTTGGTCTGACCGTGTGTATGCAAAACGGCTTGAACGGAATTCTGATGGAAAATTCCATCAGATTTTATCCCATAGGAAATTCCGATCGTGTGTACAGGGCATTAGAGGTAAGAAGCCCCTACTGAAGTTTTTACTGCCCTGTCAGTCATCTAAATTCAAGTCAACAGCACACATGGTCTCCTAAGTACCCATAGCAATGTGTACAGGGCATTAGACATTTTATTGTATATATTTTGTGCACTTTTATTAAAAAAACAAAATGTAACACTTAATTGGGATATCACATTTGTACCATAATTAAGTGCTGCACTTTTATTGATTGGGTTTCTAATAGAACTGTTAATATGATAATAAATAATTTTCTCAGTTTAATAGTAATCTGATTTGCTGCCAATTATTTCTAGAAATATTTGTCCTTTATATCTATGCATAATTTATCACTTCTAATGTAAAATAAATATCAAAACACATATTTAGTAAAAAGGTCATACAAAAACATTATATAACAGAATACAACTGTTGCAGTCTGTCTAAATACTACATCTGTAAACACCTGAGCACAAAAGAATGTCCAAAATAATATAAACACTTACATAGCAGGGTTCTGACTAGCAAGGAGGGGGATGGTGATTTTATATAGAAACAGTTGTCTCTGGTCTTGACCGATTGCTGAGTGCAGTTGGTATACTGGCTGACCCCAGTTATTTTTTTGACAGATTTCCTCCAACACCTTTAAAAATAGTAACAGGTCTGTAAAGTCAGTTTACATTTTCATATACAGAGCATGTGTATAAAATATAAACTTCTACAATGAAAACCCAAACATACATCAAAATTCAGAAAATCAAAACCTCTGAAAACCATCCAGGGCCGATTCAGATCCGTATTTAACAAAAAGTTGTATAGTGTGTAATAACAGTTTTCTTTTACTTCTTAAAATCCAATAAATCCATATGGTGATCTTTCTAACTTAAACTTAATTTTAGGACAATATGTGTCTTTTATGTCATTTATAGTTTTAAAGCACGAGAGGAGATAATTTGTAAAAAAAAAAATTGACAGTTTAAAATGGTACTAAACTTTAGACATGTGCACAACAAAAATTTTAGTTTTCTTTTGTTCCGTTTCGTATCATTCCGTAGGTTCATACCGATTCGTAATTTTGTAAGACGCACGTATTCCTATTCGGACCCGTTCGTATCTGTAAGATGCGTTTTTTTTTTTTCTTATTCCGGTCGTTTCGTATTTTGGTTACCGTTTTATTTTCGTACATGCGGGATGATTCGTAATTCTGTTTAATTTATTTTCGTTATTTGTTCGACAATAATTTTCGTCATTTTGTACTTTCGGAAATCACGGGATGCACGGCACTTTCAACACGCGGCTCATCCATATTAACTATTTTTAAGCCCCGTACACGCGATCTGACTTTTTTGCCCACAAACATAAAAACAATCGTTTTCCGTTCGTTTTCAAAAAAATCTGTTCGTTTGTAAGCTCCATTAGAAAACCATTTTCGGGTTCAAAAGTCTGGCCAACTGATCTCCCTTCAGACGAAAATCCACGGAAAAGTTTAAAATCCGATTGTGTGTACGAGGCTTTACACTGTACTCGGCACAAAAGAGAGAAGCTGATTCACTAACTACACTCACTGCCCATTCAAAAAAACGATACAAGTACACAAATTTACGAACAGACAAAATAAACGGATTTACAAAACACACAAATGAAAATATGAACATACGACTGAAAATACGAACAGACAAAAGAATTTAAAATACGGAATGCAAAAAAAAGTTATAGATGTAATTTTCGTTCTTTTGACGTTTCCGTTTTGTCGTATTTTCGTAAGATTGTCGAATCGTTCGTTCGTATTTTCGCTTGTTCGTTATTTGGCTCAATCGTAATCCCGTGGTTTTCGTATTTTGGTTCTTTCAGTTTTTCGTATGTTTACATTGTTCCGCGGGTACGAATATTAACAAATTCGTACGAAAATACATTCGTTGGGAACGCACATATCTACTAAACTTTAACTATTTATTTTCTTTAAATATGCATTGGGTATTCACACATAATGGCAAGAATAATTTTAAAATATTGAATTGTAGCATTGTAGTGTAGCATTCAATAGTATTTATTCTAGGCATTTATATATCACTGACAATTTAGCACTGTATATACTGTACATTCATATCAACATCCTGCCCTCAAGAAAATTAACAATCCTAGGTCTTTATCTCAAACATATACATACACACGCAAACTAGGGCCAATTTAGACAGGAGCCAATTAAATGGCAGGTCTTTAGAGTGTGGGAGGAGACCCACACAAGCAGAGGGGAAACATGTAAACTGTTTTGTACAGTGGTTTGGCTGGGAGTCAAAACAAGAACCCCAGAATTGCAAGGCAGAATTGTTGACCACTAAACCACCACAGGAAACAAAGTAGTACAGTGACAACTGTAAACTGAAATTTCAAAGAGTATTTCTTAAAGGATGCTGTGGGCTATAGCACTTGGCACATTCCCACGGCTTAAGCCGGGTACACGCTACAGTTATTTTTCATGTAACTCTTGAGGTTTGCATGAAAAAAATGGTCAGCTTCATTAGGAGATGCTGTACTTCTCATGTGAGGTTAATGCAGTGCTCTCCCCCGCTATGCTGTTGTGTTCTGACAGGGGGACAGCCCTCTGTCAGAACACTCCGATTAGTGCTCTCTGCCATTGGCTGAGAGCACTGATCTGGAGATGGTCGGTTGCTGGTTTTTCAACAGCAGAATCTCCAACAGAAGCCAGCCGATGATCCCACAGTCCTTTGGAACCTCTCATGTTTTCCAGAAGACATCATGGGGGGGGGGGGGGGAGAACTTTTAATTCCAATTTTCTTAGGTGGTCAGAGCGGAAGTGGGAGCAGGTACCTGTCAAAATCAGGTACCCGCTCCTCTCCACCTCCCCAAAAGCTCCATTTCAAAAACAAGAGTGGGGGAGGAGGCATTAAAGTGGAATTCCCCATTTTGGGTGGAGCTCTGCCTTAGGTTTTGGCATAGTTGGTTCGAATTTCAGCTGCTTTGCTTGCAAGAGATGGAGAGAAGATGCCTCATCTGATAAGATGCAGTCAGTATTTTTCTGGTCATTTTCCACCTGGCTCAGTTCATTTTAAATTTTGTTGCACCAGATGGTGCTTGCAGGGCCATCCTCTGCTCAAATTTCAGTTAAAGTGGTTTTAAAACTCAGACATGAAATATGAACAAAGGATATCCTTCTATAATGTGTACTTCTCAATTAAGAGGTTACACTTGATGGACTTGCGTCTTTTTTTTTTTCAACCTCCCCTTCTATGTAAGAGCACTGAGTGTCTTTTCTGCCTGCTGCTTTGTTCCTCTGCTATCAGCATGAATCACTTCTGACAGGTTTTCCAGATACCAAGAGAAAAAAAGGTGACAGGGGAGGGACCTCCAGCTAAATGACAGCCTCAGCTCTGTTCCTTGCCTCCAATCAGCTCTCAGAGCTCCCCTCGCTGAGTGTAACTTCAGCTCTCTGACACTCTGAACTCTCAGAAAAGGCTTATAAATTATGCACTTTGAACAGATGTAGAGAAGACTGCAGATAAACATGTACAACTTATGTAGGAGGATTTGTTTCACCTCCGTATATCACCTAAGGCCAGCCACTTCACTGGGTATATGTAAGGCTTTACAACTACTTTAATTCAGCATTCATTTGGCTGAAATTCGATCTGTCTATTTTAAGGCTAAGCTATGACAGGAGATCTGTAGTAACTCGAGAGCCACTTAATCCCTAAAGACTAGTTGCTATAAAAAATTATCAATATGCTAAAGGGTAAAACAAATAGCTCACTATGGTATAAACCAGTGTTTCTCAACCTTTTTCCAGTTGGGGCACCCTTAAAAAGTATTTTCAGTCTTGAGGCACCCCAGTCCAAGGCTTGGTTCACATTACGGTGTGTCACAGAACACGCGCAAAATCGCGCTCATTCCTGACACACAGACAAATGCTCTGCTCTTTAGGGGTACCATTTTGGTACCCCCACACATTGGAAAATGTGGGGTGCTTTTGCTGCAGTGCAATTAAAAAAAAAAGAAGGTTGGGGACTTGTTTTCCTGCATTTTTGTGGGTACGGAAGCCCATTGAAAATGAATTGTCTGCCCTACATGCAGCTACACAGCTGTGAACCAAGGGCTTGTTCACATGTCATAGGGGCGGTAAAACCACATGGTTGAGACGTTTTTACCACCCCCAACTTCTCCACCTTTAGCTGCAGAAGCAGCAGCTGGGGGTGTTCACATTGCTGTGGCTGCAACTGGAGGTATACCGAGTGTGAATGGGGCTGCACTGCAACTACCCCGCAACTGTGTGCATTGCACGGTTGTGGTGTAGTGATGCTGCATTTACAGGCTTAAAACAGGTGGTAAAGAGGCAACATAATGCCTCTTTACCCTTTCAAATGCCTCTGAAAAGCGATCTATGTATGGATTGTTTTTCAGAGGAGCAGCAGTCCTTTCTGCTATCAAACAAGCCCTACAAAAGCCATTCTGATGGTACAGGAAAGTAATATACACACATACATACAAACACATGCATACATAACACACACACACACACAGACAGTCACATGTGCATACAGACAGTCACATGTGGGCACACACAGACACATGTGTAAAGCCATTTTAAAATGAATCTAGCTTCTAGCTGAGTACCTTTCCAGATTCCTCATTCAGCCGGCTACTGCACTCTAGGGGGGAAGCAGAGAGCACAGCACACTCCTCTGCACTTTACTTTCACTTTTGAAGCCGACAAAGCTTCTCACAGTTTGGCAGGAGAGCTCACCTCACAGCCTTCTCTCCACTGACCCCGCGGCACACCTGAGAACCTCTGACGGCACACCAGTGTGCCGCGGCACACTGGTTGAGAAAGGCTGGTATAAACTACACAAGTACTACGTAGTAGCAATTAATATCACATAACTTTCAATGCTCCATTTATGTGTGACAGATTGCCATTTGTGTAGCTGACATCATTGGAAGCCATTTGTCTGACAATTAATTGCTACGAAAAAATAGAGAACAGGTTCTCTATTTTTCTCGTCGAGATTCTGTGCAGTTTCTCTGATGAGAAACCTCAAAGCATTGTACATATGCACGGTTTACTCGGCAAGAAAGCTCTGCCAACAGTTTTCTCGCTGTTTCTTGCCGAGAAAACTGTGTGTGTACGAGGCTTAACTCTAATAGACAACACTAAATAAATATCATAAAGTATATGGACTTCTCTAATAAAACATGATCTTTAAAAGATGCTGCACATGCAGTGCATGAACCATGTTTTTTTTTTTTTTTTATAATATTTAGGCAAGCCATTAAAATTTAGGAGTATGCCAAGTGACCTTCAAGATTTCAATATATATTAACTTCCTGTCAGTTAGTCAGCGCAGTCGATGTGGTTCCTGTAATTTATTGTCTAATTCCAGGATACAGAACTCAAGGTTCTGTTCTCTAACTAATGGCGTATTTTCTTATCTAGAAATTAAGGCAAATAGCTTTTCAGCAGATGCGTATGTGGTCAGATAAATGCCATAATGGAAACATCGTATTTGATAATATGCTGTCAAGACCTACACTCTGCTAAAAATACCTCAAGAAGCAAAATGCTTTTTTGGCATATTACATCTATCACTATTACTTTTATTACTCACATTAGGCCACTAATGATTATTATACCAAGAGCCTTACCTATACTACCCATATATCCTCCCGATTTAGCAAGACATTCTAATATGTTTCTAAAGGATTATGTTCATTCATTTTGTAACACTGAATTTTTTTAAACCAGAATTCCTATGTCCACATTTGGTCAGTGATGTCACCACATTCCTGCCCCCTTGTATATAAACCCAAAGACAATTCTGGTGAGTCATGTGCAGTGTGAGCAGATTGGTCAGTATTTTAACCACTTGACCACTGGGCACTTAAACACCCTTAATAACCAGACCAATTTTTAGCTTTCGGTGCTCTCACAGTTTGAATGACAATAACTCAGTCATACAACACTGTAACCAAATGAAAATGTTGTCCTTTTTTTCCCCCACAAATAGAGCTTTCTTTTGGTGGTATTTGATCACCTCTGCGTTTTTTTTTTTGTTTTGCTATAAATGAAAAAAGAACAACAATTTTGTAAAAAATTATAATATTTCTTCATTTATATTATAAAATTTTGCAAAAAAGTAATTTTTCTTCATAAATTTGGCCTAAAATGTATACTGCTACATATCTTTGGTAAACAAAAATGTTGGATATTATTTAGTCTGGGTGAAAGTTATGGGGTCTACAAGCTATGGTACCAATTACTGAAAATTGATCAATTTCATCATATCTGATGTACTGACAGCCTCTCTCACTTCTTCAGACCCTAACATGCCAGAAAAGTACAAATACCCCCCAAATGATCCCTTTTTGGAAAGAAGACATTCCAAGGTATTTAGAAAGAGGCATTGTGAGTTTTTTAAAGTTGTCATTTTTTTCCCACAATTCTTTGCAAAATCAAGATTTTTTTTTTCATCAAATTTTCATATTAGCAGGTTATTTCTCACACACAGCATATACATACCACAAATTACACCCCAAAACACATTCTGCTATGTCTCCGGAGTATGGCGATACCACATGTGAGACTTTTACACAGTGAGGCCACATACAGAGGCCCAACATGCAGGGAGCACCCAGGCCAATTCTGACATTTCTCTCCTACATAGAAAAATCATCATTTATTTGCTAGAAAATTACATAGAACCCCAAAACATTATATATGCTTTATAGTAAAGACCCTAAAGAATACAATGGCGGCCGTTGCAACTTTTCATCGCGCATGGTATTTGCACAGCAATTTTTCAAACGCGTTTTTTTTGTTTTGTGCTCTTAGAAAAAAACATTAAAGTTAGCCCAATGTTTTTGCATAATATGAAAGATAAAGTTACGCCGAGTAAATAGATACCCAACCCAACATGTCACCCTTCAAAATTGCTCACGCTTGTGGAATGGAGCCAAACTTCGGTACTTAAAAATTCCCATAGGCGACGCTTTAAATATTTTTACTGGTTACATCTTTTTAGTTGGAGAGGAGGTCTAGGCACAAAATTATTGCTCTCGCTCTAACGTTCGCAGAGATACCTCACATGTGTGGTTTGAACACCGTTTTCATATGTGGGCGGGACTTGCGTATGCGTTGGCTTCTGCATGCGAGCTCACGGGGACAGGGGCGCTGTATGCCCAGAGTATTGCCCAGAGTATTGCAGAGTATGCCCAGCATTGCAATGTATTGCCCAGCATTGCATTGCAGCAGGGATGGCTGAGCAGGGAGGGATGGATGAATGGATCTGTGACTACATTTGTCACAGATCCAGCCCACAGCACTGTCGCTGCCATCCGCTCCCTCCCCTCTCACACTGTACCGATCGGTACAGAGAGGAGAGGGAGGAACCGGTTTGTTTACAAGTCCAATGACGGCGCGATCACGTGGTAAACCGCCGCTATCAGCGGCGATTTTAACGTGATCCGTGATGCGCCGGGTCCTCTGGACCCAGTGGTCACGGATGCTCCCGTGTGCGCGCCTCAGGGGGCATGCGGGAGCGCGATTCTAGGAAGCTGTTAATTAACGGCCACTTAGAGATAGGCAACCGCCCTGTAGACGTACTTTGTCTATAGGGCGGTTGTAAAGTGGTTAATGTTTTTTTTTTCTTTTGGTAATCAGCAGGAGATGTTCGTTGTGAATGAGGCTGGAATTACAATGCTTTATTATTTTTTGAAATGATGCATGTGTGTGTTTGACAGCAGATTTTTATGTGAATGAATATGAGTAATATTTAACTCTCGCTCATTCACATGGATATCTGGGGGACCCCTTTTCTTAAAGGAGGCTTCCATATTCCAAAAAGTCTTCTCTGCATCCCCACAACCACTAGACCAGACTTTTGGACAAGGAGCCCTTATTATCCTCAACATAGGGCAACTCCTCATGCTAAAGGCATATGGCCTGGTATAGTCCAGGCCTGCCCGGCTGTGTGCTCCGATAAAGGGTCTGGTATGGATTTGGGAAGTGACCATAAGGATTAATTTAGTAAAGATGGAGAGTGCAAAATCTGGTGCAGCTATGCATAGAAACCAGCTTCCATTTTTTTTTTTTCTTGTCAAAGCGTTAATTGAGCAAGCTGAAGTTAGAAGCTGATTGGCTACCATGCACACATATGTAATTTCCCTATTAAAAAAAATACCAGGTCCACAGAGTAAAATATAAGTTCTGATATTTATTTCTGAGGTGGTGCCTTGTCTTTTTTTTTTTGTATGCCCCTTCACAGGAAGGTTTAGGGGACACCCAAGCAGTTTTTTTAACCCCTTCACGCTTACATAACACAAATATGCGGCCTCACTGGACTTTGCTTTTTTCTGTGGGGTTTTTCTGTGGGGCCGCATATTAGCGTATCTCCCTTTTGTGCTGGGAACGCACCACACGGCACACTATACTAATGTTCGGAAACCACATGAGAGAGCCTCTGATTGGCTTTCACATAATCAGTACTGTAAAGCCTGCCCCGTGTTTTCTTTCTCTCTAGGGCCTCGTACACACGAGCAGATATGTCCGCTGAAAACGGTCTGATGGACCGTTTCAGCAGACCTCTCCGATCGTGTGTATGGGCTAGCGGACAGATTTGTCCACCCGACAGATTTCAAAGCATGCTTTGAAATCTATCGGGTGGGAATGTGTCCGCCCGACATGTCTGCTGGTTAGTACACTTACCAGCAGACATGTCGTCCCGCCGCGCCGCCGCCGAATGGATTCGGCGCATGCGCGGAAGTGTTTTACTTCCTGGTGCGGTGACGTAGCGGTGACGTGGCGGCGTCAACGTCACTGCCACGTCACCGCGCCGTCCGCCGGCGGGGAATTTGATCCGATGGTGTGTACACGCCATCGGACCAAACTCCAGATTGGACATATCCGATGGAAACGGTCCGCGGACCGTTTTAATCGGATATGTCCGATCGTGTGTACAAGGCCTAAAAGGAGGTGAGAGATACATCGAAAAAAAAAGTGTGTGTAAAAAAATTAAAATTTACTGCTCTCTGCAAAATGGTTGTTTATTATTTATTTTTTTGCATCGTTTTATGTCCTTTGGGGCAGTTTTCATCCCTCCATGCACTTTTTTTTTGCCAATCCCTTGGTGGTTTGCCTTAAAAATGGAGAAAAATAATTTGACAGGTTCAGCTTTCATTAACTTCAATAGGGTTTGGATTTGGCATTCAAACTTTTAAGATGTTCGGCCAAACCTTTTCTAACCAAACCCAGGTGTGTTCTACTCATCCTTAGTGACTTTGTCCTCTGCCTACCTTGTTGGGCACAGCTTCCAGAGCTACTGGAGTATATTTATTGCTTCCTAAATCTTGAAGATTTTTCTTACTCTACCCTTTCTGAATGAAAGCTGTGTTAAGCCTGGATTCTAATTGTCAGTGATCTAATGCAATAGAGTGAGACTGATGCCTACTAGCAAGGGGAGACTTTAATAAAAGCTTAATAACCTGCCTTGACTATTCTAGAGGTAAGCATAATTTACAAAGTCTGCCAGTAGGAATGAGCCAAGCATTTGTGTTTATGAAGCACTTTACTGTCAGAGGTTCCAGATCTAGGTCTATAACCACTGACTAGATCTACATTCACCATTGAGCTCAAATTGGTCTGATTCTTATTGGCTACGGGATGTTGAATTTGGGATGTACAAGTAGATGATTGACAAAAGATCTAAGGTTGGGTCTCTTGGGTTAAACCTAAGATCCTCATTTATTGCTCTGGTCGCTTGTATCTTCCCTAAGTTTGTTAATGGAAGCTTGCATGCTAATCCAGTGAAAGTTATCTTTTTCTATTTTTGTATTGGTAAATATAAAAATTCAATATAAATTGTCAATTATAAAAAAAAAAAAAAATCTCAGGTTGGTGGAGTGCAGGGAAAAGGGGACAAACAAGACTTTTAGTAAGCACTATACTCACCTCGTTTTTATAGCAATTCGTAGACTTATTTAGATAGATACAACTTTAAAATATGTAATTTTTAACATAGTAATGTTATTATATTGAATTGTAACCTTATCTTTAAATCTTTAATTTCTACAGCTAAAATGCATTAGTAACCATAAATATCTTGCTTTATTTCACCCCCCTTAGAAAACTATGAGATTATACATTTTAGGCCTTACCTGTGGTGCAGGTTTAATAGCTTGTGGCTTAATAGCGACAGCACCCATTGGTGTTAGCTCCATTCCTGGCAAAATGTCATAAAGTTTCTCATCTCCCCGTTTGTCTCCTTTCATTTGGTATCCAAAACAGCCGCGGCCCAGGCCAGTGTATGCCAGGTATCCCCGACCTCCCAGTCCTCTAACTCCCGCAGCCCCTACAGGTAGACTCATGTAAATTTCTAGGAATGCAAGAAGGCATTAAACTGTATCAAATCAGCAGAAATCACCCAGATCCATGATATCCTGAAAGAGTTAGCCCTGTGTACAGAGAACCTGCTGAAACAATGGAATGAGCAACCCTTATGCACATTTTGTGATTTTTTTTTACTGTAGACTATAGTGTTCTCTGAAGAGATATTGAATAAAAATCAACATTGAATTTAAAAATGTGAACAAGTTCAAATCATAGTGTCTAGAAGAAAATTAGTCTGTAATTTCTGGGTAGATGACAGAAAGAAGGTTAAATGCCAGCATTATTGGAAAAGCAGTAGAATAAAATATTCAAATAATTAGAAACATACTAGCTCCCATATGTAGGGGCTATGCTTAGTCATAACAAATACTTTTTTTAATGCTAGCTGTGTCTATATAAATTTATTAAAATAAAATTATTTGTAATATACACACCCTTTTAGAAAGCACAAAAAGATTGGGTAACTAACTTAGTTATGAATGAATGACAGGATTCCTTATGATTTGTTCTCTCACTCAATACCGGTAGAGAGTAAAGCCTCGTACACACTACCGGTTTTCCTGTCAGGAAAACTGCAAGGAGAGCATTTGCCCGTTAATCCGTGCTCTCTATTTTCTCGTCGGGATTCCAGGCAAAGTGTTTCCTGCCGAGAAAACATGCCCGGTACCATACAAGGTTAGTGTGGGATGTAGCAAGATGGCGGCGATGGCATCGAATGTGACGAGTGCCGGCTCGTCCTAGTCGATGACGTCACTGTGTTCATGCCATTCAAAAGAACGGCGGTTCTTTTGAATGGCCGTCTGTATGCACGGCTTTGCAAGAAAAGCATGCCAGGAATCCAGTCAGGAAAAAAACATTGGTTTTCCTGACGTGACTTCTTAGCAGTTTGTAATAAATTGGTAATTTCTCCAACCCTCCTTATAAGTTACATCACATAAAAATTTGGATCAGCTGCTGACCAAGGAAAACAGATCACAGCAGAAGATTTATTAAATTGCTGAAAGATTTTATAACGTAAGGGGCAATAAACTTACTGCAGCAACCAAATACAAATCTATAGCATACCCATTTTCAGTTGCTTGTCTATTAACAAAAGATACTGCGGACCAAATTCCATTCGAACGCTTTACTCGAATATCTGAATGCTGCATACAGGTCAATTCAGTAACTAATTACCTTTTTAAATTGTAGTAGATAAATAAGTAGGTGTTAACAGTAGGGGTGAAAAAAAGCACATCCATTGTTTAATCCTGTTCAGTGTACACTGGACTGCAGTTTATAATTAATTAATGAACAAATTAAAACCTTTAGCCTTTCATTTTCTGAAACACATTTTTTTAACTCATAAAACAGTTTACCGTTATACAGAAAAAAGGCACCAGTAAATAATATGCTATAGATTATAACATTATTATAAAAAGAATTATATGTGGTCATGGCATTCAATGACTGCATAATTATTTAGTATTACCTTAGTAAAACATATTAAGGGTTATTTAGAAATAGAAACAATTAAAAAAACAGGTTGCCAGACTAACATGTTAATATGTCTGTCTGTCTGGATTAGAAGTGATTGGAATGTTAGTGATTATCAGTCTGCAGATATGATGTTGGCCCTCTGTGCCTGGTTCAGGTAAGCTTATGTCAATACACACAGTAAACCTGCAAGACATCTGCTGGGCAACCGTCTCATGTCTATAGAATCAGACGGAGGCTTGCCAGATCTGAGCACTTGGAAGGAATCATTGACTGAGCAGATTGTGAAGGCTCTCATTTTCAACCTTTGGAAAATGGTAGTGATCTGACTGCAATGCTCAACTAAAAGCTTTTGTATTATTATCTGAGTTCTGATCCAGAAAAGGAATTCATATGAGGAGTTCTGGCTTTCTAATCTGCTTACTTGTTGAACAGCAACTCAATTTATTGGAGCCAGATATAGACAAGAAATGGAAACTTTGGATTTCTCTCAATAAAGGTTTCTTTCAAGGATTTGAACACAAAGGCGGCTATTAACTAAAACCGGATAGAAACCAATCAGCTTCCAGGTTTTATTGACACAGATTAATTGAACAAGCTGAAGTTAGAAGCTGATTGGCTACCATGCACAGCTGTACTAGATTGTGAGTGCTCCAGTAAATCTCCCACAATATAATTATGGCTTCTATTTTATCTGCTTTTAATTCTGTGTACAAGCCTTACTTTATTTGCCTGTTTATCCATCCAAACAGCAAAATACTTTTACATTTGCTTTTACACTTTTACATTTTATTCATGCTGCAGTTTTGATACCATTAAAGTCTTGTACACACAATCAGATTTTTGGACGACCGCTCATCTGTTTTTTTTTTTTGCATGCTAGTCTCATGTTGAAAGTGAAGAGGTTACTCACCATACGATAATTCTCGTACGACAGAATATAACTTCAGTGACGTAATGTGTTGAATAGTTTTGTCTGTAGTATTTAGTTTCTGAGCATGTGTAGTCTTGCTCTTACGAAAACCGTACTAATGAAACGAAAATCGGACGTTGAGTTCATGTACGTCAAAAATGTTATGGTCTGCACATCCAGCTTTTGTTGGACAAAAAACCGGTATCATTTCGCGTGTACAGGCCTTACTTCCAGCTGGGTTTGCACTGTGCGATGTGGGAAACCCTGCGAATCCGGTGCGGGTTCCCCCATCGCACCTGAATTGTCGCCGGTTGTGAACACCCATGCGACTTGTTTTACAATATTCACTGTGATTTTTGCTTTAATGCTCCTTCATATTGTTTGTTATACTGCAGTTTATATAGTATATTTAAGTTTGAAAAGTGTAAGATTTATTAAAGTGTTGGGTGGCCTCACTCATAGTGCTGCACACTTTTTTTTTTTTTTACTAAAATGTATTGCCAAGGTTTTCCTTTAATTCCAATAATTACATGGTCTTTACAACATATTAGAGAGATAATAATGGGCCCCATGTTATATCAATAGGAGCTTATCAAATATGCAAAAGTAAATTTATCACAGGAGTCCATTAATATTATTGTCTCCCCTTTACCCAATGGAAGAAGGTAGCAGGTTAATGTGCAATTAAAACTGAAGTGTAGCCATTTGCTAAGTAACCCTTAGTCAGATATTATCTTTTTTATTGCAAGTTGCTTCAAAGTGTTTAAACAAAAGTAAAATATTAATTAAGTACTGCAGATAATATCCCAATCCTTGATGCACAAGAGAAAATATTGCCATAGTTTTATAGCGCCTATGCTGTGCCGTTGCTGTCACCTCCAATTAAACAAGGATTTAACCATCATTAAATGGCAGTTAGTAACTAGTTTATGCAAGTTTTTACAAATAACTTCTATGCCAACCAAGTGTATAAAAGTAGAATTCCATTATTTAAACAAGGCTTCTTGAGTGGGCCAACATTCCATGCCTTTTCCTTTGCTAATGCAGGAAATTTAAACCCCCTCCCTACTAGCAGTTATAATCAGTAGTGGTGACCAGAAAAAGAGAGCCATGTATAAGTTCTAAACCAGCTTGTTGGTGCTAACTTAAAGCCATGTACTGGGCAAATCATTAGATAGCAATACTGCCATATGATAGAGGGAAAAGTGGACATGATATGCCATGTTTTCCACTCCATTCCTGGAAGCTAAACAAGGCAGTGGGAGAGTGAAATAAATCTAAGTATACACTATATTACCAAAAGTATTGGGTCGTCTGCTTTTACACACACATGAACTTTAATGGCATCCCAGTGTTAGTTCATAGGGTTCAATATTGAGTTGGCCCACCCTTTGCAGCTATAACAACTTCAACTCTTCTGGAAAGGCTGTCCACAAAGTTTACGAGTGTGTCTATGGGAATGTTTGAACATTCTTCCAGAAGCATATGCACTGAGGGGGATGAGAAAGCCTGGCTCGCAGTCTCCACTCTAATTCATCCCAAAGGTATTCTATCGGGTTGAGGTCATGATTTTTTGCAAGCCAGTCAAGTTCCTCCGCCCCAAACTCACTTATCCATGTCTTTATGGACCTTGCTTTGTGCAACGATGCACAGTCATGTTGGAACAGGAAGTGCCCAGTCTCAAACTGTTGCCACAAAGTTTGGAGCATGAAATTGTCCAAAATGTCTTTGTATGCTGACACCTTAAGAGTTTCCTTCACTGGAACTAAGGGGCCAAGCCCAACCCCTGAAAAACAACCCAACACAATAACCCCCCTCTACCAAATAATTTAGACCAGTGCACAAAGCAAGGTCCATAAAGACATGGATGAGCAACTTTGGGGTATAGGAACTTGACTGGCCTGCACAGAGTCCTATCCTCAACCAGATAGAACAACTTTGGGATGAATTAGAATGGAGACTGCAAGCCAAGCCTACTCTTCCAACATCAGTGCCTGACCTCACAAATGCGCATCTGAAAGAATGGTCAACATTCCCATAGACACACTTCCAAACCTTGTAGACAGCTTCCCCAGAAGAGTTGTAAGCTGTTATAGCTGCAAAGGGTTGGCCAACTCAATATTGAACCCTACTGACCAAGATGGGAAGGCCATTAAAGTTCATGTGCGTGTAAAGGCAGGCGTTCCAATACTTTTAGTAATATAGTATATACTGCTATAGGTGGCGGAAATAGGTTACACTTTTACTTTGCTCTATATGGCTCTTTGATCTCATTCACGGGGCATTTTGCCTCCTAACACAGATATTCCATTTTTAGCTTGAATCCTTTTTCAAGATAAAGTCAGTTATCACAAATTGTACTTCTTCTTGAAGCTAGCAAGCTTTTTATCCTAACATATTCCTGCAGTGATCCTGTCTCTAATCTATTTACAAAGTACGTATTTTTGGATATAGAACTTTAGGTAGTTACCTGCTCCCTGTATTTTACAAGGGTGACTGATTAGGAGTCTAATTAAATAAATTACACAGAAATAACTCATGCTAGGGATCTAAGCATCTAATTAAATTTCTAAATTGTCACATTATGGTTTGCCTTCTCAATTAATAATTGTGGCAACATTTATTACACATAATTGAGCTTTATTTCATTTAGGGACTGTGCTGTTACCTCTGACTGAAGGCGGTCGGATGAGGTTACGGTTGCTGACAAAGCCCTTGGCAGGAGGGAAAGGAATACTTGGGATTGTTGCAGCATATGGAGGTGGAGCATAGAAGACAGGGGCTCCAAGATAGGCTGTGGTTGGATCATAGACATGGCCAATAGTATAAGTATATTCTCCTTGTACAGCAGCTCCTCTTCCTCCTGTTCCCCTGGTATACCGCACATAACTGTCCTTGTCTACTGGCTTAGCCAAGGTAACTTCTATGGGAGATCCATCTATAATCTACACAAACATAATAAAAACACACACATTTATATAAAATGTACTATGTGCACATAATAACATTTAATTGGCAACATTAGGTCCTATATTTAAACTGTTGCACTGTGGTGACGCACTGCAATGTACATTGTGCATGGTGGTGCACATCCTTTTCAATTGCATGGGCATTTACATAAAGCTGTACAGGTCACTTCCCTTCTTGTTCTCTTGCATCCCTAATGCCGCATACACACAATCAGAAATTCCGACAACAAATGTTCGATGTAACCTTTTTGTCGGAAATTCCGACCGTGTGAATGCTCCATCGGACATTTGCTGTCGGGATTTCCGACAAGAAAAATTTGAGAGCTGGTTCTCAATTTTTCCGACGGCAAAAGTTCTTGCTGCAAATTCCGATCATTGGTATGCAATTCTGACGCACAAAAATCTTAGGGCATGCTCGGAATCATTGAACTTAATTTTTACCGGCTCGTCGTAGTGTTGTACGTCTTTGCGTTCTTGACATTCGGAATTTCCGACAACATTTGTGTGACCGTGTGTATGCAAGACAAGTTTGAGCCAAAATTCTGTCTAAAAAAAATCCACGGTTTTGTTGTCGGAATTTACAATCGTGTGTATGCGGCATTACAGCCTTCAGTTCAACTGTGACAGATTCCATTCTTATCTGATTAATGTTTATTTCACTGTCTTTCATACACATAATAATGAGGAAACAGAATGGAGCAGCACCTGGCAAAATGTTGCATTGACACTTTTTGCAGATACATACAATCAATGTTTCCATTAGCTTAATGTGTTGTCTGTGAATGTACCCATTCCTCCAGATTTGATAGGAGGTTTAATTAGGGAATACCCTCACCATGCCAACATTCAAAAATATATATTTAAGGATTGACCAAGTCAATACAATGAGAGGGAGAATCAATAAACAAATATACATTTTATTACAACATAGTTAAACATATAAACAACAAACAAATAACACCATGTATGGACACAGTTACCCAGTTACCATGTATGGACACAGTTACACAGTTGCAGTTATAGAGGACTGGACCTATGGTACAAAAATGTATTTATGTATCAAGGTAAGAGGTAGGATGATTATTACCTATACCCGTCAACACTTATGTATAAGGGAAATACTTAAAGCGGAGCTCCACCCACCCGCATTTTTTTTTTCAAAGTCGGCACTATAACAGGTTCAGTAAGGACACTACCTGTCCTAGGCGCCCGCGCTGACGGCCCCCGCCGATGCCGATCCTCGATCCCGGCACCGCCATCCACAGTCAGGGAACAGGCAGTGACCGTGCGGCTTCATTCCCGTTTCCTACTGCATGTGCGACGACCGCGCGCTTGTGAATGGTCCGGCTGCTTTCTGGGATACCACCGCGGCCCATTCACAAGAAGACACCCAGAAGAGAAGGAGGAAGAAAACAGCACCGCGGATGTGAGGGCAGATTCGGGATTCCGCATAGCAACAGCCTATTTAGGGTGAGTATTTTTTTTTTTTTTTATTTCATTTTTATTTATTTTTTTCAGATTTAAAAAAAAAAATATATCAGGGTGGAGCTCCGCTTTAAAGTGGTACTATAGGTTCAGTTAAAAAAAACAAAACAAACATGGCATACTTGCCACCACCGTGCGTGTTCATTTTGCAACAGAGTGGCCACGAACTTCCTCTTCTGGGGTCCCACGGCGGCTCTCGCAGCTCCTCCCCGCAAGAGCTAACCCCCTCTGAGAAGCTCTATCCCGAGGGGGTTACCTTGGCGCGCTCGTGTGTGATACAGTCGGTAGCCATAGTCGTCCGAGTGTATGACTCAGCCCCGCCCCCCAGCGCACCACGTCATTGGTTTGATTGACAGCAGCGGGAGCCAGTGGCTGTGCTGCTATGAATCTAACCAATGAAGAGCTGAGATCGCGCCCATGGAAGTTCGGGGCTCAGGTGAGTAAAACGGGGTCTCGGGGGGGGGGAATGCATTAAGATGAAAAAAACACAAAGCTTTACAACCCCTTTAAGAAACACTGGTATCTCCTTACTAATGATCCTATGCTTTGTAAATATACAGGTCCTAAACCCAATATTACTTTCAGGAGGGCAAGATCACTCAGGGATCGTTTGAAACAAAGCCATTTTATTAAGACAGCTAGGGAAGATACCTACTTCGAGAGGAACCTGGCAATGCGATTAATGCAATTTTTGTCCATGGATATATAGAAACCATGCAATGTATCTCCAAATGGCAGATTACACTCTACGATACACCATGTCAACTTTTAGAAGGAGGGCTATCTGGTAGCTTCTACGTGGGCAAAACCAAACAAGCTTTTTGGCGTCTGATCAACTACATTAATAGCAATCAACTGCTGACACCTATAGGACGACATGTAAATCAAATGCATGCTGGTGTCAGTAGTGTAGTAAAATTTGCAGCATTAGAGCACATTTCCAATGAACTTTCAAGGTGGTGATCATGATAAAAACATCCTACAAAGAGAAATGAGATGGATTCACACTTTGGCTGCTACTACTGTCCCTGCCTCAATGATGCCATTAGCTACAAAACCTTTTCTTTTAAAATACTTTTATCTTTTTCTTTATGGGAAGATATCTGTTCATCTCACTGTCTGTATTGATCTGTTATAAGTAGTCAACCCTGTCCTCAGGGCCCACTAACAGGCCAGATTTTTTTTGTATTAACTTGGGGAGATGCAGACTAGAATACGGCAATCACTAGAGCAGCAAATGATATCACATGTGATGTATTTCAGTTATCTTGCAAAGCCTGGCCTGTTAGTGGGCCCTGAGGACAGGGTTGATGACCACTGTGTTATAGGATTTATCGGAACCTTCCTTTGGGTCTAGCCATAGTGGCCCCATGTGGAGTTTTTTTTTTGTGTATATACAGTATTTATTTTTATCTACTTGTATGTCTATCTTGTTGTGAGCTTGCCGGTTGCCTGTTGGTGGGAGTTTTCCTGTTGATGCTTTTTTGTTTTGCGTGTGTGTGTCTTGCGTGACGTTTGTGCGACATGCTATTGCACTATTTGCCGCATATGCCTTGCTATGGAGGGCTCTTTTTGTCCATCCACTTATCTGGGGACAGAGCTTTAATGTCGTTCATTTGGTGTGTGGATATGTGTCATTATACTGCTTTATGCATCTCTCTACTTCTTGTGTACATCTATTTAATCACTGGATAAGTGTTTGCGGTCATGTGACCACGTTCACTTCCTGTTGATATTTGCTGAACCATTTGAGAAGTGCTCTGTTTGGCCACATGACTATGTTCACATGACCATGATCACATGGTTGATGTTATACAGCATGTGATCAGATATCTTTCTGTCTGTCCACCTAATTGGGGTTTTGGAGTCGGGTGTATTGGCGTGGATGGATGTCATTATAACTTTCTATGCACCTCCCTACTTTCTGTTGATATCTACCTAATCAAGTGAGAAGTGTTTGCGGTCACATGGCCATGCTCACTTCCTGTAGATATCTGTTCAAGAGGTGGTTTTGCGGTTACTTGACTACACCCACATAACTACGATCACATGGCAATGTTATATGCCATGTGACCGGATATCTTTCTGCTTTCTCTATGTCCTATCACAGATGGGATGCAGGTGGTCTTTAAGACCCATGAAAATGTGGAGTTGCACCTTCTTTTTTGACACTTTTAAGGCCCACACCCCCCTTTCCTCTCCCTCTATATAAGATGGTATGCACATGGGTGTGGGTCATACACAGCAAGGAAAGCTGGCACCACATTTTTATTTTTGGGGTCAATACCACTTTAAGAGCACCTTCTTCACTCCTTGCAAACACAGTTTTAAAATGTATTTAATACATCACTGCTAAAATAGGTGCCCACAAGATATAGTTGAACAATATTCAAGTTCCCATGAGAAGTTAGGTAAGGGAAAGATGGAGTAACATGAACTGACAGATAAAGAAAGTAACAAAGCAATCCTAATTAGGAGAGGTTCTCATTAACAGTTGGGCTAACCCAAGATGATAGCACTATCACTTTGCAGTTGTTGTAAATAAGTTATGTATATAAACACACATTTATGATTTCATGAATAAGTGCCCCTTTAGGTATGTGTACACATTTTTGTTATTTTTACTTTTCTTCAATGTGTTCTAATTGTGGTAAAAAGAAAGATAGAGAAATGGAGGAGAGGTGGACTTTCCATATTGAACAAATCAATGACCTCTGTTCAATATTGGGCATTGCGCACTCTTGGTTGCTAGTCAAGCTTTCATAGCACAGAGCCCCTTTTTTTTTCTCTCTTATTAAAGTGGTATTAAACTCAAGTGGGTGATTTTTAAGCCTACACTAAGGATTACCTGAAGGTATCGTAAATATCTCCTAAACGTGCACAGTTTAGGAGATAATCACTTTAGCAGCAGCCGGTGACGTCACTGGCACATGCACACTGAGCTCTCAATGGACTGTGTCATCCATTGAGAACTCTGTGCCGTGGTCGTGACTCCCATACACATGTGGGAGAGATGTCATCCGGGCTTGGCCATTTATACGTCTGAAGACCAGGTGAAGATGGAAGAACCTAAAGCGATGACAGTGCTTCGGGGAAGGACTTCATTTTCAGGCAAGTCTGTCATAATGTTCTAGTAAACTGCCCAGAGGCCAAATTTGTTTTTGGTGTGGTCTACTACCACTTTAATGTACTATATGTATAAATGCAGTTGCACATCCGCCTTATTTACATGGCAACCAGGTGCAATGAAGATAGGTGACTAAACATAATACTTTTTGTAGCGAAACAGTGAGAGCCAGCAGTGTATATAATCATATGTGTGCATAGGATACATGTACAGTGGGGATCGAAAGTTTGGGCACCCCAGGTAAAAATTTGTATTAATGTGCATAACGAAGCCAAGGAAAAATCTCCAAAAGGCATCAAATTACAGATTAGACATTCTTCTAATACTGTATGTCAAAAAAAGTTAGATTTTTTTTCCATCATTTACACTTTCAAAATGACAGAAAACAAAAAAATGTCGTCTGAAAAAGTTTGGGTACCCTGCAGAGTTAATATCTTGTACTGCCCCCTTTGGCAAGTATCACAGCTTGTTAACGCTTTTTGGAGCCAGCCAAGAGTCTTTCAATTCTTGTTTGATGTATCTTTGCCCATTCTTCCTTACAAAAGTCTTCCAGTTCTTTGAGATTTCTGGGCTGTCTGTCATGCACTGCTCTTTTAAGGTCTATCCATAGATTTTCAATTATGTTGAGGTCAGGAGATTGTAAATGCCATGGCAAAACCTTCAGTTTACGCCTCTTGATGTAATCCCCTGTGGATTTTGAGGTGTGTTGAGGATCATTATCCATTTGTATAAGCCATCCTCTCTTAAACTTCAGCTTTTTCACAGATGGTATCCATTTTTCCTTCTACTCGTGAAATGTTCCCTGTGCCACTGGCTGTAATACAACCCCAAAGCACGATTGATCCACCCCCATGCTTAACAGTTGGACAGAGGTTCTTTTAATTAAATTCCGTGCCCTTTCTTCTCCAAACGTACCTTTGCTCATTCCGGCCAAAAAGTTATATTTTAACCGCATCGGTCCACAAAACTTGTTTCCAAAATGCATCAGGCTTGTTTATATGTTCATTTGCAAATTTCAAATGCTGTGGTTCAAATTTTTTGTGGTAAGGACGTAGAAGAGGTTTTCTTCTGATGACTCTTCCATGAAGACCATATTTGTACAAGTATCTCCTTATAGTGGAATAGTGTACCACAACTCCAGTGTCTGCCAGATCTTTCTGGAGGGATTGTGCAGTCAAACGTGGGTTTTGAATTGCTTTTCTCACAATCCTGCGAGCTGTTCTGTCATATACTTTTCTTGGTCTTCCAGATCTTGCTTTAACTTCCACTGTGACTGCCATCTCTTAATTACATTCCGAACAGAGGATATTGACACCTGAAAACGCTTTTCTATCTTCTTATAGCCTTCTCCAGCTTTGTGAGTGTCAACTATTTTCAGTTTCAGTTTTCTAGACAACTGCTTAGAAGAACCCATGGTGCTGATTGTTGGGGCAAGGTCAGATGAGTCTGGGCAAACCTTTGATATTGACATCACCTGGTCTTCCCAGATGACGTTTGAGAACAATCCATGACACTGGCAGGTCTCAGCTTTGCAAATGGGGCAGTGCATGCTATAAATTCTGCAGGGTGCCCAAACTTTTGCAGACACCATTTTTTTGTTTTCTGTAATATTGAAAGTGTAAATGATGGAAATAAAATCTAACTTTTTTTGACATATTATAAGAATGTCTAATCGGTAATTTGATGCCTTTTGGCGATCTTTTCATTATTCCTTGGCGTCGTTATGCACATTAATACAAATTTTTACCAGGGGAGCCCAAACTTTCCATCCCCACTGTAAATGCTTAATTACTACCTTGAATCTGTGAGCACCTTACATATTCAGTAAATCAATTCCCTATACATTGTAGAAAACAATAATATGATGCATTTGTTGTAGACCTTGAATCTTTGTGATCAGTCTTACCGTCACAGACAAGCATCATCAGTGATCACTGCATGCATATTTGTACAATACCACAGATGTACAATTTCAGTAGATATCTCACCTTGCCATTTAAAGCATTCATGGCATCGACCGCATCATTGCGATTGTTAAAGTGTACAAAGGCATAATCTCGAATTTTTTTTACACGTTCAACTGCACCTATAAAAAGCAATTGCAAATATTAAATACTGGCATGCTTTCCCCGATGTGGTGTTAAGGTAAATGTTTTGTACTGACATATAACAACTGATCACATGTGCTGCTTTGGTTTGGCTTGTAATTCACACTACATACTACAGTGAAACCCATGTTGTCGTGTTACTAACTCAGTCATGTCCTGGTGTCTGTTTTTAGAACACAAGACAGAGCTCAATGGTTGTGGACAGTAAAGGAAATCTGTAGGCTGTGATTGCTGCCTTGCTTTTGAACATGCTAGTTTCCAGAACATGTATGCAGCCAGTGAAATCAGAATACCTGATCTGCATACTGCTACTGAGTGAGTGACTAGAAGTCATAAAATGAGGGGATTAGCATGTCAACCAGTCAGAAGGAAGACACAAATTGCAGCCTATGTATTTCTTTTATAGACAGGTTTGTTTTACCTCCAATGAAAATATCAAATCATTTTGGCTTCCATGCAGTGCCGGTGCTACCAGTAGGAAAACTACTCTCATCTCTTTGGTGAGGCTGCATTGATGCTGGTGATGCTGCATTTGATGGGTGCTTCATTAAAAGGTGGGGTTTACATGGGCAGGGAAAAGGGTGTGGAGTCAGGGGTGGGGCCAAGGGAGGGGCGGCAAAATGAGGTTTCACCTAAGGCGTCAAAAAAACTTGCACCAGCCCTGCTTTCATGTCCCATAAGGATCAGAACTTTTTTGAATAGTAAAGGGACACAGTTGGACATGCTTTCTTAAAGGAGCTAAGCAATAATTAGACACAAGCTATTCCAATAAATTCTACATTTTCTGTGTTAGTGGATATATCTTTAATCCAAAGGGCCGTGTTACTTTGTGCTTTCCTCCAAATACATCTTTAATTTAAAAAATGGTAAGATAGATTAAAATACTGCACATCACATGCTGACTATGTTTGAATATCTATTTTGACAGAGGTGAATAGATTCTTTAGAATCATACATGCAACTTTCCAGAGTTGTAAAAATACCTTCCTGGTTGATTACAAGGAGAGGACTTTGAAGTCAGAAAGACATGATACATATTCTGCCATGATTGATATCTCCTATCTCCAGATCGATTTGAAAAACACATAAATAACTAGATTTATTGCACAAAAAATTATCAACTCACAAAGTTCGCAGTTCAAAGTTCTGACATATTTTAAAAGAAAGCTGTAGTTGAATCTTTGTGGATAAAATACAATTATATAAAGTTTATCTCAATGGTTAAAACCTAAAAATATCATTATTATTTTATCTTACTGAACTGAAATTAAAATAATTTATGCTTGGTTACATTTATTCAGTTAATCAAATATACGTCCTTCAATCAAGAAATTTTAAGTTAAATAATTTTTTCGCGTAGGGGATGGTTAAAACCCACGTCTTATTGGGACACATTATCTTCCTATCAGTTTAAGTCTTATAGACATACGAGGAAAGCTCTCCAAAATAAGGGACATACCACCAAAAGAAAGCTCATTTGTGGGAAGACAGTTGACACCAGAACAAGCGACGCAAAAAAATGTCCTCCGGGTCTTATTGAAAATTAAATTATTTTTTCTTGAAAAACCCAACAGTTTTTGGGACCCTCAGTTTAAGTCTTATAGACAGAGGAAAGCTTCCAAAATAAGGGACATACCATCAAAGGTGACCAGAACAAGTGATTGAAAATCTTGAATTTTCTAGAGTTTTGGTGACATAAGAAAAAACCTCACAGAGCTGCTAGCAAAATCTTTTCAAATTAAATCAACAAGGTTTGTTTTTAGCCAGACTTTAACCAGATTCCAACAATTAACACATTTCATCCTATTAAATCTATAGAAATATAATTGATTTGACCTAGTTAAAGTATGGCTAACACAATGTTGAAGGCGCATCCCCACAACAACAATGTGTACATGAGGCGGTTATCATAAAGTAGTTCACTAATAAGAGAATGTACCAGGCTTGATGTTGTTGAATTCTTTCTCTATTGTCTCCTCCGCTGTTGTTAGCATGAGATTTCTGACATATAGAATCTTAACTGATGACATTGTATCTTCATCAACTTCAACCTCTGGCTCTGCCCAGTCCACTGCAATAGGATGACCCCATAACTGAATGCGCCCTGTGAATGGGAGAGCAAAATAAATGTATCTGACAGAACTGTGATACCTGACACAAAAAGGAATATTAAAATACTGAATGCACTTAAGAGTGCAACCATAACTAAGATTCAAACTTTATTGTACATAAATCTGCCAGACACATTCCAGCAATACTATGTGGCTGGGTTCCTGTGCACAGGTAGTTATAAAATAAATAAAGAGAAAACATTTTCTGGACATTATTGCATATTGATGAGATCATTTACTATAAGGCAATCAAAAAGACTATAGCTACTCAAGAAAATTCTAGACAAAATATAAAACAATGTTTAAAATTTTTATTTTGAAGCCTGACTCAAAGAGAAGTTGAAAGATTTGTAAACTTATGCTGCATACACACAATCAGGCTTTTGCCCAGCCAAATCACATCGGAATTTCGACGGAATGTTTTTATATCTAAACTCTGATGGAATTCATTGGAATTTCCAATAAAAAATCGGAAAAAAAAACCCGGAAAATCCAATTCCAATCGTGTATACGGTGCATTAGCCTCCCTCTGTGATAGTTGTCTGCATCCCACTAAGGACCCCCTTGAATCTATTTTCACAGGGAAGTGGAACACTTCCTAGTCTAGCGCTGCTACTTGGAACCTTTTTTTTACTCATGACAACCAAATATAACCATTATGGTGATGGTGAGAATGGATTCAAAAAAAGAATCAGCTTTCCTAGAACCAAATGTATTCACATGTCTCAATTACATACCCCCAAAATAAGAACACTATTCCTCATTTTAGGATAGTAGGTGGACCCATGCAAATCATTCATTTAGCCCCAATGGCCCAATGCACATCCAAAACCACTGGACATTGCACTAATGCCGCGTACACACGGTCGTTTTTTGCGATTGAAAAAAAACGACGTTTTTTAAAACGTCATTTAAATTGATCGTGTGTGGGCAAAACATCGTTTTTTATCTTAAAAAAAACGACCAAAAAAAATTCCAACATGCTTGAATTTTTTGTGTCGTTTTTCAAAACGTCGTTTTTTGTTTCACAAAAAGTCACCGTGTGTAGCAAAAACGTTGTTCAAAACGACGTTTTTCAACCCGCGCATGCCCAGAAGCTAGTTATGAAGCGAGCTTCAATGGAAAAGAGTGGTGAACGTAACCTCGCTTTTTGTGAAAAAACGATGGTGTGTATGCAAAATTGTCTTTGAAAAGTGACGTTTCAAAAACGTTGTTTTTTACTTCACAGAAAACTTAGTTTTTTTTTCATCACAAAAAATGATCGTGTGTACGCAGCATAATAGTGGTCACAAAGCCTAAAATACTAGTATATAGTTAACAAAAAATGCATCTAGAACATTAGGCTCCAGCGGTTCTGGATGTGCATTTGGCCATTGGGATGCTTTCCAGCTGCAGTATTTCTTATGCCTTATGCCGCGTACACACGGTCGTTTTTTGCGATGATTCATTTAAATTGATCGTGTGTGGGCAAAACGCTGTTTTTTGTCTTAAAAAAAAAACGACCAAAAAAAAATTCCAACATGCTTGAATTTTTTGTGTCGTTCTTCAAAACGTAGTTTTTTGTTTCACAAAAAGTCACCGTGTGTAGCAAAAACGTTGTTTAAAACAACGTTTTTCAACCCGCGCATGCCCAGAAGCTAGTTATGAAGCGAGCTTCAATGGAAAAGAGTGGTGAACGTAACCTCGCTTTTTGTGAAAAAAACGATGGTGTGTATGCAACATCGTCTTTGAAAAGTGACGTTTCAAAAACGTTGTTTTTTACTTCACAGAAAACTTAGTTTTTTTTCATCACAAAAAATGATCGTGTGTACGCAGCATTACATTTCTTCCTACATTAAAATCAACAAAGCCTAAGGCCTCGTACACACGATCAAATTTGTCTGCTGGAAACGGTCCCCTGGACCGTTTCAGCAGACAGATTCGATCGTGTGTACGGCCGAGCTGACGGATTTGGCCACCCGACAGATTTCAAAGCAAGCTTTGAAATCTATCGGGTGGGAATCTGTCCGCCCGACATGTCTGCTGGTTAGTACACTTACCAGCAGACATGTCGTCCCGCACCGCCGCCGAATGGAGTGTTTTACTTCCTGGTGCAGTGACGTGGCGGCGTCAACGTCGCCGCCACGTCACCGACACGTCAGCGCGCTCTCTGCTGGCGGGGATTTTGGTTTGCTCATGTGTACACGCGAGCAAACCAAAATCCCAGCAGACAGATTTGTTCAAATCTGTCGGATGGACAGATTTGAACAAATCTGTCTGCTCGTGTGTACGAGGCCTCAGAATGACATATAAAAAAAATATGTTGTTCTTGTGGTATCCCATTTTCTTCTACAGCCACCGCCGATAAGTACAGCAGCTACTTTGTAAACAAAGATTAATTATTAATTTTTTTACATATCTCCTATAAAAATATTGGTTTGAAAGTTTTTTATTTTTATAAAAATGGTAAACCAAAAGAGATTACAATACAAAGGCCTATCAGACCTATATATCCAATGATTGATTATTTGCCTTACCTGGTAATAATTTTCGTCTGGCCATAGCTGCTGCACGATGACTGTCATACTCTACAAAGGCAAATCCACGATTTTTAGATTTATCTGCAGCACTGGGGTAGACAATCACATCAAGAACACCGTCTGTTACTTTCCTCATTTCCACCAAAATTTCTTCTCTCTTCTTTGTCTTTGGGATGCCACCAACAAACAACCTGCAGTTGTCTACACTGGCACAGACCCCAAGAAGTCTCCCATTTCTGTAATATTAATAGCACATTGAAATGTTGAGCAAAATTAAGTTTGTTAACAGAACCAGCATTTGACACCCTGAAACTTTTTAGGTCCACTGGGTTTTTGGGCTTGACATAAATGCTCTGATCTGACTACACAATGAGGGGGTAGGGGGAAGGGGGTTGATTGGTGGGGGTGTTGTGGAGTGGCAATAAAAAATAATTACTCATGCGGTTTTTACCAAATGTGAATTGTTCTGAAAAAATGGGTGGCTTGGTCAAACCTTTCCATTGAAACCCACAAAATCATTAGTTGTAATGGGTAAAGATCTAGTCCTTTTTCTTTCAGTTTTAAAAATGTATCTCAGTACATTTTAGAAATTACTCCAAGTGCTTAACACAGTCATTAAAATGAGATGACATATCCTTGATTTAGTCTTGTTTGGCTAAATGAAAGAACAATCTAATACCTCTGGTCCAGTAGATAGCAAACTGTTCTAGGGTACTGTTAATCAAACAGATGTGAAAACCTGAAAGTGTATTTTCACTTTTGCAGTCAAATAATAATAATAAAATAAAACATATGTTTGTTATGTATTCGCATTCCTGCAACATATGTACATTTTTAAATATTAAATTCAATTCCATTTTTAATAATTCTTACCTTTTAAGGTGTTTCTTAGGGGAAGGTTTGATGGCTGACTGAAAGTACTTATCAACAAGTTCAATGTGATGTGTCCCATTAGATAGACTTAGACAGCCTATAGATCAATCTTTTTTTTTTTTTTCCGTTCAACACCTTGGTTGAACAAACGGAAAACAACAAACTGATTCTCCAGCCACACATTCAAGCCAGGTCGAGGAACCCTCTCTGCTGAGCTATTGTATTTTGACAATGGGGAGATTCCCGGCTGCCAGAATACAGTAATCGGCACTGCCGACTATAGTCAACAGCGGTGATCGAACAGGAGAAAATTCAACAGGGCAAGCCTGCCCATACATGAATCAAAATTCAGCTGATCCCTGCTAAACCTGCTACATATAAATACATGTATGGCCAGCTTAAGGGACATGTTGAGCTCCCTCTCATTAACAAACAATGAAGGTGTAAGTATTTAGGACTTTGTTAAGTCAGACATTATTTAAACCTAGTTTACAAATGATAAAAAAGGGACATGCTAGCACTATACAAACGGGTAATTATGACAAACACAGCTCCCAGCCCCCTCATAAATAAAGAAAACTAGTAGAATTTTTCAGTGCTGGATTTTCCAGAAATAATGCCTAAAAAATGTAAGTTGCAATTTTTTTATATATTTTTTTTAAAGTTATGCTATGTGAGTGAGATCATGTAAGGCCTCGTACACACGATCAAATCTGTCCGCTGGACCGTTTCAGCAGACAGATTCGATCGTGTGTACGGCCGAGCCGACGGATTTGGCCACCCGACAGATTTCAAAGCATGCTTTGGGAATCCACCCGCCCGACATGTCTGCTGGTTAGTACACTTACCAGCAGACATGTCGTCCCGCACCGCCGCCGAATGGATTTGGCGCATGCGCGGAAGTGTTTTACTTCCTGGTGCGGTGACGTCAACGTCACCGACACGTCACCTACACGTCACCGACACGTCAGCGCGCTCTCTGCTGGCGGGGATTTTGGTTTGCTCGTGTGTACACACGAGCAAACCAAAATCCCAGCAGACAGATTTGTTCAAATCTGTCGGACGGACAGATTTGAACAAATCTATTGCCTCGTGTGTACGAGGCCTTACAAATTTAAAGAAGGTGTTATCCTAATGGTACCGCAAGAGTGGATATACACTAGGCCCTCTTTTAGTCTATGAACACCATCGAAATGTAGTAGCTTTAGAAATGTAAGCTAGCATGGGTCCTTCAGTAATAACTAAATATCTTTAAAGCAAGGTAAATCAACACCTACTGGGCAGGCTGTTCTTACTGTGAAAATCCTAACAAAATAGACCTGAGAAATATCTGAACGATTTGATATTAGTAATATCTTCATTTTATTCCATCTTCAACAGTTTATAAATCCAATGCTTAACTTTTACTATTCATAAGGCACATGGGTCTATATATATATATATGCTTGAATCCTGAATAAAAAAGTACCATAGCGGACACTTTTAATGTCAGCTGAAATCTAATTGATTGCTATAGGTAACAGAGAGAGAATTTCCTGTCAGATACTAATTTAATGTGAAGCCCAATTATTGTTCCCATTAAATAGCTTACATCTGCACGATTAGAAATTACTCAGCTAATTAAAAACGTTTAAATTCTTATCAGCTTGTCAACAGAACAGAACAAGATTTTTCCTACTTTTAAAACCTGACTTAATTGAGAATTTTTATTGTATTATTCTGTTAGCAAAAGTATCTTGCGAAGATGTCAGTATTGTAAATTAGGAAAATTGCTAAACCATAAACTGCCCGGCTGCAACACTGTCTGTTGGGGATAAATAGTCATTACTGGTAACAACATATGCATAGATATCACTTTTAATGAATACTCACCGAATTTCGTAATTATTTAGTTGTTTGATTGCATTCCTGGCATCCTGTCTGTTGGTGAAGGTTACAAATGCATACCCCCTATTATTTCCATTGAAGTCCATCATCATTCTCATTTCAAAGATTCTCCCTATCTGTGAACATATGAAATAATGATAGAGAATCAAATAGTTAACATGGGAATAGCAATATTACAAGTACCAGTACAGTGGAATCTTATGTGTGCTATTTGTACATGCAAATCCATCAGTTACAGGACAAATGAGGATGTTTCATGTACTTGACATAACAAAAAGGCTTTAGCAATAACGCTGTATTAGGCATATGCATAAAGTGTGTCATATCACATGATCATATCACAAAAATACATGCATGTATATGTCACCACTTAACAGAGAAGTCTAGCTTGAGCTTTTTAGGCTGAACTTCTCCTCTGGGTCACAGAAGTGCAATTAGTTTTGCACTCCTGTGACCCGTTTTCAGTGGAGAGCGGTCTGAAGTTGTTGAGAGGGGGGGGGGGCGAATTTAAGTTATTGAGAGCTTGCCGCTAATATCACTGCGGCTCTCTTCCCTTCAATCAGGCGAGGCAGCGCATCCTGGCTGTCGGCTTTCTTCCCCTCATCACAACTTTCCCCCTGCTTCCGTGCTGCCTCCTAGGAAGTCGGGAAGAAGCGAAAAGTGGATCCGCGTGTTGGGAGGTATGCAGCTGCCTGGACTGAGAAGAGAAGCGGGGGGGGGGGGTTGCAGTCTCAGAAGAAATAAAGAAAAAAAAAATATATTTATCAAACCGATGAGACGGCCGCTCCCCACCCTCCACAGCTCAGCGCTCCAATGAGCATGAAAGAGCAAAGCAGGAGAGATGCTGACTGACAGGCAGCAGCTCTCTGCTCTGGGAGGTGAGAGAACAAAGCCATCATCGGTGTTTGGTGGCTCGGTTCTCAGTGCAGAGGCCATTTGACCTCCAGAAAGGTTTTACCCCTTCAAGACCAGGGCATTTTTTGCTATTTTTTGCTTAACTGGCAATTACTCGGTCATGAAACACTGTACACAAATGAAAGTGATATAATTTTTTTTAGAGCTTTTTTTATAGATGGTATTTAATCACCACTGGGTTTTTTATTATATAAATGGAAAAAATAACAAATGTTGACCCCCCCCCCCTCACTGACGTCCCTAGTGACACTAATACAGTGATCAGTTATAATACTGTAGACTGACACTGTACTATTGATATTGTCGGGGAAGGGGTTAACAGCAAGGGACAATCAAGGGGTTAACTGTGTGCCTAACAAGTGTAATATGTGTAATGTGTACTGCTTTTACTTACTGATCTGGCTGTTTTTTCTACCTGCTTTTCAGGGAGAAGAAACAGCAAGATCGTGAAGTGTACACAGAGTTCTGTGTGTTTGTAAACACACAGAACTCTGTGTGAGACTGGACACAGCCGATCATCAGGTTTCAGCTGAAATCTGTTGCCAAACTCTTGCTGTGTCCAATTATAGCACGTGACAGTAGGATGCTGGGATACCTGGCAGCAAGCCAGCAATTTACATGTACCTTCCGCCCCCACACATTATATTTACTGTTAGCGGTCTACAGGAGGATAAGTTAAACATATGTTTTTTCAGTCAGTTTTCATCGGTTTTGACTGATCGTGTGTACGCGGCCTAAAAGGAGAAGGCAGAGGAGTTGGGTCAGCACAGAGGCCCACAAAAAGAGGGCAGCCCTTAAAAAATAGGCTTCCAAAAGAGGGGAGAGAGAGCTATATTGTGCAAGGAGAAATGGGGCTGTGCTAAAAAAATGTAATCTTCCTGAAGTAGTCCAATTTGCTAGCAAGCTCAATAGCACATTTCAAGTCAATGAAAATGTTAATGGAATGAAAAAAAAAAATACTGCAAGTATGCATTTAAAATACTTGATTCGTGTTTTTATCTTTTAGGCTGGTGACAGGGTCTCTTTAATTAACTTTTTCCTATCTCCATTGTATGTCCAATCTTACCTTTTCACATAATGGTATGAGTTCATCCTCAAAAAGATCACGGGGAAGTTTGCCGACAAAGATCTCACAGCCTCTTTCTGGAGGCGGACCATCCCATCCGGGAGGGGGGCCTCCATATCTTCTCTGTCCATTTTCCTGTTGAAAATAAATTACTTATTTTTAGCAAAAACACAAGTGAATGTTTTTCTATGACCTAAATCTGAAAAACCTTGACATGGAAGTTCAACCCTGACTCAAAGTTTAGATCAGTCATTTTTTTAAACTAGATTTCAAAATTCCTGGAAATATGCCTTCATCAGAGATGAATGACATTGACACATTACAAAACATTTGTTAATTCTTATAATTGGTAACTCATAGCATTAGCAACCAATAAGATTCCATCTTCTACTAGTCTGACTTCAGCCTAGTGAATACCTATTGGTTGCCATAAATTACTGCACTTAAAATATTTGTTAACCCCCAAAAAAAAAAAAAGATTATGTTCCTTTAAAGCATGTTATACAGCACAGTGCTTGGGCTGTGTAATTTGGCACCCCGTAACACCTGTAATACCTGGCTGATGCTGCCTGGCTATGCCCTCCCCTCTGCAAACAGACCACAATAATCATGGCTGCTTAGCCCTGACATTGTGGTCTGACAGCATCCGCAGTCTGCTCTTCTTTGTCTCCTCTGTCCCCCCCTCCTCCCCTCTCTCCTCTCTGCGTGTTAGCACCCGCCCCCTGCCCCCCACTCCTCCTGCTTTCATGTTTCATTAAAAAGCATCCCATCTGCGCTCTAATATACCAGTACATGTCCCTGTTATGCATACAGATAAGCATATCTTTTACCCAACAGCGCAGATCCCAGTGCGCTCAGCTGACTCAGCTTTCACTCTATCCTCTCCTCCCTGGCTGACGTTAGCCCACTGTCAGGCCGCGTACACACGGAGGGACATATCCGCTGAAATGGTCCGACGGACCGTTTCCAGCGGACATGTCTCCTCCGGATTTTGGTCCGATGGTGTGTACACACCATCGGATCAAAATCCCCGCCGGCAGACAACGCGGTGACGTTGACGCCGCCACGTCACTGCACTACGAAGAAAAATACTTCCGCGCATGCGTCGAATCCATTCGACGCTTGTGCGGGAAGATATGTCTGCTGGTGAGTGTACTGACCAGCGGACATATCCGACGGACATGTCTTGAGCGGACAAATTTTAAAGCATGTTTTAAAATTTGTCCGCCGATCGGACATGTCCGCTAGCCCATACACACGATCGGATTTGTGTAAAAATATTGCCAGATGGCGCAAGGGGAGGTGGATAACAGAACAACCTAGGCAAATAGTCTAAATATCAGGATGGGGTGACTGAGTATTCATCATAATCAGTGGCGGCCCGCCCATATGGGCGCATGGGTGCCGCCCCCTCCCGCAGTAAAAAAAAAACAAAAAACGGGCCCTTTTAAGAACTTTTATTCGGCTAAATGTCATTTTGACATTTTAGCCGAAGTTCTGGCGGCCGTCTATAGAGAGCGCTGCAGCGCCACTCCCTCTCGCAAATAACACACTTCAATGCATTGAACGTGTGTTGTTGCCAGCTGCCTGGTCTATTCCTATAACCGGACATAAGGCGCCGGTTACCTGAATAGCGGCAGCTGGTTGGCTGAGGGGAACTGCCTATCAAAGCCAGTGGCTCTGATAGGCTTTTCCAGTACCGCCCTCCGGCTCCCAGAAGTCTATGCTCGGAGTGCAGGCAATCTGCGGTCCTTGCATTAGACTGACAGCCGTTTCAGCCAATCAGGTTCCCGGATTCTGGTTATCAGGAACCTGATTGGCTGAAGCTTCTCCACGGCGGCAGAAGACATCGAGGGAGGACATGGAAGCATCAGGTAAGTGTTTTTTTAACAGGAAAAGGGGCATCATGGGGCACAGTGGTAGCATGGGGCACAGTGGCAGCATGGGGCACAGTAGTGACAAAGGGCACAGAGGCGACAATGAGCACAGTGGCATGGGGCACAGTGGTGACAATTAAAGGGCACAGTGGTGACACTTGATGACACAGTGACTCCATATGATGGCATGGCACAGTGGTGACAATTGATGGCACAGTGACTGCATTTGATGGCATGGCACAGTGGTGCCAACTGATGGCACAGTGACTCCATATGATGGCATGGCACAGTGGTGACAATTGATGGCACAGTGACTGCAATTGATGGCATGGCACAGTGGTGACAATTGATGGCACAGTGGTGGCGTTTGATGGCATGGCACAGTGGTGACAATTGATGGCACAGTGGTGGTGTTTTGATGGCACAGTGGCTGCATTTGGTGGCATGGCACAGTGGTGACAATTGATGGCACAGTTGCTGTGTTGCATGGCACAGTGGTGACAATTGATGGCACAGTGGTGACAAATGATGTCACAGTGGCTGCATTTGGTGGCATGGCACAGTGGTGACAATTGATGGCACAGTGGTGGCGTTTGATGGCATGGCACAGTGGTGGCGTTTGGCATGGCACAGTGGTGACAATTGATGGCACAGTGGTGGCGTTTGATGGCACAGTGGCTGCTTTTGGTGGCATGGCACAGTGGTGACAATTGATGGCACAGTTGCTGTGTTTGATGGCATGGCACAGTGGTGACAATTGATGGCACAGTTGCTGTGTTTGATGGCATGGCACAGTGGTGACAATTGATGGCACAGTTGCTGTGTTTGATGGCATGGCACAGTGGTGACAATTGATGGCACAGTGGCTGCATTTGGTGGCATGGCATAGTGGTGACAATTGATGGCACAGTGACTGCATTTGATGGCATGGCACAGTGGTGACAATTGATGGCACAGTGGCTGTGTTTGGCATGGCACAGTGGTGACAATTGATGGCACAGTGGTGGCGTTTGATGGCATGGCACAGTGTTGACAATTGATGACACAGTGGCTGTGTTGCATGGCACAGTGGTGACAATTGATGGCACAGTTGCTGTGTTGCATGGCACAGTGGTGACAATTGATGGCACAGTTGCTGTGTTGCATGGCACAGTGGTGACAATTGATGGCACAGTGGCTGCATTTGGTGGCATGGCACAGTGGTGACAATTGATGGCACGGTGGCTGCATTTGGTGGCATGGCACAGTGGTGACAATTGATGGCACAGTGACTGCGTTTGATGGCATGGCACAGTGGTGACAATTGATGGCACGGTGGCTGCATTTGGTGGCATGGCACAGTGGTGACAATTGATGGCACAGTGACTGCGTTTGATGGCATGGCACAGTGGTGACAATTGATGGCACAGTGGTGGCGTTTGATGGCACAGTGGTGGCGTTTGATGGCATGGCACAGTGGTGACAATTGATGGCACAGTGGCTGCATTTGGTGGCATGGCACAGTGGTGACAATTGATGGCACAGTTTCTGTGTTTGATGGCATGGCACAGTGGTGACAATTGATGGCACAGTGGCTGCATTTGGTGGCATGGCACAGTGGTGACAATTGATGGCACAGTTGCTGTGTTGCATGGCACAGTGGTGACAATTGATGGCACAGTGGTGGCGTTTGATGGCATGGCATAGTGGTGACAATTGATGGCACAGTGGCTGCATGTGATGGGCACAGTGAGGCTGCAATGGTTTTTTTTTTCGTTTGCGCTCCCCCCAAAAATTTTGAGCACCAGCCGCCACTGATCATAATATATGAAAAAGTTCATAAGTCCAAAGTTTTCCAAACTGACACTTTAGCGGCAGCAGTCCCAGAAGAGCAGAAGCATACTCTATGCATAGGTAGACAAGAAAAAACAAGGATGCGCCCAATCTAAGTGCAGTAACGTTTTAATTTAGAGAAATGAAATACACAAGAGACACAGCCAAATGGCTACTCACACATTAGGGTGGATAAGCGGCATCAATAAGAGCGTGGATATGGTCATCGTCCAGTGCCTGGGAGGTGTCCGCATATGATGGTAGGATGCTGTAGGTGGGAGACAGCCAACTGGACAGCCAAAGGACGGAGAGACTAGGGGTGCTTGCTAGAGCGCTGTGCAAAGCGGCGTGCGTCTCACGATAGAACGCAAGCACAGATCGGTCGCACCGGAAGTGACGAACAATTGGTTCCCTGGTATTAGCCACGCCACGTCACGCCACGTCGCTTCCTAATGCCCTGTACACACGATCGGTTCATCCGATGAAAGCGGTCTGATGGATTTTTTCATCAGATATCCGATGAAGCTAACTGATGATCAGTCGTTCCTACACACCATCGTTTAAAAACCGATCGTGTCAGAACGCAGTGACGTAAAACACGATGTGCTGAGAAAAATGCTTCCAAGCATGCGTTGACTTGATTCTGAGCATGCGTGGATTTTTAACCGATGGACGTGCCCACACACGATCGTTTTTTTCTATCGTTTTTTTAACCATCAGATAATTTTAAAACAAGTTCCTAGTTTTTTAACCAATGGATAAAAAACCGATGGGGCCCACACACGATCGGGTTAGTCTGATGAAAACGGTCCATCAGACTGTTCATCAGACAAACCGACCGTGTGTACGCGGCATCAGTCTTAAAAACTATGTTTAAATTAAATATGTACATTACAGACATTGCCATAACAGGAAGGCTTTAACAAAATACAAATAAACAATCCAACCACCAGTATCTTTAATAATGTTTCTCAAGTTGTATCGTTAAAGAAAGAAATGTATGAACAGTAATGCACGAGGAATGATAAATCATGCACGTTATCTTGTTTGTTCATTGTGACAGTAAATATAAAGTATATGATAAAGAAATCCTGTTTACAGAAGCCTGAAATAATCGGGTCAATCTTTTTTTTTTTTATCCAAATGCATATTTAAAAACGTGTATTAAAATAATGCTACGTAATATGCTTTATTTCAACTATGGGCCAGATTCACGAACAGTTAGGCTGGCGGATCGAGTGATCCGCCAGCCTAACTGTGACTTTGAGCCGGCGTTTCTGTTTTCTGTAACCAGAAAACAAGAAACGCCGGGATAAAGGTCCGATGCGATGAGCGTAACTGAGTTTCGCCATCGCATCGTTACTTCAACTTAAAAATGGCGCCGGGGGCGTCCCGCCGATTTACGCTCAAAAAATATGTTAATGAGCGGAAATCGGCAATTCACGATCGAATTCCGGCGCGGCGCAATGACGATACGACGTTTCCGGACGGGATACGCGGCGCATAGATATACCTACATGGGGTTGGAGTATCCTATGTTAGGTATAGGCGTCGTCATCGCGTCGGGAAAAAAAAAAAAAAACGTCGCTTGCGTAAAACGTTCATGAATGGGAATGTGACGTCATTGACGTTCATTCACAGAATTTGGAGCATGCGCACGGGGATGTTTTGACACTCGACGCATGCGCAGTACGTTGGCGGCGGGATCGCGCTTAGTTAGAATACTACACGCCCCGTACCCGCCCAATTTGAATTCCGCCGGCTCATTTGCGATGCGCTGCCGCAACTTTAGGAGCAAGTGCTTCGTGAATGACAGCACTTGCTCCTAAAATTTCTGCAGCGCAACGCAAATGAGAAGCGTTACTCCAGAGCAAAGATGCTCTGGACTACCTGAATCTGGCCCTATGTGTATTGACATTATATTATTACATATCATGTTTTACTAATTTAGGGTATTATACATTTCTTCTGTAGTAATGTCCAAACCTATTGTAACCTAGATTTCTCAGAAAAAATAAATCTGAATCTTAAATTTGATAGCAGTCAACATCTTTGCTCCAGCCAATTTTTGCACCTTTTTGAAAAAATTTTTTTTTTTTTGTTGAATTCCTAAGGGGCTTCAGTTACTTTTTGTGGTGAACTGTAACTTTCTTAACATTTAGACATTAATAAACTGTGCTTTTATATTTTTCAACTTGTAGAACATCAGGAAGGGTTTCATTTCATTAGTTTATTTGGCTGTCTATGTAATCTGATCTGCTGGTATTCACAAGTAGTCACCTCACAGGCAATACACAGTATTGTAGTAAACTGGCTTTCTAAAACCATTCTGAAACATATTTCTCACTTGCTACCTGCTGGCTGCAAGTGGTAACTATGTATGATGCAATGTAAATGTTTATCTGACTAAAAATAAATAAATATTTCAAATTTCTCATAATACTTAAAGCGGCTCTCCACCCTATTTACAACATCCTCCTAATAACCTTCCCACTATGCAATATAGTAAAAACGGGCATTTGTTTTCTCAGATTAGGTACAGTACCTTTACAGTCCTGTGGCTTCCGGTTTGTAAGCTTCTCTCCATAGCTCCCCGAGTTCACTGTGCAGCCGTGTTAGGAAATATCGCGCTATTTCCTTAGCAGGAAGTGACGCGTGACATAAACAAAGCAAGGAGGGCGGGCATTACAAAATTCTTCATTACAGCGAGGACAAAGGCAGCTATCGATGCTGCTCACCCTTGCCAGTGCGCACGCGCGAGATCGAGCGGTGGATGCTGGGACAGCATCCACTGCAAACAGGAAGTTCCTGCTCACGGGGGTTTCATGCCCAAAGCTAAGATGGAAACGCAAAAGAGAAGCAGAATATAACTACACATTTTGGAACAAATGACAGCGGAGCGGCCGCGGGAGATCAGAAAAGTGAGTGTAGCAATGCAGCGCTATTAACTATTGAAATAACACCTAAACAAAAATTTGATTTGGCGTGGGAGATCCGCTTTAAGAAAATACAGGCTTTCTATAGCTTCCTAAGAAATAACACAAAATGCAGCACTCTGAAAGAATGATCAAATACATTGCAACGTAATACTGTATGCATAAACAATGCTATTTATTCCATAAAGTTAAAAATGGTTGAACAAAGTTTAAAATAAATGGTAGTGAGCGTTACCAGACTTTAGAGTGGGGAACAATCATCCCCAAACTGTTCCCACAATGTTGGGAGCATGAAATTGTCCAACATGTCTTGGTATGCTGATGCCTTAAAGTGGGTGTTTCATGAAATTTGAGCGGGGCACATATAGCTGCAGTATTTTGTTATCTCTCTTCAATGAGCTAAGTCCCGTAGTTCTCTCCTGACCCGTTCCTCTGTTATCAGCCTGATAATTCCTGACAAATTCTCAGACTTTTTAGACAAAATCAGCCTGAATCTTTTGTCAGCGGAGGTTGCTAAAATAGATTAGCAGAGAAAATGTCCTATTACAAAACACCTCTAAGGCGGCGTACACACGATCGGATATATCCGATGAAAACGGTCCGCGGACCATTTCCATCGGATATGTCCGATCGGGAGTTTGATCCGATGGCGTGTACACACCATCGGATCAAATTCCCCGCCGCCGGAAGGCGCGGTGACGTGGCGGTGACGCGGCGGTGACGTTGACGCCGCCGCGTCACCGCAACGTCACCGCACCAGGAAGTAAAACACTTCCGCGCTTGCGCCGAATCCATTCGGCAGCGGCGCGGCGGCGGTGGGGGCCGACATGTCTGCTGGTAAGTGTACTAACCAGCAGACATGTCGGGCGGACAGATCCCCACCGGATAGATTTCAAAGCATGCTTTGAAATCTGTCGGGTGGAGAAATCTGTCCGCTAGCCCATACACACGAGCGGAGATGTCTGCTGAAACGGTCCATCGGACCGTTTTCAGCGGATATATCCCCTCGTGTGTACGCCGCCTAAGAGTCTCTGCTTGATGAGAGGGGGAGTGTGGCCCAGACATCACACTCTGTGTTAACCAGAAAGAGAACATTTTCTAACACAAACTCAACCTTTACTCAACCATACTAAAATATGTAGGGAGATTGGTTTCATTCCTGTGTATCATCTGAGGCTGTTCACTTCACTGGGCATTTGGAGGGTTTACATCCACTTTAAGGGTTCCCTTCAGGCCAGTCAAATTCCTCCACCCTAAACTAGCTCCTTCAGCCTTTACAAACCCTTTTAAGCTATGGGCTGCTATTTAGTAGAGAAAAGTAAATCAAATTGGCATAATTTTGAAATTCACCAGTCATGGTATAGAACAGGAAAATTACCAGTCAGCCTCTTGCTTTCACTCTTTAAATTGTAAAAACAATATGACAACTGGAACCTGACAACTTGCTAAAGATAGCATTAGCAGTTTAATTTGTTTTCAAAAAATAATTCCTATGTTGCATAGAATAAGATGGTAAATGTAAGAGACAAAACAAATTACATTTGAATATTGACTTCTATAGATAAGGAAACATGAATCTAAAATGCAAAAATAAGTATTGTACACTTGGTCAACTTTGAAAATTTTCAAAGCTTATCATTGAAGTCAAGAACATTTAGCAAATATTTATTAATTCATAATAATCCATTAATAATATAATAATAAAAAAAATAAAAAAATAATAATTTATCAAGGTATGTATTTTTAGAAAACAAAAACACAGCTTAATATTGTTGTATGTGAGCATAGAACTTCAGCAACTGTAATGACTTGTTTTGCCCTTCTGATTACCATGAGATATCTTGCAGGAGAATCATGGATGAAGGATAGACCTTTTAACCCTGATCAGTGCTAGTAGGATTAAAAAGCAATGTTTTCTGTTTGGACTGCAACTAGGGATGTGGCGACCTTGACTCTAGAATTACTTGGCACAATATATTTTACAGTTGTATGAACTACATTCAGAAAATCCATGGAGGATTAATGTAACTTGTATTTTTACTGCACTGTGAAAAAACAGGGTATATTAATATCTAATCCCTTCCTGATTCTAACATTACATGGTCGACTCGACTGTAGTTCATTTTTAATTTTCAAACTAAGCACTTTAAGTAACTTGTTGTTTAAGAGCTTTGCTTCTGGAAATCAGTAAAAGCCATAGGGATGCCCTGCCCTGTAATTGCATCAAATGACATAGAAGGAAGCAAGAATGAAAACCTTTACAGGCTAATGACAGCATAGTGTTTTTGTTTTCTGTTTCTGATCTATCCAGCTATAATATGCCACAGATTGAACTGGAAGGGTCCACATCTGTGAGCTCCAAAAGACATTTTGCTAAGGAAAGGACACACTGGATGTGACCCATTTAGGGCCCTGAAATGGCCAAGGGTTGGCAGCTTTGAGGACAGGTATGAACACTCAAGAGACAATAGGCAAGCAAAGCTGTAAACCATATGGGCCTGTTCACACCTATGTGTTTTTCTTTGACTTCATCCAGCCAATAATGTGCATTAAAAACAAAGCATGTTTTTAACAAATCATGTTGATGCATGGCATATCTGAATAAGCACAATTTAACAACCGTTTTTCTTGGCAGGAAAAAAACGAAGTTTTTCCCGACGGGATTTCTCTCAAGCCTGCCTTGCATACACACGTTCAGGCCAAATACCGCCCATTCAAAGCGTGGTGATGTACACCACGTATAACGGGACTTTAAAGGGGAAGTTCCATTCCAACGACGCCACCCTTTGGGCTGCTTTTGCTCATCCTCATAAGTTTGGTGAGAGAAAATTTGCACTTTTCATTTTTTGTGCTTTTCAGTCCGTTACAGCGTGACGAATGTGCGATCTCCATTCCAAACGCTAGTTTTACCAGAATGGGCACTCCCGTCTCATACTTTTTTCTGCGGATGCACGTTTTCCCCCCCTCGGGAAAGCATACACATTACCGGTTTTCCCGGCGGGAAAAAGTCTGCTGGGAATCCCAGCCTGGAAAAAAGAAAACATGTTGTCTTTTTTTCCCTCGCAGTTTTCTCGTCCGGAAAACTGCGATTGAGCATACACACGGCTGGTTTTCCTGGCCAAAAACTGTCATGGCAGTTTTCCCGACGGGAAAACCGGTCGAGTGTACGAGGCATTAAAGTCAGCCAGCCAATGTCAGATATCATCAAATAGGCTGTTCAGTTTGCAAGGGTATTTTTACTCTGCAAGGGAAATCTCTGTTAGCTTAGTGAATGAGGTGAAGCATACTACTGCAACACATAGGTGTGATCAGATCCTTAACCACTTAAGACCCGGACCAAAATGTAGGTAAAGGACCTTGCCCCTTTTTGCGATTCGGCACTGCTTCGTTTTAACTGACAATTGCGCGGTCGTGCGACGTGGCTCCCAAACAAAATTGGCGTCCTTTTTTTCCCACAAATAGAGCTTTCTTTTGGTGGTATTTGATCACCTCTGCGGTTTTTATTTTTTGCGCTATTAACAAAAATAGAGCGACAATTTAAAAAAAAATGCAATATTTTTTACTTTTTGCTATAATAAGTATCCCCCAAAAATATATAAAAAAACATTTTTTTTCCTCAGTTTAGGCCGATACGTATTCTTCTACGTATTTTTGGTAAAAAAAATCGCAATTAGCGTTTATCGGTCGGTTTTTGCAAAATTTATAGCGTTTACAAAATAAGGGATAGTTTTATTGCATTTTTATTATTTTTTTTTTTACTACTAATAGCGGCGATCAGCGATTTTTTTTCGTGACTGCGACAATATGGCGGACACTTCGGACAATTTTGACACATTTTTGGGACAATTGTCATTTTCACAGCAAAAAATGCATTTAAATTGCATTGTTTACTGTGGAAATGACAGCTGCAGTTTGGGAGTTAACCACAGGTGGCGCTGTAGGGGATGTGTGCCTATGTGTGTTTGTTTACAACTGTAGGGGGGTGTGGCTGTAGGTGTGACGTCATCGATCGCGTCCCCCTAGTACAGGGATGACGCGATCGATGCTGCGGCCACAGAGAAGCACGGGGAAGCCGTGTGTACACACGGCTCTCCCCGTTCTTCCGCTCCAGGGACGGATCGCCGCACTCCAGCGGCGATCGGGTCCGCGAATCCCACGGTCCCGGTCCCGGAGCTTCGGACCGGGTCGCGGGCGCGCGCCCGTGACCCACGGCTGGGTACTAAAATCAACGTATATATACGTTGATGTGCCCAGCCGTGCCATTCTGCCGACGTAAATGTGCAGTAGGCGGTCCTTAAGTGGTTAAAGTTTCTCCATTTAGTTTCTCTGTCTTTACTTAACAGTATACATGCCCAGTCTACAAGGATAAATACTTCTTCTCTGAGTTTTTTCAATTATGCTTTTCTAAAATCACTTAAACATAATCAAATTTAACAAAGCTTTCATTCAAACTGGTTCATTGACTATGGGGTCAATTCACAAAGCTTTATTTTCAGATTGCGGGTGTTATTTTAACGATTTTGCACGTTATTGAAGCTAATTCAATTCACTAAACAATTTAACGCTTTGAAAAATCATCAAATAACGTTTGCTCTATTTGAACTTAAAATTATCCAGAGGCAAAGAAGAACATGTTAGAATGTTGTTTAGATTTATAAACGTGTATTCCGTTCACCTACTATGTTGGATGACTTTTCTGAAACCCAGGTGATAGCTAACTTCCGATTATCCTCTCCCATGATTTATTCTCTGTATGAGGAAATACACATGGCTTTAGAAAAGCACACACTAGAAGTTTTGCACATCACATGCTCAATCTCCATGTGTGTATTGCTTGTGTCTCTCTCTCTCTCTCTCTCTCTCTCTGTATCTGCTTTTCCACATGCAGCTGTTCTCCTCCCCTTCTGCTCCCAGAATGCATCTCTCCAGCATTATTTAACGAACGATCTTAAGAGTTATTTTAACGTCCCAAATGTTAATAATAATGTCTGAGTAGTTAGCATAACGATTGGATAAAGAGTCAGTTGAAAACCTTAACGACTATGTTAAATAACGATTTCAGTTTTCGTGAATACCATGTTTGCTAGCGTTAAATAAGGAGTGCTAATTTAACAACTGAAGAAATCCAATAACGTTTCTTTTTGTGAATTGACCCCTATATGTCAAAGATACACATGCACCTCTCACTAGAAAGTAGTAAGTTCACCCTCAGGAATGTTGTCCACAAATCCTCCCATGCAGTTCTATATCCAATGAATAGTTACATACCAGAGATTCTTTTGTTGCAAATAGTGAAGGCCCTCCTAATACACCCCAACACTTGGTTGTGGAAACATGCAAACTCCTTCCCTTTTTATGATTTATTTCTCTTCTAAACACAATGCAGCCTTCCAAATGAATTGTCCAGTTGTTAATTTTAATGAATCAACCCATGTTTCTGCTATATCCACTATATTATAATTCATGGCTATCATCAGCAATTCCGATTTCTTAAAGTGTATCTATACCAAAAACTTTCCTTTTTTTTAGCTTTGAATATCATGGGCAATGATTGGAACTCTTGTGAGATTTTACTGCAGTCATTTGGGGAAATTCTGTCTGGTAAGAAAGGTTGTCCCCAACCTAATACTATTTATAGGTTTAGTAGGGAAAGGCTGTAATTTCTGTCAGCTTTTATTGTTGCAAGTTTCTCTGGTGCAGAATTTCCCTCACTTCCTGATTTGCAAAAGTGTTTTCCCAGAGAGCAGGAAGTGATTGGAAATCTCTCTAATGGAGCCTTGAAAGATCAGCAAAAATCAGAGGTTCAAATGTTTCCCCATTATAAGACTACAAATAGTTCAGGATATAGATACACATTTATTTTGTTCGGAAAGGGCCTGGTTTTGCTGGCATACACTTTTCAGTACTACGTTTTGTATAAGTAGAAGTGAGATAAGAATGTTGTCCCAATACAAACCGGGATTCACACATCACTCAGAAAATAATTAACAATCAAACCTTTTGCAGCTGCGTCATTCAGGGCTATCATACCTGTGTCAAATTATATCCTGTGCGCTGGATCAATGCACGCAGTGCGGCTTCCTTCTGAGTGGCGGCCAATCCTTCCCCAGATTTTTGATTTGATTCCATTGAGAATGATTATCAGCAAAAAATCAGGTTAATTAGGTGTGCTCACTGCAATTAAATTTAAGATAAATTAAATGAATTAATAAAACTAGAAGATAAAGACTTGTTTAATTTTCGTGTACAAAATATAGAATTATTTGTAACTTAGAATCATATGATTTATCCGAAGTTACACGTCTGCTCACTATACATGATTCAGAACTGCTCATTTGCTACTGATATATGAACTATATGACATGCAATTGGAGCAAGGAATTTGAAAAAATGCAGAGTTAACAAGGTAACAACCGACCTGTTTGATTTCTTGAAGAGACATTCTCCTAGTTCATGTTGCTTTCAATTCTTAGTCAAATTATAAAAAAAATTGTACACGCTCAATTCCACCAAATTTCATCATAAAATGACCCATATATGCAGAAATGTTTTGAATGATATAAACCAATTCTGTGGCTTTGTGACACTTTTGGAACATATACAGTATCTCACAAAAGTGAGTACACCCCTCACATTTTTGTAAATATTTTATTATCTTTTCATGTGACCACACTGGAGAAATTTCACTTTGCTACAAAGTAAAGTAGTGAGGTGTACAGCTTGTATAACAGTGTAAATTTGTTGAACCCTCAAAATAACTCAACACACAGTCAATGTCTAAACCGCTAGCAAGAAAAGTTAAAATAAAAAAAATTGGGCCCAAAGTGTCAATATTTTGTGTGGCCACCATTATTTTCCAGCACTGCCTTAACCCTCTTGGACATGATGTTTACCAGAGCTTCACAAGTTGTCCTTTTCCACTCCTCCATGATGACATCATGGAGCTGGTGGATGTTGGAAACATTGCGTTCCTCCCCCTTCCGCTTGAGGATGCCCCACAGATGTTTAATAGGGTTTAGGTCTGGAGACATGCTTGACCAGTCCATCACCTTTACCCTCAGCTTTTTTAGCAAGGCAGTGGTCGTCTTGAGGTGTGTTTGGGGTCAAAATCATGTTGGAATACTGCCAATGCAGGCCCAGTTTCCAAAGACAAAAAAATTAGAAGAGATCTGTCAGTACATAGGACTTGAAGTAAAAGCAACAGGAAACGGTGTCATCATTATTGAAAGGTTTCTAGACATAAATGCCTAGAGTAGGGGTCTCAAACTGGCGACCCTCCAGCTGTTGCGAAACTACCATCATGTCACTGTCTGTGGGTGTCATGCTTGTAACTGTCAGGTTTGCAATGCCTCATGGGACTTGTAGTTTTGCAACAACTAGAGGGCCACCGGTTTGAGACCACTGACCTAGAGAGTCAACTACCTTAAGCTCAACCACAAAAAAACATTCAGGAAAAAAGGGCATATACACAGTTATTATGTAGCACCAACGGATGTTAAGGCATATGAGATGTTCAGGAGGGTAGGGGAGAGGAAATCCAGAGAATGCGGGGCCAAAATATATATTTTAATTGTTTATTTTTTTTTCAATTAACAAAATGCAAAGTGAGCGAACATAAGAAACATCTAAACCAAATCAATATATTTGGTGTGGTTACCCTTTTGGCTTCAAACCAGCATCGATTCTCACACTTACACACTTTGTACACTTGCACAAAGTCATGGAGTTTATAGGATTAGAGTCAAATGAATAACTAACCAATTATACCAAGAAGATGCTAATGATCATCAATGATCATTAAATTAAACATAAACATCTATATAGGAAGCTTAAATCTGGGTGGGGAACAGCCAAACTCTGCTACTAAGGTAAGGTTATACTGCATCAGTAAGATCTCTCCCAGACAAATATTTCAAAGCAGACTGGATTTTTAAAGATGTGCTGTTTAAAGCAGAGTTCCACCCTTAAAACCACTTGGTTTCATCCCATCCAGCATACTGGCGTCAGCGCCAGTATGCTGTTTTTTTTTTTTTTTATGCATGTACTTACTTTATAATAAATCATTTAATTCCGCGCGCACCGCGGTATGTCACCGCTATAAGGCGTCACGCCTTCCGGAAACAGCCGATTAGCGTTCGGCTCTTCTCGGCGCCTGCGCACAGACCCAGGAGCTGACTGCGCAGGCGCCGTATATAGCCGCGTCACGCCCTCCGAAAAAACCCGAACTGGGACCGGCTATTTACGGCGCCTGCGCAGTCAGCTCCTGGGTCTGTGCGCAGGCGCCGAGAAGAGCCGAACGCTAATCGGCTGTTTTCGGAAGGCGTGACGCCTTATAGCGGCGACATACCGCGGTGCGCACGGAATTAAATGATTTATTATGAAGTAAGTACATGCATTAAAAAAAAAACAAAAAAAAAACCAGCATGCTGATGCCAGTATGCTGGATGGGATGAAACCAAGTGGTTTTAAGGGTGGAACTCCGCTTTAAGCTCTTTTGAAGAAGCACAAATGGGCCATGTTGGACACCATAGATGCAGGGGTTGGCCAAGGAAACTTAATTCAGAAGATAAAAGCACATCACGCTTCCTGGTGGAAATCAATGGGTCAGAGGTACACCCTTCTGCTGCCTGGAGAAGTCTGGCCAGAAGTGGTCTTCAATGAAAAATTGTGGCCAAAAAAGACATACCTCTGAAGTGGAAACAACGCTAAGTGACTGAACTATGCATGAAAAAATAGGAACTGGGGTGCAGAAAAATGGCAGCAGGTGCTCTGGACTGATAAGTCAAAATGTCAAATATTTGCCTCTAGCAGGAGTTAGTTTGTATGCCAAAGGGATGGAAAGTAGTACAAAAATAAGTGTCTGCAGACAACAGTGAGGTACCCTGCAAGTTTGGGGGTGCATTTCTGCCACGGCCGGACTTCCGAAAGTGGGAAAGGATACCTGTCTTTGAGAAAGAACTCATGCTGGAGCAGCGCATTGAGGGCGGTATAGCGACCCTGTCCCATTAATTTCAATGGGCAGCAGTGGAGGAGGAGTGGTAAACGCACCGCTCCTTCTCCACTCCAAAGATGCGGCTAGCAGGATTTTTTTTACCGTCCTGCTAGTGCACCGCTCCAGTGGAAAAAAAACCCTCAGGCATTCACACTGAAGTAAATGGGGACAGATTTTTAAGGGCGTATTGCAGGCAATATTTTTAACGCTATAGCGCCTGCAATACGCTCCAAAAGGGGTCTTGGGGTGTGAAAGGGGTCTTAGGCCTCGTACACACGATGAGATATGTCCGCTCAAAATTGTCCGACGGACAGTTTAGAGCGGACATGTCTCATCGGATTTCGGTCCGATGGCGTGTACACACCATCGGATCAAAATCCCCGCCGGCAGACAGCGCGGTGACGTGGCGGTGACGTTGAGGCCGCCACGTCACCACACCAGGAAGTAAAAAACTTCCACGCATGCGTCGCATCCATACGACGCTTGTGCGGGCAGATATGTCCGCTGGTTAGTGTACTAACCAGCGGACATATCCGACGGACAGGTTTGTAGCGGACAAATTTCAAAGCATGCTTTGAAATTTGTCCGATGGACAAACCTGTCCGCTAGCCCGTACACACGATCGGATTTGTCAGCTGAAACGGTCCATCGGACCGTTTTCAGCGGACAAATTTGATCGTGTGTACGCGGCCTTAAGGTGATGTTGTGAAAAGAAAAAAATGGACATCACAGTTTTTGTTGTGTATGGGGCTTTGTAGCTACAGATCGGTCAGGTGGTCATGCTGACCCCTATTCACAGCCAAAAGCCCATACAGTAGGCACACAACCATCATAATTGGACCACAGAGCAATGGAAGAAGGTGACCTGGTCTGATTAATCATGTTTTCTTTTACGCTATGTAGATGACGGTGTGTCTCTTCCTTGGAGAAGTTATGGCACAAGGATGCACCAAGAGAAAAAGGCAAGCCTGTAGAGGAAGTATGATGCTATGGACAATGTTCTGCTGCGACCCATTGGGCCTTGCCATTAATGTGGGTGTTATTTGACATGTACCACATACCTAAACATCGTTGCTAATTAAGTACACCCCTTAATGAAAATGGTATTCCCTGATGGAAGTGGCCTCATTCAGCAGGATAAACACCTTGCCAAACTGTAAAAATGGTTCAAAAATGGTTTGAGGAACATAAGGAGTTTAAGGTTTTGTCTTGGCCTCCAACTTTCCAAGCTCTCAATAAAATTGAGCATCTGTGGTATGTGCTGGAAACAACTGGCCTAATCCATGAAGTCCCCACCTCATAACTTACAGGACCTATACAATGTGCTACTAAAGGCTTAGTGGCAGATACCACAGCATAGTGGCATCCTTGCCTTGACAGGTGAGGTCTGTTTTGGTGGGAAAAGGGTCTGTTTTGGGGCAAAAGGGGCACCTACTCATCAGGTGAGTGGTCACAACGCTATGTTGATTGGTGTAAATAGTCCATGTCATGATCAGCCTAATCCTACCTTCAGTCTCATGGTGTAATGCAATGCTTGGGAGAATATTGTCCCAATTATATTTGACACTACCCTAGGGGGTAATAATGAGTGCTTTTGATTCATTGCCCAGGGATTGAAAGGGTTGTCAAAGCGTGCATTGTTTCTGCCTATCGGGTGAAATTTTCTTCCTTTGTTTTTCTCAGGGAAGGGATGTGCTCTTCTAAGGCCTTCAGTCGAGTTACCTGACTGTTATGCCGCGTACACACAAGGAGATATATCCGATGAAAACGGTCCGACGGACCGTTTTCATCGGACATGTCTCCTGGGAGATTTTGTTCTGATGTGTGTACACACGATCAAACCAAAATCCCCGCGGACAGACATCGCGGTAACGTGGCGGTGACGTTGACGCCGCCACGTCACCAAACCAGGAAGTAAAATGCTTCCATGCATGCGTCGAATCCATTCGATGCATGCGGGAGATTTCGGTCTGCTGGTTAGGCGTACTAACCAGCGGACATATCCGACAGACCGCTTTCCAGTAGACAAGTTTTAAAGCATGCTTTAAAACTTTTGTCTGCTGGAAACCTGTCTGCTAGCCCGTACACACGATCGGATATGTCCGCTGGAACTGGTCTGCGGACCAGTTTCAGCAGATATGTTTGATCGTGTGTACGCGGGCTCAGGGGCCCATTCACATGGGAATTCTCAAAGTAACATAACATTGACACTCGCTGTAGATCGCACCTGCAGTGCATTTTGAATGCTGTGGGGGGAAAGGCATGTGGAACCATTTCCTGCATTACATTCTAGTGGGTCTGTTTGAAATTCTTTACTATGTGTTGGCAAAGCATTTACTTTGAATTGTCAGGAAGAAAAACTGAAAAGCAGAAACTGATTTCCAACTGACTGCCCATGTTCAAAATTAATCAAATTGTGACTCTGTCTATGGCCAGCATAAGGCATTCATTTTCACTATTTCATTGGTAATACTTCAGAACACATCACATAGGTGGTAGGGTTTTGTCTTTTGTATGTGCCATAATATACTTTCAGGGAACCTAGCTACAGTTTCAGAGATAAGCAAATTATGTTTATTCTGTGTACATCAATACTGTGATGTTTAATCTTATTGACTCAAGCAAAACTCCATATGGTAATTAGAGCAATAGTCTAGATATTTGGGCACATACTTGTTTCTATGTAAAAAAATTGAATGCATGCATATCCACCCCAATATAAATATTTAGTTTGGACAGTTTTGCAATTATTATCTTTATCCATTCATAGATTTAGTAAAAAGCTTTAAAAAATTACAATACATTTTTTTGCATGCGATGATTGTCAGGTGCAGGTGGTAGAACCTGCAGGAACATTAGCAATGGAAGGCAATAATCTTTTTTTGTGTTCTGTGCTTTTCTTCTATCTATTCATCTTCCATGCTGATAAAGCACAGATAAGTAGCGATAACCCAGTGCCATGTGATTTTCAGATAACCTGACATGCACGGATTAGTGGACATGCATGTCAAGTAAACAATAGGTTGTTTATTGTGAATTGACATCCATACAACCCAAACTTATAATTATTTGTTTGAGAAAGATCAGACCTTTTCCATGCAACAGGCACACATAATATTACAGGGCTGGACAATTCCCGGGTACTAGGCTGCCATGGATACTGAAAAAAATGCTTTGCCTACTGTGATACTAAGGGCCGAGAGATGGGGATTAGCGCTCTTGCACCCATCCCACCATTTAGGATACTACAGCCTGGAAGCCTGGCCCTGCTCACTCCTGCCCCTTGCATCCTCCTTCTGCCAAAACCTGCTAGCAGTCTCTGGCTCTTCCTTGCTGGGAAGTCTGCCCCTCCAGCTAACTGCTGTTCTGAAATAAACCCCATGATTTTCTTGAGCGCTTAGCGCTAAAGGAATTTCCTTATTAGAGTGTTTTAAATGCTGAGTACTGTTATTACAGTTCCTGGCGCCAGAATGCAACAAACCAACAGATCTGACACTAGAATCAGAAAATACCAGAGCAGGTAGGCTTCCCTGAACACACTCTTAAATAAAGGAATACTGCGCATGTGTAAAAACATAAAAATAAATAATGTCAATAACAACTATTACAGTGTAAATTGTCCAGCAGCACCACAAAAGTGAGATATAATCACAATAAACATAGAAATAAATGTAGAAAAAAAATCTCATATTGGGTTATTAAATCCAACTGTAGAAAACACAAATCCGTGATCAGTAGTTGAATCCAAAAAAGAAAACCTCTGCCTCGTGTGTGCACCATCACTGCAGGCAATAACGACTCTTACCAGAGAACCTGGACCCTTTATTATGAATGGTCAAACAGGCTTGATATAACAATCTTTACAGGGGTCATCAGCTGGAGATGTGTCCTCAGATCAAACAGCGCATAAGCAGGATATTCAAACCAAGCTCCATCCACCCCACGATCAGATTGATCATAATATGAAAGAGATGCCAAATAGAGTAAAATACCAAAAGGTGGATGTGAACACTCCATGGGCCCAGTGAAGTGAACAGCATCAGATGAAACACTGAGATGAACCAAATCTCCCTACATAGGTTTTACATGTATATCGGCTGTCTTCACATTTATATACTGTTTAGAATGTTCAAATCATGTTAGATTTTCTCTTCCTGCTTAACACAGAGTGTGATGTCTGGGCATACAGCCAAGATAACTAACATTGCTAATTGGAGGAAAGACACACACCCCCTCTCCACATAGGAAGAGACTCTCAGAGGTGTTTTGTAACAGGGCCAGCTCCCTGCTAACCTATTTATAGCAACCTCCCCCAACAGAAGATTGAGGCTGCTTTTATCTGATGTGTCCAATAATTTGTCAGGAGTTATAAGGCTAAAAAACAGAGCAATGGTTCAGAAGAGAGCTATGGGACACAGCTCTTTGAAGAGGGATAACACAAAACTACAGATATATGTGCCCAGCTCAAATTTCATGAATTAGGTTTACATCCACTTTAATATAAAGTTTTGCACTTACATTAGTAAAGGTAAAACCAGCGTTGTGTACAATATAATGCCTTAAGATATCCAGGCACACACTCTGCCTGGGTTCAGGGTCATGCAGCCACAGGCCTTTCACATTAGGGCAAGTGGTTGTGTTGGTACAGCTACATCTTCATAGACTAAAATGCAATGTCTGTGCGCAGCACCTGGCACGTATGGACACATATACAACTGGCATGTACACAGTGTAAGGGTCTTATTGCAAAACAGGGAGGGGGAGAAGTGCCAAGAGCCCAGATAGTGTAGTATGTCAGTTTATTATAAGCGGTAAAATCACATAAAACAGTTACACTCCCATGATGTTGCAGAAAACAAGCTTATCAGGGTCAATAGTGGTCCCTTATCCCAGATGGATGGATGGCAGAGATCCCTGTCGGATGGATATAACAAGCAGCAGAGAGTGCAGTAAAAGTGTGTTTGTGCCTCTGACAGGTGGAAATGTGCAATAGCTCGTAGCCATATGGGGACCACTGCCTGTGGTGAAACAGAAGGAACAGAAGCAATCGCTCTGGGCGCTGAGATCGCTGCAACATGTTGAGCCCAGATGGTTGTCAGAGTTCACTGCCGTGAGGGGGGTGATTCTGATTGCTCAGAGGAAACATCAGAGGTGGGGGTACACCATGTGATTATATAAGTCTGTGTAGAGCAGTGTTTCTCAATTCCAGTCCTCACGCCCCCCCAACAGGTCATGTTTTCAGGATTTCCCTCAGATGAAAAGGCTGTGGGAATTACTAAGGCAGTGAAACTGATCAAATCACCTGTGCAAAATAATGGAAATCCTGAAAACCTGACCTGTTGAGGGGGCGTGAGGACTGGAATTGAGAAACACTGGTGTAGAGAATACCAACAGTCCCATTCGAGAGGATTGAAAGTCCCTGCTGAACTGGCTGAATTTCGATCGATCTATGGCCAGTTTTACTTTTCAAAATGTACCCTCAGTGAATCCAACAAAACTTTCTTGCCGCGTACACGCAACCATTTTTCATGACAAGAAAAATGAAATTTTTCGCGACGTGAAAAATGGGCATTAAAAATTTAGAACATGCTCTATTTTTTTCTCGACTTTTTTAACGTCGTGAAAAATGGTCATGTGTAGGTTTTGACGGAGGAAAAAAACACACATGCTCAGAAGCAAGTTATGAGAAGGGAAATTTGCATAATCAAGCCCAAAGGGTGGCGCAATTCAAATAGAACTTCACCTTTATAGTGCCGTTGTACGTCACCGCGCTTTGCTCGAGCATTTTTTTCACAATCGTGTGTATGCAAGGCAGGCTTGACAAGAATCACATCGAGAAAAACACTTTTTTTTTCCATGACATTAAAAATGGTGGTGTGTCTACCCGGCATCTGTGTTACACGAGGTAACTTCTTCACATCTATAACTGTAATGCTTTAAAAGCATTGTGATAAACATCTTTCTCCCTCCTCCTCCCATGGACAAAAGTATTTGCATTGTTTTTAAAGAATGTCTGTGAATGTGGGAAAGATGGCTGATCGACAGTATCCCTTCTGACACTCATAGAACTTGTTACATTCAGTGAAAACAATGCCAAGAGAATTGTGAATGAAGAAGAGAACATAAAAGGGTTGGGCACATATTAGGACTTTAATGTTAGACCTAAAGCAGTTAACACTTTTAGCGCAGGAAGTCCAGCGCTGTAAAGAAGACCCGACTTCATCTCCAACTCACTATTGAGCAATGATTATAAGTAAACCTCTCAGTGTAAAGATCAAAGTAAATCGAAGAATTAATATAGTACCATTATCCTAAATATCATTTTGGATAGAGAGCAGGATTTGTTGGGACCCCAGAGATGAGATCTTGACTTATATGACCCCCTTTACCTCACCCCACCCTCTGACTGAGGGTCTCGTACTATCTGGGTGATGAACTGGCTGGTCGTATAAATTGTCTGATTATTTTAAAATACTGTTAATGTTTTTTATTAATTATGTGTATCTCTTGTCCATTTTATGTAATTTTCAATAAATTGATTTAATTTTGTACTTCTATTACCCTATATCTCTTTATTCTCTACATCCAGTACCAGTGTAGTCCACCTGCCCCTACATACTCGTCAGGCATTTGTTTGGGCCTCTGGGGTCCCAACAAATCCTGCTCTCTATCCAAAACACTATTGAGCAGTGTTGCCAACCTACCAGATTAAAATTTACTGACACAACACCCAAAACTTACTGGCACAGCCAAGTTTTTTCTGGCATTTTAAAAGTTAGAAAATTACAGTTTTAAGTGCAAATTAGAGTATTTAGGCTACAAACAAATACAATATAAGGTAGAGAATAAGGCAAAAACCTATTTCTTCTTCTTGTTTTGATATAGTACGTAGCTCAGGGACAGGGCTCAGGAGGGCAATAAATTGGAATGGGCAGCACACACACACACACACACACGTAAAATTGACTCTCACTGTGACATTAACAGCAGTGTGCAGCAACACAGATGATGACACCTCACTGACATGACATGTCCTCTCCTGAGTTACAGTGACGGTCTCTCCCCAAGCCCAGTGGTCCATTCAGTCCACGCCAGTCCAAAAAGTACTGACGGTCCTGGTCCCAGTCTGCCTTGCTTACGTCCTACAGACCCACACACAAGGCTTTGGCTACTCCGCTTGGCTCCATTGCACGATGACATCAGACGTCATGCTCAGGCAGAGCTGCCCGATCACACAGTAGCAAGCATTCCGATGGTCCCAGTCGGCTCCAGACCAAGCCGAGCGTCACAGCTATTTTTCTACTGGCAACCTTTTACATTTACTGGCAGGAGAAAATTGCCTGTTTTTCACTGGCTGCCAGAAAAAAAATACTGGCGGTTGGCAACAGTGCTATTGAGTAAAGTGCTTTTTTGATTTCTGTGTCCTTGTTGCCTTGAATTCCCACACTTCCTGTCACTTCCTGTCCTGGTGATTGCTCAGATGTTCCAAAATTAACCTGAACAGTAACAAAAAAAACAACAAGAGATCAGCTGTCAGACGTTCTAACCCATCCCCATCAAAAACAGAAAAAAAAATGAATGGGGTTCCACTCTAAACTTCAAATATTAGGTTTTATGACAAAAGGGATAGTTTAATGAAAAGAACTGTAAAACAAAAATTGTAGTGTTTAAATTGTTGGTATCAATCTGAAAAAATCTGAACATACAGTTAATTAGCCAATTGTTGCAGTGGAATTCCCCCAAACCTCTCTGAATAATTGAAACTATTCATATAGGAGAATGTTATCTCAGTAAGCCACTTTGTGCAACTTGTGTCATAGTATACGTATCATGTGACATAATGTAGCTGGTGCAATTAATAACCAGGTCAAAATGTATGCAAATCAGTTGGAATGTTATCTACTGCAGGTGAGACAAGGCTGGTCTTCATTCAGCATGTTCATGTTGACCAATAACCTGTTTCCATTGGCCATACCCATCTACACCATATTACCAAAAGTATTGGGAGTACTGGAAGGCTTTAAAAATACACTATATTGTAAAAAGTACTAGGATGCCTGCCTTTACACGCACATGAACTTTAATGGCACCCAAGTCTTAATCCATAGGGTTCAATATTGAATTAGCCCATCCTTTGCAGTTATAACAGATTCAGCTATTCAGGGAAGGCTGACCACAAAGTTTAGAAGTGTGTGTCTATGGGAATGTTTAATCAGTCTTCCAAAAGCGCCTTTGTGAGGTCAGGCACTGATGTTGAACGAAAAGACCTGTTTCGCAGTTTCTGCTCCAATTCATCCCATAGGTGTTCTATCAGGTTAAGATCAGGACTGTGCACACCAGTCAAGTTACTCGCTCATCCATGTTTTTTTTTTTTTTTTTTATATTTCTTCAGTTGCTTTTTTTGGTTTCTGTCCAGGGATGGACTGAGACCAAAATTTGGCCCTGGACTTTATCCAGACCGGCCCACTTTATGTTTGCAAACAAGAACAAAAACAGTATACAAACTATACGCAATTGTGCAAAAAAAAACATAAGTAGCATAACAAAAGGAGTCCTCACTCACCTCTATTATTTCACTTATTCTCCTCTGTATTTTCCTCATTCTTCTCACATCACTGCATGAAGTGGAGGGCGAGCTGCGCAGCCATTACTTTGACAGGCTGTCACTGAAACCGGCCCACTGAGCCATCGGCCCACCGGGAAACTCCCTGTAGTCCCTATGGCCAGTCCATGCCTGTTTCTGTCCTAGATCAAAATGATGTGATACACCACAGGAGTCTAAGCACATCCTCCTGTCTACATGCCTGACCTAAGGGAAGATGGATTCAAGGAATAAAATGCTTATTTGCCTTTACTTAAGATGGCCATGGCTAGAAATGCTGGTGGGGGAGGTCAATGTGAATAATCATCAAAGTAAAGCATAGAGACGGATGGATGAGTTTGCTTTGAAAAGTTGAAGGGGTTGTAAAGGAAATAATTTTTTTAATAATAACCATCCTTTACCTGCAGACATTCCTCTTTTAACTTCCTCGTTGTTTGTTTTTGCTCAGATTTTGCTCTATTTCTTCTCTGTTCTGTTCACTTCCTGCTTGTCTGATTGATTGTTACTCACCACCGTGAAGGGAGGCTTTACTGCGGTGGTCAGTGACGTGCTCGCCACCTCCTGGGAACTACATCTGTGCAGCAGGACGCTCTCTATGTGTTTGAGACTTCAAGGAGGTGTGAATTACTGGGTGTGCTGCAATGCATACTGGGAAATGTAGTTCTTACATGATTGAGCGCCGCAAACCAGGAAGTGAATGAGATAACAGAAACTAGAACGCCGGAGGTGATATAGATGAAGGAATTTGCAGACATAAATTTTAGGCAAAACATTTTTTTCCTTTACATCTCCCTTAAAATTAACTAAATAGAGTTTTCAGTTATGGTGCTAGGATACAGTTTAGTTCTACTTCAAGATCCCCTTAACCTCTTGACCACCGAGGACATCCTGTATAAATGTAAATGGTCTGGGACGTCCTCAGCTTTGTAAAAAAAAAAAAAAAAAAATGCATAAACTATCCCCTATTTTGTGATATCTGAATGATGCCTGCAGCATTTTTTTAAAAATTGACATTTTTGTTTATAGCAAAAAATAAAAACCGGCATCATTCAGATTGTCTGCACTCTATGGCAGGAAGGGGGTCTGCCTTAAAAAATTAACTAAATAGGGGTTGTAAAGTTCTACTTCAAGTTTTTTGACCACCGAGGACATTTTATAAATTGGTTACTTTAAGCTAGTGCATTGTTTTTTTTTTTTATAAATTGGTTCACTTACCTTTTCCTTCAATTTCCCTTCTAAATGCATTCTTCTTTGTCTGAATTTCTCACTTCCTGTTCCTCCTCAGTAAGCTGTTCTGAATGACTTTACACTGCTCGAATGATGGTAAAAAGCTTACTGAGGAGAAACAGGAAGTGAGAAATTCAAACAAAGAGAAAAAAACATTTAGAAGGGAAATCAAAGGAAAAGGTAAGTGAACCAACAATGCATTAGCTTAAAGGAACCAGTTTAGAAAATAAAAGACGAACTTTTACAACCTCTTTAAGCCTAGTACACACAATGAGATTATCAGACAAATGATCGTCTGTTTTTTTTTTTTTGCATGCTTGACTACATAATGAAAATTAAGAGGTTACTAAAGTAAGGAAAATCTTGAATGACAGAACCAAAATTTGAAAGCGATCTACAGTAATGTATTGTATTGTATTTTCAGACCAAAAATCGTACGATCTGGTATTGTACAAGAACAATTTTGGCGTTTGTCCCTTCAGATAATTTTGGATGAAAGCCGTGTACTAACATTCAGAAAATTATACAATTGCTTTGAAAGCTGTATTTTTTCTATGATTTTCTGATTGCATAAATGGGCCTTTTGCAAGTCGTAGACGGCACTAATTTCTTTCCTGCAACCATGAGTTGGGGGGGGGGGGCAGGTGGGAGAATCCGCCCCCATCGGGAGAAGACAGTAAGTGTTTGCTAGCGGCTATAGCTACCGATAATTGCAAGATAATCCAGCAGACTGGTTGTCTCCAAGTTGATTGATTGATTGACTTGGTACAGTAAGCCTGCCCAGCCCATTATTGGTTCGAATCTTGTCCGGTTCCTGCTGAACCGACTTAGATTCAATCTGTGTATGGCCAGCCTTACGGAAATTTTCCAAGATTATGGCAAACCTCTGTGATTATCAGAAAAAAAAGAGAAATACACTCTCTCTGCAGTGGCACTTTCCTATCAGTTCCATGTTGTGTGATGATGTCATGAGGCAGGGTTTCACCTTACGAGTTACGTCCCAAAGGTGGGACTTCATTAGAGTTTAGACATTGCCTGCCGATGATATAGAATTTGTGATTCACTGAGTATAATTCTTTTTAGGTAGTCTTTATATTATTTGAGTGCTGCACACTTGTTTGTACTCATATAGGGTTAGTGGAATGGTCAGTGATAGGGTTACAGTCGGGGCTTTTTTTCTGGGGGAACTTGGGGGAACTCAGTTCCACCACCTTTGGCTCAGACCCTTTGGTGCCTGCTCACCACAATCACTTGTAAACACAGAAGCCGGGTTTCTGTGTTTACAAGTGACAGCTTTGTAACCCCCTGAACTCTGCACTCTGTATGTAATGCAATTCTGGTATTTAATGCCCCTTTAAGACCCTTCTACTGTTTGTGAAATCTGAACGGGTCGTGGTTGAGTTCCTGTACCTATTTTCTGAGAAAAAAAGCTCTGGTTACAGTTATCCCGATGATTAGTGTAAGAGTTTGGTTTGGCCTAGTGTAATGGTTATTGTTAGGGTTAGAGAGAATGTTAGTGTACTGGTTAGTGTTATGGTTAGAGGAAAGGTTAGTATGATAGTTAATGGGTTAACTCAAGTGTTTAAAGGTGCAAGCGTTAGGAATAACTTAGATTCCTTTGTCAGGCTTTCTACATATTTAAAAATGGTTTAGAAACCCATATATTTATACACAAAGTTACAAGGAGGAGCAATGACATATACATTTTCTGGATTTTCTTGACACAGGCTTTGTTACCGATAAAGAGGTCAGATTTCAGAGGTGGTTTAAGGCAATTAACTCACAGATAAGGATTTCAGGCAAAATTCTCACCTCAATGACAGTCTTTTTTAAATGTCCAAAGAACAATTTCAGCTATTGTCACCTCAAGCTTTTCACCTCATTAAGTCTATTTGAACTATCCATTGTTTTCAACAAAGGTCTGTGCTTTTTTAGAAGTCTTAAAATGTGTTAAAATCCTAGTAGCACTTAAAGTTTCAATCCAGATATAGAACCCTGTCCAGAGTTTGTGTATGAATTACCATTATTAGTACAATCATTTTTAGATTATTTATGGGACATGGGTTTTGTTATTGTTGTTAATTTTAAACTTTTGAAGGACCTTCCTCGCAAACCGAGTCCTATGGGCATTTGGCACACAATATAAGCTATACCACATATGAGCAACGGTAACAAAAGTTACCCTGTATTCTGTACTATGTGTATGTTGTGATCCTGGATATCGGTATCTTATATGTGCTGTACATGTGTGTACGCCTTACAGAGCTTCTGCATGCAGGAAGATGTTTCATTTGGTATTGGGCTGTTTAGGGAACGTCATACATTTAGCTGTCTTAGGTTGGGTGGTTGTCGATATGCTAAAAGTTGTGATTCTGGGAACATTTCTCAAAGTTTCTCATCTTTGTGGAAAAGAGACTGGAGCTTTTTTGTGAGGTTTCTTAGAGCTTCTAGGGGTAGGTTGCAGGTTAGCACTAGAGGGACCTGATTCTCTATTTGCGTATAGTGTTGTGGAGATGTTAGCTGCTTTCCTGATCTGTGTGTTTATTGTCATTGGATTATATTCCTGTTTTATGAAATCCCTCCAGAGGTGCTAATTTGGGCATTTCTCTCTATGGTATCTGAGAAGATTTGATTGTACCTGTTTTCTGTAGGGTTAGTGTTAGGTGTGCAAGGGTGATTACAGTTTGGGTTGCAGTGAAGTTTAGAGTGGGAAGTCCCTAGCATAGGGAATTACTGTCTGTGCTGTGACAACTACCAGCACCAAAATCCACTTTAACCAAGCCACTGACACATTATCTTCAAAAATGCTATTTGTCTGTCATGCTTATCCTTTATGATACTTTTGGAATCGCTTAACTAGAACAAATGTGCAGCAAATCGGGTCACAGTTTCAGATCTTCATATTTGTTCCTGGTCAGTAGCTTAGTAGTAGCATGTCAGCTAGGCAACTTACATTGTTGGACCCAGCAATGGCATCCTTTGTATTTCTCCCAGCATAGGGTTCCCTTAAAGTTTGGGAATAGCTTTGTACAACTCTTTTAGCTAAGAATAATCATCATGATGCTTTTATATGTGCAAAAACTATAAATTGAAACATTTATGTTTTAAAGTCAGAGCTACCCCTAGGCCCACTGTGTTAGGGTGACCAATAGTGTTGAGCGGAATACGCCATATTCGATTTCGCAATATTGCGCGAATATATAGAAGAATATTCGCGAATATTCGCTAATATCGAATATTCATGATATTTTATCCAAAAAAAATTTTGCGAAATTTCGCTAATGCGAAAATGATTGCGAAATTCTCATAAACAGAGATCATTTCCTGTATTATTAAACTAATATGCACTAAACACTAACTCTACACTAACTCTACTTAAAAGAAAGGAGAATAAGGGGGCAAAAGAAGGGCGGAGAAGATAATCGTGCAATATTCCTTTTGCCGAATATTCGAGTTATTCTGATTGGCTCTGATGCAAAAGAAGGGCGCATCAGAGCCAATCAGAATAACTCGAATATTCGGCAAAAGGAATATTGCGCGATTATCTTCTCCGCCCTTCTTTTGCATCAGAGCCAATCAGAATAACTTGAATATTCGGCAAAAGGAATATCGCGCAATATTCCTTTTGCCGAATATTCGAGTTATTCTGATTGGCTCTGATGCAAAAGAAGGGCCGAGTAGCTGATGTGATTCTTTTATGTTGCCGAAAATTTGCAATGCGAATTTTCGGCAACATAAAAGAATCGCATCAGCTACTCGGCCCAGGGTCTCTCTCTAATCATACCAGCAATGCTTTTAGACGTCGATGGAGATCACTAGGATTTGATCTGTTTTAAAAATAAATTTGAAAAAATACGAATATTCGCCATAGCGAATATTCGCCGCAATATTCGAGTTATTCGCAGCGAATATTCGCAATGCGAATATTCGTGAGCAACACTAGTGACCAAGCACAAGAGGCTGTGATAGGCAGACACTCGTCTCATAACTGACTAATATTCATCTTGTCTATGAGGCAAGACTGATTCCCAGTGCTAAATGATACACAGTGCAGATTGATATCCAGTGAGCAACCTTTAAAAAGGAAGACAGTCAACTGTTGAGAAAACTGGACAAAGGAGTATATGTTGCTCTTCCCAACAAGGTTTCATCTTTAAAATGCAATGTGAACTTAGATAAATAACTATTGTATTGAACTGTAATGTAAGTGTGCTGCCCCCCCTCTACATTGTAAAGCTCTGCGCAAACTGTTGGCACTATATAAATTGTGTATAATAATAATAATTGTATGTCTAACATGTTCATTGTTGATCCAGTTTTCTTTGTGTTGGTTGCATGCTCTGATAATTATCTCAGCTTCTTAAAAAGTACCCATTATGGCATGGGCATACATTTGCTAATGTTTCTAATTTGGTAACTACTTTCTAATAAGTTGATTACCAATATTCTGAAAACCCAAATACCAGACATGTTCTAAAATAGACCTGACTGGTATGGACATAAAATAAGCAATCTTTTGAGTAAGTCACACAAGGGGGGAATATACTCTACCCTATATCTCCTATATCAGAGATGGGACCACCATGACTTAGCATTACACAGGCTGTCTTTATTCATGCAGGCAGATCTGGACTTGCACATTAGAAAGTCTATAATATTTTTTAAGTTTACTGTCATGACTCCACCATGCTAAGCCATATAACCCTTTTTACTTTCTCTTTTTTAAATACCAGGCTTGTCTTAGTTCTATTCATGATTACTAGTTAATATGACATAAACTGCAAATGGATAACTACCTACTGCTTTAATTGTCTAATACAATTGTATGTCTAGTAAAAATTTTTTTTTAGCATAAAACAGATATTTACAATTGTATATGCATTTATTGTACAGGTTAGCATACAATAGCCGCATGACTAATATTTTTATTCATTAGGCCCACCTCCCGTCGCCTCCCAGTATTTACATGGACAATTGCATGCAATGAATTGGTTAGATATTGTAGAGCTACAGTATCAAACTAGATTGATGTGGCAAATAAACTGTGGGTACATCTTTAACATTTTTAGACGATATTATTACTAAGATTGCCTACTTTATTGTCCTGTTTATAGACTTGCAAAACGACACCATTTATTGGTACTTCTACTGTAACTAACTGGTATTTTATTAAAAAAATATATAAATATATTTTGTTTTCTATATAATATAAAGTTTAGTGTATAATTTAACGTTCAATACATGGATATAAATAGTCGCTAACTCTAAAGACTGTAGTATTCTGCATTTATAAAATGCATGGAGCCTAAATATTTTTTTACACAACACCTTTTATAATTTTTAATCTTTATCCCCCAAAAAGTTGGCTGATAACAGAGCAAGTAAATATACATCTGAATTAAACTTTGTTACTATTTAAAATCTATGCAACGCAGAGAGGGAAGCATGGAATTCACAAAGCAAATGCTCCCAACTCTGCGCCGGCGTATATTTGTCGGCGTAAGGCAGCGTAAGTGGAAGTGGGCTGGAAGTGGGCGTGATACATGGTAATGAAGCGTGACCCCATGCAAATGATGTGCCGAGTGCTAGGCAAGTACTTAAAATGAACGGCGCATGCACATGCTCACAATCACGTCGAAATAACTGCCTAAGCTACGTTGAATCACTGCCTACGTCGTGAACGTAACCTACGCCCAGCCCTATTCACGTACAACGTAAACTACGTAAAATTCGACGGCATTCGTTCCCTGGTCCATACCTTTGCATGAGTTGCGCCTCCAATATGGGAAATAACTTTACGCCGGACGTACGACTTACGCAAACCGCGTATATTATGCGCCGGGCGCAAGTACGTTCGTGAATCGGCGTATCTCCCTCATTTGCATATTTGCATCGAAAATCAATGGGAGCGACACATGCGTCCAGCGTAAATATGCGCCCACTATACGCCGGCGTAGGAAAGTTACGTCGGGCGGCTGAAGCCTATTTTTCGACGTATCTAGCTTTGTGGGTCAGCGCATAGATACGACGGCACACATTTGTACTTACGTCGGCGTATCTGGAGATACGTTGGCGTAAGTGCTTTGTGAATCCGGGCCTATATATTTAAGTTTTAATATCTCAAATGAAACATATTCATAATTACAATATATATATATATATATATATATATATATATATATATATATATATATATATATATATAGCTATTTTAATTTAGATTACCCATAAAACCATAAGGCAACAACTTTCTGTTTAAGCACCCTATATCAACATTATTTCTATGTATAATTTTTTCTTAAAACTACCCATTCAGAATGAGAAATACATATGTTTTCATACATAGCTAGCAAGTGTCTTCGATTAGGTTTTAGCCCAATAAATGTATTATTAATATAAATTAATATGTGACATATTTCTAATTAGATCAGACAACCTTTTGATCATTTTAGTTCTTTTCAAACAACATATCTGCTTAAATATAATTATCCATATTTTATTACAAAGATTAGACCTTGTAGGCCTGAAACATAAGGTAGTACAGAGACTATAACAGTAATGTCAATAAGCTATTCTGATTATTTACGCCTTTCTCTAGTACAGATCGAGCTGGTTGAATATATAAACAAACAGCGTTTGCCTTACTAGGCTTGCATCATTAACTCTGTACATCAAAATAAGATTTGCTTACCCATTTACAAAGCATAAGAAATATAAGGGAAATGATAAACAAAGCCATACTTAATGTATTTAACATTTAGCAATGTTTTTTCTTTTGAACACAGTGTGCACTTGATGAAAATTAAATTAAACAATACATGGAATACATGGAATATTATTAAAATTATATATATATATATATATATATATATATATGTGTTAAATCCTATATCAATATATGGTTTAGCTGAGATATAAGAAAAGATGAGAAAATAATTGTTTTGTTATATCATTATTTAATTTGGTGCAGGCATAACAAGTCTTTTGAATTAATTTTCAAATTTAAAAAAACTCAACATAGTAAAAAAACATTTTTTTTTTTTTTTTTTACATACCAGTTTTAACTAAAAATGGTAAGCTTCTTAATGTAAAAATAATGTATCTCTATTACCCATAACATTTTACATCTGAGCATTCAATTATGATTGCTGGTTTTTTTTCTACAGTGTAAAATACTATGACATAAAATGTATAGATAAGTAATTTTTTTAAACACAACATATTGTTTACACAGGGAGAACCTATTCATACATTTCTGATTATCCAGAAAGAGTAGCATGCAATATTACAGTTGTGTACACATTTTGCTTTACAGACATTTTTTGTTAGCTTTGCTGTTTAAAGATATATTTTACAGGTTTAGAAAAAGCTCCAAGCTTACCTGAGCAATTTCAGAGATCACCACCAGCAGGTTCTGCTTGATTATGGCGAATTTGAGACGTGTACCTCTGGTTATTCCTTAATCATATCAAACTCCAAAGGTTCATTGGCCTCAGGTTTGGTTTACAATCCTCGCGGGTTAAACGTTAACTTGCTCTATCTCTTAGCTGTATAGCCCTTTGACCAGATAATTAGGCTGAGCCATAGAAAGCATCATCACAAAACGACACCAGTGACAAGGCTCTAAAACGGCACAATACCTTTCTAAAATAAGACAGGTATATATTACTACGACATGGGGGATATTTACTAAAGCTAGTGCATGCAGAATCTGTTGCAGCCATGCATTGTAACCAGTCAGCGTCTTGGCTTTATTGCTAAAGCTTAAATGAGCAAGCTGAAGTTGGAAGCTTCTATGCAAAGCTGCACCAGATTCTGTGTGCACCAGTTTTAGTAAATCTCCCCCATAGTGTTTTAAAGGCAGAGTTAGGTTTAAAGTTGAGTTCTTTACACAATCAAACCTGCCTGTATTTGCAATGAAATAACTGAGAAAACAGATCGAAAATTTTCCACAGTGTGTGCCGTTCATGTTTTGAAGATAACTGTACGAAATGTGTCAAAAATCTAGGTGAGAGAGGAAATTAGGTGGTGTTGTCCACAGCAGCCAATCAGATGCTTGCTTTCATTTTACCCTGAAATAAATAGTTCAGCGGAAATCGAATTTGTCTGGGGAACTGAATGTGATGCTTTCATATCAGAAAGCATGCGATATAACATCTTATACAATATTGCAAAAATATTTGCCATGGCCTACGGGACATCTATTACTAAATACACAATATGACAAATATAACAATGTGCAAAAAGTGTACTAGAGCAGCTCTCAAAATTTCCATTCACCTGCTCGTATTTGGCAAGTGAAAATTAGTGGAGGGTGAGGGTGGAGCAGGGGCGAGCTGGACTGACATTTTTCTGGCTAATCGCTTCTGGCAGAAGCGGTGCAGCCATCAGAGCGGATGGAGGCAAGGCTTCCTGCCCCCCGGGCCACTCAGATGCCCTGCAAAAAAGGCCCCACTGCTTCTGCAAGAAGCAATCAGCAAGGAAACTGTCAGGTGATCAGTCACTGATCACTATATAAATGTCAATGGTCCCAAAAAAGTTACAAGTGTGTCCGATCTGTTCTCCACAATGCCGCAGTCCCGCTAAAAATAGCGGATAGTCACCGTTACTAGTAAAAAATAGTCCATAAATCTATCCCATAGTTTGGTTTGCGCAAAAGTTATAGCATCTGCAATCTATATACGCTCATTGCGATTTTTTTTCTCACCAAAAATATGTAGAAGAATACATATTGGCCTAAACTGATTTTTTTTTTTTAGATATTTATTATAGCAAAAGTAAAAAAAAAAAATTTTTTTTTTCAAAATTGTCGCACTTTTTTGTTTATAGTCCAAAAAATAAAAACTGCATAGGTGATCAGATGGCACCAAAAGAAAGCTCTATTTGTGGGGAAAAAACGGATGTCAATTTTGTTTGGGTAAAGCATCGCCAAACCGTTCAATTGTCAGTTAAAATGACGCATGTGCCATATAAAAAAAGGCTTGGTCATTAAGGGGGAAAATCCTTCCGGTGCTGAAGTGGTTAATATAAGGACACACACCTGTCTAGGGATCTAGCGATGTCTGCACTTGAGCTGATTCTTCAATTGGCTTTGGGTGCAGGCATCAGGCATCTTAGCTAAGTGTAGCACTACCCCCGAAGGAGCTGCTGTTTTAGATTTGGTCCTGCCGTTACCTTACTGTTCCATATGCTCGTTTCAGGGGTTGTCCTTGAAGAGTTGATAAAGTGAAAAAGTGCGCTTAGTAAGAAAAGTAAATAGGACTGCAGCCCCCCAAAAACGGATACTCCACTAATGGAGTCCCTGAGTAAGTGATATATAAAGAAGGGGTGATGGCGCTGTCCCAAACCCTGAGTGATTAGGTATATGTGTGTCAATATGTCACCTTGTATAACCAATAATAGAAGGTACCTGGGTACATGTGTAAAAGAATTACAGTGACACCATTTACATCAATAATGCTTATACATAAAGTGCAAAAGTGCATATATATGTGATAATTGATAAAGTCCATAAATTCAAAATATTCAAAAAGCAGTAATACAATTTTTTTTCAGATATATAGATGGGTGGTACACTGTGGTCCGGTGCTCCCCCACCAGGTCCCCACTCACCAGAGCCAATCACCCCTACAGGGGTATCGAGTATGTAGTCACAGTGGGTTCCAGATGTCCTCTAATGGTGCTGTCGGTCCAAGGTGGATGTATCCGTTGGATAGTAGTTATATGGTCCTCACTCCACCAAAAAGAAGGAAAAAACAGGCTCCCATAGTGTAGTAAAAAAATGATTTATTTTGCACAATTCAAGTGCATAGAAATGAGGACAGGTACTGCATATACTTCCAATATGTGTAAGTAATAGTCAGCAGTATAGTATAAAAGAACATGTACCACAAGAAAAGTCAATAAAAAATACTAAAAAAGGTTTAAAATCCAGTATGTATCAGCAGCACTATCCACGCTGCATCAGTCACCGCCGTCAGAAGCGAGGAGTTGGCGTGCCTTCCAAGCTGTTCAGACGGCAGACCGGAAGCGTGTGCGTGCGTGCTGGGCGTGATGACGTGCGTCTGTACGCTCGACGTACGTTTCGTGATACAACTTTTTCAAGAGCGGCTGCACGTCTTGATCATTTGCATCTTAATATAGGTGGGGGGTGTGGTCCATGTCCCGCCCCCCTCTGCTGTAGCGGCCAATGTTAAGGGCCCGTAATGCATACTAATGTGCCCCTATGCTGATAAACCTATGGGCAATGAAATGCTGAGTGGTGAGCTCGTCATAGATGGGGAGATGCAAATAATCCGATGTACATACAAAACTAAACAGGGAAAAAACTTATCATAAATCAAATAGCATATCATAATATATACTAGAAAAAATGGCGTAGAGATGACAGATATTCCAGACTATAAATTAGAGTGCCAGGCTGCATATTAATATCCAACAGCGTGTTAATATAAACACCCTGTGAGTACCACTGATTTTTCCGGGTACGTATTTATTGGGGCCATCCTCTAAGGGGTCTACCTCAAATCCTGTGTGCCCATAGGTACCTTGTTGGTATAGTACAGTCAGTTTATACATAAACTGGCAAAAATATATATAAAAAATGTAATATTAAAATATACCAAGATGAGGCACGCCAACTCCTCGCTTCTGACGGCAGTGACTGATGCAGCGTGGATAGTGCTGATGATACATACTGGATTTTAAACCTTTTTTAGTATTTTTTATTAACTTTTCTTGTGGTACATGTTCTTTTATACTATACTGCTGACTATTACTTACACATATTGGACAGTATATGCAGTACCTGTCCTCATTTTTATGCACTTGAATTGTGCAAAATAAATCATTTTTTTACTACACTATGGGAGCCTGTTTTTTCCTTCTTTTTGGTGGAGTGAGGACCATATAACTACTATCCAACGGATACATCCACCTTGGACCGACAGCACCATTAGAGGACATCTGGAACCCGCTGTGACTACATACTCGATACCCCTGTAGGGGTGATTGGCTCTGGTGAGTGGGGACCTGGTGGGGATGCACCGGACCACAGCGTACCACCCATCTATATATCTGAAGAAATTTCGTATTACTGCATATTTCTCAATGTTATGTTTGGAACTTTTAGAATTTTTTGAATTTATGGACTTTATCAATTATCACATATATATGCACTTTTGCACTTTATCACTTTATGTATAAGCATTATTGATGTAAACGGTGTCACTGTAATTCTTTTACACATGTACCCAGGTACTTTCTATTATTGGTTATACAAGGTGTCCTTGAAGAGTTGTCCATAAGAATATACGCACCAACACAAAGTTTCTTTCAAGGATTTTATTAACAAAGTTCTCTAACAGAGGGGTAGAAGGACAGGGAAAGACTCGGACACTACTGCTTTGCAGATCATGGGTACCACTTAGATCCAGAGGATTAACTCGGCTCCACACTGGATTGTAGTAACCACCAGATAGGCCTACTCTCACCGGCCTAGCAGCTGATGCAAAACTCGACAAAGTCTCTGCCACAGACTTGATAAGTGTTGTCAGGCCATCCCACGATCTTCTGCCACAAGATCATGAAACCGACTGCACGCTCGATATAGTTACAACAAAAGTTACATGACTCACGGTGCCAAGAATCTTTCAGCCGGACCGGCAGCACAGTGTGGTAAATCCGCCTGCGTACGTTCATCAATTGAATCCCACTGGTTCAGCTTCCTTTCATAGACAAGGTAGCGAAGGACCATGCCTGGATCAGTAGGCCCCAGAAACTCCTGGGCCTACTCTGTTACTAGACCTTGGGCCAGCCAGCGCTGAGGCTACAAACAGCTCAACATCCATGAGGCCAGGAGGGCCCTCAGGTCAGGATTGGAAGATGAACTCCACTAAACGGCATCTGTCCCTTAAGCACCTCTCCCCAGAATGCACAGCGGGTTGGCCACACCCCCTGAGCCTCTTCTGAGGGCGAGATACCCAATACATCCAGCTTGTTGCATTTCCTACCGTGACCTGCGGTGACAGCGACACCCACCATCAGGGGTAAACTTGTGCAACCCAGCTGAAATGAACAGAACCAACAATTTCGAATAATCATCCTGAGCCAAAACTACTGCTCAGACAATTATAATTTAACACATAGCACCCACTCAATGGGAGCAGGGCATTACATAAGGTAAACTGGCAGTGAGGACTTCCAGTTTCACAGACAGTTTCCTTTCGCGCATTTAGTAAAAAATGTGTTTTTACGTTTTCCCAAAACTTGTGGCAACAAATGTAATACTCCATGGACTCAACATGCCTCAGCAGATAGCTTGAGGTGTCTACTTTCCAAAATTGGATCTTTTGGGGGGGTTTTATACTATCTTGGCATTTCATGGCCTCTGAAACTCTAAGGCCGCGTACACACGATGAGACATGTCCGCTCAAACATGTCTGACGGACCGTTTGCAGCAGACATGTCTCATCGGTTTTTGGTCTGATGGCGTGTCCTCGGACTGAGGACGCGGTGACGTGACGTTGATGCCGCCACGTCACCACTCCAGGAAGTAAAATACTTCCACGCATGCGTCGAATCCATTCGACGCATGCGCAGAGATTTCTATCCGACCGACATGTCTCCAGGGGACAAATTTCAAAGCAAGCATGCTTTGAAATTTGTCCGCTGGAAAAACATGTCTGCTAGCCCGTACACACGATCGGAGATGCCTGCTGAAATGGTCCGTCGGACCAGTTTCAGCAGATAAATCCGATCGTGTGTATGCGGCCTAATAGGTAGTGAGGAGTGAAATCAAAAATGTACACCCTTAGAAAGCCTGAAGGCGGTGATTAGTTGTTGGATTCCTGTATGCAGCTAGGCTCCCAAAAAGTCTCACATGTGTGATATCCCCGTACTCGGGAGAAACAGTAGAAATTTATTTTGTGGTGTAATTCCATATATACCCATGGCATGTGTGAGCAATATATGATTTAGTGACAACTTTGTGTAAAAAATAAATAAAAATAATTGTAATTTTCCCGATACTTGTGGCAAAATATAAAATATTCCATGGACTCAACATACCTCTCAGCAAATAGCTTGTGGTGTCTACTTTCTATCTGTTTAAACTGTCCTGGCATTTTATACCCAACATTAGAAGCTCACGCCACACATCACCCACTCTTCTAACCACTTGAACCACCAAGTCCTTCTGACACTTTTTGTTTACATGAACATTTTTTTTTTGTGAGGCCTCGTACACACAACAGTTTTCCTTGACAGAATCCATCAAGAAACTTGGTGGCAGAGCTTTTTTTGCAGAGGAAAACGGTTGTGTGTATGTTTTTCGCCGAGAAAACTGTTGTGGAACTCGACGAGAAAAAAAGAGAACAAGTTCTCTTTTTCCTCATCGGGAGTCTCAATTGTGACATACTGTGACTTCCTTCAAGGACTGGTCCACAGGGCAGTATTCCAACATAACCACCCCAAACACACCTCCCAAGATGACCACTGCCTTGCTAAAGAAGCTGAGAGTAAAGGTGATGGACTGGCCAATCATGTCTCTAGACCTAAACCTTATTGAGCACCTGTGGAGCATCCTCAAACGGAAGGTGGAGGAGGGCAAGGTCTCTAACATTCACCAGCTCCGTGATGTTGTCATGGAGGAGTGGAAGAGGACTCCAGTGGCAACCTGTGAGGCTCTGGTGAACTCCATGCCAAAGAGGGTTAAGACAGTGCTGGAAAGTAATGGCAGCCACATAAAATATTGACACTTTTGGCCCAATTTGGAAATGTACTCACTTTTGTTGCCAGCAGTTTAGACATTAATGGCTGTGTGTTGTGTGTGTTGAGGGGACAGAAAATGTACACTGTTATACAAGCTGTACACTCACGACTTTACACTGTAGCTCATTTCTTTAGTGTTTTGCAGGAAAAGTTATAATAAAATATTTACAAAAATGTGAGGGGTGTACTCACTTTTGTGAGCTACTGTATATACAGTATATTTAATGTGATTTGAAAAGTAGTTCAGCCATGTTGAAGTCATATTTGTCTTTTTGTACATCTTCCATTTTATGTAGAATTTTCTATGTTTACGTATGCTGATAAGTCAGAATGCCAACAATTAAGCTAGAAGGCCATTCTGGCCACAGGAGTGTACAGCCAGTACTCTGCAAATATATCTTATCAATCATTTGTTTTTCACAATGATAATTTTGTAATGAAAAATCTGCTCAGCTATTATATTCTCCACAATTGAGTTTTGCCTCTTTGGCTAGGACTCCTTCCACTTAAGCATGTGGGTTTCAGGTTAAAGGTGATAGCAGGTATGATTTAGTGATCAAAATATTGATCAAAAGAGGAGAAATTGGAAAGGAAATTGGTAAGTTCTGTATATAATTGTATTCTATTATGTATGTATTGCACACTGCACTCACTGTGCACACGGCACTAATAACGTTTTAATTTAATCTTTGCATTTTTTTGAGTCCTGATTAGAATTGACCTGCCTATGTTACGCCCCTTGTTACCATAATAGTACAATTGTAATATTAATTTGATAGATAGGAGGGAGGCGGAAAAAAAAGAAGCACCAGGCCAATTCAAGTGCAACGTTATTTTATTATAGAAAAGTAAATAGTTTCCACTAAAAGCTGCACTTACATAGTGCTCAGTAGGTGGAAGCTTGTCATGTCCTTCATCAGGCATGGCTGTGCCTCTAAAACTCTTTCTTATTGGCCCACCACACCAGTAGGCGGCTTCCTTGTCTGACACCTTTGGATCACCTCTTTGCTGAATCCCCCAGCCGGCGTCCTTCCGAGTTTCCTCGAGGCTACATTTCCCCGGTGTCTTACGGCGCTTTTTAACTATAAGCCTTTTTAGCAGTGAGTTTCACACCATTTTTCGTGTGTGTTTTTTTTATTTTTTATTTTATTGTAATATTAATGTGATACCTATGTAATCATATGTATAAAAACCTTCAATTGCGTCATAATAAAGCAGAACAGTTATTTGGAAAGATCCTGAGTGTATATTTTGTGTTTGTTCTCTACTGCAGAAGGTTATTATTAATTTGGAACCACTAATCAATATGAGGATAGGAGTTGCCGGTCTATAAAAGAATACAGAACAATAGTCCTAAATAATTCCTATTGACACCTGAGATTAACAAAGGAACCTGCAACCAATTGTCAGGGAGCCAAGGTTATCTTGCTTTTTGGCCATCAATGTAGGAATGCCCCACCTGGAGCTGAGTACAGGTAGCCAAGAAAGACAAACCAGAGGAGTTTTTAACGCAGACTGTTGGTCAGGTTAATTCGGTTGGTAAGCAGGCTGGTTGGTGAGTTGAGCTGGGTAATTTCTTCTGGTTTTGTCTTTCATGCATTTGCCCTTCCATGTGTTCCTTTCTGTGAAGGCCAGTTATAGGTGGGGGCAGGGGCCATCTCTTTGTCACTGGTGAAAATTTAGTCAGGGGACACACTGCACACCTTTTCTGCAATTGTGCTATGTGCTGGTTGTCCAATGTGCCTCTGTGCCTTTTAAGGAGGACTTGGCTACCTCCAGGCCCACCTGCCCCTTATCTATCCATTATATTTCATGTGCTCCCACTGTGGAAACTCTCATAAATTTTAGTAGTGTTGGGACTGCAAGCAATACACATGGTGCCGTGAAGAGGCCTTGAAGCTTACACATGCATTTGCAAATGTGTGCTAATTAAACCTCTGTTTTTAACGCAGACTGTTTAATAGGTTAATTTGGTTGGTAAGCAGACTGGTTGGTGAGTTGAGCTGGGAATTTCCTTTGGTTTTGTCTTTCATGCCTTTGCTCTTCCATGTGTTCCATGCTGTGAAGACCAGTTATAGGTGGCGCAGGGGCCATCTCTTTGTTACGAGTACAGGTAGCCACTACCAAAGTTATGATAAGGAGAATCGGCTCATGATTAGTCCTTTGCAGAGCTTTTTTTCTCAGAAAATAGGTGCAGGAACTCAACCACGACCCTCCAAACCACATCAAAGGGTGTGGTCAAATTTCACTTACAGTGGAAGGGTCTCAGGCCCCATACACACGATCGGACATATCCGATGAAAACGGTCCGCGGACCATTTCCATCGGATATGTCCGATCGGGAGTTTGATCCGATGGCGTGTACACACCATCGGATCAAATTCCCCGCCGCGGGACGGCGCGGTGACGTGGCGGTGACGCGGCGGTGACGTTGACGCCGCCGCGTCACTGCCACGTCACCGCACCAGGAAGTAAAACACTTCCGCGCATGCGCTGAATCCATTCGGCAGCGGCGCGGCGGCGGTGGGGGACGACATGTCTGCTGGTAAGTGTACTAACCAGCAGACATGTCGGGCGGACAGATTCCCACCGGATAGATTTCAAAGCTTGCTTTGAAATCTGTCGGGTGGAGAAATCTGTCCGCTAGCCCATACACACGAGCGGAGATGTCTGCTGAAACGGTCCATCGGACCGTTTTCAGCGGACATATCCCCTCGTGTGTACGCGGCCTCAAAGGTGCATTAAATACCAGGAGTGCATTACGTACAGAGTGCAGAGTTCAGGGGTGTGCTACATGCAGAATCCGGGGGTGTGATACGTACATTGTGCAGAGTTAAGGGGTGCTCTGCATACTGAGTGCAGAGTTCGGGGGGGAATTTGCCTTCTTCCACAGCTGCTCGCCTCTGCAGCCCCTATCCACATCTCACTTTCACCCCTCCTCAGCTTTGGTACTCTCTGCACGTAACCCCCCTTCCACTGCCCCTCATCTCCCTCTTCCCTCCTTAGAAGCTCCACTACCTTCTACATGTCTCACTTTGTTGCTGTATTAAGCTGAAGCACCCAACCAGCTCCAGTACCTCCCCACACACTGTAGGTGGCTCTGCCTCTATCACTTGCAGGGAGGTCATCCAGTAGGGGTTTTTGGAATCTGCAGTGCACCCTGGGTACCTTCATATCCCTTGTCCCTATCCTGCACTATGTGGGAGCTGCTCAGAAGATCAGATCCGTGGAAGCAGTTGAGAGATAAGCTGTCACTGATAAACACAGAAGATGAACTTCTGTGTTTACAAGTGATAGTGATGAGAAGGGAGCAGAAGGCCTGAGCCAGAAGTGGTGGAACCAAGTTCGAGCTGAAAAAAAAGCCCTGGTCCTTTGAGTCACGTTGATGACTTGTTCTGAGTTTTCTCCCAAGGTGTTATATTTCAGTTTATGTGGGGCCAAATGGCTCGTATAAAAAAAGAGATTTAAAAAGACGTGTAAATAAGTAAATTTTTAGTAAATAAATATGAAATATTGCATATTAATATTTTATATTTTCATGTCATTATATGCTAAAACTAGCTTTTTTTAAAAAAAAAAAAACACAGTAGCTTAAGCTGAAATGCATATACACAGAAAAATGGGTAAGAGAAGAGACTCGCCCTCCTCTCCTCTCTTCTCCTCTATGTCTTTTCTATTCAGACAGGACCCTAAAGCCCTGTACACACTATCGGATATCTGATGGAATCTAATCCGATGGATTTTTTCGTCGGCTATCCGATGAAGCTGACTTTCATCAGTCTTGCCTACACACCATCAGTCAAAAATCCGACCGTGTCCAAAGCGGTGACGTAAAACACTACAACGTGCTGAGAAAAATGAAGTTCAATGCTTCCGAGCATGCGTCGACTTGATTCTGTGCATGCATGGATTTTTGACCGATGGACTTCCACACAGACGATCGTTTTTTTCTATCCGTTTTTTATTCATAGTAAAATTTTAAAACATATTCTATTTTTTTTCACTGATGGAAAACAAACCGATAGGGCCCGCACACGTCCATCGGTCCGTTTTCATTAGACAAACCGATCGTATGTACAGGGCTTAAGAAGTTTCTTACATTTAGCAAGCATGAATTGTGACTGCCATGTTCTCTCTTTAAAAAAAATAAAAAAATAATGCTCTGTAAATTCTGCGTCACACTCACCTCTACACGCCGGATCCACAGTTCTGCTGCTCTGCCAACTCTTCATCATGTCTCAAAATAAAATAAAGATATGAGGCGCTGGACTCGGATCTTATTGTCCATCAAAACAGATGATGTTGGTTAGGCTTGATGATTAGACCCCAGCAGCTTTACCACAAGGTGGGGCCCTTCCAAGGTGAGATGGCCTCCCAAATTGAGAACTCTGAATGACATTGTCTCTTGAGTCCATAATATTTTCTTCTAGATAACAATATGACAGCCAGGAGATAAAAATATATCCAACACATTTTGGAGGCCGAGGTTCCTCCTTCATCAGGGCTAAAACAAAATGCATTATTAATCAGATGACAATACAGAATGCACAGTTAAAAAAAACCTCATAAATTATGCAAATCCATCTGTTTTTTTTTTTTTTTTTTTAAAGTAGCAATACAAAGTATAGTAAGCTCACTTGTACCAATAGAAAATATACTCAATATCTGAAAAATGAGTCAATACTATGACAGTACATATGAAAATAATAATATGATTAAACGGATTATTTCAGTAAAAAAGACTTAGAGGAACTGCAGTCTGCTCACATAATTTGTAATAAAAACATCTTTGCCATTCTGAAGCTTCCCTCCAACCACTTTGCATATTTTATTTATATTGTGATTCTGTACCAAATATGCTGCAGAAAGCTCCCTCCACTGAGTCTGGCTGCAATAATTTTAACTGTGGGCAGCTGAAGCTGCTGCCTGTTCCCTTCCTGAATTTACACAGACACACACCTCCAGCTCTGCAGCTCTCATTGGCCCTCTTATGACTCACCCCCTCACTTCCTGGCAAACTCTCATGAGAATGAGAGAAAGAGATGTGAGTGAGTAAGTGAAAAACATATATAGCGCAACACATGCGAACTGAATCGCTTCTGGGCGCTTGGTATCCATTTCTGAGTGAAACTTTTTTGGACCTCAGAAGAGATAGGTTTTGATCTTTCTTCTGAAGGCCAAGTGGTTCACCTTCAATCGGATGTTGGTTGGTAGAGCGTTCCACAGTCTGGGTCCTTGGACTGCGCATCTACATTCTCCTTTGGATTTGTATCTGGCTTTGGGTATCTGGAGTAGATTTTGGTTGGTGTATCGCAGAACACGATTGGGGTTGTGAGCTTTTAGTTTTTCGCATAGATATTGGGGGGCATTTCCTTGAATACACTCACGCAGAGTGCCTTGAAAGTGATTCTGTCTTTTACTGGCAACCAATAAAGGGTTCTCAGTGAAGGTGAGATTGATTCCCACGTTTTTTTCCCAGTCACAAGTCTAGCGGACGTATTTTGAACAACTTGCAGACGAGTGATTTGGTATTTGGGAGTCCGAGATAGAGGGCATTTGCATAGTCAAGTCTGAAGTTGATAATTGTTTTCACCACGACTGCTATGTCTTCTTTTGGGATAAAGGGGGTAAGTCTGCATAGTAGGCGCAGCAGATGATGCGATTCGCTGACTACTGACCCTATTTGCGCATCCATTGTCATGTTGGTGTCGAAAATGACCCCGAGACTTTTGACTTTGGTGCTAGGGGCGATGGTTTTACCCAGAATGGGCGGGGGTATCCATGTTGTTGTGGGATGATTTTTTCGGTTGGCGTCAAACAGGAGAAGTTCTGTTTTTGAGCCGTTGAGTTTAAGATAACTCTTTGTCATCCAATGTTCTATCATAGTAAGGCATTTCTCTAGTCCGAGATAATGATCCTTTTTATTACAGATGCGAAAATACAAGTGTGTGTCATCAGCATAAGAGTGATAGAGTAACTTCTGGTTACTGATGATTTCAAAGAGAGGGCGGCGATAGATATTGAACAGAACAGGCGACAAAGGGGATGTGCATGATGTCATAAGTCTAGACTTTTTTCCAGACAAGAAACAGGAAGTGGGCTGTATAAGGTATTTATTTTTACTATCCAAAGCTAAAACAACAAGGGCAGAAATTCCAACAGATGGAACAAATGACCAGATTTCGGCTTTAACTACTTACGAAAAACACCCACCATTGTTATACATTGGCTCTTTGAAGTGGAATACCGTTGTTATGGCAGCAGCTAGCGGCCATTACCCAGATATCCACTTCTTCAGCAGGCGGTCCGCTTTAGGCTCCATTCACATCTAGGCGTTTTTATGCCCGACGCCGCATACGCTAGAGGGGAAATTTAACATTCCTCTCTATGGAGATGGTTCACATCTCCACGCCGAACGCTGAAACGCCGGACGCCTGAAGCTCAAAACAAGTCCCGGACCCTTTTTTTTCGGCGTTCGGCATAGAAGATAGTGGACCTCTCCAAAAAGGGGGTTAAAAACTAGGTGTTTTGGGGCGTGTCCAACGGCAAAGTAAGAAGGACGCAATTTTGCTGGGCTCCGCTGGCTTGTGTTGAATCCTGGGGCATCCACCGCTCGGCTCGGATTTTGGGGCGCTGGATTGTTTCTACCTGCCTCCTAGATACTCCTAAACGCCTGGCAGGACTCAAACAGAGCGGCATCAGCCACATCTAGGCTCCCGGCCTGTACCTTCCATCACAGCCCGGCCGCCATCTTGGGCCTACGAAACCCTCGGATCCTCCGGGGTATGCAGACAGGATCCCCACACAACATCAGGATCCCTCAGGTCAGTGCCTGGCCTATGCCCACAGATCCCCGCGAGTCTGGTACCTGTAAACTCCGGCTCCCCATCTGCTCCTTCCTCCTCCGCGCCCGGCCGCCATCTTGAGGCCTACTCTGCTGGCGGGACCCCCTGCGGGAGCCGGCGGTGTTCCCGGAGCCCTGGACTCTTCCTGGTAGGTGTCTTGACTTCCCCCGGGAGCCGGTGCTGGAGGTTTTGCACGCAATCGCGCTCCCGGCCGGCTCCACCTGCCGCTGTCCGCCCGCCATCTTGAGGCCTATGAGGCCTGCTGTCTGTCCGGGATCGGGACCCACATTCCGCGGCTGAACATCGGGCCCCCCGTATTCCACCCAGTAGGGCCCCCAACGATCCGTGGGCAACGCTGAAGGATCAGGGTGCAGTCCTCTGTACACAGGTCCTCAGCCACAGGGGTGTACGGCGGCCATCTTGCTGCACCCAGGCCTAGCTGCAGCCTCCTCATCCTCCCGGACCTTGTTTGAATTGTGACCAGCCCTGGGAAGCCACCCTCAGACAGTTAGTTTGACCCTGGGGACGGATCGGGGGAGCAGTCCAGCAGATTGAAGACCCAGCATATAGTTAATCCAGCCTCTCAAAACAGCACTGGAACTGGTGTCCCCTGTTTAACAAACCATCATCTTCACTAGCTGTCTCAGGTATCTCCTACATACTAAAGCCGCTGCCAATTCTATTACCTTGAGACCACCACTTGCTCTGCGGGGATACCTCTGCCACCGGTCGTCACATATAAGAGATGGCAGCAAATTCAAACTTTGATATAAAAATATCAGCATGATCTAGAAGACACAATCTCCACTAAGGTGGGTCGCTTGCGTGATGCGACACCACAGCGACTCTATGTAAAAGATTCAGGGAGGAATGTAACATATTTACGGTGCCGAATCCCAACAGAACCCACATTATTCGTCGATAACGCCTGAAAACGCCTGAAAACTGCCATCACCCCCACAGTACACCTCTGTGCATGCCTGGAAACTACAGGACTCGAGGTCGCCGATCAAAACATACCCCAACTAACATCTTGCTCCGCTCCAAATCGAAAGGCAAGATGTCCCAGAACGGCTCCCATCCCTCGCCGCAGGCCTCTCCGACATTCTCGCAGACTTCTCAATGCGCAACTCCGCGTAAACAGGTTTGTGAACCATCTGCACAGCTCACAAAATCAGATCTGGATGCCAGTCTCACCATAATGTATGAAAAGCTAGCAAACAAGTTCCACTCAGAACTGAAAACATCCACTAGCACATTGCAGCAGGAGATAGCATCCTTGGGTGGTCGCACAGACTTGTTAGAAACAAAGCATGATGAATTAGCATTAGCCCACAATGATCTAAGGAAGGATTTTGAGTTGCTGGCGGAAAACTACTCCTATCTACAGGCTCACGTCGAGGACCTGGACAATAGAAATCGAAGGAATAATTTGAGAATACGCGGAGTTCCAGAGTCGGTGACGGACCTGATGCCGGCTGTCTCAAAACTGTTTCATTCTCTTCTTCCTGACACCCCACCTCAATCCTTCACCTGCGATAGAATCCACAGGGCTCTCCGTCCTAAACCTCCTATAGACAAACCACCCCGCGACATTATCCTTTGCATGAAGGACTTTATCACCAAGGAGAATATATTAAGGGCCGCAAGGAACTCGCGCAATATCGAGTTTGAGGGCACAAAGATCCAACTATACCCTGACATCTCACAGGCCACCCTTGAGAGAAGACGCAAGATGAGGGAAGTAACATCGATCCTACAATCGGCCCGCATCAGATATAGATGGGGTTTCCCATTTAAACTAACCGTACCTCATAATGGAACTGTCTACTCTGTTGTCAACGTCGCAGAGGGCAAGGAGCTCCTAATTAAATTGGGATTGCTTGATCCAGAGGCGTCCCCGAGACCACCTTCTACTCCACACCCATCTCCCATTTGGGCCACCCCGTCCTCAAGATACGATCAAAGAAGGATGAGATCAACTTTGAGATTCGCGAATCCGTGAAAGTTACTAGAAACTGATGGGTTCTCTAATTTTCCTTTTTTTTTTTTTCTCTCTCTAACCTATACTTTTACTGACCCGCAAATGATACCTTGGCTCCACCTTAGACCCCTTCATTAAGGATTGTATTAATTTCTGGCTCCCCTATATAACATTTCACCGCCGAACATCCGCACTCAACTATCCACCACGTTTTGAACCTTCAATGCAATCAAGGGAATTAGCTCACATTCTAGTATTAACTGTTGCCCGTGGTCCTGGGCTTTACTAAAGTAGGGGAGTCGCCTTAAGCATCTTCACTCTTTCTGGGGATTTCTGGTATGACTTCTCCCCTCCCCCCAAGGAAAAAGTTTTTTCTATCCCCCCCACTACCGGGGTCAGTAAATTCAGGCAACTCGCACCGGACTGTTTCAGGATTGGGAGAGGAGATGGGGGAGAAGCAAAAATTTTTTATTTTTTTTTTGTGTTTTGTTTCTCTCTCCCTCTCTCTTCTTATATTCTCCCCTTACTACCATAAGATAGCTCTCGCTACAAAAACACGGAGAGTAGCTCGGTCTCTCCACCCCAGCTAGATTGACCCCCCTCTCACTTTTGGAGTCTCAGTATGACTCTTACGGCACGCTTTTTTGTGCCTTTGATCATACTTTCCGCTTTTTTTTTTGGCAGGACTCCGGAGGTGAGCTTTGGACTCCCAGATCCAAAGGTTACTACTTTTTTGTCAAACCGTTCTCCTCAGTTTGACCCCTTTTTTTGGTTTACTCAATTTTCACAGTTTGATAACATGATTAGTTGCTTTATAATTACAGTAACAATGTTTGTACGGTTCATTTTATTGTGCTTTATTACACTCAAGTCTCGCAGTAATAACAAAGTGTTTAGTTATAGACTTGGCAAGTATTTCTCAACTAAGGTTAATGCTACACTATCATATGTTTCTTTATACTTAGTAGATACACGCAATGCGATTGCGGGTTTGTACTCTTGGTATACAACCTATCTGTCACAGTTTCACATTTCCAAACCCCATGACACAGACAGTGCTAACCACTATCACTATATGTCATCCCTCAGAACTTTTATTTACACTATAAATGGAATTGAAGGTAATTTCCCATAATGCCAATGGCATAAACTCTCCACAAAAAAGGAAAAAGGCCTTCCGTCATTATAAAAGACTGGGTGCCGACATAATATTAGTGCAGGAAACCCACTTCGCTGTATCCAAGCATCCCAAATTTTTTGACAAAACTTATAGGCAATTCTATTTCACAACTTTCGATTCCAAAAAAAGAGGAACTGCCATCTTTATCAAAAATTCAGTTATGTTTGAAACCCATAGTGTCTTCAGAGACCCAGAAAGTCGTTTTTTGATTATTAAGGGCTCTATAGGAGGACGTCTAATCACAATAGCCTCGGTATATGCACCCAATGAAGCTCATGCAACATTTTTCTCAAAGTTTTTTGACACTTTCGATAAATACTCCTCCCCCCATTTGATTGTGGGCGGGGACTTTAATTTAGCTGCTCACTCATCCCTAGATAGAAGCAAAGTAGCACCTTCATCCAAAGCCTTCCCTAAAACTTTAAATCGCATACTACTCACCCACCAACTCATTGACACGTGGCGGGCCCACAACGTGGGTATCAAAAATTACACCTTTTACTCTCACCCTCATGATTGCTCTGCTAGATTAGATTACATCTTCAGCACCCCAATTCTAGTCGCTAATTCATCAAAAGCAGACATCCATTCTTGCCCCTGGTCAGATCACCAGATTGTATCTTTCACCACCTCTAAAATTGGCCTCGCTGACACCCCTCACAAATGGCGCATCAGTGATGCACTACTAACAGATTATCTGAATATCCAACAGCTAACATCCAAAATGGAGGAATATTTTTTTCTTAACTCCTCCCCTGACATTCTTCCCACGTCTCTTTGGGTGGCCCACAAAGCGGTCATGAGAGGCCATCTTATTAAGTTGGCCTCGATTAAAAACAGGAATAAGCTGACTGATATAAAAACAATAACTAGAGACCTAGATAAACTATATCATAAATATAATCAATCCCCCTCCAATGATATATTAAAACATATCCAAGAGAAATGTACGGACCTAGACACTCTACTAACCTCAGATACAGAAAAAGCCCTTAGATGGTCTAAAGCTAGGTTCCTTTTACATAGTAACTCTACCTCCACCATGTTTGCCAGGAAACTAAACCAATCCACAAAACCCCCCCCATACCTATAAACTGAGAATCTCTGCAGGCAACCTAATTTCCCATCCTAAAGAAGTCATGGAGGTCTTTTTGAAATTTTACAAGAAGCTTTTGTCATCTCCACAAAACACACCGAAGCCATCCTCGACGCAATGGCTTGATGAAATCCCGCTTCCCTCCCTATCAACCCAACAAAAAGAGGCCTTGAATGCACCCTGCTCTGAAACAGAAATAGGCAAGATCATAAATTCTTTAAAGACCTCCACAGCCCCCGGTCCCGACGGCTTTTCCTCATCCTACTATAAAAAGTTTGCACCAGTATTAATTCCCCACCTTATGAATTTGTTCAACCACATCCTAAAAGGCAATCAATTCCCCTCTGAAATGCTCCTTGCGAATATGTCTCTCCTTCCAAAACCAAACAAAGATCATTCAACCCCCCAGAACTTCCGTCCGATCTCAGTTATAGACAATGACCTAAAAATTTTCGGCAAAATATTAGCAGACAGATTGGCCTCAGTCATCTCACCCCTTATCCACCCTGATCAATCAGGTTTTATCCCAGACAGGCAAATTACAGATAATATAAGATTAACAACAAACATCATTCAAGATTCCAACCTTCATGCTAGATCCACCCTTCTACTTAGTCTAGATATTCATAAAGCTTTTGATAGCGTTAGTTGGTCCTACTTAAACTCACTACTCCCCAGATATGGTATAGGTGATGAATTTCTACATGGATTTAAAGCATTATACCACGACCCACATACCCGTATCAAGCTCCCCGGCCATAACTCAGAATTTTTCCCATTAAGTAAGGGCACAAGACAAGGCTGCCCCTTATCCCCTCTTCTATTTGCCCTAGCTATCGAGCCCCTTGCTTGTGCCATCCGCAATAACTCCGACATCAAAGGGTACACAAAAGGCTCGAAAGAATTCAAGCTAAGCCTCTACGCGGATGATGTCCTCTTATTCCTCACTGATCCGCTAATTTCGCTACCAATCCTAATCGAGACGTTAGATACGTTTCACGACCTCTCAGGTTTAAGCATAAATCTATCTAAATGTTCTGTCCTCCCAATTAATTGCTCCCCTGATTTGACTGCCTCATTGAAAGAGAAATTTTCCTTTCAGTGGAGTTTGGAATCCTTTCGTTATTTGGGCATTCATATCACCCCGTCCTACAAAACCCTATACCACAAAAATTACCCTAGATTACTTCAAAACATCAGAGACTTACTCAAGTCCTGGTCAGCATCCCATATATCTTTTATGGGTAGGATAGTTGCCACCAAGATGGTTATATTGCCAAAACTACTGTTCTTTAGATCGCTCCCTATCCTGGTACCTAAAAGCACTCTAGACTCTGTACAGAGAGATATAAATAAGTTCATATGGCAAAATAAAAAACCCAGATTTGGTTATGCACTAATGTTTAGACCTCAATCGAAGTGCGGGTTGGGTATTCCCAACCTATGGCTATACTATCTCTCAGCCAGGTATACACAACTCGCACAATGGTATGCACCCTCCAATCATATCCCGTGGCTAGAATTTGAGGAACAGTCTGTCCTTCCGTTCCACCTCCAAGGCCTTCTATGGTCCAAATCTATTAAAACACAAAGAATGGGCAGCCTCAACAGAGTGGTACATCAGGACCTACTATTGTGGCACAGACATAAACATAAATTTAATGTATCCTCAGAACTCCCCCCCCCTAGCTTCCTTCCTGGGGGACCCCCTATTTTCCCCCCCTGACCTACACTCTAACCAATACTCTCTTTGGCAACTCCTCAATCTATCTAACCTTAAAGCATTCACTAAAAACAATACTTTTCGCACATTCTTAGATTTGCAATCAGAATATAAACTTAAAGATACTGATCTCTCAGACTACAATAATATCAAACTATTCTATCAAAAAAACTTTTCTCTTAACCTCCAAACCCCCTTCACAATATTTGAAAAAATGTGTCTTACTTCACCTCGAGAAAGGGGCTTGGTATCTAGAATGTACAGAAACCTAAATGAACACAATTTACCAGACAAAACACGCCAAATGTTGCAATGGGAGTCAGATCTTGATGAATCCCTCTCTACGGAACAATGGGACAGCATGGCAAATAACCTTAGAAAATGCACCAAAACAGCCTCTATTAGGGAATCTGCTATAAAACTTCAACATAGATGGTACCTCACCCCTGACAGAATTAACTCATTCTATCCTGAAATCTCTCCCTTGTGTTTCAGAGGTTGCCCAGACCAGGGCTCCCTCATACACACCTTCTGGGACTGCACACACCTCAGAAATACATGGCAACAACTCAGTATCAAAATAGAACAGATAACAGGTAGAAGAATAGAACTAACACCTAAATTATGTCTCCTTTTTTATCCTATCCCTGACATTCCTATAGCCCACACTAGGTTAATACACACCTTGCTCACATCAATACACTGGGCTATAGCTCTCAACTGGCGTTCCGCTACAGTGCCATGGTCCCAAATTATGGATCGTATGTTGTCCATCAAACTAGCAGAACGTATTCACCACACCTTATATGATTCTATGGACATATACGATCAAAAATGGAAACCGTGGGACCTATCTCTGTTAATTCATTGAATAAAGATGTGAGTCTATTATCTTCCCCCCTTTTTTTTTTTCTCTTTATATATTGCTACTGAATGACCTTTTATACTTACCAGGACCTATTTTTTCTCCTCTTGATTTACTGCTATGTTTATGTTTCACAGATGCTTACTGCTGATATATATATATAAATATGTACATATGTTTTATTTTTTTTGTACCTCTTGCCACTGTACTTCATAACTGTATTGAGACTTATTTTTCAATAAACCGTTTGTAAACAATAAAAACTAGGGCCCAGATTCACGTACATCGGCGCATTATTGGACCGGCGTAGCGCACCACTTTTCCGTTAGACTTGCGCAATCTAGCCGCGTAATCCCGCGATTCACGAAGCTTTTGCGCAAGAGATTGCGCAAGCGTAATGTTTTTTCCTGAGGCGTAAGGAGGAGTAATACAAATTGGGAGGGACGTGGGCGTGTTACATTGAAATGAGCCGTGACCCCATGCAAATGAAGGGCCGGCCGACTCGCGCATGCGCGCGTGAAGGAAACCATGTCAGCTCCGTTGTGCGCATGCTCACAACTCGGGAGCGGCGCAATCAGTGAAATAGGAAATGGACTAGGGCAACGTTGTGAACTACGCAGACAGCATAAATAGACACACACAAACGCACTTCCATTGCAAAAGTACATCCCTTTGTGTCCCTTCCCATTGAATCAAGTGCTTTTGCTCTGTTGTTCGTTAGAGTGTGTTTTGTAGTTGTCAGATTAGTGTTCTGTGTGATCTAGTGCTTGTTGGTAGTTTTGTGAAAGTGAGTTTTGATAAGTGTTTGAGACTGTTTGTTTGATTGATAGATTTCTGAGCGTTTGTTTTCTTGCTTTATTTTTTCCTCTGATTTTTTTGTGACTGTTTCTTGCTGAGTGCTAGTGTGATTTTTGGGTGTTCTTTTTCTCTTTGTGTGTGTTCTTGTCTGATTGGTTGTGCTTGTATTTGTGACAGATTTTTGGTGACTGCTAGTGAGTTTGTTTGGAAGTATGACAGAGAGAAAAAGAAAGCTTAATTTTACAGTGGGGGAAAAAAGAATTCTTGCCCGGGCCATTAGCGAGTATGGGCGTTTTCTCCACGGCCCGCAGAGTGCCACCACCACCCCGGCCAGGAGGAGGGAGATATTGGATATGATCACGGAGCAGGTCAATTCATCGGGGGAGGGGGAGACACGGACCCGGTCTGGGATTGAAAAGAAAATAAATGACCTCCGGCGTGAGGTGAAAAAAAAAATGGCCGCAATAAATGCCCATGCCAGGGGCACAGGAGGAGGCCCACCATGCCGGATTAGATTCACAGCGACGGAGCGTGTGGTGGCCCTGACCTTTCACCGGCATGAAGTGGAGGGCCTGCCAGGCTTTGACACAAGTCCGGTCCCCGCGGTGCCAGGTAAGGTTTTTATTTCTCTCAGGTGTGTAGCATGTGTGGGGGAGGGGGTGAAAGGGAATATGTGGCAAGTGTGTGGATCCTCCAACCTGTGAATGGTTTGTGTCATCCACAGCTGTGCAGGAGGGTGCAGGGCCATCTGGCCTGACCGCTCCAACGCCAGGACAGCAGCCTAATGAGGCCCCCCCAACAAGGCCAGAGTCCACGGAGGAGGAACAAGAGGAGGAGGATGATCATGCGGAGGACGATCATGAGGAGGAGGAGAATCATGAGGAGGAGGAGTCCATGGCAGGCACTGGACAATTGGTTTCTGCGGACTCTTCCCCTCTGGCTGCAAGAAGCCTGCCCTCCCTAAGGGGGAGCCCCCCCCCCTCCTCCCCCAACATGGCTCCCCTCACAAGGGCCTCCCCTTCTCCCCGGCCACAACCATCAGCTGGAGCCAGGAGGTCATCCCAGAGCACCAGGGGGGTGCCCAATCTCCTGCCCGCCAGTCTGAGAAGGAACCTGGCCACCCAGACCCGCCTTCTGGGACAGCTCTGCCAGACTATGGGGCGGGTGGATCAGAGCCTGTCCTCCATCAACGATAGGCTGGGTAACCTGGACTCCCACTCCCGGGCCTCCACAACCTGCCTAAATGACCTGCAAACTACAGCAGCAGGCGTTGGGCAGGATGTGAGGGCCCTTACCCAGGCTATCCAGGGCAACACGGCAACACTTGGTGCTGCCCTGGACAGAATAGCCGTGGCCTTGGAGGGCAGGCCGCCAGGTGGGCAGATCTCAGGGGCTGCTCCTCCTTCCCCGGCTTTTCCCCTCCCCCATGCGTCTCCCCTGAGGGTCCGGGGCCGTGGCCGGGGGCGCCCCAGGCGTGGCTCAGGCAGAGGGCATTAATTTTTTTTTCCCCCTTTTTTTGGTTTGAAAGCATTTTTATTTTTGTTCTCTGCCTTTTTTTTTTCTATGCATTTTTTTTTTTCTATGCATTTTTTTTTTTTGCTGACATTTTTGGAATTTTTTGGGTTGTGAATGATGTTTGAATGTGGGGGTGACATTCCTGCTGGAAAAGGGGTGTCATCCTCAATTTGGGTGGAGAAGGGTTCCCCAGGACCAGGGAGAAGTGATTCCCAGGTCCGTGTGAATGGTGTATGAATGTACAGTGACATAATTGGAGCCTTGACGTGGCGTTACTGCTCACCAGTCTTGCATGGTGGACTGGTGCCAATCCAATTTGATGAGGATGTGGGGTGTGTGTGCTAGGGACCATAGTGGTGTGCATGCATGCATTCTCATTGTGCCATGATTAATGTGTGTGTTTAACGTGCAAAGATGCATAATGTGAGCTGGCATGAGATGGGGTCATGAGATGGGGTTCCAGTTCATATGCAGAGTCACCTTGAAGGGAAAAGACAGGAGGATGTTAGTCATGCATGTGCCACTTGTGAGGTGTGCATCACGGGAGGGGATAGTCATGCCTGACTCCCATGTCACTCACCAACCAGCCAGCTGTCCCCATACATGTTCTGTTCGAAATCTGTGGGGATGGGGCTCTGATTGTATATGTAGCTGTCATGGGTGGTGCCATGTGTTGGGCTGCTGATGTCCTCCTGCAGGGTTGTGGTTAATTCCAGGATGGCATGAGGGGTGAATCTGAAGATGCGAAACACCTCAGAATCACTCATGCCAAAGATGTCTATGCGTGTGTGATATATCAAGTGAAGAGTGAGGGGCTTGTATCAGATAAGAATATTGTATTAGATTAATTTAAATTGTAAATTTTATATAAGCAAATAAAAAAAAAATAAAACATCTCCCGTGCCCTCCTTAGTGCCATCCTCCGTGCCCTCCTCCTTCTTTGTTCATCTAAAGTCAGTAGTATAGCTATGCGCGACGATGCCCCTGGCATGTTGGCATACAGATTGTTGGGCAACACGTGTGACTGCTGAACTCCTCACTAACAGTGTTGCTTTATCTGACAATTAGACTTTTTTTCAAAATTTAGACCAGCTTTTGGGTCCTCTAACTTTAGACAGGACATTTTGCTGTTGCGCACATCGCGTAGCCTGCGAAGCAACTGCGTTTTTTTGTGAATCCTCGTAACTCCCTCATTAGCATATTTGACTAGCAAATCAATGGTGTGTCTAGCGCAGTTTTGCGCGAAGGGAAGCGAAGGTCTAACTCAATTACGCCGGACCAAAAAACGTAGATTTCTGGCGTATATTGTTTTGTGAATCGCGTGCAACTATACGCACGCGCACATTTAGACTTACGCACGCGCAACAGCAGTTGCGCACGCGTAATCGCTTTGTGAATCTGGGCCTAGGTGTTTTGTAGCAGCAAATAGCGGTATAAAACGCCTCACATTTGTCGCCGCACTTCGCGGCTCAGGACGCGCGGTTACAGTGTGAATGCAGCCTTTAAATAAAAGTGATCTCGGTGGCGGATTTGCAACAAGAAGGGCCCCTTCTTCCGCCGCGCTCTGGTAAGCGGTGATCGGATCCTGTCCCCTGAGGGGAAGATGGCCCCCACCCTGCTTTATACTATTTCAGGGCGGAAGCGACGTCAAAACGTTACTTCCGTTACTTCTTAACCCCCCTGCCGGTAAACCCGAGCGCGACTCGGGTTGGATTTTTCAGGTAAATAGCGATATCCACGAGTCGCGCTCGGGGTCAATATGCAGAGCCTGCAGCGCGCGCTGGCTTACCTTGGATCCAGGCGGGGTACTGTACTTACCTTGTCCCTGGATCCAGCGATGCATCCCCGCTGTGTGAGCGAGTGGCGTCCTCCATTCGACTCACACAGTGCCCGCGCGCCGCCGATCTCCGTTCCCTGCGACGTAACGGCGCACGGGGGCGGAGACCGGCGGCAAATTCAAAAAAGTAAACAAACACGTTACATACAGAATACTGTAATCTTATAGATTACAGTACTGTATGTAAAAAGTACACACCCCCCCTGTCCCTAGTGGTCTGCCCAGTGCCCTGCATGTTCTTTTACATAATAAAAACATTTTTTTTGTGCCTGCAAACTGTAGATTGTCCATAGCAACCAAAAGTGTCCCTTTATGTCAAAAGTGATTTTAGAGCAGCTAGAAAACAGCGATAATAAATGATAATCACTTGCAGAATTGAGCGATAGCGATTTGTGGGAAAATTCGTCATAAAAAAATAAAAGTAATGACAGCGACAATTCTGCAACTCAGCAAATTTCAGTGATTTTGATTTGATTACATTAGTGAATAATTTTTATTATAATTACATTATTATTTGTTATAATTATTTATAGTTATTTATTATATTATAATTTTATGATTTTGTGTTTCAAACTTTATCATACCCGGGATGTCTACTAGACTGTGGTTTGGACAAATTTAAGCGAGTTATTCCTAAAAATTGCAGGCCTACAGTATAAAACGCAGAATTTCCATGCAAAATAATTGTACCGCTTTTGGTACGTAATTCCAGACAGAATCATACCGCCAGGGAGGTTAAAGGGACATTTTTTTTTTCAAACTAAATTTTTTATTGCATTTTAGTGTAAATATGAGATCTGAGGCCTTTTTTACAAGGGATGTTTGCACCTACTCCTACCTCTAATCTCCCCAATACCACAATTGGTGAAGGGTGCAGGCAAGACAGTGGAGTTCTTCGCACTCCAAAACAGTGAGTTTGGCATAAACTGTTTATGCTCTGAAAAGTGTACAGTAAGTAGTGTACCTGCAAGAAAAGAATTATGCGTGTCTTAACCCTTAGACCCCTTTCACACTGAGCTGTCATAGCGTCGGCAGTAAAACTCTGCTATTTTTACTGCCGACGCTATGGGCGGATTTGTGGCGCATTTCGGCTGCTAGCGGGGCGCTTTTAACCCCCACTAGCAGCCGAGAAAGGGCTAAAACTGCCTGCTGAAGCAGCGGATTGCAGGCGGTATAGCCGCGCTATACCAGTGATTTCAATGGGCAGCAGCGGTGGAGGAGCGGTAAACACACCTCTCCTTCACCGCTCCAAAGATGCGGCTATCAGGACTTTTTTTACCGTCCTGCTAGCGCAATGCTCCAGTGTGAAAGCCCTCTGGCTTTCACACTGGAGTAAATGTGACATCTGTTTAAGGGCGGATTGCAGGCACTATTTTTAACGCTATAGCGCCTGCAATATGCTCCAGCGTGAAAGGGGTCTTAAAGAGACAGTAGTCCTGGTTAAACTGTAAAGGCGTGCTGTAGCTGTGCAGTGGAGTGACTGTGAAGTTGGGGCGTTCTAAGAAGAAAGAGTACTTTAAAGAGATGAGAGATGATTGGAGGGGTTGTTACCACCAGGACAATCCCCATACATATCTAGACAGACTGGTGCAACTCATTGGAAAAGCACCTACCACTTTAGTATAATCTACCCAATATAAACACTATACATAGATTATTTCTTGTTCAAATCTTTACAGAGCAGATGGAAGAATCTTCTCCTGATAACCACAGCTGCTGCCTGTTAGAATATGCCAGCAGTGGCTGCATCTATTGTCAGCCGCTGTTCAGCTAACATTTTCTGCCTGGCTCCTTTGCAATTTAAGGATGTCAGGTGGAAGGTGGTCCAAAGACTACACACATGAAATATGCCATATGGCAAGGAGACACCTGAAAATCTGTCTATGGAATATTACTATGAAAAAAATAGATTTTTTTAATACAGCTTACCTGTAAAATCTTTTTCTTGGAGTACATCACGGGACACAGAGCAGCATATTCATTACTATATGGGTTATATGGAGTACCTTCAGGTGTGGACACTGGCAATCTCAAACAGGAAGTCCCCTCCCTATATAACCCCCTCCCATAGAGGAAGTACCTCAGTTTTGTAGCAAGCAGTATGCCTCCCAAAATGGTCACCCAAAAGAGGGGTGGGAGCTCTGTGTCCCGTGATGTACTCCAAGAAAAAGATTTTACAGGTAAGCTGTATTAAAAAATCTCTTTTTCTTTCTCGTACATCACGGGACACAGAGCAGCATATTCATTACTATATGGGATGTCCGAAAGCAATGCTTTAATGAGGGGAGGGAGACATCTTCCAAAAAAGGATTTAATTTAGAGGTATACTCAAATACTAGTAAATCCAACTTAGACAAGAAATGTAAATCTCAAATCTAAATCAAGGGAGCCCCCTCAGATCCTGAGGAGCTTGAATCGCGGCCTGTAGTACTGCCTGCCCAAAGGCTGTATCCGCATTCCTTCTTACGTCCAATTGATAAAAATTTTGTAAACGTGTGGACTGACGACCACGTTGCTGCCTTGCATATTCGAGCCATAGAGATCTGATGATGTGCTGCCCAGGAGGTGCCCATGGCCCTGGTAGAATGGGCCTTTACCGACAAAGGAGGAGGCAACCTCTTCAAACCGCAGGCCTGAACGATTAATTGTTTAATCCATCTTGCGATGGTGGATCAAGCAGCTGCCTGACCCATCTTGGGCCCTTCCGGTAAAACGAACACCACATCTGTTTTCCAAACCTTCTCTGTAGCTTTAACCACTTGAGGCCCGGCGTATCGCCGAATGACGGCAACCGCGCGGACCTCAATTTCCAACATGCCGTCATTTGACGGCAGTTGCTTCCTGGTTCCCTGCGCGCGCTCTGGAGCGCGCGTCGGGGAAATTCTGTTGCTGGCCGTGTCCCTTGGACACAGCCAATCACAGATCGCCCTGAACGGCCAATCGGAGTGGCCGTTCAGATGCGATCTGAGGACGAATGAGAGATGATCTCAAATGTAAACAAATGAGATCATCTCTCATCGCCGCTTCTCCCTCCTCACACAGAGACAGCGTGTGAGGAGGGAGAAACTTCTGTGAGTTAAATACAGCGCCCATACAGTGCCATCACAGTGCCACAGTGCCCATACAGTGCCACCACAGTGCCCATACAGTGCCACAGTGCCCATACAGTGCCACCACAGTGCCCATACAGTGCCACCACAGTGCCCATACAGTTGCCACCTGTGCCCATACAGTTGCCACCTGTGCCCATACAGTTGCCACCTGTGCCCATACAGTTGCCACCTGTGCCCATACAGTTGCCACCTGTGCCGCCAATCAGTGCTCACCTGTGCCGCCAATCAGTGCTCACCTGTGCCGCCAATCAGTGCTCACCTGTGCCGCCAATCAGTGCTCACCTGTGCCGCCAATCAGTGCTCACCTGTGCCGCCAATCAGTGCCCACCTGTGTTGTGCCGCCAATCAGTGCCCACCTGTGTTGTGCCGCCAATCAGTGCCCACCTGTGTTGTGCCGCCAATCAGTGCTCACCTGTGCCGCCAATCAGTGCTCACCTGTGCCGCCAATCAGTGCTCACCTGTGCCGCCAATCAGTGCCCACCTGTGCCGCCTCATCAGTGCCACCTCAGTGCCCACCTGTGCAAATCCGTGCCCATCTGCTCCGTCAAAACATGTCAAAAAAATCCTATTCACTAGAGGAGGCATTCCAAATTATTTCTGCGCCCGATGAGAGCAACATGGACCTCTCTCGTTCAAACTCCACTTCCAATTTTTCTTCTGAGTCGGACGTCAACTATGAGCCTGCCCCCAGTAGCGGAACACTGAGTGACTCCGAGGAGGAAGATAGCCGGCCCGCTAAACGAAGGCGTTCTGGTCAGGAGGCAGTGCCATCCACCAGCACCGCAGTGCCTTCCACCAGCACCGCAGTGCCTTCCACAAGCACCGCAGTGCCTTCCACAAGCACCGCAGTGCCTTCCACAAGCACCGCAGTGCCTTTCACCAGCACCGCAGTGCCTCAGCAAGAAAGGCCAAAGACCTATGCCGGCCTTCCCTATGCCCTTCAGAACCCTTTGTGGCTTCCTCCAAATTCCGGGGAAGCCAACATTCCCCCTTTCACGGCCCAGCCAGGAGTCCAAGTGGACACGGAGAATTTTTCCCCGATTGATTTTTTCAACCTGATGTTCACAGAGGACATGCTATCTGAAATTGTGGCCCAGTGCAACCTATTTGCACAACAATTTATTGAAAGAAATCCCACATCCTATCATGCCCGTCCCTTCCAGTGGAGAGACCTTACGGTGGAGGAGTTGAAATTTTTTTTAGGCCTCACATTATGTATGGGACTCAACCCAAAAAATTCTTCACGTGCCTTTTGGTCCAAAAACCCAATTTATCACATGCCAATCTTCTCCAGCATAATGCCCAGATCCCGATACTATGCCATCATGAGATTTCTACATTTTAACGATAACACCCAGTGCCATCCCCGAAATCATCCAAATCACGACAGGCTTTTTAAAATTCGGCCCTTACTGACTTATTTTTCTGAAAAATTCCCCCAATTGTATACCCCGGACCAACACATCTGTGTGGATGAGTCGCTTGTGAAATTCACTGGCAGGCTTCAAATAAAACAATTTATCCCCAGCAAAAGAGCCCGCTATGGCGTGAAGATCTACAAATTGTGTGACCGAGTCACAGGATACTTGTATGCCTTCAGAGTGTACGAAGGCAAGGACACCCAACTGAATCCCCCTAATTGCCCAGACTACTTGGGATCAAGTGGCAAAATTGTTTGGGACCTCATCACCCCTCTATTGGAAAAGGGATACCATCTATACGTGGATAACTTCTATACCTCCCTTCCCCTGTTCCACAACCTGCACCGGAAGAAGACGCCAGCATGTGGCACCATCAGGAATAATCGGAAAGGCTTTCCTCAAAGTCTCATGAATAAGAAGCTGAAAAGTGGAGAATCGGCAAGTCTGCGAAATAAGGAGGTCCTGGCAGTGAAGTGGAAGGACAGAAGGGATGTTTACATGCTATCCACCATCCACAATGACACCGTCGTTGAAACCCGCAGAAGGCGTGGCACCGTCATTCGAAAGCCAACATGCATCCAGGACTATAATTTGTTTATGGGGGGGTCGACTTCAATGACCAGATGCTTGAACCCTATCTTGCTACAAGGCGGACGTACCATTGGTACAAAAAAGTTGCCATTTATTTTTTTCAATTGGCCATATACAACTCATATGTAATTTATCGCAACTCCACCCAAAACCCCAAACGCTTCCTTGGCTACCAAGAGGACCTTATCACTGCCCTTATTTTCCCGAACGGCCCACCCCAAACTATCCGATCTGACGTTTTTAAGTCGTCTCGTCGAGCGTCATTTTCCCGGTAAAATCCCTCCCACAGAAACAGGCCGACGACGTCAAAAAAGATGCAAGGTGTGTTCCAGTCAAGGAATCAGACGAGACACAACTTTCCAGTGTGCCGATTGCCCTTCACAGCCTGGCCTCTGTCTAACTGACTGTTTTCGGATTTACCATACCAAACTAAATTATTAATCCTCCGTTCCTGCCTTCATACACCTTCACACCCCTTATGCCACTGCCTGCTCTGTAACTGACCCCGGCTTGTTTTTTGACCACGATTCTGCCTAACGATTTTGTAATATCTCTGCCTGAACCGGAACTGACCCCGGCTTGTTTTTTGACCATTCTTCTGCCCAACGATTCTGTAATGCCTCTGCCTGATCTGGAACTGACCTCGGACTGTTTGACCATGCCTTTTGCCTGCCCCTTGGACTGATCTTGTACCCTGCTACTGGACTAGTGGGATTTATCACAGGGGTCTCACAAATGTGAGGGGCTTCAGAAAAGTTTTTCTAGATGAAGAAAAACATTTTTTTTGTTTTCTCATCCTAGATTAGGGTCTGGTTGCCCGGAGGCTTCAAAGAGATTTGGGTGGGAGAAGCCTCTACCCCTGTCCCCATTCTGTCCTAAACGAGGCCCTACTTCTGCCTGTTACCTGTCGGACCTATGACATCATGCCTTTGCCGGTTGCATGAACTGACTACTTGTGTATGCCGTTGCTGACCAAGTCCCTGCCTGCTGCCTGGACCAGTGCTATCCTGCTGTGTAGAACTGCGCTACTATTACCACAGGTAATCTTTTGTTTACACTTTGCTCAGCATAATGTATTTTGGGGTGTAATTCTTGGTATGTGCATGCTATGTGTCTCTGGAACACCTGACGTTGTTCCTTGCATGTTGGATCTCTGTATGTGGTCAGGCTGTGTAGAAGTCTCACACATGTGGTATCGTTGTACTCAGAAGGAGTAGCAGAATGTATTTTGGGGTGTAATTTTTGCTATCTAAATGCTATGTGTTGGAAATATCTTAGAAACGGACAACTTTGTGTAAAAAAAATGCGTTTTCATTTTTTTTCCACATTTTCCAAAAACTGCTGAAAACAAATAAACCGTTCAAAAGACTCATTATGCCTCATAGATTATACGTTGGGGTGTTAGCTTTCCAAAATGGGGTCATTTTGTGGGTAATTCCATTGTCCTGGTGTTCCAGGGCCTTCAAAAGTGTAATAGGTAGTCAACTAGTTAGATGTGCAATTTATGCTCCTAAAACCCCTGATGGCGCTTCCTGCATGTTGGGCCTCTGTATGTGGCCAGGCAGTGAAAAAGTCTCACACATGGGGTATCGTTTTACTCAGGAGGAGTAGCGGAATGTATTTTGGGGTGTCATTTGTGGTATGCACATGCCATGTGAGAGAAATAAGCTATTACAATGAACATTTTGAGAACATTTTTAAATAAAAAATAAAAATCTTAATTTTGCAAAGTATTGTGGGAAAAAATTACAACTTCAAATAACTCACCATGCCCATTAATAAATACCTTGGAATGTCTACTTTCTAAAAAGTGGTTATTTGGGGGCATTTATACTTTCCTGGCTTGTTAGGGTCTCAAGAAATGAGATAGGCCTTCAATACATCAGGTGTGATCAGATGTGATATATTTTTATGATTTGCACTATAGTTTGTAGACTCTAAAACTTTCACACAGACCAAATAATTTCCAAAAATTTTGAGTTATTTTTATCAAAGACATGTAGCAGTATAAATTTTGGGCAAAATTTATGAAGAAAAATTAATCATTTGCAAAATTTTATCACAGAAACTAAGAAAAAATCATTTTTTTTCCAAATTTTTGGTCTTTTTTCATTAATAGCGCAAAAAATAAAAAACACAGAGGTGATCAAATACCACCAAAAGAAAGCTCTGTTTGTATGAAAAAAAGGACAAAAAAATCATTTGGATACAGTGTTGCATGACTGAGTAATTGTCATTCAAAGTGGGAGAGCGCTGAAAGCTGAAAATTGCTCTGGGCAGGAGGGGTGTTTAAGTGCCCAGTATGGAAGTGGTTAAGATAGGCCTTTATGGCCCTGAGAATATCCAACGTATGCAGCAACCCCTACTTTCTAGAGGTGGGTTTTGGAAAGAAGGATGGAAGTACCACATCCTGGTTCAGGTGGAAACTGGATATAACCTTTGGTAGAAAGGAAGGATGAGGACGGAAACCCGCCCTATCCTTATGTAAAATGAGATATGGTTCCTTACAAGATAAGGCTGCCAATTCCGATACTCTCCTGGCCGAAACTATGGCGATCAGAAATACCGACTTTCTAGTCAGTAAAACCAAAGGTACCTCAGCCAACGGCTCAAAGGGTTGTCTCTGTAGAGTTGACAGAACAAGATTTAAGTCCCATGGACAAAGTGGTGATTTGACTGGAGGATTAACACGTAAGACTCCCTGTATGAAGGTCTTAACCAGCGAGTGGGCGGCCAGCGGCCTCTGAAACCACACTGATAAGGCTGAAATCTGTCCCTAGATCGTGCTTAATGCCAGGCCTTTATCCACTCCTAGCTGGAGAAAACTTAATACTCTATCAATGGTATACTTGCGGGAAAACCATCTCTTAGACTCACACCAGCCTACGTAGGCCCTCCCAAACCCTGTAACAAATTACCCTGGAGGCCGGCTTTCTAGCCTAATGAGGGTAGGGATTACCTGCCTAGACAGACCTCTACCCCTGAGAATCAGGGATTCAGCCGCCAGGCCGTCAAATTTAGACGCCGTAATGCAGGGTGGAGGATCGGGCCTTGTGAGAGTAGGTCTGGCCATAGAGGAAGAGTCCAAGGGCCTCCCGCTGCCAATTTCAGGACTAGGGAGTACCATGCCCTCCGGTACCAAGCTGGGGCTACCAGGGTAACCGGCCTGTGCTATGATCCTGTGCAACAGGCGGGGTAGTAACTGCAGCGGGGGAAATGCATATAGAAGTTATGATTGATGCCAAGGGCAAACCAACGCATCGGTTCCGCAGGCCATAGGGTCCCTCGTTAGAGACATGAACCTGTCTAGCTTCTTGTTGAATCCTGATGCCATGACATCCACGTCTGGCACTCCCCCCTTCTGGCAGATTGTCTGAAAGACCTGTGGATGCAGAGACCACTCCCCCGGCGACAGGGTTTGGCGACTTAGGAAGTACGCCTGCAGGTTGTCCACCCCGGGAATGAATATCGCCGATATGCAGGGTACATAAACCTCTGCCCACCGAAAAACCAAGCTCATCTCTCTCTGAGTGGCTTGACTCTTGGTTCCCCCTTGGTGGTTCACATATATGCCACCGCTGTGGCATTGTCTGAATGAATTCTCACCGAGGACCCCTGTAATCTGGATGTCTATGCCAGGAGGGCTAGCCGAGCCGCTCCGATCTCCCAGATATTGATGGGCAGCTGCCTCTCCGCCTCTGCCCAAGTTCCTTGGTGAGTGAACTCGATCAAGACCGCTCTCTAGCCTTCCAGACCACTGGGCAGAAAGACTCCCCTTCAGAAGGTTCTGAGGGTTTAACCACCAGCATAGACTCTGCCAGACCTTTAATGACGGCGCCACAGGAAACTCCAAGGCCTTTGCTCCCTTGCTCCAAGCTGCTAGAATTGTTTGGAAGGACGCCACGGCAGGCACTGCTGAGATCTGAACTCAGGATCTCCAGTTTACTAGACAGGCACTTTCACCAACTAAGCCACAGCGCCTCGCTTCTGTAGGACGCGAGTGTGAAGCGTGCGGTATCGCCTCGAACATGGCCATTAGTTTGCCTAGTAATCGCATACATAGGCGAATAGTTGGTTCTCTTTTGCTTAGAACCCATTGAATCAATCTTTTGATAGCCTCGACCTTTACCAGGGGCAGGAACACCCTTTTTCTGTTCTGTGTCTAATCTCATGCCGAGATATTCCAACTGCTTTGTAGGTTGAAATGCTGATTTTTCCCCGGTTTAGGACCCAGCCGAACCTCTCGAGGTACTGAACCATGAGGGCTACTGCGCATTCCAGCCAAGGAAGCGAGTGATCTATGATTAAGAGGTCGTCCAGGTATGCTAGGACCAAGACCCCTTGGATCCTTAGATTGACTAGAATTGGAGCTAGGACCTTCGTGAATACCCGGGGGCCGTAGCCAGCCCGAAGGGGAGCGCCACGAATTGGAAGTGACGCTGTATCACTGCGAAGCGTAAAAAATCTTTGATGTGGCTGAAAGATTGGTACATGAAGGTAACCATCCTTTATGTCTATAGAAGCCAGAAAGTCGTCCTTCTGGAGTGTGGCGGCTGCTGACCGAACGGATTCCATCCGGAAAGAGCGAACCCTTAGGTAAGCATTTAAACCTTTTAGGTCCAAAATTGGTCTGACATCGCCGATGGGCTTTGGTATGACAAACAGATTGGAATAGAAACCTAGCCCCTGTTCTTGGGCTGGTACCTCTACCATTATGCCCTGGTACAGCAGATGATCCAGTGCCGCCCGCATTGAGGCCTTCCTTGTGGAGGAAACTTTAGAAATTCTAATCTGTAGCCTGTGGCCACAGATGATCGGACCCCCTCTGTCGGGGATCGATACCATGGCCTCTTGCCCCCAGAGGCCTGTCCTTGCGATCCATTGTTAAAAGTTTGATCGCGCAGGAGGCCCGATACTGCCTGGAATTTGAGGGCCCCGGAACAGGGGGGAGCTGCCTTTTAAACGCAGGACCCCGGAACTTCTTTTGACTGGTAAAAGGGTACTTTTGCCACTTGAAACAGTCTGAATGTATTTATCCAGATCTTTCCATGGAAGGGAAAACCTGCCAGTAGTCTTTTGCATGGGGCTCGGCCGCCCAGCTCTTCAACCATAAGAGCCTTCTCATATGCACTAAAAATAGTGACAAACGAGACGCCTGCTGGATGGAGTCTTTTATAGCCTCTACCGCAAAGCACAGAGCTCTGGGAATATCCAATAACTCCTCTGCCTATTGGGCCGGGATGTCTTTAAGCATCTGTCTTGTCTGGTCCTTTAACGCCTGACAAACTCCAATTGCAGCCACTGCTGGCTGTACCACTGCTCCTGCCGTAGCAAAGGATGCTTGAAAACGTGTCTCTAAACGTTTATCGACCGGGACCTTAAACATTTGTATGTTTTCCCCCCGGGCCAGTTAATGATTTATTCACACATGAGATGGCTGCGTCCACAGTTGGGAGCGCCCATTTTTTTTAGAAAAATTTCTCTTCCATAGGGTAACTAACAGAAAACCTTCCAGGCGGTCTCCCATCCAGGCACTAACCAGGCCCGACCCTGCTTAGCCTCCGAGATCAGACGAGATCGGGCGCTTTCAGGGATGTGGCCGTAGGCTTTAGGCGGCAGAAAAAGTTCTGCCCGGTTGTCCCAATCCTGGAAAAACCAATTCCTCTAACAGAGGATGGACCGGAAAAGCTGCGTTGCTTAAAGGCGCTTTAAAAGAACCCCAAGAGGATACCGCAGGAACCTGAGGCTCTGGAAATGGCAAATTAAATGCCGAGCGGACCATGTCTGTCAAAGACTGGACCCACAGACTCTCCGTCTGGGAGGCTGAAAACGATTCCTCAGTGGTAGATCCTTCCTCTAGGTTCTGGTCCAACCGATCCTCCTGAAATTCTAATTCCTCCGGAGAGAGAATCTCAGCATCCGAGGATACACCTTTTGGCGATGGGGATCTAGTCCGCTTCTTGCCAGAAATAGAGCCAGCGATCATAGCTGTTAACTTTTTTCTCTAGCCCCCCTAGGGTGACGGCTAGCATCTCCTCTGTGATAACACAGGGTTGGGCCGATCTGGGCCAGCCTCAGCACCAGACCCCCTTAATGGCTTATCCAAGGTGACCCCTATAGGAATAACCTGTGGGGAAAGTATTGGCATATCATCAGAACCAGAGGAGGAACCCCTTTGTCTTTGCCCTCTTTTTTTTTTTTTGTGTTTTGATCCTGAACCCTTGGAAGCCATAATACAAAACCGAGGGACTCCGCCTACAACAACAGACTGTTATAGCTAGGAGTACAAAAAATAAGGTTTAGGGGACAATAGGATCACTAATGCCCAAAAACTGTGGGGCTCAGTATGTTTTCCTTTATAATATTATTGTCTTTCACAACATACAGCCCCACCCCCGACATGTTTGCCAGCATTCAACCTCTTGCCAAGGGGATTTTTGGCTTAACAAAAAGCATTGGAGCTGACTCCAGCATGTAGTACCCCTTCTCGCCACCGGGAGTCACTGTGCTGCCAGCTCTGCGTCCTCTCTCTTCCAGCTTTGAACTGAGCTAAGATCGCGCCTGCTGTGTATAACAGCAATTGAAGGCACGCCCACTCTGCACTGCAGTCACGCTCCCCGCCCCCCCCCCTCCCGAACGGCGCAAAAACTTTTCTATATGCATGCGCGACTGTCGGGGGAGGAGAGCCCAGGAGGAGACGCACTCTGGAGCCCAGGAATGCAGGCTGGAGGACGCATCAGGCGGCAGATTTGAATCCCGGCTAGGTAAGGCTAAAAACGGGCCCCTAAGGAGTCCCTTTAGCCTAGAGACAGATCTGTCTTTTTTTTTTTTTTAAAAGATCTTCAACCAGCGAGCAGCAGGTAGCTAGCAAACATACATAGATAGGTAGGGGGATCAAGTGATGGGGGGGGAACATTTCAGGGCATCCTGTCCATCAGACATAGTGACCATGGTGCCAATGCAGAGCATACTCAGGCTACCCCCCTTCAGATCTCCCCTGGAGAGCCTGCTGTCGAACCAAGTCCCGCAGGCTCCCCTCTTACCTGCTCCATGCCGCAGGACGTTTGCAAAACGGTCCAATCTTCTCCCATCTCCGTGGGTAGCGTAGTAGACCTTCAGGCACTGGGGTCCTGGAAGGAACCGCTGTCCTGGACCTATACAGCACCCTGGCAAACAGGATCTTTTGGTTTAGAAAAAACTCCAAGTCCTGGGCCCAGGGTCCAGCCCTCTAGAGAGGAGCATTATAGGCAAAACCCCACGGTTTGGGGCCCGGGTACTGTCCACTTTGGCACTGAGGCTCCTTGGACAGATACGGTTAGCCCGCCTTAATCCCAAGGATGTGGAGGCAAAGCTATTCCGTGACCAACACCTAAGACACTGGCGAAAAAACTGAGGTACTTCCTCTATGGGAGGGGGTTATATAGGGAGGGGACTTCCTGTTTGAGATTGCCAGTGTCCACACCTGAAGGTACTCCATATAACCCATATAGTAATGAATATGCTGCTCTGTGTCCCGTGATGTACGAGAAAGAAATAAGTCACACCAATCATGTACAGTGAAACGTCAGATTGCGCGTAACGCGGTTAACGAGCGTTTCACAATACAAGATTTAAAAAAATAATCCTGACTCGGTTTGCGAGTGCTGTCTCACAAAACGAGCAGGTACCGCATTTGGCCAGAGGTGGGGGGGCTCCGGAGCCGATCTGAGCCGTTCAGAAATACTCGGAAATACTCTGTTCCTGAGCCTTTCTGAGGGTTTCCAAGCTCAGCCAAACTGTCCCAGAGTATTTCCAAGGCTCTCTGGTGCCCCCCACCTCTGGACACATACGGTATTGCATGCCATAGAAGTCAATGCGGAACAAATTATTTTCTTTTCCATTGACTTCTATGGGGAAACTCACTTGATATGTGAGTGCTTTGGATTACAAGAATTCTCCTGGAACGGATTATGCTCGCAATCCAAGGTTCCAATGTACATATAAAGACACCAAATGAATAATGCATAACAAAAAAGAAAAAAAAATCCTCCATGTACATATTCTGTTCTAAAAGAAATAACAATATGTTTTGTTTCTATCTTCAGTATAGCTAAAATAATGTTTTTGCCAAGCTGTAGATGCTAATAATGATTATAAGAACAAAAAACTGATGAGGTTATAAGAGATATGCGAGTTTAATTGTTTTTGGCTATACATGATATTGGCTGCTTCTGCTAAAGATTACTAAAGAGTACTATTAGAGCAGAAAGAACAGCATAGTCTCAGAGGATGGGTGGGGATTTTTATCATGCTACAACATTCAGACAGCCAGTGTATTTGATTTTTTTTTAGCTTTTATATTTTTACAAACAGAACTCTTGCCCTAATCATTTACTTATTAACACTTGGGAAAGCTCAGCATAAACCACACTGATTTGATAGGTTAGATCCATAGGTGTGCACGGCCTATTGCATTAGGGTGTGCACTTCATAGCTCAAAAACGTGGTACCGATCACTTACTTTGTTTATTCACAAAGGGAAGTGGCCGGTAAATTATATATTTACTGGCCCCTTCCCACACTCCTTTTCAAACTTCCCCTGTGTGTTCCAGCAGCAGCCTTTGGGAGAGAAGAGGAATAAGCCAGGGCAGCAGGGGCATTCTGCACTGCACAAGGTGATTAGGGTGTGCGCAGGCACACCTGGCACACTTTGTGCGCACGCTTATGGTCAGATCCTAGAATGTCCTGTATCAAGTGACACTAAATGATATCCAAAAATAATCCATACACATCCACTACTTAATGGTCCTGTATACTATTCTTCATTAAATTGTTTCTTCCAGTGTTTTTGCCTCCGTGTAATGTCCTCTGTAAGCTTCCAAACCTCTACTTTTCCTTCTCACTTCCTTTTGTTTGGAACGACCATTGCAAACAGTAAGGTACAGTACAGGTGCAGTTCAGGTCAGTAGTGTATTTAGGATTTGTGCTGCCCTAGGCCTGACTAAACTCGTGCACCCCCTAATTTAACCTGACAACAGGTGGGTCCAAAACAAAAAAATAATTGAAGAGCATACAACTGTACAATATACATATATACCTATACATTTAAGGCATCAATACAATCTTTCTGGGTAATATATATACAACCTCTAAGGTTGGGATTCAGGCTGCCCGAACGCAAAGCCTCCATCCTTCTCCAAAGAGTTCTGAAATTCAAGTGCTGAAAGAAACTCTCTATGCAAGAAATATGTGAACACTACTCCGGGTACTGTTATCTTGCAAAGCAAGGGTGCAGAGCACTGCCCCCAGCGGTCAGTGCGCTGGTACTGCAGCAGTCCAAAAAAAAAAAAATCCTGAGATGAAATAGCAGTGGAAAAAAAAATAGTTCTTTCCCATGCGGAGTCTTCCGTTATTAAAAGATAAGTTGGCACTTACTCTAACTGACTGAACCAAAACCCCTCCCAAGAGTGCTTCACACAAATGTCCGTGTGGATCTAGAAAATGTATGTATCGGCCTAAACTGAGGAAATTTAAAAAAAATGTATGTATTTTTGGGGGATATTTATTATAGCAAAATTTAAAAATATATATATATATATATTTTTTTTAAATTGGCGCTTTATAGCGCCAATTTAAATTGGCGCTTTATAGCGCAAAAAATAAAAACCACAGAGGTGCTCAAATACCACCAAAAGAAAGCTCTTTTTGTGGGAAAAAAAGGACGCCAATTTTGTTTGGGAGCCACGTTGCACCACCGCGTCAGTTATAGCGACACAGTGCCGAATCGCAAAAAGTAGCCGTGTCATTGACCGGCAAAATGGTCCGGGGCTGAAATGGTTAAGAAGATTCAAAAGCAGGTTAAAGGCACACAAGTAGATGCCTATACACAGAAAGAGGAGTTTCAAAAATCCCATTTAATTTATTCAGAAATGTGTTCGTTTAAGTGACCTGAGGCGGCGTACACACGACCAAGAAACTCGTCGGCGAAACACATAGTTTTCCCCGTCGAGTTCCTTGTTCAGCAGTCAAAAAAAATCGGCGAGCCAAATTTTCCCATTGCCCATCGAGGAAATAGAGAACATGCTCTCTTTTTGGCTCGACGAGTTCCTCGATGGGTTTCTCGGTGAAAAGTGTACACACGACCGATTTCCTCGGCAAAATACGTCTCCTATCGAGTTTCTTGCTGAATTCTGCCGAGGAAACCGGTCGTGTGTACGCGGCCTCACTGACTATATTATTTGGTTTCTACTGTTATGTCTCCAAGTTAAACATTTGGTAATAATTATAAATCAAGACACTAAAATAAGATAAACCTAGGTTAAAGTGTTTAAAATGTTCTGAAGAAAGCGTCATCCGTTTTCAATTGCACTGTAGAGTTTCCCAGTGTTCACTTGGTTATCCATAGCCAGAGCAATGGTCATTAGCCAGCAGTGAGCATTTTGGAATCCTTAACATGGAGCAGATCTCTTGGTAAACTGAAAATAAACATAGTGCTGAAAGAGGAAATACATTTTTTTTGGTCATTAAAGAAGTTGGAGCTGGCTGGACTTAAAACACAATTACTCAGTTTGGCCTTCAGTATCTAAGATTTCAGGCCATTTGGCCAAATGATCTGTGTACTTTTACATTTTGTTTTCATTGTGTTATTTTTTATTTTTTGCTATTGCAATAACACTTGAACCTTCTTAATATAAGCAATGAGTATTACAAACACATTTTGCAATACATGTGATTGAAAAAAAGAAAAAGAAAATGGAGGTAATTTTAAAACAAGACTGAACACAGGGCAATAACATCATTAAAAATATGCAGCTTATTCCCTGTACACACGATCGGATATCTGATGGAATCTAATCTGATAGATTTTTTCGTTGGATATCTGATGAAGCTGACTTTCATCAGTCTTGCCTACACACCATCAGTCAAAAATCCGACCGTGTCCAACGTGGTGATGTAAAACACTACGACATGCTGAGAAAAATGAAGTTCAATGCTTCCGAGCATGTGTTGACTTGATTCTGAGCATGCGTGGATTTTTGACCGATGGAGTTCCACACAGACGATCGTTTTTTACTATTGTTTTTTTATCCATAGGAAAAATTTAAAACATGTTCTATTTTTTTTTCACCGATGGGAAAACAAACCGATCAGTTTGTCCAATGAAAACGGTCCATCTGTCCGTTTTCATCAGACAAACTGATCGTGTGTACAGGGCTTTAGCGTGTTATTTACTTTGAAAGATAGTAATAAAAACAAATGTTTAAAAATCACTTTTTTCCACGAGGACCAAAAGCTTGCTCCATATGTACTGACAAAAGTAGATATAAGCACAATTACTAAAATCGTAGTTAAAGTGTTAGTTCACCTTCATAGACCTTTACAGAAAAAATGTAAAGGGTTAACTAACACTGCACACTGTGTCCCAGTTGGGGGGGGGCAAGTCAGGGTTCCTTTTCAGGTACCAGGAATGGACTTACTGACTTTAACAATCATTGCCAATCATGGGCTTTAACCACTTGCTTACTGGGCACATACACCCCCCTCCTGCCCAGGTGAAATTTCAGCTTCTGGCACTGCGCGGTCGTGCGACGTGGCTCCCAAACAAAATTGACGTCCTCTTTTCCCCACAAGTAGAGCTTTCTTTTGGTGGTATTTGATCGCCTGTGCGGTTTTTATTTTTTGCGCTATAAACAAAAAAGAGCGACAATTTTTAAGAAAAATACAATATGTTTTACTTGTTGCTATAATAAATATCGAAATTTAAAAAAAAAAAACACTTTTTTTTTTTAAGTTTAGGGCGATACGTATTCTTCTACATATTTTTGGTAAAAAAAAACAAAAAAAAATCGCAATAAGCGACTGGTTTGCGCAAAAGTTATAGCGCTTACAAAATAGGGGAGAGAATTATTATTTTTTATTATTATTTTTTTACTAGAAATGGCGGCGATCTGCGATTTTTATTGGTACTGCGACGTTATGGCGGACACATCGGACACTTTTGACACATTTTTGGCGCCATTTACATTTATACTGCGATCAGTGCTATAAATATGCACTAATTACAGTATAAATGTGACTGGCATTGAAGGTGTTAACACTAGGGGGTGAGGAAGGGGTTAAATGTGTATCCTAGGTGTGTTCTAACTGTGGGGGGAGGGGGGGTGACTGGGGGGGAGACGTGACCGATCTGTGTCCCTATGTACAAGGAACACGGATCGGGCTCCTCCTCTCCAGAGACAGGACACTGTCTCTGTGTAAAACGGCAATGAGAGATGATCTATGAGATCATCTCTCATTCGCCCACAGATCGCATCGCAAACGGCCACTCTGACTGGCCGTTCGCCGCGATCTGTGATTGGCCGCTCTACAGCACGCGCTGGGAACGCCCAAAGGGTCGGCCGTCAAAGACGGCATGTTGGATATCCAGACCCGCGCTGTTGCCGTCATTTGACGGTAGCGCGGGTCTGAAGTAGTTAAGGAAACTTGCTAACTCTGGAGTATTTGTGTGAATGTACTCTTGCTTTTATTGGATTACCTTAGGGACTTTGCTGCTACTCAGGTACCAATCCACATTGTGCACTAGAACTCTTCTGTACAGGGTTGTGTGAGAAGTTTCTTTGCACAGACTATTCCTGTATGTTTGCATTACTTCAGTAAAGACTGTTTGTCTTCCTTTAAATGGTCTGAAGTCTCTCTCCATGCAATGCATTGCATAGCATATCTAAAGAGCAGAGCTTGTAACAAGGGGACTATGCGTTAGAGGAGATACAACACATTTTAGTCCCGCATGTAGTTTGCTGTCTAGTACAGGCTATAGTGCGATTTCTAGGAACAACCATTCATGAGTCATTGCTTAATGTAACCAACTAGCCAGGGAATGGGTCACTTGACGTAGGGTGACTGGTAGTGAAGGGTGTTACCGTGTTTCCCCAAAAATAAGCCCGGGTCTTATATTAATTCTGACAACAAAAGACACAGTAGGGCTTATTTTCGGGGTAGGTCTTATAATGCCATGTGCTGTGTCTTTCCTTACCTGCCTGTCACGAATCCCGTGTGTAAAAGTACTTGCAGAATGTTGGTATCACACAATGCAAAACTGCTGCATGCTGAAATGTAGTGCTACATACCATTTTATATTGCCTGTGACACACCAGAGGTCTGCAGAGGAAGGGGGGCCCCGAGTTCCCCCGCTGACATCTTGGAGAGGGAGAGATTAGCTGAGTGCAGTTCCTCACTTGCTTTGCCTGCCAGAGCTCTGCACAGGGATGGGGGCCGAAATCTCGGAGATGGGGAGATTACCGTAGAGATTACCGGAGTGCAGCTCCTCACTTGCTTTGCCTACTCCGGGAGAATATACTGACCCCACTGCCGGATTTACAATAAGCGCTTGTTTTAAACTTTCATCATGTGAGTGTAAAACTTTTTTTCATTAAATAGTACCTTTTTACATCACAGTATCACGCTATGTGTACTTTTATTCCTCCTTTTTTAAACTCTGCGCAATTTCTGATGTTCATCATCATTGCGTGAGATTTCTATTAGTACCACTCAACTGGCCCTGTATGAAGACGTCTCCAAGATATCCCAGGAAATATATCGTTTGCCCATCATCGGAGAAAATGGGGAGCCTTGGTATCTTTTTAAGCCTGTATGACCTGATGAGTGTACACTCAACCAGGTCTCAACTTCTGGTAAGCTCAATTACAATTTTTTTCTTGGTGACGGATCATCTATCAATTATTGATGTTTTTCCCTCCCATCTGGTGAATTGAAGTGTGTCATGGACTTGAGTTTATCTTATTAATTGACATTGCTGTTTACCCACTAATTGACTTATTCACTGGGTTCATTTATCTTTTTTTGTTTACGAAAGCTTTATTGAAAGATTAAATCATAACAGAAGTGCATTACTTACAGAATATATTATGCAATATGGCATGGCAATGTACAGGAATTACAAACAGCAGATCATTTGATTGGTAATAAGTAATGTAAGGAGTACAGTAGCGTGAAGACTACAGATAGGGAGATTAATAGGCATGGGGGGGGGGGGGGGGGAGTCTCTTAGTGGAGGTTATTCTAGTGGGAGAGACCAGTATACCCATTTTTTGTCAAAGGATTGCATAGTATCAGAAAGCGTATGATGGATCCTTTCAGTGAGTCTGATGGACTCCATTCTGGAAAGGACTTGGGACCACAGCAGGTTATGCGATCTCCAGTTCAAGGCTATCATCCATTGGATAGCACCTATTAATGAGTGAAGAAGTTTATTACAGGGCCGAGGGATATTTGGAGTGTCTGCAAATAAGATACATACTTGTGGTGAGAGGGCAATCTTGCATTTTGAAGAAGATTCAAGTCTATTTATAACAGCCTGCCATATAGGTTGCAGAAATGTACAGCTCCAAAATATGTGGAGGTAATTGCCTTCTTCGGGACATCCCCTAAAGCAGGAGGGAGAGACAGATGGATGGATAGAATGTGTGGATTTTAGTGGGGGTCATATACCATCTAGTGAACAATTTCAGCGGGGATTCTCTAAAGGCAGTGGCTATGTTGTTTTTACGCAAGTTATCCAGCATCTTGTACCAAGATTCTATGGGAAAGATACAGTCTAAATCTTTTTCCCAGTGGAGCATGGGGGAAGTTTTCGGAGGTTGTTGGGAATTATTTAAAAATTTGTATAATTGAGAGATAAGTCCTCTATCTCTGGGAGAGGTGATGCAAATTTGTTCAAAAGGAGTGCTAGGAGTAGAGAGTTCAATAGAGTAGTGTGTAGTATAGAAGTCATGTATCAAGTTGTAATGAGAAATTTCAGAATCTGGCAGTTTAAATTTGGCTTGAATCATAGGAAAGGAGGGAAACTTGTGATTTATCATCAAGGATTTAAGAGTAATCAGTTTGTTTCTTATCCAGTAATGATAGAACGTCACATTGGTATCGAAATAAGAGAACCTGGGATCTCCTAAATATGAGGCCAGTGGGGGGGTTGCAGATGATATGATGTATGAATTATTAATTTTGTTCCATAATTGTAAGATGTGGTTTATAATCATATTATTCTTGATAATATTTTGTTGGGGTTTCAGGCTGGACCAAAGAATGCATTTAGGAATTAATGGGGAGATCGAAGAGGATTCAAATTTAAGCCAGGGAATGTTGGTGTCTGTGGAGTGCCATTGCGCAATGTGGGTAAGTCTGGCCGCCAGAAAATAGGCCCAGAGATGGGGTAGTCCTAGGCCACCTTTGTTTTGAGATTCATACATAAGGACATAACTGCATCTAGGTTTTTTGTTATTCCAGATAAATGTATTTATTTCCCTTTGGAGGGCTTCAATGCGAGTCTTTGGAACATTAATAGGGAGTGCTCTAAAGTAGAAAAGGAGCTTAGGAAGGATAGTCATTTTGAAGGCACAGATCCTTCCCAGAAATGATATATGGTACGGAGACCAGGATTTGAGCAGCGATCTAATTTGCGTAAAGAGAGGTAGGTAATTAGCATTGTACAAAAGTTTGTGGGAGGGAGTGATATGAACGCCTAGGTATTTGAATGATGTAATGGACCACTTGAAGTGAAAGTTTTTTTGTAGTGAATATAGTAAGTTAGGTGGAATATTTATAGGTAAAGCAGAGCTTTTAATGGTGTTAATGTATAGACCTGAGAGTTTGTGGAATGAGTTAAGTTCAGAGAGAAGAATGGGGAGTGAGAGTAAGGGGTCGGTTAGGAAAAGTAGGGCATCATCCGCATATAAGCTAATTTTGAATTGGTCTGGGCCTTTCTGGTATCCTTTTAATATTGGTATTTTGTTTAATGGCTAAAGCCAGGGGTTCTATAGCTAGAGCAAATAATAGAGGTGAAAGGGGGCAACCCTGCCTGGTACCTCTGCTGAGGGAGAAAAATTCAGAGTTACTGCCCGGGATTTTAATTCTGGTTTGAGGGGAGTGATACAGCGCATTGAAGCCATGGATAAATCTGTCTGATATACCAAATTTGGGGAGAAGGTGATTAAGGTATGCCCAATTAACACTGTCGAATGCCTTGTGAATATCAAGGCCTAGGAGGCAGATAGGGCGGGAGTTAAGATTGGCATCTTGTATTATATTGGTGACCAGTCTGATATTGTCGGTCAGTTGTCTACCAGGGATAAATCCAGATTGATCAGTACTAACAAGTGAAGTAATCACTGAGGCTAGTCTGTTTGCCAAAAGTCTCCCAAACAATTTAATGTCATTGTTGAGGACAGAGATGGGGCGGAAGTTCTGAGGCAGGGAATGATCTTTGTGGGGTTTCAGAATCGGGGATAGATTCGCCAATAGCATCTCTTCCGGAAATTGGCCTCCCAATAAGACATAATTGAATAATTTGGTAAGACTAGAAACTAGTAGGGGGGCAAATTTTTTGTAATAGATTGAAGAGAAACCGTCAGGGCCTGGGGCTGTAGAGGTTTTAAGGTCTTTGATAATGTTCAAAATTTCTAATTCTGTGCATGGTTCATTTAGGGAAGATATTTGCTGTTCTGAAAGGGTGGGGAGGTTAAGGTTGTTAAGCCAAACTAAAGAAGAAGGGTGGGGGTGTGTTTGAGGACCCGATAAGAGATCCTTATAGAAGGAAGTAAAGATGTCCAGGACATCTTGTGGGTGGGATACTATATTGCCTTTATGGTTACGGAGTTTATAAATGTGAGGGGGTTTGGAGTCAGAGTTCAATTTCCTAGCAAACATTGTTGAGGCCGAGCTTCCGTGTAACAGAAACTTAGCTTTAGAGAACCTTAGAGTTTTCTCAGTATCTTCTGATAATAAAGTGTCGAGCTCTTGGCGTTTTGACCGAATACGAGCAGTTAATTCAGGGGAGAGTGAGTGGTTTAGGTTATTATACAGATCGTGTAGTTCCTTCGTTAGACATTTGATGTCAGCTAATTTAGCTTTTTTTCTAGCTGCAGCGATATTGATGAAATGGCCTCTCAAAACTGCCTTATGGGCAGCCCAGATCGAAGAGGGGGAAGAATCATTGGGCCTATTATCTGCAAAGTAGTCTTCAAGATGTGAGTATATTTTTTGAAAGGTGGAGGGATCAGAGAGGAGAGAATCATTGAGTCTCCAACTGAATGTAGTTGGGGTTAGGCCTATATGGGAAGTTTCAAAACACACCATGTCATGATCGGACCATGGACATGGGTGTATCGAGGCAGAGGAGGAGTTTGCCAGCAAAATAGGCTTGCAAAATACATAATCCAGTCTGGCATAACAGTCGTGGGGGTGGGAGTAGTGGGTGTATTCTTTTGTAACGACATTATGTGCTCTCCACGAGTCAATTAGCTGAAATTAACCTAGAGAGCGGTTAATTGATTTGGAAAATGCTTTGGAGGAGGGAACTATTCTGCTCCTGTCAAGTGCAGGATGGGCTGCTAGATTAAAGTCGCCTCCGATAATCATATGTGGAGAATTAAATTGGTCAAGGGTGTTAAAAAACTTGTTGAAAAAAGTGGAATGTGCGTTATTTGGGGCATACACAGAAGCCAAGGTAAGGGAGCGTCTATTTATACAACCTTTCAGGATGATGAAGCGGCTGTCTACGTCTTTATAAATATCAGACAGCTCAAAAACAATCGAGTTACGGATGAATATGGCAACCCCTCTGGATTTGTTGGGAAAAGTTGTGTAGTGTACTTGACTAAAGGATTTATCAAAATATATTGGGTGGTTAGTTGAAGAGAAGTGAGTCTCTTGTAGCAAAATGATGTCGGCACCTAATCTTTTATAGTGTTTAAAAGCTTTTTTACGCTTGTTGGGCGAGTTGAAACTCTGTACGTTGTGTGAGAATATCTTAAGACCCATTGTAAAATTTTGATGGTGAGCTAGGTGAGGAAGGTAGGAGGAGTGACGGTCTAACAGGAGCTATCAAGTAGCACATTAGGTGTATAAGCAATAGAGGATGATTACGTGGTCGGGCAAGAAGATAGAAAAGAATATGGATAATAACTATGTCATGCCTATGCTTGAGAGAGTTCAAAGTGTCAGGATAATCTGTCATTGCTTCTGTCATGAGTAAACATACCTTATGAAAGAAAGAAAATCTTTTGATAAACATGTCAATAATAGCCAACAGGGCTAAAATCTGCTTGAAAAAAATCGTAGAAAAAAGGGGGCTTAGGGACAGGAGGACCCATAGCCACAGAGTTACATACCGAGGACAATAAAGTCCTGAATCCATCTCTGGAACGCGACCAGCCATCCAAACAGGGAAGGCGGTGGATCACAGGGGTGGATTGGGGAACAAACTAGCGACGGCGGACACGTCAGGCATCTTGTAAGTTTCTATAGGTGCACTGCAAAATATAACTTAGTATATGGTTAACATTTTCAAAACAACCAGGTAGAACAAAAGTGTTGTAGGTATATAAACGGGCACACTCAAATAATAAACAGTTCATGAGAGATATCAGAACAGAATGAAGTAAACAATCCCATGAGTGGGGGACGAGAAGAAAAAAAAAAAGGGAAAAACAAAACCAGCACAGATAAGTTTGGTGAAGGATGGCATCCAGGCAGTCACAGTTATGGGAATCAGCACCCTCAAAAATAAGCTTCACTGGATGTGGGAGGGAAGAAAAAAAAAAAAAAAAAGGTTGAATAGAGCTCCCTCTCCCCTCTTTCCTGGTTGTCTATTTTCCCCAGTAGCTAACTGGAATCAGACAAACAAGCCGTTGAAGAAATTTTGGATCAAGAGGTTTGGGGAAAGAAAAAAAAAAAGTCAAAGCAGAATTCTGTAGGAGCCCCTACTGAAGATTTAGGAGAATCAGGGAGCCAGGTGATTATGGAACGGATGCATCACTCTCAAAGGTTCGCGTTGAAGACGTCTGGATGAAGGGGTGGACCAAATAGGTGACGATCTAGGGGTAGAAGGGAGATGACGAGGTGTGGGTTGTTCAAGTAGACCTAATTTAACGAGAAGATCTTTGCCTTCTATGATGTTGTACACAGTATAGGTAGAACCGTTGTGAATGATGGAAAGCTTGAAAGGGAAGCCCCAGCGGTATTTAATTCTAGCTGCTTGGAGGATATTGGTGACCTCTTTCATTCTACGTCTCCGATCCAGAGTGGCAGGGGAGATATCTGGGTAAATTTGCAGCTTGGTGCCATCAAGCTCTATAGTTGGCGTGTTTCTGGAGGCTCTCATTATATCTTCTTTGGTGATGAAATCTTTCATACACATTATAATGTCTCTTGGTGGTTTATCTGGCGTAGGTTTGGGTCGTAGAGCTCTATGAATCCTGTCGCAAGCAAAGGCAGATGGGGGCTTATCAGGAACAAGGTTATGGAACAACTTGGTGATAGCTTGATTTAGATCGGTGACAGATTCAGGGACACCACGTACCCTAATGTTGTTTCTCCTGTTTCTGTTGTCTAAGTCCTCTATGTGGGCTTGCATAAAGGAGAAACTGTCAGCCAAAGTCTCGTAATCTTTGCGGAGGTCATTATGGGCTAAAGATAGTTCGTCGTGCTTGGCCTCGAGAATGTCTGTACGGCCTCCTATGCTGGCGATCTCCTGGGATAAGGCGTTGGTGGTTTTGTGCAATTCTGTTTCAAGCTTGCTAACCAGTTTTTCATAAATTGCTGTCAGACTGTCATCCAAATCAGCTTTAGTAAGGGGGAGAGCTTGATTATTATTTCTTGATGAAGTGGCATGAGCCTGTGTGGAACCTTTGGAGGCTGTATGTGGAGTTGCTCCGTTGTGGGACATATTTGTAGTATTAGTGGAGTGCTCTAGATTCAAGAGATAGTTAGTAAGAGAGTGTGGAGAGCGGGTGTTACACCCGTCTGTCTTTTTCTTTCCTGGCATGCACCGAGATGTTAGTCAGGGGTATTGAAGTATTTTGTGCAAGGATTGGAGTAGAGTTAACCCCTGAGTTCTGGCCTGGAAAGTCTGGTCAAAAATGGATCATAGTATCAGACCAGACACCGCGTCGCACCGAGCATGCGTCCCCAGATTAAAGCTACTGATTAGATCATTTGATTAAACCGTTATCCAGGAAAGGTTGGTGAAAGTCATGGGGGGGGTGATTGTTGGAAGTGCGTCAAGGGGATAGGTATAGGGAGGTATTGAGGAGCTGGGATTAAAGCTGATAAGTGGGGAGACTGCTGATGCAAAATGAAGCTTCTCTGGAGAGCCCCTGGTATAGGGTCGTCATACACAGTCCCAGCGTTACCCCAAAACACCTCCTCAGTGAAGCAGGGTCAGACCAGAAGGGCTCCAGGCGATGGGGCTATACACCTACTGAGGCCTATGCACAGCTAGCAGACCGGGCCAAATAATAACAACTGGGCCTCTGTTGTGTAGATTTAAGGGGTAGGACGGCTGGCTCACAGTATGCACCAGGAGAGAGGAATCACAACTGAAGGATGTCTGGAGAGGGGTCCTTGTCCCTGTGCCAACAGCAGCCCCCGGGTTATATTGTGCTATCAGGCCCCAAGATGGAGGGGGGAGTGTGTGTGGGGGGGCCAGACCACCTCTGGCTCAGGCGCAGAAATGTAGCAGGAGTGGGGAGAGGATATGGTCGAGGGCCTGCACCCTGAGGGTCTCTGGTGGGTGGAAGCACTCCCCGCTAAGGGATATCGTACCTGAGTCCAGGGCTGTAGTGTCACTCAAGGCCCAAGATGGCGGCGGGACCTCATCCACTATGATCCGTCCCAGGTCCGGGTACGGGGGCCGCAGCAGGCTCCGGGAGACGGCGTGGGTCAGGGATCGCACCCAGAAGATCCCCGGACGGGGGAGGCAGCCTTAGTTCGGTGACTACAGCACTCGGGGTCCGGGATGGTGCGGCACCTAGGCCCCAAGATGGCAGCGGGCCCTCCGTGAGAACTGCCACCCACAGGCCGGAATCCAGGGATCGCTGGAGCGCGGGGACCCGGCGCTGGTGTTGTGCCTCTCCCGAGGGGACTCCGGTAAGGGGATGCAGCCCCAGTCAGAGGCGGTGGAACCCGAGGCCGAGGATGCTGCGCCGCGTAGGCCCCAAGATGGCGGCGGGATCTCTGGGAGATGAGTCTGCTCCGGCTGGAGCACCAGTTCCAAGGACGATCCGAATCGAAATTCAAGGTAGGGAGCGACTGTAGGGCTGCCCCCAAGAGCTGGATAAGGATTGACGGGGTTGAAGGGCAAAATAGGCCGCCGATGGGTGAGGATTGCTCAGTGCCAGCAGAGCTCCATAGAAAAACGTCCGTCCTTGCTCGCGTCCGGCCATGCCCCCCCCGGGTTCATTTATCTTTAGCGCCACACTTTATTTTTTCTTGCTATTATTTAACAAAATTGATCTATTTTTGTGGTGTTGGCTGCTGATTTCTATCTATTTAGCAGCGCGTTAATTTTGTATACCTATGTATACAAGTTTTTCTTTGGGCTTATATTGCAACCCTTCCCGAAAATCGGGGTAGGTCTTATTTTCAGGGTAGGTCTTACTTTCGGTGAAACACGGTAAGTACATGGCACCCTCACATATTGGGCCTGAACTCGTGGCACAATGTACCAATGGACCTAGCCTGGGATTCATGGGAAGCCATGTTATATAAAGATGGGGCCTCTGAGAGAGAGCAAGCACTTAGTTACAAAGTCAGGTTCATTTCCTGTATCCATTAGTAATTGTGGGCATGTCACTGGGAGTGAGGTGACAGGTATTGCTGGGTTGGTGGGTGCCGGTGCAGGCTCTGCGGCACCGGCTCCTAAATGCTACACACCTGGCAGTTAGTGTTCTTTAACTGCAGTGGTTTCTGGAGTGCTTAGTGTTAACAGTACAGCAAATTAGTCTTGGTTTGCCAGAGGGTTAACTTTGTTTATTGTGACTTGCTTCTAAGGCTGGGTTCACATATATGCAAATTGGATGTGGTATGGCCAAATCCTATTCAGTACAGAATACTGTACAGCAGTAATCCTGTTTTACATGATGTAGCCAATAAAGAACGTTATAAAGAGTTATCAAGTTGCCGGCTCAAAATTTTGCTTTGGATGTTTTACCAGGGGAGTTGGACCCCAGCCTGAGCACCGAATCTCACCAACTATTCATTCTTTTGCGTTTGAGCTTGGGTATTTTTTGCTTGTATAAGTAAAACAGAACACTCCAGTACTAATGACTGGAAAAAGGAGATTCTCTTCTACAAAGGGAACAGATAAAACAAATGCAACACCAAGTAGGAAAACAAAAACGGGAGGTGAAGCAAGCTCAAAGTTTGTATGGCTGAATAATTGACCCTAAAATAAGGCCAATAGCTACAATGTATATGACTCCCTGAAATATTTCCCACATCTTTCCTGCAAGTTCATTCCTTACAATTGAAAGCCTCTGTTGCATTCTTTACCAGCTAGATTATCTACTTTTCTTGACCTTAGCTTAAAGAGCCCAAACCTTTCAGATCCCCAGTTGTGTGCACCTAAGTTTGTTCAACTCTTTCACAACCAGTTACATTATTCCCTAAAGTCAGATGTAACTGTGGTTATTGGTACTTATTTATTTCCACCAATTCCTAATATCAGATGGGCTGGTAAGGTGATAACAAGCACTAGTAGGGTGGCTGTGGATCATTGCTCGCCTGTGAGGGCTTACCTTGAGTGGAGTCTATTTGCAGACTTGTAAGCTCACCCTTACAGGTACCCACAGCCCACGGTAATGAGGTAAGACACTAGCAAGTATAGCCGGGTCCAGGATTCCAGAATTTAGAGTAGGGTCAGAAGCCGGGGTCAGTCCTGTAGCTGAGCAGACGGGGCACAAGCCGTGGGTCAAGGGCTGGAGAAGGCAGGGAGAATCCGAAAGTACAGTCCGGGTTCAAAGGGCAGGAGACAGCAGCATTCCAGGGTAGATAAGCCAAAAGGTCAGAAGCCGGGGTCAGTTTTGTAGCTAGAGATAACCACAGGAACCGTTGGCACAGACAGGATGATCAGAGCACAATGAACTGACCAGGCTCTCAGAGTGAGGCAGGGCTTTATATCCTGGTTAATTGGGTAACCTGCCTCAGCTGGACCAGGATAGTCAGGTGCAGATTGCAATGAGATCCAACTAAAGGTGATCAGCACATTCAGCACCACCTTAGCTGGAAAGCAAGCAGAAACCCATACTGAGGAGTGGCTCAGAGGCAAGGTGTTGAAGCAGCAACGCCAAGGTCCTGGGTTCAATCCCACCCAGAGCCACTTGGAGCGCGACCACGCCTCGCCGTCTGCTTGGCACGGTAGGGACTGTGACATCGCCATATGGATATTGCCTTGCCTGGATGGTCTCCTATCAGCTGAAAGCTATTATTAAGGCCCACTGAGGACTGAAACATATCAGCTGTTTGTTTTCTGTTTTTTTTTTACCTCTGACCTCTGCCTATGTTAAAAAAAAAATGGATTTCATGCTGTGAAGGATTCGAGTCACCGACTGAAGTCTTAAAGTGGTTGTAAAGGTACATTTTTTTTCCTAAATAGCAGTCCTCTAGGCATGAGCTTCGAGTTCGAATCAAACTCATGTTCGACTCGAACATTGCCTGTTCGCCAAACAGCGAACAATTTTGCGTGTTCGCGGCAAATTCAAAAAAAGCCGCAGAACACCCTGCTCATTTTAAAGGCTAATATGCAAGTTATTGTCATAAAAAGTGATTGGGGACCCGGGTCCTGCCCCAGGGGAGTGTTTGGGGACCCAGGTCCTGCCCCAGGGGCAGTGGCGGCCCGCCCATATGGGCGCACGGGCGCTGCCCCCCCCCTCCCGCAGTCACAAAAAAAAAAAAAAAACGGGGCCCTTTAAGAACTTTTATTCGGCTAAAATGTCATTTTGACATTTTAGCCGAAGTTCTGGCGGCCGTCTATAGAGGGCGCTGCAGCGCCACCCCCTCTCGCAAATAACACACGTTCAATGCAATGCATTGAACGTGTGTTATTCTTGCCAGCTGCCTGGTCTATTCATATAACCGGACATGGGTCGCCGGTTACCTGAATAGCGGCAGCTGGTTGGCTGAGGGGAACTGCCTATCAAAGCCAGCGGCTCTGATAGGCTTTTCCAGTACCGCCCTCCGGCTCTCGGAAGTCTATGCTCGGAGCGCAGGCAATCTGCGGTCCTTGCATTAGACTGACAGCTGTTTCAGCCAATCAGGTTCCCGGATTCTGGTTATCAGGAACCTGATTGGCTGAAGCTTCTCCACGGCGGCAGAAGACATCGAGGGAGGACATGGAAGCATCAGGTAAGTGTTTTTTTTAACAGGGAAAGGGGCATCATGGGGCACAGTGGCATCATGGGGCACAGTAGTGACAAAGGGCACAGAGGCGACAATGAGCACAGTGGCATGGGGCACAGTGGTGACAATTAAAGGACACAGTGGTGACACTTGATGGCACAGTGACTCCATATGATGGCATGGCACAGTGGTGACAATTGATGGCACAGTGACTGCATTTGATGGCATGGCACAGTGGTGACAACTGATGGCACAGTGACTCCATATGATGGCATGGCACAGTGGTGACAACTGATGGCACAGTGACTCCATATGATGGCATGGCACAGTGGTGACAATTGATGGCACAGTTGCTGTGTTGCATGGCACAGCGGTGACAATTGATGGCACAGTGGTGGCGTTTGATGGTATGGCACAGTGGTGACAATTGATGGCACAGTGGTGGCGTTTGATGGCATGGCACAGTGGTGACAAATGATGGCATGGCACAGTGGTGACAATTGATGGCACAGTGGCTGCATTTGGTGGCATGGCACAGTGGTGACAATTGATGGCACAGTTTCTGTGTTGCATGGCACAGTGGTGACAATTGATGGCACAGTGGCACATGGCACAGTGGTGACAATTGATGGCACAGTGGTGCATGATGGCATGGCATAGTGGTGACAATTGATGGCACAGTGGTGATGTGGCACAGTGGTGACATGATGGCACAGTGGCTGCATTTGGTGGCATGGCACAGTGGTGACAATTGATGGCACAGTTGCTGTGGCATGGCACAGTGGTGACAATTGATGGAACAGTGGTTTGATGGCATGGCACAGTGGTGACAATTGATGGCACAGTGGTGCATGGCATGGCACAGTGGTGACAATTGATGGCACAGTGGTGTTTGATGGCATGGCACAGTGGTGACAATTGATGGCACAGTGGCACATGTTTGATGGCACAGTGACAATTGATGGCACAGTTGCTGTGTTGCATGGCACAGTGACTGCATTTGATGGCATGGCATGTGGTGACAATTGATGGCACAGTTGCTGTGTTGCATGGCACAGTGGCTGCATTTGGCACAGTGACAGTGCATGGCACAGTGATGGCATGGCACAGTGGTGACAATTGATGGCACATTGACTGCATTTGATGGCATGGCACAGTGGTGACAATTGATGGCACAGTGACTGCATTGGATGGCATGGCACAGTGGTGACAATTGATGGGCACAGTAACTGTGTTTGATGGCATGGCACCGTGGTGACAATTGATGGCACAGTGGTGGCGTTTGATGGCATGGCACAGTGGTGACAATTGATGGCACAGTGGCTGTATTTGGTGGCATGGCACAGTGGTGACAATTAATGGCACAGTTGCTGTGTTGCATGGCACAGTGGCTGCATTTGATGGCATGGCACAGTGGTGACAATTGATGGCACAGTTGCTGTGTTTGATGGCATGGCACAGTGGTGACAATTGATGGCACAGTGGCTGCATTTGGTGGCATGGCACAGTGGTGACAATTGATGGCACAGTGACTGCATATGATGGCATGGCACAGTGGTGACAATTGATGGCACAGTAACTGCATTTGATGGTATGGCACAGTGGTGACAATTGATGGCACAGTGACTGCATTGGATGGCATGGCACAGTGGTGACAATTGATGGGCACAGTAACTGTGTTTGATGGCATGGCACAGTGGTGACAATTGATGGCACAGTGGTGGCGTTTGATGGCATGGCACCGTGGTGACAATTGTGGCACAGTGGTGGCGTTTGATGGCATTGCACAGTTGGTGACAATGATGCACAGTGGCTGCATTGCACAGTGGTGGCATGGCACAGTGGTGACAATTGATGGCACAGTTGCTGTGTTGCATGGCACAGTGGCTGCATTTGATGGCATGGCACAGTGGTGACAATTGATGGCACAGTTGCTGTGTTTGATGGCATGGCACAGTGGTGACAATTGATGGCACAGTGGCTGCATTTGGTGGCATGGCACAGTGGCTGCATGTGATGGGCACAGTGAGGCTGCAATATTTTTTTTTCCGTTTGCGCCCCCCCAAAAATTTGGAGCACCAGCCGCCACTGCCCAGGGGAGTGTTTGGGGACCTGGGTCCTGCCCCAGGGTATCAATGCAAAAAAAGTTTTTAAAAAAAACTTCAGTTTTTTCGGGAGCAGTGATTTTAATAATGCTTAAAGTAAAACAATAAAAGTGAAATATTACTTTAAATTTGGTACCTAGGGGGGGGGGGAGTTGTATGCCTGTAAAGCAGCGCATGTTTCCGTGCTTAGAACTGTCCCTGCACAAAGTGTCATTTCTGAAGGATAATAAGTCATTTTAAATCACTCCTCTCAAAAAAACTGTCGTTTTTAAAATGTTTTTTTTTTTTTTTTGTTTCCCTGAGGCAGGTTCCCAAACACTTTATAGGACAATAACTTGCATATTAGCCTTTAAAATTAGCACTTTAGATTTAAAATGTCCCATAGACTTCAATGGGGTTTTAAAGTTCACACAAACTTTTGGTGTGTTCGCAGGTTCTGGTGCGAAACGAAAGGGGGGTTGTTCAGCTCATCCCTACAGTCCTCCTTCACTTACCTCATCCTTCCATTTTTATTTTAAATGTCCTTATTTCTTCTGAGAAATCCTCACTTTCTGTTCTTCTGTCTGTAACTTCACACAGTAATGCAAGGCTTTTTCCCTAGTGTGGAGTGTCGTGCTTGCCCCCCCTCCCTTGGACTACTGAAGAGTCAGGACATCCACTAAAACACAGCTCCTTTCTCTATCTGCAACGTAGAGAGCGTCCTGACCAGGGCCGGCCTTAGGTGTTCTGGCGCCCTGTGCGAGCTAATCCTGTGGCGCCCCCCCATCTACACCCCTCGTCCCCCTTATTTTTTCTTATGTTAAGTCCCTTATATCCTCCACTTCTGTGCAGTGTGCCTGTGGGGACCGGCAACAGCCATTTTTTTTCAGGTGCCGTAGCTGATGCATTGCTCTTCACCCAGTCCCAGGGCAGGGGGACCTGGCAGCGCACAGGGGGACCTTGCAGCGACTGCTGTTGTGACTCGTAGGAGTCGGACTCCTGCGATGATCATGTGAGTAACTGATTAGGACTCACATTTTGTGAGCTTTGATGGCCGCACGGCGCCCCTGTTCCCTATTGCGCCCTGTGCAGCCGCACAGCTCGCACACCCCAAAGGCCGGCCCTGGTCCTGACACTCCTGTAGTCCAAGGGAGGGGGCGAGCACAACATCCCACACCAGTGAGAAAGCCTTGCAATACTGTGTGGAGTTACAGACAGAAGAACAGGAAGTGAGGATTTCTCAGAAGAAGAGGACATTTAAAAGCAAAATCGAAGGATGAAGTGAAGGAGGACTGCACTAAGGTAAAGGAAGCTATTTAGGAAAAAAATGTACCTTTACAACCCCTTTAAATTAAATTTCTGTCAGCTGAAGGCCTGCACTACTGTCATGGTTTGACTTCAGCTTTGTTCACTCAGGAGTTCCTAGAGATCACTTAGGTGGTGCGCCTCTTTGTCCTCCTGTCTTTTCTCTCCAATAGGTTCATTTTTTAATGATCACACATTTCTATATGCAGTCACATGCCAAGCCAGTTCATAATCATAATTTTCCCACTGGACCTAGCAAAGTTTTATTATAAACATTAATCTGTGCTAGAGTACTTTGAATGTCAGGAATCATTTTTACAAATAGTCATCATTGTTGTTTTTGTGCATATTTTTTATTTAAAAAAAAAAAAAACATGTATCTAATTTGTGATGCAGTAACTGCTTTGAGAAATATGTAGAGCCTTTGATAAGTGATTCTTGCTGTAGGTTCAAATGTTCACTGTATCCGTGTCCAGCTTTTAATACTATTGGCATTGATGGCAATTTATTTTGTACACGGACAGCAAAATCCTTTTTCATTTTATAATAATCATGACTGTAGTGTAACATTATTCTTTCTATCAGTTATGCTACCAAAGTGCCTACTATGGTTCTTTCTAGTCACTACATACTGAGATGCTGCAAGGTCATCTGGCTTTCTGCTAAAATTTCACCCTTCTCCAGGCTATTTTTGCCATAGGTCTGCTGACGTAAGGGAATATCTGTAATCTAAAACTATTTCACCAAGGATGCGATTAGGTTTGCCTCAATTCAAGCGGAAGTGACACTTTCTGAACTAACAACACATATTTAGATACATTAAGCCATTAGAAGGGATGTTGTCGCTCAAATAACAAATAATTCAAATAGGTTCCATTCTTGTTTTCCCAAATCTCCTTAGTATTATTATAAACATGAATTTACCAGTTTATACTGTAAATCAAAGAAATCTTACTTCTTTAGGTTACTATTAGAGATTAAAAAATATATTTGTGCAGGGTATGATTTCACCCTCATAAGTTAGTCATGTAATCTGGATATCTGCATATTACAAAATTACAAAACATTTATTCCACATTTAGTTCCTAGTGATATTTAGTGAGATCCCTCTACATCCCCCTCATGTTCTTGTATACTCTGTTACATCAGGAATTATGGGGCCCCTTATACAGCTTCAGGCATGGGCCCCCTGGAGCAGAGAACCGGGCGGGGGGGGGGCTGCCGTCTAAAATTGAGAAGGGGGGTGCTGTCACAAGTTGAGACGCGGGGGGAGGGGGCCTTTACAAAAAAAAGAGAAGGAACAAAGAAAAACATATATAAAAAAAAGGGGGGTAGCCGTCCGGGACCCTGGGAAACTATGGGCCCTTTAATAATAAAAAAAAAAAAGAAACATCTGGGCTCTTTAAAAAATTAAAAAAATATATATAAAAAATAAACATTTATAAAAAAAAGGGGGTTGCCACATGGGGCCCTGAGGACCTCTGAGCCCTTTAATAATATATATATATATATATATATATATATATATATATATATATATATATATATATATATATATATATATATATATATATATATATATAAAGGAAAAAAAATGATGATGAGAAAAAAATAATATATAAAAAATATGTAATTTGTTTTATAAAAAAATAAAAATAAAAGGGGGGTTGCCACATATGGCCCTGAGGACCTCTGAGCCCTTTAATAAAAAAATATATATATAAAAAAAGCAAAAAAAGACATACAAAAATAAAATAAAATAAAGAAATAAAATAATATATAAAAAAATGTAATTTGTTTTATAAAAAAATGGGGGTTGCCATATGGGACCCTGGGGACCTCTGGGCCCTTTAATAATAATAGTAATAATAAATATATATATATATATACCTCTGGGGCCTTTAATAAAAAATAAAATAGAAATATAGAAAAAAATATATTTAAAAAAAAAAAGGGGGGGGTTGCCATCCGGGGCCCTGGAGGCCTCCGGACCCCTAAAAATATATATATACACAGTACAGAGCAAAAGTTTGGACACCTTATCATTCAAAGAGTTTTCTTTATTTCCATGACTATGAAAATTGTAGATTCACACTGAAGGCATCAAAACTATGAATTAACACATGTGGAATTATATACATAACAAAAAAGTGTTAAAACAATTCTAGGTTCTTCAAAGTAGCCACTCTTTGCTTTGATTACTGCTTTGCACACTCTTGGCATTCTCTTGATGAGCTTCAAGAGGTAGTCACCTGAAATGGTCTTCCAACAGTCTTGAAGAAGTTCCCAGAGATGCTTAGCACTTGTTGGCCCTTTTGCCTTCACTCTGCGGTCCAGCTCACCCCAAACCATCTCGATTGGGTTCAGGTCCGGTGACTGTGGAGGCCAGGTCATCTGGCGCAGCACCCCATCACTCTCCTTCTTGGTCAAATAGCCCTCACACAGCCTGGAGGTGTGTTTGGAGTCATTGTCCTGTTGAAAAATAAATGATGGTCCAACTAAACGCAAACCGGATGGAATAGCATGCCGCTGCAAGATGCTGTGGTAGCCATGCTGGTTCAGTATGCCTTCAATTTTAAATAAATCCCCAACAGTTTCACCAGCAAAGCACCCCCACACCATCACACTTCCTCCTCCATGCTTCACGGTGGGAACCAGGCATGTAGAGTCCATCCGTTCACTTTTTCTGCGTCGCACAAAGACACAGTGGTTGGAAGCAAAGATCTTAAGTTTGGACTCATCAGACCAAAGCACAGATTTCCACTGGTCTAATGTCCATTCCTTGTGTTCTTTAGCCCAAACAAGTCTCTTCTGCTTGTTGCCTTTCTATAGCAGTGGTTTCCTAGCAGATATTCTACCATGAAGGCCTGATTCACACAGTCTCCTCTTAACAGTTGTTCTAGAGATGTGTCTGCTGCAAAAGGTGGCTACTTTGAAGAACCTAGAATATGACATATATTTTCAGTTGTTTCACACTTTTTTGTTATGTATATAATTCCACATGTGTTAATTCATAGTTTTGATGCCTTCAGTGTGACTCTACAATTTTCATAGTCATGAAAATAAAGAAAACTCTTGGAATGAGAAGCTGTGTCCAAACTTTTGGTCTGTACTGTATATATGTATATATGTATGTGTGTCTGTATATATATATATATATATATATTTTTTTTTTAAAGGGGGTTGCCATCCGGGCCCCTTACAGGTGTACTGCCTGTACCTCCCTGATGGCGGCCCTGCTCAGCTATTTCAAAGCATTTTTTTCCAAAACCAATTAGGAAGCCTTGTGTCGCAGATAGAAAACCCCATATAAAAGCCTTCCAAAGGGTCGAGGTCTCCAAAGAGTTGAGGCCTATCATGGCTTTATCAATTTGAGACTTTCACAGTCACAAGTTTCCCGAGTTTGGTTAAAAAAACTTGGGTCCTAAAGTGTCATTCAAAAAAGGAGTTTTCCAGAGATTACCAGTCTTAGCATGCATTTCATATTTGAGTGTTCTTGCTAGCACATACCAAAATTGTTCAGGGCCGTCTTTAAGGCAGGGCAAAAGGGGTAGCTTCCCTGGGCCCTGTCATTGTTGTGGGGCCCAAAGCAGCTACCTCATACTTGCCAACTATCCTAGTTTAAATTCCCTTGTCCCTTGAAGTTTTATCCTTTGCTCTGTCCTGATATCTCAGTGTGAAGTGCTGCTTCTAATGCTCCCAGCTCTGCCCTATTGTTGTGTACAGATGACTCACCTGCAGGGGAGCATCCATATTTAAATGGTGGCAGCATTCATATGTAAATAGCTGAAGCTGGCTGCATTCATATGTAAATAAAGGCAGCATTCATATGTATATCATGCCCCTCTGCAGTGAAGAGATGTGCTGTAACCTCTAGCAACCAATCAGTGAGCAGTATTACTGTACAGTAATCTCTAGCAACCAATCAACAAGAAGAGATGATGTGCTGTAACCTCTAGCAACTAATCAGTGAGCCCTGTGTGCTGTAACCTCTAGCAACCACAGTATTGAATGCATTCAAATGCATGTCTTCATTTTAACCTTTTTACTAGTTTATTTTTGTTTTTCTTGGAGTGGAGCAAGCTCCGTATATTAGACCTTACCTTATAATGACACCGTAAATAGACAAAGAGGTGGAGGTGAAGTCATTTTTTCAGCACCAACGTTAGATTAGCTCCACTTGGATTAGTTTGCGCTTGGTGCTTAGGTGCAGAATTTAGCCAATGGCTACTTTGCTTGTCACTTCCTGCAATGGTGCAGGCAGTCTGGCTGTGAAATAGAAAAGAGCTTTATTTTTTTAAGAGTTATATGACAGCAAAGAATTATCAATAATGAACTGTGATGTTTGGGAAAGCAGAATATTTTGAATCAATAGGCTTCCAGCTGGATCCATAATGCTTATGGTGCTCGTGCTACTAATGGACTGTGACAATATAATTCACCTCACTGGTTTTAGCTAAACACAAGTTGTATCTATATTACTTTCATCTGGACATTTTTCTCTGCTTTCTTACTCTTGTTTGTGATTCTCACACAGTGAACTGGATCATGGGAGAAAATGAGGTGACCCTTTGGCAGGGCAGAATTTCAGAATAGCCATATCAGTGCTTATTGGATGGGACTGATGCATTGCCTTCAGTGTAGTAATATAAAATAATTAAAGAGTCCCTATAATAAATAACTAAAAGTGCATAATTAAAGCTCTATTGTTTCAGAACTAAAACAAAAAACGAGTGGCAAGTTTTTTCAACCATGTTCATTATTTTATCTAACAATAATTTTCTCTTCCAAACATTTAATGCATATATTAAAACTTCCGGCTTCAATGCTGACTCCCTACTATGCTTCCATAAGTGCCAATTTTCCCCTCTCCTGTCCTCTACACCAGACCTCAAATTTTCCACTCGCCTACTCGCATTTTGCGAGAGGAAAATTAGGTCTGGCGAGGAGCTGGGCTGCCTGCGAGTGGGGGGTGAGCACCATGGCAGGCAGCCTTGATCAGGAGCTGTTCTCCCAGTGATCGCCCCAATGGCAGAGAGCACGGAGGAAGAGGAGAGCCGCGGATCGCAGAGCGGTATTGCCCGCTGTTAGAAATTACATTCATTTTCTCCGCTCTGCTCGCTTACACAGCCCGTCTCCTCCTGACCCTGTGCCTGTGATAGACAGAATACGGGTCCAATGCTGGAATGTGTTGTCTATCACAGGCACGGGGTCAATAGGAGGCGGGGCTGTGTGCAGACCGGAGGAAATTTCAATGTAAGTTCTAACAGCGGGCTATACTGCTCTGCGATCCGCAACTCTCCTCTTTATCCTGTCATGATCTGGCTGCCAATAGGAGCACAGTGAGTCTGCAACGGGGGGAGGGCACAATGAGTCTGCAATGAGGGGGGCACAATGAGTCTGCAATGGGGGGGGGCACAATGAGTCTGCAATGAGGGGGGCACAATGAGTCTGCAATGGGGGGGGGGCACAATGAGTCTGCAATGGGGGGGGCACAATGAGTCTGCAATGGGGGGGGGCACAATGAGTCTGCAATGGGGGGCACAGTCAGGCTGCAACTTAATTCTGCATAAAACATTTAAGTGAGGGCGGTATTCGCGTCAGAATTGGGGTAACCCTTGAGGCCTAGTGGCTCAAGACTTGAAATTTTGAGCCCTGCTCTACACTGTATGTTACACACCCCTGACTCCTTTAACTTTCCGTACTTTTGGCCCCTACTGTGCATTACACACTTCTGTCCCCTGCAGTCTTTGCATTACTACTCCTGACTCTGGCACTGACTGCAGCACTCTGCACATTACATACGCCTAACCCTTGCACTTTTTGCATTAAGCCACCTGGACCCCTGACCTATGCATTACATACCCCTGACCCCAACACAGTGTGTTTTGTCCTAAACCCTACACTGACTTCAGAACTCTTTACTTTACATACTACTGACCCTTACATAATTCTCAGCAAAGTGTTTATTATCTCAACTATTGTCAAACAGTCCATGACTATTTTAATACAATTCTAGACAACGGCACAGGCTCACTGAAAGTGCAGTTTTTCCTAATGGCATAACCAGGGTTAATGCTGTATTCAAGCACATGCGCAGGGATCTCCAATCCCGCGTGATGTCATCGCCGCTCCGGCCAGTCACACAGCCGGAGCGGCCATAACAGGAAGAAGATGCGAGCGGACATGGCGATGGCGGATGAGGAGGACTTCGGGGGCTGCGATCTCAGGTAAGTGCAACATAATGAGCTAGTATGCTGTGCATACTAGCTTATTATGCCTTTTTCACTCGGGGGGTTACTTCCTCTTTAACTGTGGCACAGGAATCAAAGCATATTTTAAAGGCACAATGCCCCTTAAAGGGGTTGTAAACCTTTGTGTTTTTTCACCTTAATGCATCCTATGTTTTACGATGAAAAAACACCTTGCAGTGTCTGGCCCCCCAGACCTTCCCCCACCCCGTTTTACTTACCTGAGCCCCGAATTTGGGTGGGTGCGATCCCACGTCGCTCTCTCCATGGCTTTTCGGCTCTTTATTGGATAGCTTGATAGCTCCCGCTGCTGTCAATCAAATCCAATGATGCGGGCGCTGGGGGCGGCCGAGTCATACACTCGGCGGCTATGAGGCCGAGTGTATGACATGGGAGAGCGCCCGCAAGGTAACCCCCTTGGGAGAGAGCTTCCCAGAGGGAATATCTATTGTGGGGAGGAGTTGAGATGGCCGCTGTGGGACCCCAGAACAGGAGGATCGGGGCCACTCTGTGCAAAACGATCTGCACAGTGGAGGTAAGTATGACAATGTTTATTTTATTTTTTTAAACAGTAACCTTAACAACCACTTTAAACTTCTTCCACTGTTAATAATTTAGCCACACAACTCATTTGCCATGGCGCTACTGCTTTGCTTGGATTGCCCAAAAGTGCCCCAGGTCAACAGTGCCCCTGGCTTAGAGTAGCAGCTACACTTGGAAAGGCACCTTGCTAGTTATATATAATTTCTTTATATATTTACCAATATTTGAAAACTACATACAATTATCAAGACGCCTTCCCATCTGTGGTTTCTACTCTATCCAATGAGACATCGGAGACCTCTGTTTTTATTATCAGTTTAATTTCAGTGCTGGTGAATATGGTTGTAGAGAAAAAAGTATGCATAAGGAAATAATAAGCACTTCATGATACTAATGTGTTTACATCACTGACTTTCAGTTGATTCTTTTTCTTCAGTACAGTAAACACTTGCAGTAATCAACCAGAAAAAAAAATTCCTTCAGCACCAGCAGGTGGCAGTGTTGTTTTAGCAACAGAAAATATACCCCTTCTCTCAGAAAGAAAATGAAAAATCTGATTCTCACAGTTTGCAAAGCTGAATAATCCACCAGAAGCTGCCTGTTATTCTTTCATAGTTAACTAAATTAAAATAAAAAAATGAATAAAACAAATAAAAATGTAAAATGAATTCATGGGCTTTATTATTCATTTCAATCTCTTGTTGGGTCTTTATATTAAAAAGAGAAAAGTTTTAATAAAAATAGCAAATGAAAACTTTCAGTCTCTCTCGCATCCTGCTATTTCTCCCCTAGTTGCTTGCCTGTGGCTTTACTATATTCTAAGTCGCATACCAGGAGCAAGCAGGCAACAAAATCCCCATCAGAGTGCCCCCTTACATCATGGTCCCCGCTCTACATCAAAACCAGAGACTATAGGCAGCCTCTGATAACCTTAATGCTCAATTGAGGATACACCACTGACCCTAGCTGGGGGTCAGATAAAATCTTGTAGGAGGCCTTAGTTTGGAGATCCTCTGATTTAGAACATGAAGGCCAGGCGACTAGCATGTATGTTTAGGACAGGTCAGCAATGGGATCCTTCATATTTCACTTGGTACAGGTTTTCTTTAATAATTTGATACTCTTTGCTTGCAGAATTACAGCTCTCAGAAATTGCTTAGCATGTGAGTAATTGTATTAGTGTACAAAATTAAGAGGCAATCGGTGTCAGCCTATTCGTGTGGTGGGCGCTACGCCAGGCACCTGAAACAGGGTCATTTGCCAGGCACGGGGGGAACCTTAACTTGTGCCGAGCATCAAATACACTTGAACAAATAAACTGGACTCCATGCATGCACTTAACTCGTGCACAGACTGAGGACTTAAGCGGTGCAGATCTTGCCATGGGAGACGGAACGCTGCGGGAGGAGTGCTGACAACATCTCCTTCGCTGCAAGAGGCTATTTCACCTGCCACATGAAAACGCTTAACAACTGGTCACTTGCCAGACCTCTGCTACCCTTGTCAACCACTGTAACTTGACACTGGATCAACTCTTCATACTGATGTCTCCATACCCCACTGTGCTAGTGACCCAACTGTAGACTGTGTGTGCCGGTTACTTGCATTACACGTGTAGCACTAACCCAGAAGGAGCTGCTGGTTAAAATTTGGGCCTGCCATTACCTTACTGTTCCTTGCGTTCATCTCAGGGGTTCTGCTTGAAGAATTATCCAGAAGAAATGTCTGCACCAACCACAAAGTCTCTTTCAAGGGTTTTATTGAACATACTTTGCAACAGAGGGATAGAGGGATGGGAAGGATTCGGGTATTTTGCAGATCACGAACATTCTCCTAGGTCCAGAGGAACAACTGTCTCCACGCTGGACTCAGCAACCACTGGATAGGCCCACTCTCACTGTCCTAGCAGCCAGTGTGAAGCTCGATCAAACGATAGTCTTTGCCACTGACTAGGTAGTAGAATTTGTTAATTAGTCTCTGCCACAGACTTGGTGAACTTAGGATTCGCTCAATTGTCTCTGAAGAAAAAGAACATCCCACAGCTCTCCGTGCCAGGATATCTCAGCCGTTCCGGCAGCACTGTGAGGTGAATTTTGATCCGGATACATCCTCAAATTGAGTCCTCAATTGCACGGTCCCTTCCATCAGGTAAGGTGACACGGGATCATCCCTGGATCAGTAGGCCCCAGTGGCTACTGGGCCTACATCTTAGTTGCGAGGCCTCAGGCCAATGTGGCCCATAGGCGAAAACTGCCAACACATTCCTAAAGCCAGGAGGGCCCTCGGGTGAGGATCGGAAGACGAACCTCACAAAATAGAGTCTGTCTCTTAAGTACCCTCTGCCAGAATGCATAGCGGGTTCACCACACCCTCTGGGCTGCTTCTGGGAAAAGTGGCACCCAATGAATTCAGCCTGTTGCCTTTCTAACCCTGACCAGAGGCGACAGCGACACCCATTGTCAGGAGGAAAATCATGCAACCAGACAGAGCCAACTACTGCTCAGATAACTACAATTTTAACACATAGCGCCCACTCATTGGGAGCAGGGCGCTACACACCCCTTTAGTAACTTCAGAACACGGAGAGGGAAAGTTTCAAAAGGTTTGCTTGAGTAATGAAGCATAGCAAGAATCACAAGATAACAGATGGCCACCATGCCAGGAGGCAGTACAGAGGCAGGGCAGCTAAAATCTCTGGATTTTCACATCAAAAACATGTCGGTTTCGGACATATCAGGGACAGATGTAAAAAAAACATGGATTTTTACATACTGTCCCTGGTTTTACTGAGCCTGGCATCCCTGATGGGGCCCCCTAGTGGCATGGGGCCCTCTGGCAGTGCCCAAATGACTCAATGGTCAGTCCGCCCCTGAGTCCAACATATAGAACAGTCTTTCCTAACATCTCTAATCCCTAATTACAGGCTTGTGGCTAGAGTTGCCACCTTTTCTTCAAGCCAAATACAAACACTTTAGAAGTGCACTGCAAAATAATTTTTTAAGGGGGAATTCTGTGGACTTTGGTGTAAAGAGGTACTCTGATGTAAGGGGGTTTCTGCTCACCAAACCTCCCATCTACATCAGAGTTCCCGGTATTCCCCCTTTAAAGCAGAGGTCCCACGAAAAAAATTAAAATATTAAAAGCCATAAGCTAAAAATACTGCAGCTACTGACTTTTAATTAATGGACACTTACCTGTCCAGCACGCCCGCGATGTCGGCAGCCGAATCCGAGCAATAGCTCGTCTCTCGGCTACCCCCGCCGCCATCCTCCTTGAGGGAGTCTGGAAGTGAAGCGTTGCGGCTTCATTGCCCGGTTCCATACTGTGCATGCGTGAGCCCCTCCTCACTGGTCTCTGCTGTGTCCTGGGACCAGTGTGTTTCCCAGAAGACAGCGGGGGACGGGAAGGGACGTGACTCCAGCCGGGAGTCTATTCCCGGAAGTGGGTGCAGATGCCTGTATTATACAGATATCGGCACCCACTCCTCCCTGAAAGGTGTCAAATGTTCCAAAAAGCGGAGGTTCACTTTTTGTGTGGACCTCTTCTTTTAAATTAGGGTTCCCAAAGCCCCCCTTACATCAGAGTCCACAGGGTTCCCCTGTCATCTGAGTCCTCCTTACTTTAGTGTACCCACTTGCTCGGAGGCAGGAGAGAGAAGGGAGGGGGGGGGATACTTTAATCACAGACAGCGGATTGTGAGCTCACTCATCTAAGGATGGAGGCTCAGGCATCAACTTTTTTCTTCTACAATGTATCTGCTGGTGGCTGAGCTTCAAATTTCCAGCCCATATATCCCTTTTTTGAGGCACAGACAGACAGACATTGGGGTGTGGGTGGGAAGACAGAGGGGTAGAGGCGGGAGAAGAAGCAGATCAATCTCTCTCTTCCCTCCTATCTGTGTATGGGAATAGGGCCATGCACACACACCTATGCACTTGGCGGTTGTGGTACTCGGTTACTTGGGAAGCCACAGTCCTTTCTGAATATTGTGTTCAGTGGTTCACTATTCAAAACCTGGACTGTCCAGTTGAATCTTGGACAGGTGGCAACTTGTGGCTGCCCCAGCATACCTGCATGGTTGGTATCTTCAGGGAGGACTGCAAGTATCAGCAATCCCCTTAAATGTGGAAGGCTCTAGGACACACGTGTGCAGCAGGACCAGGAGTTTCCAGAGAGGCAAAAAACCCTGGTAGAAGCAGCAGCTAAAAGAAAATATCTTGCTGGCTGTCTGTGTCTTTATGGGGGACTGCAGGTCCCAGCAATCTCTCTTCTTCTTCTATAGGCTGCTGGAAATCATATGCTGTGACCAGTCTGTAACTTGTCTTCAATGCAGACTGACTGACTGAGGGCAGAGTCCCCCCCCCCCTTTTTTATTTACAGGGCAGAAATAAGCACTGGGTTAACTCTTTCCCTTCCGGTTGGGCTCACTAGGACATTCCAACCTGCTTACAAGCCTATAACTAAATTGTACAAATTAAAGACCACTGGGTTGTATGAAAAAAAATCGTTAGATTTCCCCATCCACACATTTGAGGTGGATGAAAGAAGCCTCACCGTCAGAATATATTAATCAGTGCTGCAGACTATTGCCAGTGGCACTGATCGAGTAGTAGAAATCTGTCAGGGCAGTTGTTAAATGATTGACTTCTGTACAACCACCTTGCCTATACATGGATAAAAAATTTGTCCAGTCCCTGCAGAACCGAACAAATTATTATTTTTTTTTTTCAATATGTTTATTGAGTATTTTCAAAAGTAAACAAGTTACAAAAAATACAAGACAAGACAATTCGATATACACAGATGCAGTCTAAATGATGACCATGGTAGGTATTCCATTAAACAAAGATAAAGATGAACAAAGATGAACAAAGAAAACCTATATGAATGCTCAATAAATCAGGGATTCAGTACTCCCTACGTACTATCGTGTTGTTGTCCATATGGACCACATTCGGTCAAATCGGACACAGTGCATAGAGTTGATGGCTATTAAACGCTCAAACGTATAGTTTCTGTGTACTGCTTTTTTGACGTCCGAGAGGTTCAGGGTGGTGTTGCCTTTCCAGTTACGCAAAATCAGTGCACGCGTTTCTAGTAGTATATGTGTAATAACTGGTCTGAAGTCTAGTGGGAATTTCTCTATACCTAAGTGTAAGGTGGGCAGTGCGGGATCTGGTGGAGTCAAGATTCCAGTAAGGGAAGAGATCAGTTTAAAAATTTGGTTCCAAAGGCTTTTAATGTTAGGGCAATGCCATAGCATATGTAGAAGGTTCCCTATTTGCCCACATTCCCTCCAACATCGTGGTGATGAGTTTGGGAAATATTTAGCTAGTCTATACGGTGTGTAATGCCATCTATTTGCTATTTTGATGATGAGTTCCCAGTGTTTGACACAATGGGAGGCTTTATGCGTTTCTCTATAGGCATATTGCCACTGGTCATCGGAGAAGGTAGTGCCCAATTCCGCTTCCCATTTCTCCATTGCTTTTGTTTTCCGAAAAGTAAGTTTGTCATGAATGGCGTTGTAGAGTAATGATATTCCTCTTTGTGGTTGTGTAGGCGTAGAATAAAATTGCCATATTTTGGATGGAATCACAATTTTCGGGTTGGTATGTTCTTTAAGGAAGTGCAGTATACGCAAGCAAGTAAACACCAGAGAGTTTGGCAGGTGGTATTGTTCTATTATTTGTTCCAAGGATTTAGGATGTGGACCAACATATAGATCTGATACATGTGCAATGCCTTGTTCTATTAGACCCTTAGTTGTCAACATTGGTATTAGTGATTCTAGAATGCGCAGTGGTAGCTTGTAATCTATTTCCTGCGTGTGCAAATGCGTGTGGCTTAGGAGGATCCTCCATGCCGTCAATGAGACCTGCATGGATGGGGAAAGAGTTTTAGTGTCCCATGGTATCCAGATGTCACTCATTAGCATTGATTTTAGGTCCCGAGTAGGGGAAATCCATTCTTCTATGTCTACCCAAAGTGGCGTGTTGTAATTCTGTAACCAGAACTTGATATGGTCTAATCTGACTGCCCACAAGTAGTCATGTATGTTTGCCAGTCCCGCCCCTCCTACTTTCCTGTGGGAGTAGAGATTATTTTGGGAACATCTAGCTTTTTTGCCTCCCCAGATGTACTGCCAGCACAATTTTGACAGGGTCGTGAGGTAATGGTTCGGTATAGGAATTGGCAATGTACGAAACATGTATAAAATTTGAGGTAATATTAACATCTTGAAGGCTTGTATTTTGCCAAACCACGATATTTCCCTTTTCGATATTTCTCTTAGTTGGGTGTCTAGTTTGGTGGTTAGCGGGGTGAAGTTGGCTTTAGCTAGTGCTCTAGTGGTATTCGTGATAGTTACCCCTAAGTAGGCGATACCCCTTCCGCTCCACGTGTATGGTAATTGCGTTTGTAAGGTGTTTTTTATGGATGGTTGTATATTTATGTCCAGAATCAGGGATTTTGCGTAATTAACTTTATAGTATGAAATATCTCCGAAGGCCGTAAGGATATCATGAGCCTGTATGAGAGAAGTAAGCGGGTTGGTCAGAAGCAAGATAACAATAGTATGTACGCTAGAACCAAACTGAAAACCCGAGACCCTGGGGTGTGATCTGAGTGCCTCGGCTAGTGGTTCAATCATCAGATTAAATATACTGGGCGACAATAAGCATCCCTGGCGGGTCCCATTCGTTATATCAAAGGGGACGGATAGGAAACCTGCTGAGAATACTTGAGCAGACGGACAAGAATACAAAGCCAGTATGGCTGTTAGTATGGAGCCCTGGAAACCAAACTTGGACAGCACCATTTTCATGTAGGTCCAATGGACTCTATCGAATGCCTTCTCTGCGTCTATAGACAGCAGCAGAGAAGGCACCCGATTTTTCTCAGCGTGATAAATTACATTAATGATTCTCCTTGTAGCATCCGAGGTCTGTCTCCCCTTCACAAAACCCATCTGGTCGCGTTTGACAAGAGATGGAATAATATCGGACAGTCTTTTAGCCAGCAATTTGGCATATACTTTGATATCAGTATTGAGACGGGAAATTGGTCTAAAATTAGCTGGTGTGTCAGGGTCTTTTCCTGGTTTGGGTAGAGTTACTATATGTGCTCTCAGCATCTCTTGGGGAAATGTGGAAGAGTCAGCGGCCTTGTTAAAGACTAAGCACATGTGGGATGATAGTATTGAATTGAATATCTTGAAGTATTCGTTGGAGAAGCCGTCCGGCCCAGGGGATTTACCATTAGGTAGTGTATTCACAATCGTTCCAATTTCCTCACTATTGATCGGCGCATTTAGGTCTGCTAGTTGGTGAGATGACAGAGATGGAAGGTTCAATCCCTGCAAGAATGAGTCTATTTTCTCTGCAGTTGGTTGGGGCGTATGCGGATCACTGTGTAAGTTTTATATAGCGAACCGTAGTAGTCAGCGAAGTGATTCGCTATGGCTTGTGGGTTCACAATTTTGTGGTGTAAGGTGGGGTGTTTTAAGTATCCTATTCTAGATTTTGTGCGCGCAGATTTTAGTCTGTTCGCCAAATATTTACCTGCGTCTAAGATGCTTATCGTATTGTTGTGAAAGGTGTTCTCTCAATTCTTCTCTAAGTGTATTCAGTTTGTTCGTGAGGGTCACTGATGGCAATGTTTTAACCGAACAAATTTTTGATCCATGTATGACCAACTTAACCATATGCAGAAAAACTAAAATACTTTTGGATTAGGACATTGCAGTTCCAGTGCTGCAGATTAAATATTTTAGTGTATAACATATTTTAGTTTACTTATTTTTTATTCAGTTTTAAAAGAGTGTACATTTTTGGCACATACAGCAAGCAATCTTGTTACAAAGCTGCGTGTTACTAATTGGTAAAAATTACTTTTCTTTTCCTATAATTACTCAACCTGAAGGAGCTTTCTTAGGACACAGCAACCTGGACAGAGAAACATGCAAATACAAGTTCAAATAAATTGTTTAATTATTACTAAACAACACCTAGAAATAAAATCTGTACAGTATTTTGTTGCTGGAAGTTCTTTTAAGAAACCTGTGGGGCATATTGTAAAGCCCTGTACACACGACCGGTATAAAGTCCGGCGGGACTCCCGACAGGAAACCGAGAACCTGCTCGGTAAGTTTCCCCGTGTACACACAAGAAGTTTTCTCGTCGGGAAAACTGCAGGGAGAGCTTTGGCCGGGAATCCTGGCCGTGTGTATGCTCCCTTGCAGTGTTTCCCCCATAAGAAAACTGCCAGGTTTAAAACCGCCGGGAATCCCAGCGGGAAAATAGAGAGCAGGTTCTCTATTTTCCCGCTGGGATTCCCGGCAATTTTCCTGTCGAGAAAACTGCGAGGGAGCATACACATGGCTGGTTTTCCGGGGCTTAAGGCTACAAGATTGTCATCCTCATCTAGTGAGTTATTGGTCTGGAAGGTCCCCATAGACAGCTTGAATATTGGACGTTCAGCTTGTGGTGGAAGAAGTTCAGTGGGTTCAGCTTGTGGTGGGAGAGAAAAAACATTGATTCCCCTAACCATGCTAACAATATGATGGGGGAACCTACTTTATATTCTGGCAGCACCTACAGCCACAGTCAAGGAGGCAAACTCTGAATGAGCTCCAGATTGGATGCTGTTGGAGCTTAGATAGGATTGACTCTATTGTCCTCCTTTTCAAGTGAAAGTGCTTGGGCCTGGCTCATACACCCAAACATGGCACCATGGGGGGGGGGGGGGGTTGATATTACATGCTTCCTCATAACCTCAATTACTGGGTATTTCTCAGTGGCCCTGGTTGAGCCACAGGAGAGCATGGGTAAGGTAGATTGGGGTGGTCTTTAAAATTGATTGACCATTGTATGCACCCCTGTCAGTGATAAAGAACCGGGGGGGGGGGGGGGGGTGGTTTGCCATAGCGGGGGGGGCCCTTTACAAAAAGAAGAAATGAAAAATTAATAAAAAAGGGGGGTAGCTGATCTGTGCCCTTTAAATAAAAAGAAAAAAGAGAGAAAATTATATATATTTTTTTTAAATATAACATTTATATAAAAAAAAAAACAAGTAGGAGAGGGGGGGGGGTTTGACTTGTTCTGTTGAAAAACAACAAGTGGCCTCCGGGCCCCTGGGGACTTACTAGCCATCCGGGCCCCTGGGGAATCATCTGGAACCCCTGTCAGAAAGCCTAAAAAAAGAATGCAAAAACAACAAACTTACTAGCCATCACATCTAAGAATTGGTAAGCTACAATAAAATAATGATATGCTCTTGCGTTTAATAACACTTTTGGATTTTAGGTTGAATTAGCTAAACACATTACATATTTTATATTACATATATACATTTTGTTTTTGTTTTTTTAGAAAGCAGCTACAGCTTGAAGAGAAAAAGCCTGTACCCTGCTAGCATGTTTCAGATAAGGATTACAGCTCTTTTTGTGAAATTGTATAACAATACATTTCTATTTATTTAAACAGTGGCTGTGGTGTGGAAGATATATCGGGTGCTAGAGCAGGGGTGGCCAACCAGTGGCCCGGGGGCCACATGTGGCCCACGGAGCCATCTGATGAGGCCCGCGACCTCCTGCTCTGGAATGGTGGGCTGGCAAGCCCAGATTGCCGACCTGCCATACAACAGCATCAGTGTTGTGAATGAAGCTGGTGGTAGAGGAAGGAAAACAGCAGAGCCCCATAAACCAATGCTTCCTCTACAGCGCCGGCTTTTGCCACAGGCAGAGTCTATGGCAAACTCGCAGGATAGACGCAGGTGCACTATGCTGCACCCAACCAAATGGGACCCTCAATTCACCTCTATAGAGTGACAGATGTCCATTTACGCCTGCCTACCTCCAATCGGAAAAACAGAAGGGAATTCGTTCCCTTCAATCTGGGCGGATTGAAGGGCCTATAGAGTAGCTGTGACCTGTCATCCGCCCACTCTGCTCATTGTGGCCCTCGACTGGTTACCAAGTTGCTTAAGTGGCCCTCGCTCTTCAAAAGGTTGGGCACCCCTGTACTAGAGTGAGGAATATCATTTATGTTACAGCAATGCCGCGTACACACGGTCAGAATTTTCGACAACATTTTTTCGATATGAGTTGGTTGTCGGAAAATCCGACCATGTGTATGCTCCATCGGACATTTGCTGTCGAAATTTCCGACAACAAATGTTTGAGAGCTGGTTCTCATTTTTTTGCGCTATAAACAAATATAGAGCGACAATTTTGAAAAAAATTCAATATTTTTTTACTTTTTGCTATAATAAATATCCCCCAAAAATATATAAAAAAAACATTTTTTTCTTCAGTTTAGGCCGATACGTATTCTTCTACATATTTTTTGTTTAAAAAAAATCGCAATAAGCGTTTATTGATTGGTTTGGGCAAAAGTTATAGCTTTTACAAAATAGGGGGTCATTTTATGGCATTTTTATAATATTTTTTTTTACTAGTAATGGCGGCGATCAGCATTTTTTTTCAGTACTGCGACATTATGGCGGGCACTTCGGACACTTTTGACACATTTTTGGGGCCATTGGCATTTTTATAGCGATCAATGCTATAAAAATGCTTTGTATTACTATAAAAATGCCATTGGTTAAGTGTGTTCCTGGGTGTGTTCTAACTGTATGGGGGGGGGGGGGGGGTGGCCTCACTAGGGGAAATCACTGATCTTTTGTTCATACATTGTATGAACAGAAAATCAGCGTTTCCCCCACTGACAGGAACGAGAGCTATATGTTTACACACAAAGCTCCCGTTCCCCGCTCTGTAACGAGCAATCGCGGGTGCCCGGCGGCGATCGTATAGCTACGGGCTCTCGCCCAGGAGTGCCGCCGTCCCGCAGTAATATGAAGGCGGGCGGTCGGCAAGCGGTTAAATTGCCACAACTCTAGGGTTTGGGCTTGTGATAGTATTTACTACTTGGCTTCTGTACCTTGGAACTTTCTTAAATTGCCTCTGTCTGCTTGAATACAGAATTTTCTTCTGATTTGTGCTGCCCTGACCCTTGCCTGGATAGGATATTATTGTGATTGTCACCTGCCTTGAGCTGTTGTCTGGATATGGATGGATTCTCTTCAGATTGCTGCCTGTTCTGACCCCCTTGCCTGGAAAGTGGACTATGCTGATGTAGCGCCCTGGGGTTAGGTCAGGGAGCTCTTCGCTAAGTCTTTTGTCAGGAGTAGCTAATGTAGTTAATTGCTAGGGATACTTTGATTTCTCCCTAAGTTTGGCCTGATTGTACTTTAGTCTTCTACCACTTGGAGGTATTAGATTGAGAAGGACAACTCAAGGTCAGGTTATGGGTATTTGGGATATCTCAGCCAATGGGCAGGGATTTTGTTAAATCCATTGGTCTGCTGGGAGAGCCTATATATTGGGGAAAGGTCAAGTGATCCAGGTTCTTGTGTTCCATCCAAACTGCCGTCTGGGTGGATATGTCTTACACCCCTGGCTGCTAGGCTGGAGATTGGGCCTATCTCGGGGGCATCAGGCTACCAGGCTATGTGAGGGCCTATCCTGAAGTAGGAGGGCAGCGCAAGGTTGGACCTGCAGCTTGCAGTACAACCAGAAGTGACAGTTCTGCCGGCCGGAGAACCTGTCGGTGGTCGGAGATAAAAGGATAAAAGGGAAGTTGTCACCATGAAGGGATCAATTGCCTTTACCAGGGACCACAGTGAGTAACTGAAGCAAATACTGGAGCAGTATTCTCACCGAATGGGCACGGCGGAGAATTGGGAAACTTTAGGTGGTGATCAAGTCAGGGACTCAACCAGCAGAGGTGATGCTTGCAGAGTAGCCTTGTGTGCCAAGCTAGGGACCGAGCCGGTCAGCAGGGGTGAAGCTTGAAGGTATCTGAAGTGCAAAGCCAGAGACCCAGCAGGGAAGCATGGGTGATGCTTGAGGGAGATACCACCGCATTAGCCTTTAGGAGCTCATGGGATTCAGACTAGTGAATCAGAGGGTCCAGTGAGAGACCAGTAGTTCAATGGGGGCTGAAGAACTACAAGGAGAAGTAATGTAACCACAGGAGACAGCAATCCTGCATGTGCAGAAGTGGTACCTTGCTGGGGCCTTTCCCTGTATGGCTGTCCTCCTGTTGAAGTCTGAGTCTGCCAATTGAAATTGCAACAGTTAAGTTTGTCCTGGCCCTAACCCTCTTTTCCTTGCAAAATATAAAAAAATATATTTTACATCCAAGAAGTGTCTGGCACCCAATGACTTTTATCACCTTAGCACCCACTATGCTTCACAACCCACCACATATTGAAGAATGTCCGTTATCTTTGGCTTTGACGGTTCTCATTAGTCTATTTGCTGTCATCCCTGACCACTTTAAGTAAAGTCCATAAACCCCACGTCCACATTTATGGCCTAACATAGCACAGGAGGGAGGGGCACACACTCGCTGGCTATCAAGCCTACATGCCTGGATAAGGGTCTGATTTACAAGGCAACATTATTTTCAACGTGAGGGGGTGACTTGCAAGGAGGCAATGAAGCCTTCTGCTTGGAGGCACCTCATTGTTGAGTTACCCCTGTATTCATTCATTGTACATTGGTACCTGTCACCCATTCCCACAAACAAATCATAAAAAGAAACAGAGTTCCTTGTAAAGTATGTAGGTCACATTTGTGGAGTTATGTACTGAGGAAGAGGGAAGTGTGTCAGCCGTCTAGGTTTTACACTCTCTCTGAAAGCAGGAGGCCGTATGTGGGAGTGTATTCTGTCAAGTGCAGGTCAGCCATTGCTTACAGTATATGCTTGACATTGCGCATCTGTTTGTGACTAGTATTTGTTTATCTTTTTAATAAATGACCTACATACTTCATGAGGCCAGTGTGCTCTGCTTCTTTTTATAGTTTGTGTATATTCAGACCTTCCTGTCTGAGTAAGAGCTGCTGGCCAAGGAGTATACTGAGAACAACTGGGTAATATAAGCAGTGGTCCTAGCCTCATGGAACTGCCTGAAGTGCTGTGATATTACTGGCATTCCACAAAGAGTTAAAAGACACTAAAGACATAAGACACCCACACGTTACAATATATTGTTTATTAAAATTACATTTAAAAAAAATGTAAACAATGTCCTCCAATGTAAATTCAACATGCCATCCAACAATGTAGATTCATTACCAATTATGACAATCCCAACTCTACAATATTTCCACTGCTGCTGATAATGTTTCCCTGCTGCCAGGATGACCCAACACCTGATGATGCTGCCTTGCCGCACTATTGCTGTTAGATTGCAGATCACTTGTGCTGAAATAATGTAAATACATCAGCAGCAACCATAGGTAAAGTAATGTATATACAGTATCTCACAAAAATGAATACACCCCTCACATTTTTGTAAATATTTTATTATATCTTTTCATGTAAAAACACGGAAGAAATTACACTTTGCTACAATGTAAAGTAGTGAGTGTATAGCTTGTATAACAGTGTAAATGTGCTGTTCCTTCAAAATAACTCAACACACAGCCATTAATGTCTAAACTGCTGGCAACAAAAGTGAGTACACTCCTAAGGTAAAATGTTCAATTCGGGCCCAATAAGCCATTTTCCCTCCCCGGTGTAATGTGATTCGTTCATTCGTTTTACAAGATCTCCGATGTGAATGGGGATCAGGTGTGTTAAATTTGGTGTTATCGCTCTCACTCTCACTCTCACTCTCTCATACTGGTCACTGGAAGTTCAACATGGCACCTCATGGCAAAGAACTCTCTGAGAATCTGAAAAAAATAGTTGTTGCTCTAACTATAAGGCTATAAGAAGATTGCCAAGACCCTAAAACTTAGCTGCAGCACGTTGGCCAAGACCATACAGCGGTTTAACAGGACAGGTTCTGCTCAGAACAGGCCTCGCCATGGTGGACCAATGAAGTTGAGTGCACGTGCTCAGCGTTATATCCAGAGGCTGTCTTTGGGAAATAGACGTATGAGTGCTGCCAGCATTGCTGCCCAGTCTGTCAGAGCTCAGACCATACGCCACACACTGCATCAAATTGGTCTGCATGGCTGTCGTCCCAGAAGAAAGCCCACACACTGCATCAAATTGGTCTACATGGCTGTCGTCCCAGAAGAAAGCCTCTTCTAAAGATGATGCACAAGAAAGCCCACAAACAGTTTGCTGAAGAAAAACAGACTAAGAACAAGGATTACTGGAACCATGTCCTGTGGTCTGATGAGACCAAGATAAACTTATATGGTTCAGATGGTGTCAAGCGTGTGGTGACAACCAGGTGGGGAGTACAAAGACAAGTGTGTCTTGCCTACAGTCAAACATGGAGGAGTGAGCGTCATGGTCTTGGGCTGCATGAGAGCTACCGGCACTGGGGAGCTACAGTTCATTGAGGGAACCATGAATGCCAACATGTACTGTGACATGAGCATAATCTCCTCTGTTCTGAGACTGGGCCGCTGGGCAGTATTCCAACATAATGACCCCAAACACATCTCCAAGATGACCACTGCCTTGTAAAAGAAGCTGAGGGTAAAGGTGATGGACTGGCCAAGCATGTCTCCAGACCTAAACCCTATTGAGTAGCTGTGGGCCATCCTCAAACAGAATGTGGAGGAGCGCAAGGTATTTAACATTTACCAGCTTTATGATGTCGTCATGGAGGAGTGGAAGAGGACTCCAGTGGCAACCTGTAAAGCTCTGGTGAACTCCATGCCCAAAAGGGTTAAGGCAGTGCTGGAAAATAATGGTGGCCACACAAAATATTGACACTTTGGGCCCAATTTGAATATTTGCACTTAGGGGTGTGTCTCACTTTTGTTGCCAGCGGTTTAGACATTAATGACTGTGTGTTGAGTTATTTTGAGGGGACAGCAAATTTGCACTGTTATACAAGCTATACACTCACTACTTTACATTGTAGCAAAGTGCCATTTTCTTCAGTGTTGTCACAGGATAAGATAAAATAAAATATTTACAAAAATGTGAGGGGTATACTCACTTTGTGAGATACTGTATATAGTCATGGCCAGGGCTTTTTTTTAGGGGGAACTTGGGGGAACTCGGTTCCACCACCTCTGGCTCAGACCCTTTGGTGCCCGCTCACCACAATCACTTTCTAAACACAGAAGTTTGGTTTCTGTGTTTACAAGTGACAGTTCTGCACTCTGTGTGTAACCCCCCTAAACTCTGAACTCTGTATGTAATGCAATCCTGGTATTTAATGCCCCTTTAAGACCCTTCTACTGTTTGTGAAATCTGAACGGGGTCGTGGTTGAGTTCCTGCACCTACTTTCTGAGAAAAAAAAGCTCTGGTCATGGCCAAATATGGTTAATGACAACTGCATGTTGTTTAAATTCCAACAGCCAGGAATCTATCATTTAGTGGTGGTAGTGTGGCAAGACAGTCTTTGGGCATACTAGGCCGGGGGAGGGGAGTGACTGGTGCCCTCATAAGATAGCTGATTACTGGCCAGACCGGGTGCACATCAACTGTTGGAGGCGAAGTCTAAGGCCGCGTACACACGATCAGACATGTCCGATGAAACATGTCCGACGGACCGTTTTCATCGGACCAGGCTGAAGTGGTCTGTTGGTCTGATGTGCGTACACACCATCGGACCAAAATCCCCTCGGACCAGAATGCGGTGACGTAGAACACAACGACGTGATGAAAAAACTAAGTTCAATGCTTCCAAGCATGCGTCGACTTGATTCTGAGCATGCGCAGGATTTTGGTCCGATGATTTTGTGTACTAACCATCGAACATGTCCGACGGACAGGTTTCCAGCGGACAGGTTTCTAAGCATGTTTTGAAACTTTTGTCCGCTGGAAAACGGTCCGATAGGCCGTACACACGATCGAACGTGTCTGCTGAAACTGGTTTGCGGACCAGTTTCAGCGGACATGTTCGATCGTGTGTACACAGCCTCATGCTCAGCCTACCCTTCTCCGCGTGGCATCAACACTGCAACTTCTCCAGGCCCGGAGTGGGGTCTGTGATGATAGATGAGGAAAGGGAGAGATGAGGCTGACATGAACCCCCAGGCAGCATCCAGGGCAGCAGGTAATGGGACAGACGATAAGAGAGGAGGAGCTGTTGGGCAGGGGGCAGCCAGTACAGATGCACAAAGCTCCATTATACTCTCCTGGTTCCCCCTACAGTGTCCCCTTGTGTCCTCCCCCCACAGTGTCCCCCTGTCCTGTCCTCCCCCCGCAGTGTCCCCTTGTGTCTCCCCTCAGTGTCCTACTGTGTCCTTCCCCCTCACAGTGTCCCCCTGTGTCCGCTCTCTGTCTGTGCCCAGCATCCCTCTCTGTCCCCATCGTCCCTCCCTGTCCTCATTGCACTGCGTCCCTCTCTGTCTGTCCCCAGAGTGCCTCTCTGTCCCCGGCATCCCTCTCTGTCTGTCCTCAGCATCCCTCTCTCTCCCTGGTGTCTACCTCTATCCTCATCGCATTGTGTCCCAGTCTGTCCCGGCAGAGTGGGGCTGCACTGATGAGGCTGCACTGTTGGGCACTGATGAGGCAGAACACTTAAGCTGCACTGATATGCTGTACTGATGGACACTGATAGGCCGCACTGATGGGCACGACTGAAGTTGCACTGATGGGCACTGATTAGCTTTGTTGATATTCTTCAAAAGTTGTTGTTAATATAAAAAATGTTAACTTAATTTTGCATCAAACGTTTAAGAGTGTAATTTCATGAGATAATTTACAAGGGCGTGTTTAGGGGCGGGGCATGGTATGGGTTTATTTAAATTAGGAGTGCATGAGTTTAGTCGGGCCTAGGGCAGCTCATAACCTAAATACACCACTGCCTGGAGGAGTGATATCTGGGGGCTATTTAATTCTAAAAGGGGGTTCCAGATTCAATCCACGTCATTTTTGGGAACAGGATGTGGAGGAAAAGATCTTTGTCCCCCAACATTGGGACAAGGTGCCTTACAAGGTGAGGTGTTTAATGTTCTCTGTAAAGCGCTACATGTTTTTTAGCTTCCTAAAGTAATAACATTTCACGAAACATCCTGTGAGTAAAAGCAGCAAGGCTGTTAAACAGCAAGGGAAAAAAACAGCTAGGCACATGCTTTTCAATGCCTAGAAACTCTCGGGCTCTGCTGATTCTGCTGCACAAGCTGACCCTGCTTCTTCCTCCACCACAGAGCAGGACATGCTGGAGGAGCCTGACATCTTTGCCAGTACTGACTCCCAAGCAGCCCCACTTGGCTCTGCTGTGGCAGCCCAAGATCAGGAGGCCGAGGACACTACACAAACCTAACTCAGTGAATTTTTGAAAACAGTGCATAAATGCCCTGCTTCTGTAGATGATTTGAAGAAACACTTTGGCAGTCTGCGGGAGGAAGTCTCCTTTCTGCCCCAGGATCTACAAAAGATCAGAGAGAGGACCACTACTGCAGAGAGTCGCATCAGTGACCTGGAAGATCAGCTCCCTCCCTTAAATGTGAAAACTAAATTTGCAGTCCAGCAGGTGGCTGCCTCCCATAGTAAAATGGGTGATATTGAAAATAAACTCAGTCGCAACAACGTACACATAGTAGGGCTGGCGGAAAAAAACAGAAGGCAGAGACCCTAAGGCTCCATTCACATCTGAGCGACAAAACGCCGGACGCCCGTCGCGCTTGTCGCTCGAGATGTGAAATAACATTGCGGTCTATGGAGACTGTTCACATCTCCACGCCTGTCGCCTGAAAAAAAGTCCCGGACCCTTTTTTTCAGGCGACATTGGCGTTCGCTCATAGACCGCAATGTTAAAAAAAGAAAAAAAAAAAAAGTTTAATCTACAGGCGGCAAGATAATCCGCGTACGCGGCGTATCGTGTCGCCTAGGTGTGAATGCAGCCTAAAGAAAAATAATGCACTGGAATAATTTTCAAGCTACACACATAGCAATTATTGGTAAATGAGTTGTAAGCCATGTATGATCTCAGAGGTACCTTTAGTTTCTTAGTTATGTATTTATGTTGGTTGCATTATTTTTTCTTTTCTCTTTCATGTTTTTCTACCATTTTCCCATCATTAAATGTACAATAGAAGCACAGCGAAAAATGTTAACAAATGCAAAGCATCCAGAACTTGGCTGCTGCTCCTCTAGTCAATTTATATAAACGGAACTGAGCTAAAAATAGTTGTAGCACAAGCTTTTTTGATAGCGGTACAGCCACTTATCAAGCCCTTGACAAGCACACAAGGACTTCTCTGTTCTGTATATTACTATTGTATTTGGAAAAGCCTGTTTCAGGTCTAGTATTTTGAAATATGTTTTTTTTGCATTTTCTGAAATAATGAGTTAGATCAGAAGACATGTTTTCTAGGTACCTGACAACAATAGGAAGCAAGTGTATTTTTTTTACAGTATGTAAATTACATATTGCATTAAAAAAGGTTCATAAAAGTAGCATGACAGTAAATTAAGAGCAAGGAAAAAATGAAATAAAAAAGGAAAGCACATGACAACATTTACAGTATATCCAAAAATGCAGCAGCAGAGACAACAGCCCTGGGGGCCAAAGGTGAGAGTCCTAAGAACAGCAGAGGAATAGAGTCTAAGGAGCTGCCTGGTCTTTGACAGAGTACCTTGCAAGGAATGGGGGGCATTGCCGCGGTATAGCTTCCAGGTCGTGCCCCACTGACCCACCTTTAGAAACAGCTACTGAGCAAAAAGCATGAGTACACAGAAGAGAGCACTTGGGTTCTGAAATCAAAGGAACACAAGAGTGAGCGCCTCTAGGAGTCTCAAGGAGCAGTGGTTGCTGGGACCAACTGCAACATAGGATAGTGAGTCTATTGCAGTGAGAGTCTGTAGGAGCACAGAGAATGCAGGAACACAGGATTGTAAGTCTCTTGCAGCATTGGATTACTGGGATAACAGGAACACATGTGAGAGCCCCGGGGACCGCTGGGTTGCTGGGATGACTGGAACACAAGATAGAAAAACTCTTGCAACACTGGGGAGCTGGGATCACAGGGACACATGTGAGAGTTACTGGATGTATTGGGGTTCTGGGGTCGAAGAAGAAGCTGAAACACTGAATATCACAGAGTACATGGGCAGCACATGGGGCTTGACAGCTAGCTTGCTAACAAGTTGATCAATTGCTGACCCACCAATTGCTGGAGATGGTAGCCAGTAAGTGTAAGCAAACTGGCTGAGGGGTGCAATTCACCATTCAAAACAGGATTTCAGCCAAATGGTTTTCATAGAAAGGATGAAAGCTATGCCAGGCTTTTATACATGTCTGTATCCCTAGGGGAATTTTCCCTCACCTCCTGTCCAGGAATAGGAAGTGAGGAGTATTTCCCAGTAAAAAATAGATAGCAATGAAAAACGGACTGAGGTATTTACTTGACAAACTAAAGAGTGTTTTTATTGTGGTTTTTGTCCCAATTTGACTAATTTACTCTTAAGCCCATACACGGTCGGACTTTTTGCCAACAAACTTCAAAATAAGCAAGTTTTCCAAAAAATCTGACCGTGCGTACGCTCCTTCGGACAAACGTTTTCGCTCTGCAAACGGACAAACTTTTCGGCAACAAAAGTCCGATGGTGCAAAGTCCTATCGTGTGTACAGAAATTCATTGGACTTTTGTCCGACGTGCAAATATGCATGCCCAGAACCAATGTTAAAATCAACCAACAATAGCAGAAGTTGACCAAAGGATGGCGGTAAAGAGCAGAAAAGGGCAGAAAAAAACATGTGATGTTGGGAAAGTTTTAGGAAAGTTTGCAGAAAAGTCTGAGTGTGTGTATGCTATGGGTGCGCCCAGACCTACTCCCTTCGGACAAAAATCCACGGAAAAGTTTGTTTGAAGTCTGACCGTGTGTACGAGGCTTTACTTACAGTACTTTCCCAATGGTATCAATCTCCAGGACTGGAAGTAAGGTGTGTAGACACTTAGCGGAGTCTGCAAACCTTCCCCAATTTTTGGAAACCATAGGTTGGAAATACATTAAGCCTACCTTCCCCAAGCTTACTTTTACCCTCGTCATACCTGAGCACACCAGGATGTGCTCAGCAGAACATAAGGGTTGATGTCTTAAGATTTAGGAAGGAGATATAATATTTTTATAAAGTCTGTGCCCAGGCCACAAAAGATCTATTTATACTTTTTTGAAGCTGGGAGGGTTTACTTAAAGAGCTGGAAAAACATTGCAGAAATACTTAGGCAAAGGCAGCAAGCCTGAACTGTTTTACTAGAAAACATTCATCAAAGCTTTATGGAATGTGTGCAGGAGAGTCTATCAGGGAAATCATGTCAGCCATTATGTTTTACTGTCATTATAATTTATGTACTTGCAGTGGTACCCCGTAGGGGCTGCTAAGTAATGTGACCCACTTGTCCCCCTGCCCAGCCCGGCATTCACTTCTAGACACTCCAAGACAATAAACAGTCCGTCCGCTTTGTTTTTGTATTTTATTGAGGGAATTGAACTTGGATGGGGTAGGGAAAATATGGGATGCCCAGTGGAAATAGTAAAAATGAGCTTGGGACAAATATGTACAGTCAGTAGGTTGACTCCATTTCTCCTTCTGCACATCACTTCCTCTCTAATGTTCCAGGCACAGCTAGTACATGGTGATTAGGCCTGTCACTGGTTCAGTCAGGCCTTAGCAACAGCCTTTTGCAGGCAGGGACAAATAGAAAGTCTCTGGTGCTAGCTGTCCTATCTCTGTCCAGTAACCAATCTTCATGCCCTGCCAGCCCTCCTGGCTGCAGCTGCCACTCTCCACTATCCTTAACACAGTCCACTCCACTGGGTCTGCACCCATCCCAGACTGCATGCTCCCAGTCCTCTGAGGCATGCTTGTCACTCACCAGCCCTTCTGGCTGCGGCCAGTTGTTCCTCTCCTTGAAGACTTGCCCAGCAATGGTTTCTCCTGCTGTCATCTTTGCTCCTCCTGTGCCTCCTGTCCAAGGTCCCTTCATGGCTTCTTGAAGGGCATTGTCCGCACCTGAGCACCGGGCCCAATGTCACCCCCCTTCAGACTGGGGAGCTCCCTTAAAGGCCCCAAAAACCTAGCATTCCATCTTTATGCTCTGAACAACTCCAACTCCCCCCCCCCCCCAGCTAGGCTGACCCTGGGTATTTAAAGAGGCCTGTCCCCTGCCAATCCAGGTTGGGGATTGGTCATGGCTCCCAAGAACACCTAGGCAGCTCCACCTCTCCTCTCCTCCTCTCCCTCCAATACCTCCCAGAAAGCTCTAGAAAGAAGAGGGAGGTCTCAGTGATGCTACCTGTGAGTCCCCAGCTGCTATCCTCAGCCCAGATCAAAACAAATAGCAGCCAGGCCTGCCTAAGACAAAAAAAACTACTCTAGCACCTACCTACCTAGAGGGTGCTACATACTGTAAACCAAAATTCTGTTTTTCAGTTTTTTTGGTATCATGCCTGAGGCCTCACTCTATTACGTCAGCACACTGGCTAAGTGGTTAGGACTTTTTTGTCTAGCAGCGCTGGGGCCGTTGGTTCAAATTGCAACCACTGAGCTACCTGCCTGGAGTTTGCTTCCCACATGCCAAAAACCTGTGGATAGGTTAATTGGCTCATGTCTAAATTGGCCCTAGTTTGTGGATGTATTAATGTGAGTTAGGCACCTTAGAGTGTAAGTTCCTTGAGAGCAGGTACTGATGTAAATGTACAATATATATGTGTAAAGAGCTGCGTAAATTGACGGTGCTATAAAAGTACCTGAAATAAATAATATACAGTTTTCTTTTCTTGGGATCCTACTAGTAACAGTACTTCCTGTTTCAGGTTGACAATCCTAAGCCTCCACCTTGCAATTAGCAGCAGTGTTGTCAGCATGATGTGTGCATTCCTTCAGTTGGATGTGGAGCCAGAGGCGTATTTAGTGAAAATGTGAAAATGGCGACTATGGCAAGCACTGAAACTGTTCCCCTGTCAAAACATTTAAAACCTTCCCAGGGAGGGACGCAGTGCGATGAGGACAGAGAGGGACACTGGGGACCACTGGTGGCTGGTACTCGGCCAGTCATCGGCAGGGCTGGTGCAAGCATCTTTGACACCCTAGATGAAACCTAATTTTGACGCCCCCTCCCCTCGCTGCGCCCCTGACTTTACTCTGCCCTTGCAACACATGTGACCTATCTGACCCCCTGACACATACACTGACCCCCCACCTTACCTGACACATACACTAACCCCCCTTACCTGTAACATACACTGACATGGCACATACACTGACACATACACTGACCCCCTATCCTGACACATACACTGACCCCCCTTACCTGACACATACACTGACCCCCCTTACCTGACACATACACTAACCCCCCCTTACCTGACACATACACTGACCCCCACCTTACCTGACACATACACTGACCCCCCAACCTTACCTGACACATACACTGACCCCCCAACCTTACCTGACACATACTGACCCACCTTACCTGACACATACACTGACCCCCCACCTTACCTGACACATGCACTGACCCCCACCTTACCTGCCACATACAATGACCCCCCACCTTGCCTGACACATCCACTGACCTGGCACATACACTGACACATACACTGACCCCCACCTTACCTGACACATACACTGACCCCCCACCTTACCTGACACATACACTGACCCCCCACCTTACCTGACACATACACTGACCCCCCACCTTACCTGACACATACACCGACCCCCACCTTACCTGACATAAACTGACCCCCTTACCTGACACATACACTGACCCCCCCTTACCTGACATACACTGACCACCCACCTTACCTGACACATACACTGACCCCCCTTACCTGACACATACACTGACCCCCCTTACCTGGCACATACACTGACCACCCCCTTACCTGACACATACACTGACCCCCCTTACCTGACACATACACTGACCCCCCACCTTGCCTGACACATACACTGACCCCCCACCTTACCTGACATACACTGACCCCCCCTTACCTGACACATACAGTGACCCCCCTTACCTGACACATACACTGACCCCCCTTACCTGACACATACACTGACCACCCACCTTACCTGACATGTACACTGACCCCCCCCTATCTGACATGTACGCTGACCCCCCCCCCCACTCCTACTTTCTGCACTACTCACACACACACCACCTCCCCCCCATCCCATACAGCTTAATGTAGTTTGGGGAGGATCCGTCCTCCTACTTTACCTCTGCTGTTTGTGGCTTCATCTACGATCATCCTGTTAAGGGGCCAGGCCAGCGACATCCACCCGCTTCAGGGTGTCCCCACCCGGACCAGGCCAGCGGCATCCACCCGCTCCACAGTGTCCCTGGACCCTGCCAGAGAAAAGCCAGCGGCGCGCCATCTACACGCTCCACATTGTCCCGCCGGGGGCCAGGCCAGCGCCATCCACCCGCTCCACGGAGTCCTCGCTGGGCGGTCAGCTGTGCCTCTCAATGCTCCCATCTCTGTTGATCTCCGCCCCTCCGCTGCACACAGACACACAGAGCTGCACCAGAGGGACAGGCTGGAGCAAAGGAGTCCCGAAGCAGCGCTGTGTGGGTGTGATATACACCTGGAGATTTAACAGATTAACGGATTTGTTTGACACCGAATGGGGCAAGCGATCAGGAGAGGAGAGCCGATCTCACACAGGACAGGGGCTGTGGTTGCGCCCTAGGTGGTAGTGCGCTCTAGGCGGCTGCCTACTTCGCCTAGTGGTATCATTGTCAATGTGCAAGTCCTGATATTGGCAGGATCTCCAGTTAAGGAACTTTGCAACAGGTTCACAAAAATAATTTGCTTAAAGGGGTAATTCCCCCAAAAACCTTTTTTTAACATTGATTGAGGCTCGTTATGTCAAGGGGAATCGGGTGTTTTTTTATTAGAAACGAAGCAGTACTTACCGTTTTACAGATGCATCGTCTCCGTCGCTTCCGGGTATGATCGTCTGGTCTGGGCGTGCCTATTTGATTGACAGGCTTCCGACGGTCGCATACATCGCGTCACGAGTAGCCAAAAGAAGCCGAGCGACGGTGCGGCTCTATACTGCGCCTGCGCACCGTCGTTCGGCTACTTTCGGAAAATCGTGACGCGATGTATCCGACCTCGGAAGCCTGTCAATCAAATAGGAACGCCTAGACCCGGAGACCATACCCGGAAGCGTCGGAGACGATGCATCTCTAAAACGGTAAGTATGGCTTCATTTCTAAAAAAAAAACACCCGATTCCCCTTGACATAACGAGCCTCAATCAATGTTAAAAAAAAAGGTTTTTGGGGGAACTACCCCTTTAAGCCTTCTTTTTATAACACTATAATGCAGACTGGTAGCATATACAGTATTAAATATACTGATGTGTGTGTGTTTTTTTTTTTTTTTTTGATAGCTTTAGGAAAGTGTTAGCACATCTGTCAGGCTTTTACTGCTGCTTGTGTCCACTTTTGGAGGATATTTCTTTCACTACTTGCCCTAGTGACAAGATAGGAATTCTATAAAGTTAGAGTAGGGACCATGATTAGGTTTAAAGCTCAAGTTTAGTAAACATTTATATTTTGGGATTACTGCACCATATATGTTAGGTATGTGCTGTGTCCCCCACCACAGCCATCATAGTGTCGACTGGTGCAGTTAGCCTGCCACTAGATGGCTTTGTTGAAAGTTGTAATTGAGTGTTGGCTCCACTTTCAGAAAAAAACATTCTCTAGTGATGTAATGTGTGGAGTTAGTTCCCATATAACTTGCAGGTGTGTGTGGAGCTAGGTCAGAGTCCGGGCTTTGGGAACAAGACACGGCAGAGCTGTAAAGATGTAATCCTGTACTGAGCTGATCCAAAAGCCCTGTGCAGGGCTGAATTTCCAGGTGAGGTAGTAGAGATCATGGGGGAAAAGCCGTAGTTGCTTTTTCACCCCTTACCTTCTTTTGCAGGTCCCGTAGCGAGGTGAGCATGGTATTAGGGGCCTAAGTCCACGTATTTGAGTAATGGTAGAAGCCTGGGAATTGGACTGTCATCTGAAATTATGGCCAGCTGGGCAAAGCTATAGAAGGGACACTAGACACTAGAAAGTGATTGGTTTACTGACCCTCCGATATGGGCCTGTGATGGACGCGAAATGCTGTGGACTTGGTGTATATGTAAAGAGGTGGTTCCAATTCTATGGTGCTCCCAAGGAGGAAATGGAAGATTGCTTAACTATCAGATGTATACTTGTGCTCTGCACTGAAGTGATTGCTACAGACTATTAAACCTTGTGTGTGGTGCTCCGCGCTGAAGATTCTGAAGGTTTGTTAAAATGTGTATCACAGAATGTTATGTGAAGATGTGAAGTTGCAGTAAAGTGCTGAAAATGCATTTGTATGTGGAAAGTCCTTCATTCTCAATATTAAGGCCTCTGGCTGGGGATGTTGTGAATGGGTCTGTAATGGTCACCACCGTTTACGATCTTCCATCAACCCAAGACAGCTTATCCGACACTCCGACAATCCATGTAGACACGATCCATTCCATTCCCCAGAATTATGACGAGACAATCAATATCACTATCAATAGTATCTTCACACAAAACAGTGTCATTGGCATACACAATGAACAGGTCTTGGAAGCAGACCTAATTAACACAATGGACACAGAATGCAATCACAGCAAGACACTTTAACATCCCATAATAGGCAGCCAGGCTGTCTACCAAGCTCAAATCCACATCACCACAGTACAGACTCAATTAGCATCTCAACAGCCTATGTTACACAGAGGAATGAGTCACTATCGACCGGTAGGGTCAGAATAAGCCAACAACTTGTAATATCTCAAGATATCCTGCAATACATGAATTATCAGTAATGTCCCATCTCATGTAATTTGATATCATTTCTCAGTCACCCTATGCCCCAAAAAGGGCACAGGGTGACCCTAGATCCAAGAGTCATTGGTGAAGGTGTCACAGGAGTACACCGCATCCTTCAAAAGTCTCTGGGTGTCACAGGCCATTCTGTTACAGGGTCTATGACCTGGAAACAGATGTTCAAACTGGAGGCTAAAAAAGCAGGGGAAAAGGTGCCCTATTCAAGACAAAGTGGGGTGGGGACTGGTACATTATGGCACCAACATCAACACAATCGCAAGTGCCCCGTACAAGATACTGCCCTAAGCAGCTGTCTTTTGGCTCTGTGAAGGTTAACATTAGCCACTCCTTATCACCCACCCCCACCTGCCACCTCCACTATTTATAGAACTCTTCTTACTACACAACCATGATGTACTGAGTTCTGTGAAACCACCGAATGACTTATTCTCCTTCACCCACTCACAGGACTTGATGCATCATACCCATGAATGGTGAAAAGGGCAAAAGAGGGCAGACAAAAGGTGCAATTTTCCTAATTAGAAGCCACTGCTGTCAACCTTCACAGTGCCAGAAGATAGCTGTTTAGGGCAGTTTTTCATGGCTGTAAAAGAGACAAAGCACAGAGGATTTGGATCAGAATCGGAACTAATACACATAACTAACGTATATGCCTATATATGGTCAGACACACTGCCAAACAGATTTTGGGATCTCAACACTTTAATGTTTATAAACATGACATACCAATTATGCTAGTGTGTAGGTTAAGAACCTCAGTTAGGTTTCTTGACACCTGTTTGGGAGATTATTCTAACTTCCTGTCCCAATGAGAAGTGTTCATGTACGAAGGCTATCTCTCCATTGGGGAACATACAGCAATAATATACATTTGGTTTTAATGGGGATGGAATAGAACTCTTGTTAAGTTTGTTCAGTGCCTTGAAAAAGTATTCATACCCCTTGACATTTTCCACATTTTGTCATGTTACAATCAAAAACGTAAATGTATTTTATTGGGATTTTATGTGATAGACCAACAAAAGTAACACATAATTGTGAAGTGGAAGATAAATGATAAATGGTTTTCAAAATGTTTTACAAATAAATATGTGAAAAGTTTGGCGTGCATTTGTGTTCAGCCCCCTTTATTCTGATATCCCTAACTAAAATCTAGTGGAACATATTGCCTTCAGAAGTCACCTTTGTATAAATGAATCTCATTATAAATACAGCTAATCTGTGAAGAGGTTTGTTATAGAACCTCATTGAACAAACGGCATCTAGAAGACCAAGGAACACACCAGACAGGTCAGAGATAAAGTTGTGGAGATGCTTAAAGCAGGGATAGGTTATAAAATAATATCCCAAGCTTTGAACATCTAATGGAGCACTGTTCAATCCATCATCCGAAAATGGAAAGAGTATGGCACAACTGCAAACCTCTCAAGACATGGCCGTCCCCCTAAACTGACAGGCCGGGTAAGGAGAGCATTAATCAGAGAAGCAGCCAAGAGGCCCATGGTAACTCTGGAGGAGCTGCAGAGATCCACAGCTCAGGTAGGAGAATATGTCCACAGGACAACTATTAGTCATGCGCTCCACAAATCTGGCCATAATGGAAGAGTGGCAAGAAGAAAGCCATTGTTGAAAGAAAGCCATAAGAAGTCTCGTTTGCATTTTGCTAGATGCAATGTGGGGGAAACAACAAGCATGTAGAAGAAAGTGCTCTGGTCAGATGAGACCAAAATGTAACTTTTTGGCCTAAAAGCAAAACCCTATGTGTGGCGAAAAACTAACACTGCACATAACCCTGAGCACACACTTCAGCAGGGACAGGGAAGCTGGTCAGAGTTCACAGGAAGATGGATGGAGCCAAATACAAGGCAATCTTAGAAGAAAACCTGTTAGAATCTGCAAAAGACTTGAGACTGGGGCGGAGGTTCACCTTCAGCAGGACCACGACCAGAGCCGGATTCCAGACAAGGCCACCAAGGCCAGGCCTCGGGGCGGCAGTGGGTGCAGGGGGCAGGAATGTACTGGCCATCGGGACTACCGGGAGTGGGCTGGTCACAGCGGCCGCCTAATCTGCATTGGAGGTCTGCCGCGATCTACCCGTCAATCGCCCACGGGTAGATCGAGATTTAGCCAGCATGCAGAGTAGCACAGGAAGCATGTGTAATAAGTTCTCACTCATGTCACTCTGCTCCCCGGCGGCCCTCCTCTTTTCTCGTCCTTCCCCATTTGCTTGTGACATCATCTGGGATGGACAAGAAGAGAAGAGGTGAGGCCGCCGGGGAGAAGAGTGACATCAGAACTTATTACACACGCTTCCTGCGCTACTCTGCATGCCGGCTAGTAAATAATGTGCCCCATAATGTGCCATGTGCCCTAATGTGCCATGTGCCCTGTAGGGGTATGTGCCCTGATATGCCCTGTGCCCTGATGTGCTATATTCCCTGATGTGCTATGTGCCCCATGCCCTGATGTGCTATGTGCCCTGATGTGCTATGTGCCCTGATGTGCTATATGCCCTGATGTGATCTGATGTTCCCTGTGCCCTGATGTGCCCAATGCCCTGATGTGCCGTGATGTTCCCTGTGCCCTGATGTTCCCCCATGCCCTGATGTGCCCCGAGCTCCGATGTGCTGTTCCTCAATGTGGTGTGCCCCTATGTGCTGTGCCCTGTACCCTGATGTGCTGTACCCTGATGTGCTGTGCCCTGTACCCTGATGTGCTGAGCTCTGTACCATGTCCTGATGTGCACTGTACCCTGATATGTTGTGCCCTGGGCCGGTCTGGATGAAGGCCCCCTATGTGATGGTGTGTGTGTGTGGGGGGTGGCATTGAAATACCTGGCCTTGGGGCGGCAGAGGTAGTAAATCCGGGCCTGACAATGACCCTAAACATACAGCCAGAGCTACAATGGAATAGTTTAGCTCAAAGCATATTCATGTGTTAGAATGGCCCAGTCAACGTCCGGACCTAAATTTAATTGAGAATCTGTGGCAAGACTTCAAATTTTCTGTTCAGACGCTCTTCATTCAATCTGACAGAGCTTGAACTATTTTGCAAAAAATAATGGGCAAAAATGTCCCTCTCTAGATGTGCAAAACTGGTAGTGACATCCCTAAAAAGACTTGCAGCTATAATTGCAGAGAAAGGGGGTTCTACAAAGTATTGACTGAATACAAATGCACACCACACTTTTTACATAATTATTTGTAAAACATTTTGAAAACTATTTATCATTTTCCTTCCACTTCACAATTATATAATAAATATCGCATAAAATCCCAATAAAACAAATTTACGTTTTTTGGTTGTAACATGGTGAAATGTAAAAGATTTCAAGGGGTGTGAATACTTTTTCAAGGCACTGTATTGCAATCTGTGTTGCTATTGGGGATATTCCCCTTATGTCTGTCCTGGTGACCACTATAACTAGGAAAGGAAATGAGTTGTGATCTTTCTTGGGAAAACAAAGAACATCATTTTGGCTAGACCTACTCTAGTAAGTGTTTGGGCTTCAAAAGATAAACATAAAAAAAAAAATAGAACAGTTGGATCTAATCAAGTAAGGAAATTGGCAGATAGTGTGTCATGTTTTTATAAGTAAAGTGTACACTGCTTCTTTAACAACATTACCATTGACAAGATAAAAATAAAATCCTCGACTGTAGCACTTTTAAATGATGGTTCATCTCTAAGGAATCAATTAAAATATTTTAATAATGAATGCTCGTGACTCATCAGCCTTCATTCAAGAGTTGTGTCTCCTTCCAGCTGAGGTAAAAGTGTCTCTCATCTAAGGAGTCTTTAAGTATGCTCAATGTATTTCTGGAATAATGTTAAATATTAAAAGGACTCAGTTCCTGCATTTATGCAAGAAACATTTATTGACCAACTGACATTCTGACTATATGGTATAGGGAAAAGGGGTTAAGAATGAGAATATAAATATCAGACACCACATGCCAATATGGAGATAAAATGAAGGATGAGAGGTCACAGGTGTGACAACCAAAAATTACTGATCGACCAAGATGAATGTTAGAAAAAACTTTTATTACAATAAATCATTAAAAACATGAGATTAAGGCAAATGTATATCAATTGTTCCTTTTGGAATAGCATTTGAACAGAAAATACCACTTTTCTCTACATGTTTCACTCGGGAGAGCTTCTTCAGGAGATTAAATCATGGCGTCTATTATGCTAAAGGCAACAAAGAAAATAAATGAATACTCATGTTGAACATTAAAATTCAATAATGTTACATGTTGGCATAAACAGAATGAGTATGCAATTTAAGTCATGCCATTGATTCTATATCCATATTGATAATGGACAGGTACAGGACCGCAATCAGGGGGGTACAGGCAGTACACCTGTAAGGGGCCCCCTTTTTTATTTATTTTATTTAAATTTATTTTTTCAAAAAAAAAAAATTTCGTCAGTATACCTGTAAGGGGCCCAGAGGTCCCCAGGTGCCCGGATGGCAACCCACTTGTTTTTTTTTTTATTGTTTTTTTTCTTTTTTGCCAGTATACCTGTAAGGTTTTAATTTTTTTTTTTTTTTCGTCAGTATACCTGTAAGGGGCCAGATGGCAATCCCTTTTACTTTTTTTTTTGTTCGTCAGCACCCAAACCCGCTTTTCAATTCGAAAAGTGGCATTGTCTGTTCAAATGCTATACCTAAGGAACAATTGATATACGATTTGTCTTGATCTCATGTTTTTAATGGTTTATTGTAATAAAAGTTTTTTCTAACTTTCATCTTGGTCGATCAGTAATTCTGGTTGTCACTCACTTGACACCTTAAAAGTCCCGAGGCCTGTGACCTCTCATCCTTGATTTTATATGGTATAGGGATTTTTTTTGTGCTGATGCCCGCCTAAACAGATAACAATGGCAGAGCTTCTGCTGCATACTACCCTTTACTCATAATGCAGATAAAATTGGGCGTCAAAGCTAAATCAGAAAACTTTAGTACATTCACATATCTCCATGTCTTATTCCTTTAAACAAACTACAAGTACAGAACAAGCCAGGACAAGGTCTTCAAGTGCCAAGGGCAAAGATGTCAATCGTTGTTTGCAGAAGAGAGACAAAACATATATAATGATTGTGGCATGCACTACAATAGTGAACTGTTTAATAGCAATGCACATTCTGTCATTTTGATAATACAAAAAAAAAAAAAGGGGGAGAGACACTCTCTATGAAAGCCAACTTCAGTTTATTGAAGCAAAGCGATGAACCAGCAATCAACATGGTGCCAAAACAGCTCTAATACATTTCATTCCTCAGAGGAGCTTAATTATAGAGGCTCTTTGAGTGGGTAATCCATCATACAGGATTCCCCACCATGGAAAAAGGCAGCACTAATTAAAATAATGGACCTCTGGCACCAAAAAGTTGAGCCCTAGAAAAGAGACTACGGTGAAATACTGTTAGGCCGCGTACACACGATCAAACATATCTACTGAAACTGGTCCGCAGACCAGTTTCAGCAGACATATCCGATCGTCTGTACGGGCTAGCAGACAGGTTTCCAGCAGACCAAAGTTTTAAAGCATGTTTTAAAACTTGTCTGCTGGAAAGCGGTCTGTCGGATATGTCCGCTGGTTAGTACGCCTAACCAGCGGATCGAAATCTCCCGCATGCGTCAAATGGATTCGACGCATGTGTGGAAGTATTTTACTTCCTGGTTTGGTAATGTGGCGGCGTCAACGTCACCGCCACGTCACCGCGATGTCTGTCCGCGGGGATTTTGGTTTGATCGTGTGTACACACATCAAACCAAAACATGAGACATGTCCGATGAAAACGGTCCGACATGTCTCCTCGTGTGTACGCGGCCTTACACTGACACAACTGGATCTAGGGGAAGACTGGGTTGGGAGGCACAAGGAGAATGTACCCCCCCTTGGCCAGTGCTCATAAGATACAGTATTTTGGGCTGGTGTACTTCAGTAGATATCCTCCCACGATCAGGTATTAATCAGATTGAGGCCTACAGGTAATGACACATGTTGGGCATTACCTGCTCTCTGTTCTTTCTGTGATCACAGGGTTTAGCAGAGGAATATCCTCCACCAACAACATTGTGGCTCTGAGATGTCATGAGACCAATCACCCATGGCTCCAAAGGAAACTGTAGCTGGAAGAAGTAAAAAAGTTCTTCACAATAAACCATGTCCTTTAGGAACACCAACCTTTCACCATGCCCACCATTTTCCACTGGCAAACACTTTCTTTAGTCCACAGAAATCAGCCCCTATCAGGGAAAGGCTTTGTGATTGCCACTCAGGTCAATGGTTTCCAGTCCTCTCCTGACTGGGACGCCAGATTAATTTGAAGGACAAGCTCCAGATACTTTTGTGCCATTTATATCAGGACAACAACTGGCAACCCCAATGCAGGAACAGGGATTCCATGTTTGCATAGCTCCCAAATGTCACTCTTCTAGAGTGACATGTTTTCCTTTACTTCATAACTGTATCTCTATTAAATCTGATGCATAACTGATGTATAGCTGTTGTACTGTGATTAGAGACTTTTCTTTCATTGTTCAATTATATATGTCCCTGGAGCAGCTATATTTACTCATTACGTATACACTGCATGCATCCTGTGAAGCAATGTGCATTGTCATTGTGCTCGTCCTCTCATTTCATGCAAGCCTTGGGTCACCCTGACCTCAAAATAACTGAGTAAAAATAATACTGTTCCTGGGTAGCTTATCCTCTAATTGATTTTCTCTTATAAGGGTGCTGATTGTACTGTCTGGCAATTTAGGTATATGTCTACTGAATGAGGAAACTGAAAATGTGTATAGAAATTATAAACATACGGAGCAAGTGAAAGTTTCTGTTACTTAAAAAATGTTCTTCAAATTAGCGCATCAGTAACCCAAAATGCACAATATGATATGCGATTTTCGTTTTTTCGCATTTATCTTTGCTGGTGTTAAAAAAACGTTACATGTAGCCTCTAAGATAAATATGAAACTAATGTTTGAATGTATTAAACAGACACTAAATGATATCCTTGGTCTCCAAAAATAATCCATACACAGCCACTACTTAATGGCCTCGTAATTCATTTTACATTAAATGGTTTCTTTGATTGTTTTTTAGCCTCTTTATAACATCCTGTATAAGCTTCCAAACCTATTTTACCCCTTCACTTCTGTTTCTTTGGAACAAGAACTGCACGTTGGTTGTGGTTATGTGAGCTGCTCTGGGCACACTACAAATACCATAGTCCTTGGTCCATAGTCCATCTCTGGAATGAGCAAGAGAGGGTGGCTACTCTCCGACTTACAGTGGAAGCATGGAGAACAAACTGAGCCACCCTCTAACAGGAATTCAACTCTGAGCAGCAAAAAAAAAAAAGAAAGAATAGAATTTTTGGATTTGGAGAGAGCTAATGCCACGTACATACGATCGGGCTTTTGCCCAGCCAAATCTAATTTGTTTGAAGAAAAATAGAACATGTTCTATTGTCTGTATCTATGTATCTAAACTGGAATTTCCAATGAAATAACTCAGATGGGGCTACACGTGATCAGAATATCCAATGGAAAAAGTCTGTCTGACTTTTTCCATCGGAAATTCCGATCGTGTGTACAAGGCATAAGAAGGTCCTTTTCAAGTTAAGAACACAAAGTTGAATACACTTTTTCCTCTAAACCTGGGGTCTCCAAACTTTCTAAACAAAGGACCAGTTTACTGTCCTTCGGACTTTAGGGGGCCAGTCTGTGGCCACTGGAAGTAAAACATGTCCCGGCATCGGCGAGAATAAGCAAGTCCCCATCTTTGGTGTCAGTGAGAGGAATTGTGCCCCATTGTTGGTGTTATTGAGAGGAACTGTGCTGAATTGTTTGTGTCATTAGGAGGAATTGAGTCCCTTTGTTTGTGTCTTTGGGGGGAATTATGCCTCATTGTTGATATCAGGAGATTAAATATTGCCCCAAAGGTTGGATAAATAGCAAGCAAAGGGCTACATATGCATACATTGTCATCTTTGAATACAGTGGGCCAGATTCTCAGCTGCGATACAACGGTGTATCTCAGATACACCGTCGTATCTCAGTTTTTTTCAATGGGTATCTATGCGTGTGATTCCTAGAATCACTTACGCATAGATACACTAAAGTTCCGACATTTGTAAAACAATTACACCGTCGGATCGTAGATGTAATGACAACACCGGGATGCTAGGTGGCCTTTACGTTGTTTTCTCGTTTGCCTATGCAAATAAGCCTAATACGCCGATTTCCGAACGTTTTTACGCCGCCCCGTCGTCGTAACGTTTACGTTATTGTTTCTGTAAGCGTAAGGTTACCCCTGCTATAATGAGGGGTAACCTTACGAAGTTCCGTCGTTGCCATGTTAAGTATGGCGTCGGGTCAGCGTCGTCTTTTTCCGTCGTTTTACTAAGTCGTTCGCGAATAGGGCATTGCGTAAATGACGATCACGTCGTTTTGACGTCGGTTTCAACTACGCTTTCTGACGTGAGCTGGAGCATGCGCACTGGGCTATTTTTGCGGCCAGCGCATGCGCAGTTCGATCGACGCGGGGGCACGCTTAATTTAAATACAAACCGCCCCCTTTGAATTACGCGGCCTTACGCCGGGCCATTTACACTACGCCGCCGCAACTTACGGAGCAAGTGCTTTGAGAATACGGCACTTGCTCTGTTAAGTTGAGGCGGCGTAGTGTAAATGGCTTATGCTACGCCGCCGCATTTCTATGAGAATCTAGCCCAGTGAGTCCAAAAAAGATAAAAAATACCATTGTTTAAAACAAATAAGCTAAAAATAACCTATAAAATATATCTACTAGATAAGTGCAATGGTTGTCGGTGCCAATATGTTGTCAGCAGCTTTCTGGGCACAGTGACAAGGCAACTTAATGACCACATCAGGAAAACAGCTTTTCCTGAGAACTATCTACAAAAGAACAAAAGTAAACTTTAATTATTTTTATTTATACAGCACATAAATACATGCAACTAAACCTCTGTTTTAATGCATACAGTTAGACGGCTCAATTAGGTTTGTTGCTTTTTTGGTTGGCAACTTTGAGCCTAGTTATTATGGAAACATTTTTTTATATATTTATTTAATTATTTTTGAATAATTGCATATTGCTAAAAACGCATTTCATTCAAAGTCCCACCCCCCCCCCTTCTCCCCTTTATCCATTTATACAGCACATGGATACTTTGCATAAGCCTTAATATACTTCATGTTAAAGGGGTTGTAAAGGTACAAGTTGTTTTACCTTCATGCATCCTATGCATGAAGGTAAAAAAACATCTAGCAGCACCAGCCCCCCCCGAGCCCCCGTTGTACTTACCTGACCGTTCGAATCTCCTGGGCGCGTCCACGTCGTCCTCTTCGGTTCCCAGCCTGGCCGTTGATTGGCTAGGCTGGGCGGATTGATAGCAGCGCAGCCATTGGCTAGCGCTGCTGTCAATCAGGGCGGATGATGCGGCGCGCTGGGGGGCGGAGCCGAGTGATACAGTCGGCGGCTATGGCCGCCGCTGTATCACGGGAGCGCGCTCGCAAAAGCTTTCCTCCATGCGAGCACCCTCGCATGAAGAGGGAAAGCTTTTGCGAGGAGGAGCCAAGACAGCCGCCGAGGGACCCCAGAAGACAGGTTTCCGGGCCACTCTGTGCAAAACGAACTGCACAGTGGAGGTAAGTATAACATGTTTGTTATTTTTTTTTTTTTAAATCCCTGACTTTAGTGTACCTTTAACCTCCACCTGGAGCCTCATCCATCTCTGCAGCACAACAGTGGATTATTAACAAATCCTGATACAATGAAGGAAATGCAGTATGGTCTCAATAATGTGCACATCACAGGTTAATGGCAAGGACCTGACATACAAGAGAATACAAGCAGAGTAAAAGCATTGATTGTTACTGAACTCTGCATTGATTTTGATACTTTGTAGATCTGTGTTAAGGAGTTACTGGCAAGGATTCTAACTTAATAATTACACTTCTAGTATGACTAATACCTCACTGCTTCCCTCTTGTAAAGTGATCTCCCGTTAGCGGAAGTCTTAAAGGAAATATGGAACTGGCAGGTATAGCTTTGTTCAGTATGTACTTTATAAATTATATTTGATTTAAAACATTTCCCAATCCAAAGAGCCATAGGGGAGCCATAGGGGAATCTCAGATCATCCAATCATATGGTCAACAGAATCTAAAATGCTAACAGGGAAAGTTACTTTTTCCAACAGGTGCTGAAAGCATTTCCTTTGAAAACGTATAGACCCTTTTAAATCTCTGATGCAACAACTCTCCAGCTTTGCACACACACTAAAAAAGTCTGGCTAGAGTTATCCTTTGGCAGTGTGCCTTGATTCATCGTCTGATGGATCTCAGCCACCTGAGTTCTGCTTCTTCTCATGCAGGTTCAAAAATGAGAATCTGACTGGCTGCTATGGATAACAAAGATACCCGATCCGTGACTTAGAGTCAAACTGTATGGGCCAGATTCACGTAGATTCTGCGGCGGCGTAGTGTATCCTATTTACACTACAGCGCCGCAACTTTCAGGAGCAAGTGCCGTATTCTCAAAGCACTTGCTCCGTAATTTGCAGCAGCGTAGCGTAAAGGGGACGGCGTATCCACGCGTAATACAATTAGGGAAGGAGGGGGGCGTGCTTTATTTAAATTAAGCGTGCCCCCACGCCGAACGAACTGCACATGCGCCGGCCCTAAACGTAGCCCACTGCGCATTCTCCATAGTACGCCGCAAATACATTGATTTTGACGGCAATTTAATTAACGTAAAGGCCTATTCGCGACGAGTTACGCAAATGACGTAAACAACGGAAAAACACGACGCTGTCCCGACGTCCATATTTAACATGGCTTACGCCGGACCTACGCAAGGTTACCCCTCATATAGCAGGGGTAACCTTGGAGATACACCGTCGTATCTCTTTTGAGAATCTGGCCCGATGTCTCTTTTAGAGGCAGAACCCCCACAGAGCCAGGAAATTTAAGAGAGAAGCATTTATATATTAAAAAAAAAAAGGCCAAAAGCGCCTAGATGCATATAAGCATATCTAAATGCATTTTATCCCTAGGCGCTTCAGACCTGATAAATAATACTCTGGCCATTTAAATGAATGATTACTTAAGTGCTTAACATGTCGAAACGCGCTTAAACTCCTACAAGGAAAAAAAGCGTTTAGAAGAGAGGGCCTTCTTGTTGGTATTTTATCACTGACAAGTACATTTATTTCATTTTAAATCATTTTACCCATGTGATTTGAGGATTTTAACCGCTTCAGCCCCGGACCATTTCGCTGGCCAAAGACCAGGCCATTTTTTGCAATCGGCACTGCATTGCTTTAACTGACAATTGCGCGGTCGTGCAACGTGGCTCCCAAACACTATACTCCACACTCCTGTGCGCTATAAACAAAAATAGAACAACAGTTTTGAAAAAAATTCTATATTTTAAACTTTTTGCTATAATTAATATCCCCAAAAAATATATAAAAAAATGTATTTTCCTCAGTTTAGGCCGATACGTATTTTTCTACATATTTTTGGTAAAATAATTGCAATATACATTTATTGATTGGTTATAGCGTCTACAAAATAGTGGATAGTTTTATGGCATTTTTATATAAAAAAAAAAATTTTACTAGTAATATTGGTGACTGCAACATTATGGTGGACACATCAGACACTTTTGACACCATTTTGGGACCACTGTCATTTTTACAGCGATCAGTGCTATAAAAATCCACGGATTGCTGTAAAAATTACACTGGCAGTGAAGGGGTTAATCGCTAGGTGGCGCTAAAGGGGTCAAGTGTGACCTAGAGAGTGATTCTTACTGTTAGGTTGCGTGGCTACCAGTGACACATCACTGATGACCGTTACCGATCATGGCGAACAGCCATCAGTGACATGTCCGGGAACATCGAGTTTTGGAATGCACACGATTTGAATTAAAGGTAATCATACAAAAATTGGCAGTATGTGTGTACTTAGCTGTCCTACTTACAATTAGTAAAATAAAAAATAAAGTACAATCTAACAATGATAAATAGGTAGGTAAGTTTTATCTTTGGAAAAATAAAGTGTCCATGTTTGTTAGTCAACTACACAAGTATAGAATTTTTCTTTTTAATCTGTCAGTGTGTGTTATGAAGTTAGAGAACAAAAGTCAGGCATACACAATTACAGAATCTTTTTTATAGAGACTTAGAAGTTAAAAGATGAATGCATGCTTTATTCAGCCCTATGTTTTTCTTTAGTAACATACAAATGCACAAACTTTTTTTTCTTTTCTCTTTATTTAGTTGTAACATGACTCAGAGACTGAAAATGTGATTAACAAAACACCAAAGCTGTGTGACCAAAAGCATACTTTTTGTCATTAACAGCTGGAAGTCCAAAGATATACTGTATGTGTGAAATACAATATTTTACTTAGGAGTTAGAACTTTCTAAAAAAAAAAGAAAGGAAATGATTTCTGAAAAAGCAGAAACATCGAAGACCTCCCGATTCATTCCAAACCCATGTTCAAAACAAATTTTGCTTATTTGGAAGTTTGGTGAACTGCCAAAATTAATGAGTATTCAGCCGAGCTGAACCTCCGACTGCAGCTGATAGTGAAACATTTAGCAGGGGTATTATTACCATTTCTAAATGTAATAGCTTCATAGTCCTACTCCACCAAGCATGGTGGTGGAAGTGTCATGGTCTGGGGCTGCACTGGGGAGCTACAGTTCATTGAGGGAACCATGAATGCCAACATAGGTGTGCGCAGCCTACTGCATTAGGGTGTGTACCCCAAAGCTCGCACACACATGTCTTTCTCTGTAGCCTCAGCTGCACGGGACAGTGAATGAATCTGAAGCACTCTGCGCTGAGCAGCTTCCCGTTCATTCCTGCGCAGGCCTATGGATGCCAACTTCGTCTCTGTCCTACTTATGAAGTTCTATGAACGTAACGTGTATGGAGGAGGAGCTATTGCTGATGTCAACCGCTGCCGACCTGCATCTTACACACCACTGCCATTTTTTAAACAGCTGTTTGTGAGGAACCATTTTTAAAATAAAACTGCTTTGTAACTGATCCACAGTGAGCACTTATAGTTGTTTTTGCTTCACATTTTGTATATTCCAGGGCAGGGGCGGACTGACCATTCCGGCATTTGGGCACTGCCCGAGGGCCCCATGCCACTAGGGGGCTTCATCAGGGTTGCCAGCCTCAGTAAAACCAGGGACAGTATGTAAAAATCTGTGTTTTTTTTTTTAAATCCCAAGATTATAGCTGCCCCACCTCTTCAGTACCTTTGCAGTGTGTGTATGTGTATTCTATGTGTATGTATGCTGTGTGTGTATATTGTGTGTCTGTGTGTGTATACTGTGTGTGTATACTGTGTATGTATACTGTATGTGTGTGTGTATACTGTGTGGCCCACGTAGGCAATTCAGTAAACTCAGGGGGCCCAGGAAAAGCATGCAGTGGAAATGGCGGGTGGTAGTGGGGGGCCCCCAAGTCAAATTTTGCATCGGGGTACACAAGCTTCAAGCTACGCCTCTGTATAGATGTACAGTAAAACCTTGGTTTGAGAGTAACTTGGTTTGAGAGTGTTTTGAAAGACAAGCAAAATGTTTTAATACATTTTGACTTGATATACAAGCGATGCCTTGATATAAGGGTAGCGTCATGTCACAACTAAGTGTAGCAATATGGTTAAATTTATTGAAGGTACAACATTTAGAAACTGACATGGTTGATGATTTAAACAGACACATCTACGTATGCAAGCATCCAGGGTAAAGCTGTCCACATAGACCATTCCCCGCACCACCATTGATGTCATCCCTTTCACAAACGGTTCAAGCCTCGCTTTCAGATCGCTCTACTGCAGGGTAGTCTTCCATTTCACGATTGCAGACTGACAGCGGTGAGAGCCGGCGTTGAGGAGGATGGTCTATGTGGATCGCTTTACCCCGGATGCCTGCATACTTAGATGTGCCTCTTGTGCCTATTTTTATCATCAATCACGTGAGTTGCCTCTCTTTTCTTTTATACTCTGTGGCTCCTGCTTCTAATCCCCTTGGGGAGGCTTCCATTTGTGGATGGACATTTTATGGTTACACAACTTATCACATTACTATAATCTTTTTATATGGACTATAAACTGAAGGACTTATGAATAAATGGTTGTGGATCGAATCATTTGAGTTTCCATTAGTATTTATGGGGAAATTTGCTTTGATATACAAGTGCTTTGAATTACAAGCATGCTTCCGGAACAAATTATGCTCGAAATCCAAGGTTTTACTGTATTCTAATCCGTATGGACTTTGTTTTCGATTTTTTTAGGTCATTTTCAGAGTTCTACATTTCACATTGAGATTTGCCAGCTATGATTAAGCACTGATATATAGTGCGAAATGCGTCAGTAGTTTTACTCCCGTGTTGTGTGCTGTGACTTGTAGTGCATTTTTCCTTTTTTAAATAAAGACAACCATCAAGGTTTTTTGGAGTGCGGCTGTCCATATTTTCTTTCTCCATTTGTTGAGATTTGCCTAGACTTGTCCTTAAAAAAGTCATTTTGGTTTAGGATGACCTAAACTCATTAATACTGCAGTTGATAAAGTATATCTTTTAATCTCAAGCCAATGCTAAATCTGAACATAACATGCCATTCACAGAGGCAGCTAAATTTAGTAATGTAAATGCAAAGCCGGGACAAAATATTTAGATTTCAGTGCCCACTCTAAACAGTCATTTTTTTCTCATTTTTAAATTGTTCTCCCTGTGGGCACAAGCAGTTGCAGTGATATGCTATTGGTAAGAGCTCTTCCAGCAGCCGCATTCTTTGCTTTGGATGGAGTGCCAGCTATGCACGGCACAGACTGTAAATAATTATGCCCTAAATTAACTAGGCACTATGAAAGGAGTCACTGAGTAACCTTAACATTCTAATCCACAATCCCAGAAATGGGTCACAAATGTTTGACTGCCAGCGCAGCCACCCATGTTATTTCAAGTTTAATATTTACTCAGGTCTAGATATAGGCATGTGGTCCGGGTATGATGTGTTTCCTAGCTTCTTCATGTATAGCTCGGTTGTTGCAGGCGTATGTTGGAAGAATGCGGCGCTTTGCTTGGTTCTCAGGGTACATGAAAACATTTCAGTTTACACAAATAAATGGTTCACGTACCACAACCAGGACTAAATTTATCGCACACTTAGTGCCACACAATCCATCACTATGTCAACAAGCCCAAGTCTCAGCACTGACCTGCTTTCTGTTACACTTCCAGATAAACACTATTTGGTCTATCTCAATCTATTGTGCCCTAGGATAGTAATGCAAAGTACATTTACACAATTGTGAACTACAACAGAAGTAACAAAGTAATAATAATTTATTATTTATTAAGTACTACACGGTGAGGTTGATTTACTAAAGAAGGATATTAACTTTCAAAGCAAGTTCCCTTTGCAAAGTGACATTTTAATTGGGCCATTTCTGCAGGGAACAGACATATGTGCAAGAAAAATGTGCAAGATAGGATTTTTGCTTGCACATGATTGGATGATCGAAGTTACTTACTGATAGGGATGAGCCAAACACCCCCGCGTTCGGTTCGCACCAGAACTGTCGAACAGAATGATTGTTCGCACAAAGTCTATGGGACTCGAACGTTCAAATTCAAAAACGCTCATTTTAAAGCCCAATATTCAAGTAGTTGTTGGAAAACGTCTTTGAGAACCCGGGTCTTGCCCCAGGGAACATGTATTAATGGAAAAAAGTTAAAAAAACGGTTGTTTTTTCAGGACCTGGACTCCTGAAAAAAAGACAGTTTTTAAAACTTTTTTTTCCGTTGATACATGTTCTCTCAGGCAAGACCTGGGTTCTCCAAGACGTTTTCACAGGCAAACTATAGACACCCAGCAGGTACAATATTTAAAGGAATTTTATTCATTTTTTTTTTATTTAAACATTATTAAAATCACTGCTTCAGGAGCAGTGATTTTAATGATGCTTAAATAAAAAATAAAAAAATGAAAAATTCCTTTAACCACTTGTTACCCGCCCACCGTCATATGACGACGGGCGGGTAACTCCATTGTCCTGACTGCACGTCATATGACGTGCAGTCATAAAAAGCTGCTAGGGGAGCGCGCACCCGTCGCATCACTGACAACCCTGTGCGTGTGCCCGGCGGCCGCGATGGCCGCCGGGCACACGCGATTGACGAGTAACTGAGCTGGGACGTGGAGCTCTGTGTGTAAACACAGAGCTCCACGTCCCTGTCAGGGAGAGAGGAGACCGATTGTGTCCCTTGTACATAGGGACACAATCGTTCACCTCCCCAGTCACCCCCCCTCCCCCCACAGTTAGAACACAAACTAGAAGAAACATTTAACCCCTTCCCCGCCCCCTAGTGGTTAACCCCTTCCCTGCCAGTTACATTTATACAGTTATCAATGCATATTTATAGCATTGTTCACCGTATAAATGTAAATGGTCCCAAAAATGTGTCAAAAGTGTCCGATGTGTCCGCTATAATGTCCCAGTCCCGAAAAAAAATCGCAGATCGCCGCCATTCCTAGTAAAAAAAATGATAAAAAAAATGATAATTATGTCCCGTATTTTGTAGGCAATATAACTTTTGCGCAAACCAGTCACTATACGGTTATTGCGATTTTATTTTTGATTTTTTTTTACCAAAAATATGTGGAAGAATACGTATCGGCCTAAACTGAGATAAAAAATGTTTTTTTATTTTAAATGGGATATTTATTATAGCAAAAAGCAAAAAATATTGTGTCTTTTTTCAAAATTGTCGCTCTTTTTTTGTCTATAGCGCAAAAAATAAAAACCGCACGGGCGATTAAATACCACCAAAAGAAAGCTCTATTTGTGGGAAAAAAAGGACGGAAATTTTGTTTGGGAGCCACGTCGCACGACCGCGCAATTGTCAGTTAAATCAACGCAGTGCCGGAAGCTAAAATTTTGTCTGGGCAGGAAGGGGGTGTAGGTGCACAGTAGGCAAGTGGTTAAATATTGTACCTGCTGGGTGTCTATACCTGTAATAACTTCTTTAAATAGCACAATCACCTGCCTGCCAGTAAATTAGGAAGAACTGATCTATCTAAGCTGTACAATGTATAAATATATGTACAACTCCTAGGGATGTATATATATCCTCTACACACTGTAAATTAAGCTAAACTGACTAGCCTGCCTGCCTGCTCTATCTAGCTATATAAAAAGACTATCTCTCTGTCTCTCTGACTGCTCTCATTAACAACTGCAACACACTACACGAGGGCGCCCAACAGGCGGCCTTATATAGTGTGGGGCGTGTGCTAAAGCCCTGAGCCATAATTGGCCAAAGCCACCCTGGCTTTGGCCAATTATGGCTCTCCGGTTTTTGCACGCTGTGATTGGCCAAGCATGCAGGGTCATAGTGCATGTTTGGCCAATCATCAGCGCGCAATGCCGCAGTGAATTATGGGCCGTTGCGCGTTACTCAAATTTGGCACGAACGACCCGTTTTGTTCGAATTTCGTCTAACGTACGAACAGACAATGTTCGAGTCGAACATACGTTCGTATCAAACGCGGAGCTCATCCCTACTTACTGACTTAGGCAGGCCATACACAGTATGAATTTCTTTCATGCAGGAAGAAATTTGTTTGCTTTCCCCATCAGTACAGACAGTGTTGATGCAAGAGTCGTTCCTGCCAAGACATTGAGTCAGTGATTATTTCTATCGACTATACCAGCTGCTAGCGATAATTGCTAGTAAGACCCCTTTCCACATTGGGGCGTTTTTCAGCACCTGAAAGAAGCCTTGTCTGCAATCCCAATGTGAAAGCCCGAGTGCTTTTAGAGCCCTTTCACATTAACCCATGCACTGCCTGTTTTAGGAATCTCCTGGGAGTCTTATGGATGTTTAGTCATCCCTTCAATTGGAGTCATGCTTTGGAATCACGTGCAGTGTTGGACACTTTTTATATGATTATTGATCAAGTCATCTGTGTTTTTTGCCACTTATTGATTATTTATTGTAAAAATGTTTTTTGCCCAATTAGCCCTTGTTGCACATCTTATAACTGAGTTTAATTAGCTCTCTTTCATGTCTGAGGGAGCATCATTTATTCAATTTCCACTAGGACACTTTATATATATTCTTATCACCTAGGAGGTTCTTCCTCCCTTCTCCTTTTCTTTTTTCTTTTCTCTCACCTGGGTTTACTCAGGTTCACTTACTTATTTAGTGGAGGCTATCTCTATTTATATATAGAGATATATCTCTATTGGCTATTAGCAGGGCCATCTTAATAGCATCATGGGCCCCTGGGAAAAGTAATGCTCTGGTGCCCCTACAATGATGACAGTGCAGGTAAACAGACATCAAGTAGGTAGGAGGCAGACTGCCTCCCCTGTGCATCTATCACTTTCAGTGCCGTCATGGGACCCCAATTTTGGGGCTCAATGACCAGCTGCTTTGGGGAAAAGTGCAGGGGCCCCTCATGCAGCTGGGGCCCCCGGGCAGTGCCCAGGTGTGCCCTCTCATTAAGACAGCCCTGGCTATTAGCTCAACACTTACTGTACACCCTGTGCCAGCCACCTGTGCCTCAAGATAACTTATATCTCATGTACCAGCTGTTTGCATATACCCACACCTGTCCAACGTAATCAGTGGTAGCCCACCTTTTTACAAGGACCACCTTCTGGTGTCCTGCAGGTAGCCATCTTTTGCAGCACCAACCCTGGTCACACAGGTTAGGCTTAGGCTGAGTCTGCTGTGGGTTCACATTTCTCTTACACCCCTTGCTCAACCAAGGGTAGGTAGCGCCATTACCCCCACTCATTTTTCTTAAATTTATATTTCTCCCTAGGGAGACATTCAGGGGGGGCTGCAACCTCCTTTCCAACACACCTAAGCGCAGAACTTACACTTCTTTTGTGCTCTCAATTAACTAGGGGGAGCCAGAATATTGAGACCCCTCTCTACCGGATGCCCCGTCGCCTTACCAGGTACCTTGCTCAATGACTGGTTGCTTGCAGCTTGTTCTTTACTTGGTTAGCAATTCCACTCCTCTTCTCTGTGTCTTGCTGAGTTAACCCTTTGTAGTGATGTTACTTCATACCCTGTACTGCATTTACAGACACAAATTCCTTTGATACGCCAAACCCAACATGCACCATTTGAAGAACTTCAGACCAGGCTCACAACAGTTGATGTATCTTTACTGAACATGATGGAGCATACAGTTCCGAATTAGAATAATGTAGTGGGCCAGGCAAACCTCCATGAGGAGTCTATAATGGCATTGTCCATGTCTTGGATGTCCTCCGCCAATGCCGTTTTTTTTCAGCAATGCCATAATGGCGCTCAGACACACCAGTACCCTTTGTTCCACTCTCCGTACCGTCGCTGTCCCCTTTTTTATAGCACAGTTGGGCTGGCTAGGACAAAAAGCCTTGGAACTGACCTTAAAACAAATAACCCCTTCTCCAGCCTGGGTCGGCTGCTGGCTAACTAAACTGTACACATTTTCAACCTGCCTACACAAGACTTACAATTTTTTTAGGCATGTGCATGGTAACATATGTTTCTTGTTAAAGGGATAAACCAGTTATCGCTTTGATTGTAGAAATGGTTAAGCATACCCAGGGACCCTGGTATGCGCAACCTGACCATAGTGCTACAATAACTCTTTAATATGAGAATTACAACACAACTGTTATTTAGGTAACATGGGAATTACCCATGGGACTAACCCTGTCTGCTGTATGTAGGTGATTTTTTAAACTTTTTTTTTTTTTTTTAGAAGGGGCTTTCCAAAAGGTTCCAACCCTGTTAGAGGGTCAGTTACATTATTATTTATATCTTATTCCATCAAGACATTTAAAATAATCTCTGGTATTTTTGCCTTCATACTGGGTTTCAGTGAGTTTCTATTCTACCTGCCCTTTCAGACTCTGGTAAACTTTCAGGTCCATTCTTCCTGTGTGTCATAATGGACAAGAACTAAGTCAATATTAGAATGGTCTCGGGTCTGTACTGGCTAGTATTTCTACATATGGTAGATATAAAGTGCTGTATTTAAAAAAAAAAAGATTTTTTTTATTGTTTGTTATATATATATATATTATTTTTTTTCATTGTGGTAATATTAAAGTGTCTTGGATGTGAAAACACGGCCTGAATGAAACAATAGCATAATCTGTGAGATCCTTGCCTAATGTGAACAGGACTTTAATTAAAATAAGGACCTTGAATAGACTCAAAATAGAGCTTTCCTTTGTAAATCTGTATGGAGAAGCTAATTGCTGGGACACAATAGTTACTGGCCAGCAATATCTGTGTGAGCAATCAAGGTGGTTGCTCATGCCGATATGGCTGGCCAGTAACTCTCCTGATCCAGCAATAAGCTTCCTTACTTCAAGATACACAGGGAAGTTCTATTTTGCATTCATTCAAAGCTCTTATTTTAACCGAACCCCTTATGAAGGGGAATTTTTTCCTGGCCCCTGAAACACGTTGGCTGAGTTTAGTATAAACAAATGAATTAATTTGGACTAAATCCTTTGGTCTGGTGCTCCTTCCATTAGTGCATGCTTTTTTCCGCCAGTGTAAAGGGTCACTTCTACACTGCTCACCAATGTAAGGAGTCACTTCTATACTGATTATCAATGTAAGGAGTCACTTCTATACTGATTATCAATGTAAGGAGTCACTTCTATACTGATTATCAATGTAAGGAGTCACTTCTATACTGATCATGTATGTAAAGGGTCACTTCTACACTGCTCACCAATGTAAGACATCACATCTATACTGATTATCAACGTAAGGAGTCACTTCTATACTGATCATGTATCTAAAGGGTCGCTTCTACACTGCTCACCAATGTAAGGCATCACATCTATACTGATTATCAATGTAAGGAGTCACTTCTATACTGATCATCAATGTAAAGGGTCACTTGTACACTGATCATCAATGTAAGGGGTCACTTCTATACTCTATACCAGAGATATACAATTAGCGGACCTCTGGCTGTTGCAGAACTACAAGTCCCATTAGGCATATCAAGACTCTGATAGCCACAAGCATGACACCCAGAGGCAGAGGCATGATGGGACTTTTAGTTTTGCAACAGCTGGAGGTCCGCTAATTGCATATGAGCAGGGAAAGGGAGTCACCGCTCCAGGTGGGTCTTGTAAGCAATTAAGGAACCTCTCGGAACACCAAGGTGCTGGCAATGCACGAAGCAATGGTAGAAGGTAAGGAAAAGGGATGGACAGCCGCACTCCAGGAAAACTTCCAAAAAAAGTTGTCTTTATTAATAAAAAATGGGCATACAAAACAAACACAGCCACAGGAAAGGACAGCCGACGCGTTTCACACTATGTTAGTGCTTAGTCATGGCTCAGTGCGGCTGTCCATCCCTTTTCCTTACCTTTTACCATCGCTAATTGCATATCTCTGCTCTATACTGATCATTATTTGAGGGTTTACTTCTACACTGACCACCAATGTAAGGCGTCACTTTTACACGGATTACCAATGTAAAGGGTCCCTTCTACACTGACTGTCAATGTATGGGGTCACTTCTACACTGACTACCAATGTAAGAGGTTACTTCTTTACTGACCAACAGTGTATGGGGGTCACTTAAAGTAAAACTTTAGGCCTTAGATGTTTTTTAGTATAGTAAATTTATTTCAACTCTTTTATCTTTTGGTTTGGCACTTCTTCCATTAGTGCATACTTATTTTTTGGTAACCTGCTTGGGTACCCACTTCTGGATAGCCTTGTCTTCTGTAAACAGCTTAACCTGAGCTAGCGAGCTCTCTGTCTTATGCCTCTCACTACTTTGTATGAACTCAAGGTCCCAACATCTCTTGGATGCTTAACCACTTGCTTACTGGGCACATAAACACCCTTCGTGCCCAGGCGAAATTTCAGCTTCCGGCACTGCGTTGCTTTAACTGAAATTTGCGTGGACGTGCGACGTGGCTCCCAAACAAAATTGATGTCCTTTTATCCCCACAAATAGAGCTTTATTTTGGTGTTATTTGATCACCTCTGCGGTTTTTATTTTTTTCGCTATAAACAAAAAAAGAGCGACAACTTAAAAAAAATATATATATTTTTTACTTGTTGCTATAATATCCCATTTTATTTTAAAAAAAAAACATTTTTTTCTCAGTTAAGGCCGATATTTCGACGTATTTTTGTAAAAAAAAAAAAATCACAATAAGCGACTGGTTTGCGCAAAAGTTATAGCGCCTACAAAATGGGGAACAGAACTATGATTTTTTTTTATTATTTTTTTTTTTACTAGTAATGGCAGCGATCTGCGATTTTTATTGGGACTGCGATATTGTGGCAGGCATATTGGACACTTTTGACACAAATTTGGGACCATTCACATTTATACAGGGATCAGTGCCCTCGGGGCTTTCACATTGAGGATGCAGTGAATGAGTTTTTCAGGCGGTATAGCAGCGCTATTTTTAGCGCTGTACCGCCTGAAAAACTCCTCAATGTATAAACAACATCCTTTGATCCATCCAACTATCCTTACATTTCGTCGAGCTTGCAATAAACACAATGTTTCCTCTCCGAATGGTCCAATGACTCCTATTACACTTGATCCTGGTTTTACACCAGGAATGAATGAAGATTTTTTACCTAAAAGTTGGCCCCATTCAAAAGTAAGGGCAGGACAGTTCTTCATTGGTGATGAGTTTATATCCCAATCCAAGTTGGCCGATAAATTGAAAGTGGAGTCATTTCCTTTTTGGACCTATGTTCAATTAAGGAATTTCTTCCTGAAACCTAACCCCAGACCGAATTGGTCGAGAGAAAAAAGTGACTTTAAAAAATGGTGTGAGAACGATGGACCTCTCAGGCACTTAGTCTCAGCTACATATTCTCTACTATTTTCCGATCAGACACCTAAAATTAATTGGGCTAATCAACTTTGGGAAAGAGATCTCTCGCTTGATTTGTCAGACACAGAATGGAGAAATATTTACAAATTTATTCACAAGGGATCTATTCATGTCCAAGCACAAGAAAATGCTTATAAGATTCTATCCAGGTGGTATATGACCCCCCTTAAATTACATAGGATTAATCTGTATCTAAAATGTGCTGGAGATGCAATAGCGAGACGGGTTCCTTTTTGCACATTTGGTGGTCCTGCAAAGACATCCAACCATATTGGAAAAAGGTCCACGAATATATATCCCATATAACTTCTCTCAATCTGGATTTCACCCCTACTCAATTTTTATTACATTATTCTCCCTCATTACCAATTGGCTACTACCGATCCTTGGCAATGCATCTGATCAATGCTGCCAGGATGTGTATTCCAACTAATTGGAAATCAACCAAACCCCCTTCAATAATTGACTGGTTTAACCGCACCATGAGAAACATGGAGATGGAGGAGTTGATACATCAGGCGAGAGATACTCAAAAAAGGTTCTTGGATATTTGGTCTGATTGGCTGAGTTTTATTTCATCTGATGAATACAAATCCGTCACCTTGGGGGATTAACCTCCACTTTATTTAATTCTCTTGATCCATTTATATAACGGCAGACCCCTTCTCTTCATTCCTTCCCCATTTACTTTCCCTTAGTTATATTCAGAATGTTGTTATTTACTTTGTTTGTTTCAATATTCTGGTTTAACCTGCGGCCTGGATTCATGGAAAAATCATGAATCTAAACTGTATGCTCTTCGTTGATTTCTCTAATATATGCTCTAAATTGTTTGGTTCTCAACGTTTGATATGCTTATTTTATCCAAGCCATATATTAAGATGTTACTTTACTGTTATCGTGTCTTTCTGACACTGCATTCTTCTGTTACATAACACGGCTGCGTCCGTGTTTCCATGTCTTTTTCACTGTATTATTTAAATTGTTCTTGTTTGAATTATTATTAATAAAAATCATTGCAATAAAAAAAAAAAAAAATTGTTTGGGTACAGTGTAGCATGACCACGCAATTGTCATTCAAAGTGCGACAGTGCTGAAAGCTGAAAATTGGCTTGGGCAGGAAGGTGCGTAAGTGCCTGGTATGGAAGTGGTTAAGGTGAAAAAAAAGTCCTTCAGCCTTTAGAACCACTTTAAGGTCCTCTTCCCACCCTGAGCAGCATGTATTTACCTTTCCTTTGTTTCCCCAATGCTCCTGCTGGGATTGAGGATTAACAAATATTTGTTATATAATAACACAATAAAAATGTATGCCTTAGATTTATTAGTCAGTTATGCTATGTTTGTGTGCACTAACAATGATTTTTTTTTTTTATTCACGTTGTGCTTTCAGAAAAAGTATAGATGGGGGGGGGTCATATACAAACTTTAGTTTTGAATGGAGTATTTTGTCTGTGTTTCTGTTGCAGAGATTCCCATCACTTGAAGGAAAATATCCTCAGAAGGCATGCAGACAGCAATAAAAAAAAAACTGACAGATGCTCAAAGGATTTGTAACCCCCGTGACACTTTGGTGATTTACACACCACTGACAGATAGTGCAGCCCAGAGGGTGACACCGCTCCCTTTGTCAGAGTGAAGGAATATTCGCAGCTCGCTGTTTGCAGAGAGAAGAGGCTACAACACACTGATTATTCATCCACTCATCTAACCAACTCCCATTAAAGGCATTGGACACTTTCTACACTTTTTGAAGTTTTAATTAGGTATTAGTGTAGTTCTATTCCCTGTTTCGATTGTTAGCCTTACCTTGTAACAGTGTTGCCAGCCTACCAAATTTAAATTTACTGACACGACCGCAAAAATTTACTGGCATGGACAAGTTTTTACTGGCAGTAACAAAATTACAGTTTTAAGTGCAAATTCCAGTGTACAATATGCAATTAGCAACGTGATTTAAGGTAGATATTAAGGCAAAAAGTATATTTCTTATTTTATTTTCGCTATAGTAAGTATCTAAGAGACAGGACTCAGAAGGACAATACATTAGAATGGGCGATGCACTGAAATTGACTCTCACAGTGATACTGACTGCAGTGTGCAGCAGCAAAGATGATGCTGACACCGACATGACACAACCCCTCCAGAGTCACAGTGACCGTTTCTCTCCATGCCAGGTGGTCCCTTCAGTCCACTCCGCCCCTGGCTTGCCTTACTCCCCTCCTGCAGACTCACACACAAGGCTCTGGCTACTTGGCTCGGCTCACTTGCACCATGACATCATGACAACGCGCTCAGCCACCACCTCCACCAGACCCGCCACCATGCTGGCACTGCCTGAACACACTGTAGCAGGCACTTGGATGGTCTCAGCCGGCTCCAGACCCGAGCTGCATGTGCACGGTTCCAAGCCGAGTGGCACAGCCATATTTTTTACTGGCAACATTATCCTCTTATGCTCCGTACACACGATCGGTTCGTCTGATAAAAAACGTTTTCATCGGACGAACCGATCGTGTGTAGGACCCATCGGTGAAAAAAAATAGAACCTGTTTTAATTTTTTCGTATGGTTAAAAAAACGATCGTCTGTGGGGAAATCCATCGGTCAAAAATCCACACATGCTCAGAATCAAGTCGACACATGCTCAGAAGCATTGAATTTTTCTCTGAACGCCGTCGTTGTGTTTTACGTCACCGCGTTGGACACAATCAGATTTTTAACCAATGGCGTAAAGGCAAAACTGATGAAAGTCAGCTTCATCAGATATATGATGAAAAAATCCATCAGTCCGTTTTTATCAGATGAACCGATCGTGTGTACAGGGCATAACTGGCATTTACTGGCAGGAGAAAAGTGACTATTTTTTTACTGGCTGCCAGTAAAAATACTGACGGTTGGCAACACTGCCTTGTAATGATAGGCGCACATGTTGTGGCTGTAGTTTGTGGTGTCATGGCTGATTGATTCCCATATGTTCAGGTATTTATTCTCCTACCTTGTCCCTATTCACTATAGTCTTGTAGCGGTCACTATTAATTCCTCACCATTTCCTCCATGTTGCACCAAAGACCTGGGAGTGCTAATGTGATAAAAGACTGTATGGTGATCTCTCTGTTAATTGCTTGTTTGTATTTATGTTAGATCTATTACTGTTTATCTCACGCCTGCAGAACATTAGACTGAGAACCAGGGATTGTGGGATTTGTAGTTTCTTCACAGGAAGTGTCAGTTCTTATAGTCCAGACAGAGTTGACTCCATTCACATGTGTAGTGCCATACCACATGCCTCATATTTGAACACAAACAGAAAGTTCTAAAACCGGAATGTAAAGATTTACTCTACTATAGGCTGTGTATGCAGGCAAACAAATGACAACATGAATCTTTGGGATCAATTCATATCTTAAGCAGGTGAAAACACGAGGTGCAGGTAGGAAGGTCTATACTGCTTTTAAGCTGATAGATTTTACTGAAAATGGGACAGGTTTGCTTGTTGCTGTTTTTTTGCAAACTTCAGCTGAAAAGACAGCCTTGTAAAAAAAAAGTAGATAAAGCGGGATTCCAGCTTTAAAGGGTAACTCCACTTTAGTGGGGGGAAAAAAATAGCAAAGAAAGAAAAACACAATTGCGGCACAAATATTGTAATTAAATGTTATTAAAAACGTAGACCCCTTATACACTGGGGCTGCGGCCGCGTTGGCTCTAAAGCTCTGCTTGTTTTAGAAGCGCTTTTTAGCTGATTGCGGGGTGCTTTTAACCCCAAAGAAGGGGTTAAAAAACATGCATGTTGCGGTGCTTTGGAAGCTCCCTTTCCCATCTCCCCAAAATACTTACCTGAGCCAATTTCTCAGACCAGCTTTGTACCCGAGAGCAGCGATGGTTCCTTCTCGCCCTCTCTCCCTCCTCACTGGATTCAGTGAGAGCAGTGGGAGCCATTGGCTCCTGCTGCTGTCAACCTAATCCAGTAATAAGGAAGGGGGGGCCTGAGTCTCACTGTGTGTGTTAATAGATGCACATAGTCTGGCTTGGGAGCGAGCCCACACAAGTACCCCCCTTTAGCAATTATCTTGCTAAGATGGGTATTCAAAGGCGGAAAGAGCCAGGATTGCCTGTGGTGGTACCCCAGAATAGGAGGAACAGGGCTGCTCTGTACAAATAATTTACATACAGCAGGTAAGTATGACATGTTTTTTTTTATATATGTTTATTAACATTGTTTTTTCATTACAACATAAGAGCCGGTTCACACAGGGGCGACTTGAATGAAGCCGTCTTAGTAGTGTACATTAAGTCGGTCCAACCTCAGAAAATGTTCCTGTACTACTTCAATCCGACTTCTAGGCGACTTGTAGGCAACTTGAACCCACTGATTTCAATGGAAGTCGCTTCCAAGTCGGATCCCTGTCTTAAAGCAGTTGTAAACCGCATATACAATTTTTTTTTTTTTTTTAAACCTGCAAGGCAAAAGCCATAATGAGCTAGTATGCACCGCATAATAGCTCATTATGAAATACTTACCTCTGAACGAGGAGAAAGGAACTTACCTGGTCCACGCTGAGCGAGATCTCATCTTGACTCGGCGTGTCTTCCGGGTATCGCCGCTCCAGCGCTGTGATTGGCTGGAGCGGCGATGACGTCACTCCCGCGCATGCGCGCGGGAGATTTCAAATCGGCAAGGTCCGGCGTGGATTCTTCCCTGCAGGTGCGCCACTGCAATCAGCGGCGCATTGCGAGGGGAATATTTCCTAAACCGTATAGGTTTAGGAGATATTCTTTATACCTACAGGTAAGCCTTATTATAGGCTTACTTGTAGGTAAAATTAAAAAAGTGGGGTTTACAACCACTTTAACTGCAGCAACAATACAGAAAGAGAAAATAGTTTTTTTCATGGAAAACCCCTCCCTCCCCCTCCCTCCCATAGAGCTGATTGTTGTTTTATTGGCCACTGTAAAGCCTCCTGTCCTGGAGGCGACTTGAAGTTGCCTTGTAAGTTGCCCCAAGTCGCACTGTGGTGCGTTCTCAGGTCGTGATTAGGTCGCCTCGCAAAGTCGCGGCCAGAGTCGTCTAGCCCCTGTGTGAACCGACTCGAAAACACACAAATACATTCACAATCAATTGACAATTTGTCCCAAAAAATAAATAAAATAAGCCTTAATAATCAAGTAACAATGCTCTTTAGATGTCCCCCTGGCACAAGCTCTCCCAATGGAGGCTACATGCAGCCACGCTGCAGGACATTTCCCAAGTATAGTCTACTGTTGTCATGTGATGTTGTTAGTCCTCATGCACACTGGACATTTTTACAGCTGCTGTTTTTGGCTTCAGATGTTTTTTTTTTCTAGTTAATAACCTCTCCAGCATGGTATCCTAGGTTCCTAGGTGTTCATGCACACATAGGCTGTGAAAAAAAAGAAGCCTAGTGGGTTCTGAGAGGAGTGTTCCAGCTGTAAAAACGCTCTAGCATGAAAAAAAAATAAAAAAAAAAACCCACATATTAGATAAATGCCCAAAAATGCGGCTCACCAACGTTTTTTAACGTTTTTGATCCATTGAAGGACTTTTTTTTTTTAAACCTAATGCTGAAAAACGCTATTGCAAAAACTTTGGATAACTCACTGCAAAGCTACTGGCAGCTACACAACTATTTGGAGAAGATCTGCAGCACTAGTTTGCAATAAAGAATGGAAAAAGGTGAAAACAGCAATTGCTTACGATAAAAAGTACTTAAAAAGAAAAAATGAATGTCATTCATTTGGGTTTTCCAAGTACTTGAGGCAGTGGATCGTAGAATTTGTAGTTCTTCGTCTTTTGGAAAGCTTGTAGTTTCCTTTACATAATACAGTTAATTGCCCAAGTTTCTTTTGCCAAGTACAATAAAGTGCAGTTCATGGACATGCCTGGGAAGCTTCGGGAGTAATAATTCAGGAACCAAATTTGGTGTGTATGAATCACAAAGGTCTTCTAAACCTCCTGGGATTAAAAGCCAGAAAAAAGCAAATAATTATCTCTACTTTGTCTCGTCACTAATATATGTGAACACAAGATGTCACTCTCTGCGTGAGGATCTGCCATTTACATGTGGGAATATGCACTGGATCCCAGATCCGCACAAAGGACAACACTTTCGCAATTCTGAAAAAAAAAAAAAAAATGCTGACGTCATCTCTAAAATAAGGGCATTAAAAACAACTTTTAAAACAAGTAAAAAAGGACACAAAGAACGCAGTTTGTTGATTGTTATGTTGGGATTCTTTAATAAACAATTCTCAGAAATCACAGCAGATTTGGATGTGATACATATCAGAGATATAACAGGAAAACTTTTTATTGCACAACAGAACAATGTATTAGTAAACAGATAGGAGTGATAGTAAATAAAAAAGCTGGCCTTGTCCTAATTCAGATACCTGTGATCAGTGGGAGCCATTGGCTCCTGCTGCTGTCAATCTAATTCAGTGATAAGGGAGGGGGGGGACCTGAGTCAGACCCCAACCTGCAGTCATTGTTATTTTCATCTCTATGAAAGGAGCTGAGCAAACATTTATTTTAGCGGCTGAAAAAGGGTTAATACCGCCAGCAATGCGCCTCTGCAGATTTCAATGGGAAGGAGCGGTAAACACCCCGCTCCTATACCGCTCCAAAGATGCGGCTAGCAGGACTTTTGGAGCGGTCCTGCTAGCGCACCACTTCAATGTGAAAGTCTTTGGGCTTTCACATTGAAGACTGCAGGGCACGATTTTTTCAGGCGGTATAGCAGCGTTATTTTTAGAGCTAAACCGCCTGAAAAACGTGTCAGTGTGAAAGGGGTCTTAGTGCACATGGATAAGACTCGATTTGAATGCTGTGATATGTTGCGAATTTGTACCGTTTTTATACAGCGATTTTACTGCAAATTTCAGGAGTTGAACACAGCTGCAATTGATGTTTTTCAGGCATTGGATCACCATCCAATGCCTGAAGAAAGAGTAAGAATACTCTGAAAGCTAGCACCACCCCACTGACCCGACCCGGAAGTGACCAGACCAGGAAGTGACCAGACCCGCAAGTGACCAGACCCGCAAGTGACCAGACCCGGAAGTGAAGCCATCCACTGTGCACCGCTGATCGTGTTCCATCCAGCCGGAAGCATCGTCTCCAACTTTGTTCCCGGAGGTAGGGTTGCCACCTGTCCGGTTTTGACCCGGACAGTCCGGGTTTGGACACATGTGCCCGGTTTTGAAGCCTCCTGAAACCCGGGCACATTTAAAAAAAAAAAAAATTTTTTTTTTTTTTTTTTTTAGCTGTCCATCCTGGACAGCCTGTCAGAAGCTACATACACGGCCAACAGCGACGCCAGACGCACATTAATTTTTTGCTTCTCCTTCTTTTTATGTTGCACGGCATAGAGCTTTGCACCCGGAAGTCGGAGTGCAGCATAACATCATCTTTCAGATTAAAATGATGGACTAACTTACAATGCCTGTTTCCACTACAATCCTGTGAGTGCAATTATTTCAATTGTGTCTTATTTATAAGTAATCACTGCACTTAGAGGGCGCTGTTCTCCCCCCCCCAGGGGGGAGGGGAATCGACATCACAATTTTTTAACGATTAATTGTGCAATACTGTATTTGCGCAATTTTTCAAACATGTTTTTTTTTTTGGAAATAAACTGTTTCATTCATTATAAAGTTAGCACGATTTTTTTTGGTATCCTAAGCGATGTTTAAATTTTTTTAGGTTACATGTTTAGAGTTACAGTCTAGTGCTAGATTATTGTCTCGCTCTAACGATCGTGACGTAGTAACCTGTGTGTATCTGGCTCTGATACTAGCCAGTGCACCCATATCTGAACCAACAATGCGATTCCAGAACAATTTACATTGATGCCTATAGAGACTAAATTCGCAACGCTGTAAACTCACACAAGACCCTTTTTATTATCGCATCGCATTAGTAGAGGAATCGTAACGCATAGATATGAACGACCGTAATTGAAAACAATTACTTTTTGGATAACATGTGAATCTATTTTATTTTTTTTAACGTATCGCATTTGTTATCAACTCGCGCCAGTGTGAACCGGGCCTGAATCTCTCACTGTGGTTATTATATTTGGCAGCTGTATAGATACCTGAGCAGCGTTTGCATCTGATTGGATGCAGCTGCTGTTCGGCCGACAACTTTCCTCCTGATCCTTTTCGACTTTTCACTAAAAGGATGTTTGGTGGGAGCGTGTGCCAACAGGGCCAACCTTACTGGGTTCACATAAGTGCGAATTAGATTCGCATGACATGCGATTTTGCCCAGCTCTCAATGGAGCGGGTTCACACATGTCAGGGGCAGCCACGGCGAGAATTCCAAGAAGGTCCTGTGCATTTTTGGGTCCAGTTCAGGTGCAAATTCAAGCAAAAATTTGGAACCGAATCGCACCTGCACCAATAAACAGGAATGCACCGGACCCTACGCTTGAAACGGCAGCCACACATACGGGAAGGCGGCCTGAAGCAAATTGTGTACGGCCAGCTTTAAAAGAAGTAGAGCTTGGATTGGAAGTGCTTGCAGTCAATGGATGGTAAAAATATGTGGTTGAGGAGTGGTTATATTTACCCCCGACTACCCCCTTTAGGATGGGTTCACACTGCAGATGAATGTGACTGACAGCAGGGGCTGCGATGCGTCCCTGTTCTTAGTTTTAGGTGCAAATCAGGTTTGAATTCTGATCTGAAACTGAGCTAAAGATGCACAGGACCCTTTTCCAGTGCGCTCCGCGGCCACCCCAGAGATGAGTGAACCGGCTCCATTGAGAGCTGCGAACGGCCTTCTGTCATGCGAATTGGATGTGGGGGATACCTGCATCCAATTTGCATAAGTGTGAACCCAGCCTTAGCCTAGGTTTACATTGCTGCAGGTTAGAAATTTTGCGAGTTCAGATTCAAACCCGGCAACGCAGTCTGACTTTGGGGGTTCCTGCACAGATGTCTATACAAAAGTCTCCCAAAGTCGCCAAAAGAAGTACAGAAACTACTTTTGGGAATCAGTGCGGCGCCATTGCCGGCAATAGTCGCCGACTTGACATGTCAAATCGTGCCAATGTGAACCTAGGCTTACTGCTATGCATTGGTGTGAAACTACCCTGAGTTTACCAGAGCAGCTCATGATATAAATACAGTAAAACCTTGGTTTGAGAGTAACTTGGTTTGAGGGCGTTTTGAAAGACAAGTAAAATGTTTTAATACATTTTGCCTTGATATACAAGCGATGTCTTGATATAAGAGTAGCGTCATGTCACAACGGAGTATAAAAAAAGAAGAGAGGAGCCTCAAGTGTAGCAATATGGTTACATTTAATGAATGTACAACATTTAGCAACTTATTGCTACACTTAGAGGTGCCTCTCTTCTCTTTTATATCCTGTAAAACAAATGCTTTGATATACAAGTGCTTTGGATTACAAGCATGTTTCTGAAATGAATTGTGCTCACAATCCAAGGTTTTACAGTACCCCAATTAATTAATTTACTAAAACTGGAAAGTGCAATATCTGGTGCAGCTGTGCATGGTAGCCAATCAGCTTGTTCAATAAAGCTTTGACAACAAAAATCTGGAAGCTGATTGGCTGCACAGCTGCGCCAGATTTTCCACTCTCCAGTTTTAGTACAGCAACCCTATTGTGTCCTTCTACAATTAGTGATGGAAATGTGCCTAGGAGCTTACACTTGAAATCAATGTTTGCACTGGTAGGCTTAATGTAAAAGGAAAGTAACACTTCTTCTATCCAGAGCTTTATTTAACCTGAACCGCGTCGTCCTGTCAGGTTGGGGTCATTCCAGCAGTCATCATGGGGCCCCACATATGGACAGATCACACATGGCTACCAGCAGGATCTGATAAAAGGAATGAGGACAGAAAGACAAAGCAGATTGACTATTGAATGAGAAAATCATTCTAACAGAGCATTTTATACAGATTAACTTGGGCTTTTAATGTTTTACAAAGGCCCCCTGTAGTAATCTTTGCCCCAGGCCTTCTTCTGTTATAAAGTCAAACTGTGAAGACATATGGGCTCTGCCAATTCTACAGTGCTTTCTTAAAGGGACATACTCTATTGCTGTCATCCTGATCCTGTCTTCACAAGCCCGAGTCACTAACATGTGCAGCCTCAGAAGCTTGGATCGTAAACTCCTGTCCTGCTCTGGGTCAGGGTCTAAATAGGTAGTGCTATCACAATGGGGATTTCAGTCCCAACTCCCAAAGCACTGCCTGTTCTGAGCCAGCTCACTAGACAGTGAAGTGAGGATGAAGATATCAGTCCTGGAGCATTGCTTGTTTTGGGTCAGTCAGTTAAAGAATGAGGATGTCAGTCCTGAACCATGCCTGTTCTTTGGTCAGTCTGTAGTAAAGTGAGGATGAGGATGTCAGTCCTGAACCATGCTTGTTCTTTGGTCAGTCTGTAGTAAAGTGAGGATGGGGATGTCATTACTCAACCATGCCGGTTCTTTAGTCAGTCTGTAGTAAAGTGAAGATAGGGATGTCAGTCCTGAACCATGCTTGTTCTTTGGTCAGTATGTAGTAAAGTGAGGATAGGGATGTCAGTCCTGAACCATGCTTGTTCTTTGGTCAGTATGTAGTAAAGTGAGGATAGGGATGTCAGTCCTGAACCATGCTTGTTCTTTGGTCAGTCTGTAGTAAAGTGAGGATGAGGATGCCAGTCCTGAACCATGCTTGTTCTTTGGTCAGTCTGTAGTAAAGTGAGGATGTCAGCTCTGAAGCTTGTTTGTTCTGGATTAGTAGAGAAGTGAAGATGTCAGTCCTGGAGTATGTTGTTCTGGATAGGTCTGTAGCAATGTGAGGATGGGAATCTCAGGCTTGGACGATGCTTGACCGGAATCGGTCTGTAGTGGGGATATAGAGGTCAGTCCTAGAGTATACTTGTTCTGGATCAGCAAGTAAAAAAAAAAAAAAGAGGATGATTATGCCAGTCATCTATAAATCCTGGAGCATACTTGTCCTTGATCAGTCAGTAGTAGTGAGGATGTCACTCCTGGAGGACACTTGTCCTGTATAAGGATGTCAATCCTAGAGCATGCTCATCCTGGATCAATTTGTACTGTGGATGAGGATGTCAATCCTGGAGCACACTTGTCCTGGATCAGTCTGTAGTGAGAATGTCAGTCCTGGAGCAGTTAGTACTAGTAGTAAAGTGAAGATGTCAGTCATATACCTGTATATCTATAAATCCTGACACATGCTTGTCCTAGATAAGTCAGTAGTATTGAGGCTAAGGATGTCAGTCTTGGAGCATACCTGTCCTGGATCATTCAGTAGTAAGGATGAGGATGTCAGTCATATATATATCATGGAGCATGCCTGTCCTGGATTAGTCAGTAGTAGTGAGCATAATAATGCCAGTCCTGGAGCACACTTGTCCTGGATCAGTCAGTAGTAAGGATGAGGATATCACTCATAAATATCTATAAATCCTGGAGCATGCCTGTTCTGGATCAGTCAGTAGTAAGGATGGGGATAACAGTCCTGGAGCACACTTGTTCTGCATCAGTCTGTAGTGTGAGGATGAGGATGTCGGTCAGTAATCTTTATCTATAAATCCTGGAGCATGCCTGTCCTGGATCGGTCAGTAGTAAGGATGAGGATGTCAGTCCTGGATCGGTCAGTAGTAAGGATGAAGATGTCAGTCCTGGAGCATGTCTTTCCTGGATCGGTTCGTAGTAAGGATCAGGATGCCAGTCCAGGAGCATGCCTGTCCTGGATCGGTCTGTAGTGAGGATGAGGATGTCAGTGAGTCAGTCATCTTTATCTATAAATCCTGGAGCATGCCTGTCCTGGATCGGTCAGTAGTAAGGATGAGGATGTCAGTCCTGGATCGGTCAGTAGTATGGATGAGGATGTCAGTCCTGGAGCATGTCTTTCCTGGATCGATCAGTAGTAAGGATGAGGATGACGGCCATCTATCTATAAGTTACAGCTCCCATATGTCTGTCCTGGATCGGTCAGTAGCAAGGATGAGGATGTCTGTCCTGGATCGGTCAATAGTAAGGATGAGGATGTCAGTCCTGGATCGGTCAGTAGCAAGGATGAGGATGTCAGTCCTGGAGCGTGCCTGTCCTGGTCCTGGATCGATCAGTAGTAAGAATGAGGATGACAGCCATCTATCTATAAGTTAGATCTCCCATATGTCTGTCCTCAGTGTTCAGCGTTCAGCGAGTCATACAGAATAAATGGCATAGGAGGTCGGTGTGTAGGACAGACTTACCTCGCTGTCACCTCTCCGTGTCCCCCGATCACTGTACACATGTCATATAGAAGCAGTCCGGAGTGTCCCCGACGTCCCATATACACAGCCCTCCTTCCATGGTGTCGGTGGCCCCGGACAGTGTGTGCTCTCGGGGCCCCTCGTCCATGTGTGGAGGATCTCTTGTAGAAGAAGAGTTTTGTGAGGATCCGATTACAGAGCCCCCCTCCCCTCCCCCTCCCATCAGAGACTAATTGCTCGTATGTCAGGGCAGGAGCCGGGCTGGGAGCTGTGCGGAGTGTGGTGAGGAGGAGGATGATGATGATGATGGTGTCGGTGGGATGATCACACGTCCGATCTGTGCTTTCTATGGACTGATCCTAGAGGGAAGGCGAGGCGGCTCTAATTGGTTTCTCAATGAAAGCTAATCAGCGATTCCCAGAAGGGTCAGTGGTGGATTAGCACTCCTCATCCTCCTCTGGAGCTCTCATACTCATCTCCCTCCTCCCTGCTCCATCCACATCACACCACAAACTTCTCCACCATTCATCCGGACTGGGACTACTTACCGCTCCAACTTCTACCATGAGTGACCTGGAAGAGGACTTCGCCAAGATCCTAATGCTGAAGGAGGAGAGGATCCGGGATCTGGAGAACCGCTTGTTGGATAAAGAAGAAGAGATCCAGGAACTGAAAAGGAAACTACACAAGTACCAGTCTGTCCTGGCAGTGCCCATCAGCCCCCAGATGGGACCAAGGACAACCAGGGCTCAGGGCATCTCTGCCGAACCTCAGAGCTATAGATCCTACCATGACCTCACCAGGCAATCGTTTAAGAAGTTCATCAAGTCTGACAGGTAGGACTCCCCGGCTGGACATGTATAGATCTGCTGGCTGGGCACACATAGATGGTCTGGGTGTGCCTACATATATCTGCTGGTTGTGCCTACATTGATCTCTGGTTTGTGCTTACATAATTCTTCTAGTTGTGCCAACATAAATCTTATATCTGGCCATACATAGATCTCCTGGACTGGTTGTGTCATCATAGATCTTCTGATTGTACCAACATAAATCTTCTAGGTGGCCTTGCATAGATCTCCTGGTTGTGCCATCAGAGATCTTCTGGTTGGGCCATCAGAGATCCCCTGGTTGTGCCTACTTATACCTTCTGACTGTGCCCACTTAGATCTCTTGGCTGTACATACATAAATCTCCTGGCCCTGTCTACATAGATCTCCTGTCTGATCTCTGCCTCCATAGCTGCATTGACTGTACCTACATAATATCCTGGCAGGGCACACATAGAGATCCTGACTAAGCACAGAGGAAGCTCCTGCTTGCTTAACTGGGCATGCAAAGATTCCTTGGCTGGGCCTACTTAGACCCTGCCAAATCTTTTGGCTGGATCTGTATAGATCTCCTGGCTGTGCCCACCTAGATCTCCTGGATGTAGTTACATAAATTTTTGGCTGTGCCCCCATTGATGTCCCGGCTGTGCCCACCTAGATCTCCTGACTGTGCCCACCTAGATCTCCTGACTGTGCCCACCTAGATCGCCTGGCTGAGCCTATAGCTATTTGGTTTCTTGGCTGTGCCCCCTATCTCCTGGCGCTGTCCACCTAATCTCCTGGCTGTGCTCTCCTAGATGTCTTGTCTTTGCCCACCTAAATCTCCTGGCTGTGCCCTTCTGAATGTAGCTACATATATTCCTTGTCTGTGCCTCGAGATCTCCTGGCTGTGCCCAACTAGATCTCCTGGCTGTGCCCTCCTGGATGTAGCTACATAGATTTCTTGTCTGTGCCTCAAGATTTCCTGGCTGTGCCCACCTAGATCTCCTGGCTGCGCCCACCTAGATGTCCCGGATGTGTCCACATAGATCTCTCTGCTGCCAGCCTTCCCATTTTTCTCCTGATCCACACAAGCCCTGTCAGCGGTGAATGAGTTAATTTGCAGGGCGCCCATGGTGGGTTATATAAGTGATGGGCACATCCAAGGTTCACAAAACATTAGTTAGAAAATAAATGGATGATTTCCAGGTCTAAGCAGATAATTCCATCAGTGCCAAAGGAGGTAAAGAGCCCTAGAAGGTGACAGTGAAAACTTTGACACTTCCTGTAGTAAAGTTCCACCATCTTTCCTGAGTGACAGTTAGAGCAATCTAGAACAGTTAGTAGCTGTAGGCTTCTTTCCACTGTATCTTCTGCAGGGATGTTCCTTTAAGGAGATGTAATTGAGCCACAGACAATGGTAAAGTAGCATCGATCTCATCTGTCATTTAAGCCCCCTTTGGAAATTAAACAGAGGAAGTCCAGAGCATTATTGGCTTTTAGAAGCTGCGAGTACATGGCTGAAAATGCATGTTTCAGGATATTTAATATCCCATTAGCCAGATCTCCTTCCCCTCCCTCTGCTGCATACGCTGCTCATCAGATCTGCACACTTCAAAAGAGGACAAGAATGAGGGGCAGCTAGAAGGGATGGTGACAACATTGCTGTGTCTCTCTGTTCCCATGGCGATACTTTACTTTTTTTTTTATAACAAACTTAAAAGAACTGATAAAGAGGTTCCACCAGTCATGGTTGGGATAGATGGATTATGCAAGTAGAAATGGGGCAGGCAGGAGGCATGAAGGGTTAACAAGACCAGCTGCTTAGATGTCACTATTGGGAAGTTAACCCTCTCCAGGACAAGCTCCTGCTTATGGGAAAGAATACCGCAATAAAGGACACCTGTCACGTCATAAATAAGTGGGCTACCATTGCTGTGTAGCATGGACTATAGGTCTCCAATCTATGGCCCTTCAGTTGTTCAGGAACTACAATTCCTATCATTCCTAGTCATGTCTGTGAATGTCAGAGTTTTCCAATGCATCATGGGACATGTAGTTCTGCTACAGCTGGAGGGCCGTAGTTTGAAGATCCCGGGACTAGACCATCCTTCTGAAAGTGCGGTCATTCTAATCCTCAGCCTTGAGTCCCCAGCCCAAAACTAAAATCAATCCAATGTTCAGAGTGACTCAGTTTGGAAAGCTGGAGGATCAGTACGACAGTCAGAAGGGGCTCAGCAATGGCAAAAAGACTAAAGCTACCATACACTATACAATCTGATTGTAGAATTTTCTCCACTGACAACTAGGCCATGTAAAGGGTCTGTGCAAGAAGAATAAAATTAGACTGTATAGGTTTGTCCTCACATTACCTAGCTTTGGTACTTGGGAACGTACAATGTAATGTGTATGGACACCATAGGCAACCAATCTGATTGTACAATCTACTTTAGATCTACCTTCAACTTTATAATGCATTAGCCTGCATCACTGAATAATTATTGACTGAATCGTTTTGGTTTGACCTCATGTTACATATATTTGGTAAAGCAAAAGAATATTGTTATCAGATTCTGTGATAGTGTATGGCCGGTTATAGACTGATCATACACAATAGAGTCTCAAGCCCCATACACACTATCAGTTTTCCTGACGGTTTTCTCTTCAGGTTTACCAAAACCATCTAATATGAGGTCAAACCTCAAGAGTTTCCATTTGTATGCAATCAGGCAGGCCCTTGCACTACATGGTTTTGGTAAACCTGATGAGAAAACCGTCAGGAAAATTGATAGTGTGTATGGGGCTTCATTGTACACTCACCTTTAGGCCTACTACCATCAACTATGTACTGCAAGGGCATGCCTGATTGGGTACAAATTAAATTGTTAGGTGTGTCCTCCTATTAAATAGTTCTGGTAAATATAAAGGAAATTGGACAATCAGATTGTATAGTGTATGGCTAGTTTAAGGCTGATCATATATTATACAGTCTAATTGTATAGGTCCCTTTAGAGCAGGGGTCTCCAAACTTTCTAAGCAAAGGGCCAGTCTACTGTCCTTCAGTCTTTGGGGGGCCGGACTGTGGCCAGTGAGAGTAGAAATGCCCTGTCATCAGTTCCCAACATTGGTTTTAATGGGAGAAATAGTGCCCCAGTGTTGATATCACCTGAAGAATAGTGGCCCATTGTTGGTGTCAGTAGGGGGAATAGTGCCCCGTCATTGTTGTTGGTTGGTAAAACAGTGCCCCAAGGGCCAGATAAAGGCAAGCAAAGGGCAATATCCGGCCCCCGGGCCGCAGTTTGGAGACCACTGCTTTAGATCAGTAGTCTCCAAACTGCAGCCCTGGGGCCGGATGTGGCCCTTTTCTTGCCTCTTGGGGCACTATTGCATCCACAACTGACACCAAGGATGGGGCACTATTCCTCCCACTGAAACCAAGAATGGGGTTCTATTCCTCCCACTGACACCAAGAATGGGGTTCTATTCCTCCCACCGATATTAATAGGGCACTATCCCTTCCACTAAAACCAATGATGTTTACTCCCATTAGCCACAGTCCGGCCCCCATAAATTCAGAATGACAGTAAACTGGCCCCTTTGTTTAGATAGTTTGGAGACCCCTGCTTTAGATCAATCATAAACTATGTAGTAAAAGGGTCCACCCTATTTTATGCTAAATAAAGGACTGTTTAGATCTGTCCTCATATTACATAGTGTATGACTAGCTTGTGGACCAAATGTGGCCCTTTGCCAGCCTTTATCCGGCTCTTGGGGCATAATTCCTCCCACTGATTTGAGGCACTATTCCTCCCACTGACACCAACAATGGGGCACTATATCGTCCACCGATACCAATGATGGAATACTATTCCTCCTACTTATAGGGGGGAATACTTCTCCTCCTAGTGACCACCAACCCTGAGGCCATATTTGTCCTCACTGAAGCCAGGCTTGTGACAATTTCGTCCCCTGCTGGCCACAATCCGGCCCTCCTAAAGTCTGAAGGGCAAAAAAGTGGCCCTTTGTTTGAAAAGTTTGGAGACCCCTGATCTAAACATTAAGAGTTATGTTACATTCCCTATTATCTTAGGCTAGTTGGGCATCTTATTACAATTAAGCAGGTCATACATGGAGTGATATTCAGCAGGTTCAGCTGGGAGGTTGTACAGAAGTTGATCGTAGATGGAGTGCTGTACAAGCACGTGGTCTGATTATTCTGCTCAATCGGTGCTGCCAGCTATAGTCTGCAATGCTGATCAGTCTATTCTGCTGGTAAGTCTCCTCACTGTCAGAATACAATAGCTCAGCGGGAAGGATTCCCTCATCCACATCAAATGTTTGGGTGGGGGAATTGGTCCTGGATGTGTCTTCTTTCCTGGTCCAATCTATTCAGCCTCCTGAATGGCCCAGGCTGCGATGACATCATTCCTGTGCATGCGGAATGGTGGTGGTGCTATAAGCCTACCCTGAGCTGCGCATTCACAGTTCAGTTTACACTGCCACTGACAGACTGGGAGAACCATTTATTACCACTAGGGTCTTTTCTGTCATTAAAACCCTACGACCCCTTTCACACTGGGAGAGCGTTTTTTAGGCGTTTTAGCGCTGGAATTAGCCTCTGCTAAATGCCTGAAAACTGCCTCCCATCCAGTGTGACTTTTCACAGTCGGATGGTGTGCTTGCGGGATGTTATGAAAAGCCCTGCAAGCAGTATCTTTGGGGCAGATTGGGAGCACTGTATTTAGTGCTCCCAAAACGCCCTGCCCATTGGAATGAGGGCAGCGATTTCAAAGACATGTCAAATCGCATGCTAAATCGCTACAATGTGAACCTAGGCTAATTGTTTTCTGTAAAATCACTATGCTTAGTAACATAATGCTGAAGGAAGGGTTTTTATTGCAGAGCGCAACCTGATGTTGCATCATATCGCCAGTGATTAAATCGCTAGCTGCAAATAACTGTTTATTAGCGACCTCTAGCAGTGATTTATGACTTTGAAAATAAATCACCTGTGGGTCATCGGCATCTGTGTGGTGCAGGAACACAAGCAAAATTGTTCACATTCCTGCAGCGTACAAAAACATGCATGCTTTTTTCCAGGCATGCTGCAAGTGCCATTAAGTCTTAATGGCACCCCAAGGCATCTAGCTAATGTGAGTGCCATCAAGGCCTCATACACACTGGGCAGGAAAAAATACCACTTTTACAGGAGTCTGGCATTTAATTTTTCAGCCTATAAATACACCTGTATGCTCACCTATGTGTCCATGCGCACACAGGCCAGGGTTGCTCACTGCCAGTGAATTTACTGACAGTTAGTAAAAAATTTGTGATTTTTTTTTTCTACAACTGCCAGTAAATATCAGGGGCTGATAATTTCATGCTTTGTTGACTTTTTAAGTGCAAATAAAGCAAAATACTTTGTTATAAATATTGTCAGTGTTTCCATAACATGTTTATACTGTTCAAACTAACGTTTTCAATAGGAGTTCTGTAATTTTTCAGGTTGCCAGTAAAATATGTGCTCCGCCAGTAAACTTTCCATGTTTTGTCAGTAAAAAATGCTGCGGTTGGCAACCCTGACACAGGCATTTGCAGGCATTTTAGAAAAGGAGCGTTTTACAGTGTGAAAAAAAAACTAAAAACAAGTGCGCATATGCATAAACACTAGTGTTGCTCACGAATATTCGCATTGCGAATATTCGTTACGAATATTGCATATTCGAGTATTCGCGAATAAATCGAATATCGCGGTGAATATTCGCTATTGCGAATATTCGTATTTTTTCAAATTTATTTTTAAAACAGATCACATCCTAGTGATCTCCATAGACGTCTAAAAGCATTGCTGGTATGATTAGAGACCCTGGGCCGAGTAGCTGAGGTGATCCTTTTATGTTGCCGAATATTCGCAATGCGAATATTCGTATTACGAATATTCGCGAATGCGTTCTCTGCCCTTCTGTGTTTTGTGTATAAAAAAAAAATTAGCTTTAGTTTAGTCATATAAGTTTGTGTAAGTAGAGTTAGTGTTTAGTGCCTATTAGTTTAGTAATCCAGGAAATGATCTCCGTTTTCGCGTGTTGACGAGAATTTCGCAATCAATTTCACATTCGCACTAGCGAAATTTCGCAATTTTTTTTTTTTGATAAAATATCACGAATATTCGATATTAACGAATATTCACGAATATTCTTCTATATTTTCGCGAAATATCGCGAAATCGAATATGGCGTATTCCGCTCATCACTAATAAACACATACGGTGCATTAAAATGTGCAAAAACACATGCTCACCATTGCATCTGCATAGGTTTTACTCTGCTGTACGTCATATCCTTGTAGTGTGATGATTTGCACAGTGCTGTGCACAGTTCTATGCATACTAATAACGATTGCGTAAACAAATAATTGGCCTATAGACTTGTGCATTTGTTTTCGTCCGAAACGCGCAGAATCCGAAATCCGAAAGATCCGACATACAAAAATTATTTATTTTCGTTTTCGTTGCTACAACAGTTCGATATAGATAGGAGATTCGACATGTCGCTGACAATAGCAATCTGTGTCTAGCGAATCTGCAGTCGAATGTGCCTACCCAAGATTATTCTACATAGAGGGGAAAGATTCGACATTATAGAGACAGTGTTGGGGTAGACCATTCGACATGAACGACGAAGATTCAACGAAGCAGAGAAAAACATACAAACGTTGAATCTTTCATTGAAGGCTTATGGTGTCTGTCGAAAGTTCTAAGAAGATTCAACAAGCAGCTAAACTGTTCGACGCCGCAATTGTGCATTTCCGGTCAAATGCTCGGCCCATAGGTTATAGAAGAATTTGAATGTTAGTTGACTAGTAATAATAATTCATAAATATTATTACTAGTGTCATACAACATTAGAATTCTTCTATAACTTGTAGGTGGAACATTCGACCGGAAATGTATGATTGCGGCGTCGTACAGTTTAGCTTAGAACATTCGACAGACACCATAAGCCTTCAATTGACAGATTCGACCTGAATTCATTTGGATTTTCGAATGAATGCATTTTATAACGAAACTAAATAAATAAAAACAAATTTTGGGAGTAACTAAATATATTTATTTTTTGGACGAAATTCCGAAACAAAATATTTCAGTGTGCACATGTCTATTGGCCTACTATTGGTCTTTGCCTTGTTTGGTGAATAAGCCCCTTAATGGGTTAACACGCTAAATCTCAGAATATTTACAGCTAATGACAGGGTCTTGGATTTTTTGCTTGTGGGATATACATTTAGTTTTAACTAGCATAACCCGCCCCCTCACCCCCCCCCCCCCCCCCATTCCCATGCTGATAGTCATCACTGTGAAGCTTATTTACAAGCCGAAAAAAAAAGTCCCAAAATACAGCTTAACCCCTGATCACATTTCCATAAGGAGAAAGCTCTGTATTCAAACAGACATGCAAAATATAACCGGAATGTGGACGCGTGTTAAAATAGTGACCAGTTGTTGGTTTTTAAGTAGTGGCAACGACAAAGGCCAGCGGAGCGTGATTGGAGCGAGAGGTCTAATATAGACGCATCCTGTCTTAAATAGTAAAGATGTGGTCACAAAAAGGTCAGGGGTGGCGTGATATTCAGGGCAGTGTACCCTTGAGGTGATCATAGTCGGATCGGATTATCTTTGAGTGTGACAACTTGGGATTCTGGCCTGTATCGCTCCACTCCCACTTCGGTCTGTTTTGTCTGGCACAGAATGCCCCTATTTATTCAGGCCGATGACACCAGGCAATGTGAAAAATTCAGAGCAATTTGTGGTTCTTGCTACGCTGTGATGTAATATAACCGAAATTGTACGTGTCCTGATCTCCTGACGAAAAGGGCGAATCCTGCACTATCATCCTTACTGTGGATTTCTCAGAGGCGGCTCTGCTAGAGCCAGATGCATTCGTCTTATGGGGCTGGCTGACCCAGCGGTTGCCTTTACACTGCCTTCCAATTTTGTGCCCCAGGCCAGACTTTGTCAGCTTGTATCTCTTTCAGATCAGTGTTTTTTTGGTGTGGGGGGGGGGACGGACATGTATGTGAACAGATGGTCTGATCAGGAAGGCAATCTATTTGTACTCCCCAGGGCTGCAGGGCGTATGTTCCAGGACTGGAGTGCTAGGTAAACCATGCACTCTTCTTTTATCCTAAAACACACTAATGTCCTTTATTGGTAACGCACACCATACATAGTCCACCCTTCACATGCCCAGCGTGTGCTAATAAATAAGAGGCACGGGCAGACTGACCATTTGGGAACTCGGGTACTGCCCAAGGTCCCCATGCCACTAGGGGGCCCCATCAGGGTTGCCAGCCTTAGTAAAACCAGAGACAGTATGTACAAATCTGTGTTTTTTTTTTTTTTTATCCCAAGATTATAGCTGCCCCGCCTCTCCAGTACCTTTTCAGTGTGTGTATGTGTATTCTGTGTGTATGTATACTGTGCGTATATATAGTGTGTGTATACTCTGTATGTATACTGTATGTGTGTGTGTATACTGTGTGGTCCCATAATCTATTGCCCGGGGGCCCCATAATCTCCTATTGCCCGGGGGCCCCATGAGTTATCAGTCTGCCCCTCATAAGAGGGTTACCATTTCTTTTAATGGGGGGCCATGAGTTGGAAAAATCGTACAGGTGTGATTTTGGAGCATCAAGGTGGCAAGGAGGCTTCAGTGGCAGTATACAGTAAAAAGTATGTAACATGCATTTTTTGTTAATTTTAGTACATAACAACCCCCCACCCCGTAGTAACCTCTTTGACTTTTATTGGTAAAAAAATGCATGCATGCAAGTGAATGTGCATGAAATTGGATGCAGGCTTCCCTTGCTCTCAATGGAGGGAGGTGGTTCACACATGCCTGGGGCGCCCCCCGGTCCGCATTCAAAAAGGGTCCTGTGTGTCTTTGAGTCTGATTCATATATAAATTCTGGCAAACATTCTGACCGGATTCACACTTAAACCCACACCTCCCAACTTTCTGAGATGGGAATGAGGGACATCTATTAACAAAAGTATGTAGGCATAGGACACACCCCCTAAAAGGAGAATGATTGGTACAAAAAAAACGATTGGATAAACCCACTAAGTCATAGCTCCCGACTGTCCCTGATTTTGAGGGACTGTCCCTGATTTGGGGCAATGTCCCTCTGTCCCTCTTTCCCCCTCATTTGTCCCTCATTTTGGTCTGATCTATATAGATGTATAAAAAAGTATCAAAAAGTGTTTTTCAGACCTAAACATTTCATTGGCTCCTAAATTGTTGTATTTGTAAAATCCAAAAGCCAATATAAAGGAATAGTAGTGGTAAAAAAAAGCACTTGTGGGTTTAACCAATCTTTTATTTTGCACAAGTCTCCTTTTAGGGGGCGTGGCAAAGGGTGTGTCCTATGCCTGCATAATTTTGCTGATAGGTGTCCCTCATTCCCATCAAAAATGTGTAAGGTATGCAAAGTCGGCGCCGCATCAATTCGGACGGTGCCATTGTCGGCAATACCCGCCAATTTGGCATGTGATTTGACATCGCATGCCAAATCGCATCAATGTGAACCTTTAGTTTAGTAGTATTGAAGCCCCACTTCAGGATAAAATCCCCCTAGGACTGAGGAACTAATGTATAACTTGTAAAAAATGATTTTTTTTTCTGTGATCTGTCCCTTTCATAAAGGCATTAAGGGCCCATTCACACCAAAACGCAGTGCGAGAAACTTGCGTTTTGTGCGCATTTCCCACACCACATACAAAACACACTGCAGTTGTGATCTGTAGAGAGTTTCAATGTTACCTTAAAGCGGAGTTTCACCCTAAATATAAGATCTCCCATGCGCTTCAGCATACTGGCGTCAGCGCCAGTATGCTGGGTTTTTTTTTTTTTTATAGCACACTTACTGTTTTATCGTAGAAATCCTTTTCTGTCCCCCGCGGTGGACGGCGCCAGTACAGCGCGTCACATCTTCCTAAGATACCCGATATGGACTCGGGTATTTCCGGCGCTATGCGGCGCCTGCGCACAGACCTAGGAGCTGACTGCGCAGGCGCCGTATTTCTCCGAGTCCTATTTCGGAGGGCGTGACGCGCCATAGCCGTAGGACTCGGAGAAATACGGCGCCTGCGCAGTCAGCTCCTAGGTCTGTGCGCAGGCGCCGCATAGCGCCGGAAATACCCGAGTCCATATCGGGTATCTTAGGAAGATGTGACGCGCTGTACTGGCGCCGTCCACCGCGGGGGACAGAAAAGGATTTCTACGATAAAACAGTAAGTGTGCTATAAAAAAAAAAAAAACCCAGCATACTGGCGCTGACGCCAGTATGCTGAAGCGCATGGGAGATCTTATATTTAGGGTGAAACTCCGCTTTAACAACACCCCAAAGGCAGGTTGCAAACACAGTGTGTTTACCTGCACTGGATACAGAAGTACCATGTGGTCCGGTTGCGTTGCCTTTTTTTAACCACTTAACTCCGATATACGTCGGCAGAATGGCACAGCTGGGCACAGGCACGTACCTGTACATCGCCTTTAAGAGCCCAGTCGTGGATCATGTGCGCCACCGTCCGAAGCTCCGTGACCGCGCCCCCGCCGGTGTCCCGGGATCGGGTCACAGGCTATGAAGAACGGGGAGAGGTGTGTGTGTGTGTGTGAACACACCTTCCCCGTTCTTCTCTGTGGCAGTGTCACTGATCGTCTGTTCACTGTTATAGGGAACGTCGATCAGTGACGTCACACCTACAGCCACATCCCCCTACGGTAAGAATCACTCCCTTAGGGCACACTTAAGCCCTTAGCGCCCTAAGGGTTAACCCCTTTACTGCCACAGTAATCAGTGCATTTTCATAGCACTTTTTGCTGTGAAAATGACAATGGTCCCAAAAATTTGTAAAAAGTGTCCGATGTGTCAGCCATAATGTTGCAGTCACGAAAAAAATCGCTGATCGCCGCCATTACTAGTAAAAAAAAAAAAGATTAACACAAATGCCATAAAACTATCCCCTATTTTGTTAACGCTATAACGTTTGTGCAAACCAATGAATAAACGCTTATTGCGATTTTTTTTTTTTTTTTTTTTTTTTTTTTTTTTTTTTTTTTACCAAAAATAAGTAGAAGAATACGTATCGGCCTAAACAGAGGAAACATTTTATATATATATATATATATATATATATATATATATATATATATATATATATATATATATATATATATATATGTATATATATATACAGGTATATATATATACAGGTATATGATATTTATTATAGCAAAAAGTACAAAATATTGTTTTTTTTAAATTGTCGCTCTATTTTTGTTTAAAGCGCAAACAATTAAAAACCGCAGAGGTGATCAAATACCACCAAAAGAAATCTCTATTTGTGGGGAAAAAAACGATGCCAATTTTGTGTGAGAGCCACGTCGTACGACCGCGCAATTGTCAGTTAAAGCAACGCAGTGCGGAATCGCAAAAAGGGGCAAGGTCCTTAACCTGCATAATGGTCCAGGTCTTAAGTGGTTAAAGAACCATATGCATTACTTTTGTTACAGTCCAGTGAGAGCTAAACTTGCACCACACTGCACTGCATGTAAATCGCACACCAGCGTGCAGCACATTCCTGTAAGATTCCTGTTGTGAACCGACCCTAAAGTTATTTAACAGTTATATCTTTTTTTATTTTGTGTATTTTTTCACAAACTGAAACTAGCGGCCGAAAAGCTCTGCTAAAATGAAGGTAAAGCGACGCTTTACCGCCAACGCCGGGCGCTTTCAGTGTGAAAGTAGCCTTAGAGACATTGGGTGAGATGTACAAAAACTGGTGCACACAGAATTTGGTGCAGCTGTGCATAGTAACCAATCAGCTTCCAGGCTTTATTGTCAAAGCTTAATTGAACACGCTGAAGTTAGAAGCTGATTGGTTACTATCCCTGCTATAAAAAAGGTATTTAGCAGTTTATATTTACTAAAATAATTGTATTTCCATGTTCTGTGTACTGTGGTATTCCAGATATAGTGAATGGCAGTGTCCTGGGTTTAAGTAAAACGTTAGTAACACTAAGCTCAGCTTCAGTAAATGAAGACCTTTGTAACACATAAGTAACTTGCAGCAATGGACAGGTTATATACTTTGTAGCAATGCTGAAGCTTGTGACTTTGTGGAGAGTCATTTAATAATTAGCCAGCTATTGTATTCCCTGGTGAAGGGCACTGACACCCACAACAGAGCTGGTACTTCTCATACACACATCACAAGACAATTAGCAGAAAACCTGTCCTGTATCTGTAGTCACGCTGATAAGATAGTGAAGTGAGTGATGTTGACTGATCACACATGTTATTATTACCGTAATAACCATCATTCCTATTTTCCACAAAACCTTTCATCCAATACCTTGGCTTTCCTAAAACAAGGGGAAGTCAAGTTTGCTGTGTACATAAAATGTTTCAATTAACCACTTAAGACCCGGACCAAAATGCAGGTAAAGGACCAGGCCCCTTTTTGCGATTCGGCACTGCGTCGCTTTAACTGACAATTGCGCGGTCGTGCGACGTGGCTCCCAAACAAAATTTGCGTCCTTTTCTTCCCACAAATAGAGCTTTCTTTTGGTGGTATTTTTTTTGCGCTATATACAAAAATAGAGCGACATTTTTGGAAAAAAAACAATATTTTTTACTTTTTGTTATAAGAACAATCAAATAAACTAAATTTTAGTCAAACATTTTTACGGGCGAAGTCTAATTCCCCCAGGTAACAGCCTACAAGGCCGAATATGCACCCTTCTGGTGAACGATTTCATGGGTCTCCCAAACGGTGATGGCTTTCGGATGCGTGTGGGATGGGGTGCGGGGTCCCCTTTTCCCGAGGGGCAGTGTGATCCCTTTGGGGCCTTTCGGGGGATGGGGTCCTGTGCCCCTGCACCGCAGGGGAGCTGTCTCTGGGGGGACCTTGAGTAGTTACCTGTTCAATGTTGTACAAACTGTTTACGGCCAGGCTAACAGGTGGCCGCTGTTTGATTGTTTCTCTCCTCCCTTCCGTTTTTGCACTAGTGATGTAACATTGGCCCTAGGGCACGGAAGATACTGTATAGAGCTGGACTGACTGTACGTTGACATGTTATTCTTTGTGATAATTGTTCTCTTTTGAAAAACTCAATAAAAATTATTGAACGAGGAAAAAAAAAAAAAAAACATTTTAGTCAAACATTTAGGCCAAAATTTATTTAGCCACATAGCTACCTAGCGGGAACAGCCACACTAATACAGCGAACAGAAAAATGATCACTTAGTGACACTGGCAACAGGGAGTGAAAGGGTTAACTAGGGTGGTGATCAAGGGGTTAAAACTTTATTAGGGGGGGGGTACGGGGGCTACCCTGGACCGAACACTAACTGCCTATCACACTGACACTAAATACAGTGATCATACATATATGATCACTGCATTCAATGACAGGGGGAGGGGGGTTATCGCAAGGGGTTAATGTGCCTGCGTGTACTGTGTAGTGTTGTGTAGTGTAGTGTTGTGCAGTGTTATGTGATGTGATCTCTCCTCAGCGGCGGTTAAAAAAAACGCAGAGAGCAGAGATCACATCACTTCCCTCTTCCTGTGTTTACACAAGAGGAGGAAGTGACACACAGGCGAGCGCAAAAAAGGAACCGCCGCCCCCTCAGCGCGGATCGCTCGCACAGCCACCAGGACCGTCACATGTACCGGGGGGGGTCCCGATCGGACCCCCAATCCACGTCAAGGCAGCGTTGATGTGCCTGTCCGTGCCATTCTGCCGACGTAAATGTACATGCGGCGGTCCTTAAGGGGTTAAATAAATCATACAGCTACTGCACTATTGTGTGTCGTTGTAGCGCAGCCCATTCATTTGATGCATCCAAATGACACCACAGACATATGTGACCTTTTTTTCAATTGTTTTGCACCACAACGCAACGTATGGTAAAAATATAATCACATTTGTCATGGTTAGGTGCATTATAGTGGCATCATAGTGCATAATGCAGTGTAACGCGTGGTTTCATGCAATGCAAGAATGCACGCATTTCCACATTGCGGAGATCTAAATGTCCATGCAAAATGGGCAATAACTTCACTCCAGTTAAAGAGGAAGTAAACCCATCCATAAAAAAACTTTCATTTCCAGCACGTACCAGACGTGTAACGCTCCTATTGGTTGGGCTCTCAACCAAACTGTCAAACCATCCAATGGCTGGTGTCATAACTGATCACATGTGCAGCATCATGGCAATTGTAGATTTAAGAGGCAGAAGAAGATTAAAGTTTTGGAATGGCCCAGCCAGAGCCCAGACTTAAATCCAATTAAAAATCTGTGAGGTGATCTGAAGAGGGATGTGCACAGGAGATGCCCCCGCAATCTGACAGCCCTCGGGCTTTTACACTGGAGAAACAGCAGCCGATGTTTAGAATCGGTTTGCAGGTGCTATTTTTAGCGCAATATCACCTGTAAACACGATCCAATGTGAAAAAGGCCTTATGCAACTATATTATTTTATTTTAATTTTTTTAATTCCCCCCCCCCCCAAAAAATAAAGATTTCAGTTTATTTTTCAATTGAGCTGTACAGTTTAACCACTTAAGGACCCCCGCACGCACATATACGGCCACAGAATGGCACGTACAGGCACAAGGGCGTAAATTTACGTCCCCGCCTAAGTGCGGTTCGGGGGTCCCATCGGGACCCCCTCCGCGGCGTGCGGGGGTCCCCCTGCCTGCGGGAGCGATCCGGGATCAGCGGGCGGATGTCGGCGCTTACCCGCCCCCCCGCGATCGCTCCCAGCCAATGGGAGCGCGCTCCCATCCTGTCAGTTCCTCCTCCTGTGTTTACACAGGAAGGAGGAAATTATGTCACCTCTCATCGCAGCGCTGTTTCCCAGCGCTGCTGATGAGAGAAGACATCACAAGTAAGTGTGCACCAACACAACACTGACACACACTCACATAGGCATATTAACCCCTTGTGATCGCCCCCCCCCCCCCACCCCCCTGTCACAGTGTCACTGAATGCAGTGATCTAATCACTGCATTTAGTGTCAGTGTGACAGGCAGTGTAAAAAAACAGTTAGTGTTAGGTTCAGGATAGCCCCCCCACCCCCCCTAATAAAGTTTTAACCCCCTGATCACCGCCCTAGTTAACCCTTTCACTCCCTATTGCCAGCGTCACTAAGCGATCATTTTTCTGATCGCTGTATTAGTGTCGCTGTTCCCGCTAGGTAGCTATTTTTTTTTATTGCGATTTTTTTTTTTTTTACTAAAGACATGTGGCTAAATAAATTTTGGCCTAAATGTTTGACTAAAATTTAGTTTATTTGATTTTTTTTTTAACAAAAAGTAAAAAATAGTGTTTTTTTTTCAAAAATGTCGCTCTATTTTTGTATATAGCGCAAAAAATAAAAATCGCAGAGGTGATCAAATACCACCAAAAGAAATCTCTATTTGTGGGAAGAAAAGGACGCAAATTTTGTTTGGGAGCCACGTCGCACGACTGCGCAATTGTCTGTTAAAGCGACGCAGTGCCGAATCGCAAAAACACCTTGAGTCATTTACCAGCGTATTGGTCCGGGTCTTAAGTGGTTAAAGGTCACATTAAGGCTCCATTTCCACTAGTGCAACTTGTCATGTGATTTTGGACACATAAAGTCGCATGACAAGTCACAGCCCAATGGCACCCATTTCAATCTATGCGACTTTAAAAAATCAGCCACTTTGAAAAGATACCTGCACTACTTTTGATGCAACTTTTGATGCGACTTTGATCCAGAGAATGTAAAGTAGAATCAAAGCTGCACTCAAAGTTGCATTCTAAATCGCGCAATGTTGGGGTTGCAATAGTGGAATTGTAGACTAAAGGTGAAAAAAGTACTGATTATTTATCTTGGTCGCTTTTTTTTTACATGACAGAAACCTGACATTTTAACAGGGGTGTGTAGACTTTTTATATCCATTGTACCTGTATTAAATAAATATTATATACACACAGCCTACCTGCATGTTTCACTCAGACATTACTGTTGTACACCTCATTCCTTTTTTCAGTAATCTGGTGATCAGAGAACCCCTGTCTCTAATGCAGGAGACATATTCACCGACACACCTACTCTCAGGTTCCTTACTGCTTACTAAGGCCGCGTACACATGATTGGTCAAAACCGATGAAAACGGACTGAAGGACCGTTTCATATGTCCAAATCGATTGTGCGTGGGCCCCATCGGTCAGTTATCCTTCGGTCAAAAAAGAGAGAAAATTTGACTGATGGACGCCTGACCGATGGGTCAAAACCGATCGTTAGTATGCAAAAGCATCCGTTAAAAGGCTGCGCATGCTCAAAATCAAGTCGACGCATGCTTGGAAGCATTGAACTTCATTTTTTTCAGCACGTCGTTGTGTTAAAACACGTAAACGTCACCGCGTTCTAACACAATTGTTTTTTTAACCGATGATGTGTAGGCACATCAGACCATCAGTCAGCTTCATCGGTTAACCGATGAAAACGGTCCTTTGGACCGTTCTCATCGGATGGACTGATCGTGTGTACGCAGCCTAAGGCCTCCTGGTAATTTCTTATATCTGTCAGGAACTCTTCTGGTATGATATCTGGGCTTGAAGGCTTGGGTATTCATAACATCAGAAGGGGGGTTTTATTCTCCCATTTGGATTTTTTTTTTGTAAAAATGTAATAATTAATTATTTTATTTAATCATAATAATATTATAATTATTGTTTAATAATTAGTATTAAGATATGTTAGAATGTTTTAGTTTATTTACAATGCAGTATAGAGAATTCAGCATGTTAGAAGCAGATATGCTGGGACATACAAAGAAGTGCAGGAGCATGCAGCACTCACAGTTGGATAGAACAGTGTTGGAAACTAAGGCTGGGAGATCTCACTGTTGGGGAATATAAGTGAGTTAAAGGCATTATAAACCTTCCTACCTATACCTTGTGTTTTTTTACTGCAAAAGATGTACATTGATCCTGTAGCTTCATGCTGCCATTTGTTGGCCTGCATACACAACCTATAGTTGAGTAAATCTTCACATTCCGGTTTTAAAACTCTCTGTGCCCAAACATGAGGCATGCAGCATGGCACTGCACAGGTTAATACATGACCTCTGTCTGTAGTCTAAAAACTGACACTTCCTGTGAAGAATCTCTATATCCCAAAATCAGTCTAGTGCTCTTCAGGTGAAAGCTAATTAGTAATTCGATCTGACACAGACACAAACAGGCAAAGCAATCAACAGAGAGATCACCATGCAGTCTTTTTTTTTATCACATTAGCACTCCTACACTTGTGACACAACATGGAGGAAATGGTGAGGCATGGATTGTGACCTGGAACAAGTAGGCATCTGTCTTTTTAGCAAATAGGGACAAGCTAGCTGGATTTACCACCATAGTGTAGTATATAAAATCAACGATTTATTGTGAAAATAAGACTTGTACTTACTAAAGTAAGAGGGGGGGGGGGGGGGGGGGGGGGGGGCAGGCAGGGTTGACAAGCGCCAAGGCTCGACGTCTGACCGTAAAGGAAATCCGGTGTGTGTCAGGGGATCAGGAAGGATTTGTTATGATTTTATGAGCAAATTAAACCTTGGTTCATGGGGGAGATTTTGGGTCTTCCTCTGGATCAACTTTGACTATAGGTTCTGTAATTGGAGGTTTTATATTTATTTATTTTTTCTATTTGCTTAAAAATAACAAACATGTTATAAGTACCTGCTCTGTTGCAGTTGTTTTGAACAGAGCAGCCCAGATCCTCCTCTTCTTGGGTCCCTTGCTGGCACTCCTGGCCCCTTCCTCCTGGCGAGTGCCCCTTAAGGAAGCAGCTTGCTATGGGGGCACCTGAGCCGATCTGCTGCTCTGTGTGTCCATTCCTCATTGGTCCACTGACTTTAATTGACAGTCAATGGCAACCCAATGCTGCCTCAGCCAATGAGGGAGAGTCCCAGACAGCCCAGACCCTCGTGCAACATCTCTGGATCGAGATATGGTTTAGGTAAGTATTAGGGGGGACTGCTGCCCACAGAGGGTTACTGATCTTAATGCATAGAACGCATTAAGATAAAAAAACCTTGTGACTTTAGAACCCCTTCAAATTCTGTAACACTGGTATAAATTAGAATTAACAAATTGCATGTAATGTTACCAGTTTCAAGTATATTACGTGACTACTAGGCCATATTTTTCAAATTACCTGGACATTCACACAGTAGGAGGAATGTTTCTTGCACACAGAGACTTTCCAATTTGTTGTAAAATCTCCTTGCAAGCCGACCTACCCCTCTTATGTTTCATGAGACAGCAGTCACCTCCCAACTTTTTTTGAGATGGGAACGAGGAACACCTATTAGTAAAAGTAGGTAGGCATAGGACACGCCCCCTTAAAGGAGAATTATACAAAAAAAATATTAGTTAAGCCCATGAGTGCTTATTCTACCACTGCTATTCCTTTATAATGGCTTTTGAAATTTACAATTGCAGCAATTTAGAAATTGGATGAAAGGTTTAGCCCTGGGAAACATTTTTGGAAAGCTAAATATTGCATTTTTTATACAACTATATAGATCAGACCAAAATGAGGGACGAATGAGAAGGAAATAGGAACAGAGGGACTTTGTTCCAAATCAGAGACAGTCCTTCAAAATAAGGGACAGTTGAGAGCTATGAGTCAAGCAAGGATCATGGAGGGTCCTGACGTTGTAAGGAATTGTGTAAGGGCTTTAAGAGCGTGTCTCTCATTGAGGCCAATATAAAAATGTTCACTAGATGGTACTTGGTTCCTTTTAAGCTGGCCACCATGTATCCGGCATCCTCACCCCTATGTTTTAGAGGCTGCCAAGGAATAGGCACCATGATACATACCTGGTGGGAATGCCCTAGGATACGGGGATTCTGGAATAAGGTATTTCAAATTATCAGGAGAGTTACTGGTCACAATATCCATCAGTCTCCTGCAATAGCCTTATCTACCTAAGAAATTCAATTTATTGTTCACATTTATAATCGTCAACGCGATATTTCCTGATGTATCTTCTGTATTATGTTTACTACTCTGTATGCTTCTTATTTTATGAAAATAAACTTAAATTTGAAGGAATCAGGATGGACAAATATGACTATCATTGTTGGGGAGATAAATGCGTGCCTATGGCCAGCCAAACACTGATTATTGTAAAATCGGATAAAAATACTTAGGATCTGTATGAATTTCTTTCTGATACCCGGCCTAGACAAGTGACTCAGCAACATTTGCAGGACTTGGTAGTAAAACCTTTTTCAGGATCTGAGATTCATTATCATTTGGTTCTGTAACTGATCTCATAAAAGATGAGGAATATTGCTGCATTTAGTGAAATTATGAATCCCTCCTGGGATTGGAAACCATTGACAAATATAGCAGATTGAATTATTGTCCATTCATAATGGTATTGTTCTGTACATGTGTAAGAATAATCTTATTACTTAGAGTGAGAACTTTGTTTTTCAAGCTAGATTTCAAATGTATGAATGCCAATTTACCAGTGTTCCTAAATGTGTCCCCACAACTATGAATTAATATCTAAGCTCCCATATGGCTATAGATCGTTATGTCAATACAATTCCATGCGGGTGGTATACAATAATAGGTAATTAAAATGGAACGCCAGAATTGGCAAATATTGTAAGAGGCATTCTCTTTACCTGTGTACTTTTCCAGATCTGTGCAGTAACCTAGTATGAAATATTATCTCTGTTCCCAAGACCGGCCACTGCTGCTCTCTGTCCTTGAGCAAGGTGACTAGTCTTGTATCCTCCCCTCCTCTAGTTTTCTGCAGGAAGCCTGTTGTGGGTGAGCCTAATGCCGCGTACACACGATCACTTTTTGTGATGAAAAAAAACGACGTTTTATGTGACGAAACAAAACAACGTTTTTCAAACTTCATTTTCCAAAACGACGTTGCATACACACCATCGTTTTCTGAAAATGCTCTTGCAAATCGCGGTTACGTACACCACGTTCGACGGCACTCTGTTCCATTGAAGCTCCGTCTCATAACTTGCTTCTGAGCATGCGCGGGTTTAAAAACGTCGTTTTGCCCACACACGATCACTTTTTATGACACAAAAAATAACATTTTGAAAAACGACACAAAAAATTCAATTTTGGTCGTTTTTTTGAAGACATAAAACGACGTTTTGCCCACACACGGTCATTTTAAATGACGTTTTTGAAAACGTTGTTTTTTTTTTTATCACAAAAAGTGGTCGTGTGTACGCGGCATAAGTATTTTTTTCATTTGTCAATTCTCTCAGATATGTGTGTACTCTCCAAAAAAAGGTCATGTTTTTCAGGCCGGTAGCTAACCTGATTTTATATATATTCATCACAAATGTATTATTTATTTCATTAATAAATATTATATATACTTATATAACACCATACATTTATACAGCACTTTCCATATATATTGTACATTCACATCAGTCCGTGCCCTGAAGGAGCTTACCATTTTAAGGTCCTCAATTCACATTCATACATACACACATATATATATGAGGACCAATTTAGACAATTTAGGACCTACCAGCATGCCTTTGGAGTGTGGGAGGTAACCAGAGCACCTAGCAGAAACTCACAAGCAGAACATGCACACTCACTCCATGCAGGTAGTGCCGTGATTCGAATTTGAACCTACGACCCTAGAGCTGCTAAGCAGAAGTACAGCTGTATTGCCCATGTTACTTTCTTACTGGTTTAATACTATGGCCAGTTGCACATGGACATATTCAGTTACTGATATGTATGTTCACAATCTCGTTGAAAGAGGCAAAAAGGGTCTCCTCCTTGCACACGTACTGTAAACTACTTCAGCAGCATAGGTTTCAGGTCCTGCTCTTTTGGCGAACCCCCCCTGACAGGGGGGGTTCGCGCTGATTGTTTATCAGCGCAGCCCCCCCCTCGGATGCCAACACTAGACCACCAGGGAATGCCCACACTGGCAGGACAAAAAAAAAAAAAAAAAAAAAATCAGGATAAAAAAAAAAATACATCCCAAGTAAAAAAAAAGAAAGATGCCAGTCAGTGCCCACATATGGGCACTGACTGGCAACAGATACATCAGTGCCACCCCTCAAAGTCCATCAGTGCCACCCCACTGTGTCCTTTAGTGCCACCCCTCAGTGCCAATCCATGCCCAGTGCCCACCTATCAGTGCCCATCTGTGCCACTCATAAGTACCCATCAGTGCCACCCATAAGTGCCACCCATGAGTGCCCATCAGTGCCGCCTATGAGTGCCCATCAGTGCCGCCTATGAGTGCCCATCAGTGCTGCCTATGAGTGCCCATCAATGCCGCATACCAGCGCTGCTTATCAGTGCCCATCAGTGCCACCAGAAAAAAATAAAAATGTCTTTTTTTAAAAAAAATTGTCGCTCTATTTTTGTTTATAGCGCAAAAAATAAAAACCGCAGAGGTGATCAAATACCACCAAAAGAAAGCTCTATTTGTGGGGAAAAGGACGCCAATTTTGTTTGGGTACAGTGTAGCATGACCGCGCAATTGTCATTCAAAGTGCGACAGTGCTGAAAGCTGAAAGTTTGCTTGGGCGAGAAGGTGCGTAAGTGCCTGGTATGGAAGTGGTTAAAAAAACTCCAGTTTCCTTGGCAGAAAAAAAACACCCTATATAGAGCATTTTTTTGTACAAAGTTTAGACGAGTTTAGGAGAGTTTTACGTTTTTTCTGCATGAAAGCTCCAGTCAGGATCGCAAACGAGAAGGTTTTTTTCCTGTCTCTAAACGCTGAGCTCAAAATATGCCTGAAATCCTCCTTATGTGCATGGACACATAGGATAACATTGAGTGTGCATGGAGCCTAAGTGTTTTACTGCCAGCCCAGCCACTCAACCAGCCCACCACAGCCACCAGCAGCCACTGCCAGGCCAGGAAGGTACACTTTATTACCAAAAGTATTGGGACACCACATTTACATGCACATGAACTTTAATGACATCCTAGTCTTAGTCCATAGGGTTCAATATTGAGTTGGCCTACCTTTTTGCAGCTATAACAACTTCAACTCTTCTGGGAAGGCTGTTAACAGCGTTTGGGAGTGTGTCTATGGGAATATTTAAAGTATTTTACCAAAAGTGCATTTGTGAGGTCAAGCACTAATGTGGGCGAGAAGGTTCCTCCACTCCAAACTCGCTCATCTATGTCTTTATGAAACTTGATTTGTACACTTCATGTTGGAACAGGAAGGGGGATCCCCAAACTGTTCCCACAAAGTTGGGAGCATGAAATTGTTCAAAGTGTCTTGGTATGCTGACACCTTAAGAGTTCCATTCACTGGAACCAAGGGGCCCAGCCCAAACCATGAAAAACCTATCCACACCATAATCCCCCCTCCACAAAATTATTTGGACCAGTGCATAAAGACATGATTGAGCAAGTTTAAGGTGGAGGAACTTGACTGACCTGCACAGAGTCCTGTCCTCAACCTGATAGAACACCTTTGGGATGAATTAAAGCGGTAACTGTGAGCAAGAGCCTTCTGGTCCACATTAGTGCCTGACCTCACAAATGCACTTCTCAAAGAATAGTCATACATTCCCATAGACACACACCAAAACTTTGTGGACAGCCTTCCCAGAAGAGATAAAGCTGTTATAGCTGCAAAGTGTGGGCCAACTCAATATTATATACCCTGCAGACTAAGACTGGGATGCCATTAAAGTTCATGTGCATGTAAAGGCAGGCGTCCCAATACTTTTGCTAATATAGTGAATGTGCATGCGGGCACTCTAGAGGAGGATGTATAAAGGGGGCACTCGGGAGGAGGATGGATGAATATGGGGGTGCTAAGGGGGCACTCTGGAGAAGGATTTATAAGGGGATGCTAAGAGGGCACCATGGAGGAGGATTTATAAGGGGGCACTCCGGAAGAAGAGTACAAAAGGAGGCAAAAAGGGGACACTCTGGAAGAAGAGGATGTAAGGAGGCACAAGGGGGGCACTTTGAAAGAGGAGGACATAAGGAGGCCCAAGGTGGGCACTCTGGGAGAAGGATATATAAGGGGATGTAAGGGGGCACTCTGGAGGAGGATGTATAAGGGGATGCTAAGGGGGCACCATGGAGGAGGATGTATAAGGGGGCACTCCGGAAGAAGAGGACAATAGGAGGCAAAAAGGGTACACTCTGGAAGAAGAGGATGTAAGGAGGCACAAGGGGGGCACTTTGGAGGAGGAGCACATAAGGAGGCCCAAGGTGGGCCCTCTGGAGAAGAATATAAAAGGGGATGCTAAGGGGCACTCTGGAGGAGGATGTATAGGGGGGGAACTCTGGAAGAAAAGGACATAAGTGGGCACAAAAGGGGCACTTTGGAAGAAGAGGATGTAAGGTGGCACAAGGGCTGGGGCACTTTGGAAGAGGAGGACAGAAGGAGGCTCAAGGTGGGCACTCTGGAGAAGGATAAATAAGGGGATGCTAAGGGGGCACTCTGGAAGAGGAGGACGTGAGGAGGCCCAAGGTGGGCACTCTGGAGAAGGATATATAAGGGGATGCTAAGGAGGCTCTCTGAAGGAGGATGTATAAGGGGGCACTCTGGAAGAAGAGGACGTAAGAGGGCACAAGGGGGGCACTCTGGAAAAGGAGGACGAAAGGAGGCCCAAGGGGGGCAGTCTGGAAGAGGAGGACGTAAGGAGGCCCAAGGGGGGCACTCTTGAAGAGGAGGTCATCAGGGGGCACGAAGAGCATTTTAGGTACATGCAGCAGGAACCAGAGAAGTGGAGAGGTTGTGAATAGTTCAAGGTGAACTAACATTTTAAACTGATGATTTAATAACACTTCAAGGATATGAATAGAAAGGTATTCCTCTTGTTTGTTCTCTGCTTTTGACAGTGTTTGTAAAATAGCAATATTATAAATAATATCAAGTGATTAGGTTACCATATTCATTTGCAACATGAAAATGAAATACTTTTTTGTAGCCGCTCCTTAAACTGAAAGTGAACTCGAAGCGATTACTTTTTATACACACGCTGGATTAACCCGGTGATGAGCTATCTGTACATATAAAGTTATGTTTTGTATCACAATACATTGTGGCATAGCTTAGAATACTCCTTGTAATGTGTGGCATTTGTAGTGGGGGTATGTCATGCCTATGGCATCTGCCTTGGCACACAGCACAACTTGTAATGAAAGTAAATCTCTTTGGATAGTGAATGTAAAGTGCATTTCCAGAGCTGTAAATAGAGGATATTATCTAATTGTGGAGATTGGCTAGTTCAATCAATCTGTCGGAGCAGATTTCAAAAGAGTAGGGTTGCTTTCAAACACAATTCCACTTTAGACGGCATGCTCGTCTTCCATGCCGTACATAGGGTAAACTTCTTTCATTTTTCCACTCAGCGTTTGGACATGTTCTTTAGAATGGAGGCCATAAAGTTTATTTTAGGCAGGCTGACTCATTATACTTTTAAACAGTTTTGACAGGTCGAATATATGGACATTGTAATTTTATGTCAGGGAGGGGTGGAGTCAGATGCAGAGAAAATTAACACTTCAAGCAATGGAAATGATCACAGAGACAGGAAACAACGTATTACAGCCTGGCATTAAAACTTGCTCTTAGTCCCATAGGACCCCATTTAGCTATTATATTATAATTATCAGATGTATGAAATTATGACATTATGCTCCCTGCAGTTACATCATGCAGCAGCATGTGTCTCGTAATGCTGCACTTACTGCTCCTGTGTATAGGGAGGGTATTCATGACTTTTTCTATAAATGAAGGTATCATATTTTTTCTTATTATTGTTATTTTTTTTTTTTATAAACACTTTTTTTTTTTAATAGTGTAGCTTTATTTGCCTATTACATATACAGAGTCCTCTACCTGCTTTTCAGTGTTATACAATCATTTTGCATTATTGCTCCTTCCCACGCCACAAGTCTAGAACCTGTACAGCTCAATAAAATATGCTTTCCTTGCTTAGCTGAGATAAAATAATTGCACTTGAACACTAATGCCGCATACACACGTTTTTAAAGCGGAATTTCACCCTAAATATAAGCCCTCCCATGTGATCCAGCATACTGGCGTCAGCGCCAGTATGCTGTTTTTTTTTTTTTAAATCCATGTACTTACTGTCTTATTCAGAATTTTATTTTTTTTACCCCGCGGTGGACGGCGCCAGTATAGCGCGTCACATCTTACGAAAGTACCCGAAAAGGACTCGGGTAATCTCGGCGAAAATGCGGCGCCTGCGCACAGACCTAGGAGCTGACTGCGCAGGCGCCGTATTTCTCCGAGTCCTACGGCTATGGCGCGTCACGCCATCCGAAAAACGCCGAAATAGGACTCGGAGAAATACGGCGCCTGCGCAGTCAGCTCCTAGGTCTGTGCGCAGGCGCCGCATTTTCACCGCGATTACCCGAGTCCTTTTCGGGTACTTTCGTAAGATGTGACGCGCTATACTGGCGCCGTCCACCGCGGGGTAAAAAAAATAAAATTCTGAATAAGACAGTAAGTACATGGATTTAAAAAAAAAAACAGCATACTGGCGCTGACGCCAGTATGCTGGATCACATGGGAGGGCTTATATTTAGGGTGAAATTTCGCTTTAAAAACGTGTGTATGCGGCAAAAATTTTTCCCTCACTCGCATCCCCGCTGACCAGACGAGCGCACCCGATCGCCTCCGCCGCTACCGACGGCTCCGGTAAGCGGCGGAGAGCGCGGGAGCGCAGCGGGAGGGGGGGGGGGCGCTCGTCCGCTACCGATAACGGCGATCTCGCGGCGATTCCGCCGCGGAGACCGCCATTATCGTTTACCCGACCGCCCACAGAAGAGATGGATATCTCGGTTGTGGCAGCAGCTGCTGCCGTTACCGAGATATCCATCCTCAAAGTGCCGACGTATACCTGCGGTGGGCGGTCGGAAAGTGGTTAATGTCATGGAAAAAACAACGTTTTTCTCAACGTGATTCTAGCCAAGCCTGCCTTGCATACACACGATCGTGAAAAAAAAGTGTTTGGAGCAAAGCGCGGTGACGTACAACACGTACGACGGCACTATAAAGGGGAAGTTCCATTCGGATGGCGCCATCCTTTAGGGCTGCTTTTGCTGATTTTGTGTTGGTAAAAGTTTGGTGAGAGACGATTCGCGCTTTTCAGTCTTCGTGCTTTTCAGTCTGTTACAGCGTGACGAATGTGCTATCTCCATTACAAACGCTAGTTTTACCAGAACCAGTGCTCCCGCAAGCATTTTTTTGCCGTCATTAAAGCCTACACACGACTGTTTTTCACTACGTCCATTTTTCACTTTGAGAAAAATGCTCTGGAGCCTACACACGATCGTTTTTAATTACCAATTTAAAAAATGCCATTTTTCTGATCATGAAAAAAACTGTCGTGTGTACGCGGCATGAGAGTTCCCTCTAGTGGCTCACCTATAAATCTCTACATCAAAAATATGAAAGAGCAAACTTTGAAAATTTGAAAACGCCATGAAACAAATTCCGAATAGAAATCCCACATACGCATTGAATGAATCAAACAAATTTATTAAAACAAAATAACTAGATTGACTAAACCAATTTTTTTTTCGCCATGCACATGTCTAGTAGTATACCGATGAAGAATACTATGGGAGTACTATGACAACAGAAACTACCCAAATGACCCTGTTTAAAAGTTTACATACCCCAGTTCTTAATACCGTGTATTGCTCCCTTTAACATCAATGACAGCTTGAAGTCTTTTGTAGTATTTGTGGATGAGGCTCTTTATCTTCTCACATGGTAAATCTGCCCATTCCTCTTGGCAAAAAGCCTCCAGTTCCTGTGAATTCCTGGGTTGTCTTGCATGAACTGCATGTTTGAGGTCTCCCCAGAGTGACCAATGATATTGTGGTCAGGAGACTGAGATGGCCACTGCAGAACCTTCACTTTATTCTGCTGTAGGCAATGACAGGTCGACTTGTCCTTGTGTTTTGGATCCTTGTCATGTTGGAATGTCCAAGTATGTCCCATGCGCAGCTTCCTGGCTGATGAATGCAAATGTTCCTCCAGTATTTTTTGATAACATACTGCATTCTTCTTGCCAACTATTTTGTTTAAATTTCCTGTGCCTTTTGTAGCTCGCACATCCCCAAAACATCAGTGATCCACCTCCGTGTTTCACAGTAGGAATGGGGTACCTTTCATCATAGGTCTTGTTGACTCCTCTCCAAATGTAGTGTTTATGGTTGTGGCAAAAAACGCAAAATTTTGGTCTCATCGCTCCAAATGACTTTGTGCCAGAAGGTTTGAGGCTTCCCTCTGTGTTGTTTGGTGTATTGTAGGCAGAATATTTTGTGGCATTTGCTTAGTAATGGCTTTCTTCTGGCGACTTGAACATGCAGCCCATCAAGCGCCTCCTTATTGTGCATCTTAAAACAGCCACACCACATTTTTTCAGAGTCCTGTATTTCACCTCAAGTTATTTGTGGGTTTTTCTTTGCATCCCGAAAAATTTTCCTGGCAGTTGTGGCTGAAATTGCGGCGTTTTGTTCCCGCGATTTGCGGCGACAAAACGCTGCGATTTAACCCCCAGGTCCACATCTCCTATGCCGAAAGCCTCCTGAAAAAAGGGTCCAGGACTTGTTTTGAGCTTCAGGCGTACGGCGTTTCGGCATTCGGCGTGGAGATGTCTTAGGGCTGCATTGGCGTCCTGCTTCAGGCGACAAAACGCCTAAGTGTGAATGCAGCCTTAGTGAGCATTTTTTGAAGAAAAGGCATTTAATATTCCACGTATTTACTCTGTCTTTGGCAACATGTCATGAATGTGAATGCATTGCTTTGTCATCCTACTAATTATATTAATGCAAGACAAACAGCCAAGTGTCGCTGATACTCATTCTAAAAGGTTTTAAATTATTTTAAATGTGTATTTAAAAGTGCTTTGAAGCTGATGCTGCATTGTCAGTTTCTCAGTAAGTTGTGAACTTTGACCTCTAAATTAATTTTCCTCTCCTGTAAAAATGTTAGCCCACAAAAGTGTTAAAAAAAACACACATAGATAGATATATATATATATATATATATATATATATATATATATATATATATATATATAAATTAAAATCATTCTTATGCTGCACGTAAAGCTGCTGTATGTCTGCATTACCAAATTACAAATGGCTGATTTCAGACTAATGAAAAATTATTTCTGATTGGTTGCTATGATTTACTGCGCTCTGCCTAATTAAATAGAGGCCATAGTGTATTTTCACAGGGGCAACCAAGCAGAGAAGAGCGACCCACATTCTTGACACACCACGTTATGGGACACATTCATACTGTAGATTATGCCAGCGTCAATTAGGTTTTAAAATAGTCAATTTGGAATTTATTTTTAGTCCTGGTATTTCAAACATTTTAGCTGCATGCTCTGCTAATCAAACCCTTTTTCTGAATATTAACTATGTCCTTAGAGACCATTATCTACTGTTGTCCGGCAGACAGTTGCACTTTACAAAGCTGTTTTCATCAATATTTCCATAATAGGATTATGGTGGAGAATTATATACACAGACCAAGTATGCAACATGACATAGTGCAAGAATTGGACAAATGCAATTAAGCTTTGTGTATATGTATTTATTTATTTTTTTTAATAAAAAAACAGCTGTCTGAACCACTGTGCCACGCTGGAACACTGTATAGATCATAGCCGTAAAATGAAGTAATATGGGCTTAACACCGGAAATGACAGGACTAGTTTATAGGATAAGCAATCCTCCACCAGTGTAGTAAATAGCTGAGGACAGAAATAAAGTACCGTATATACTTGAGTATAAGCCGACCCAAATATAAGCCAAGGTATCTAACTTTACCATCAAAAACTGGGAAAACTTATTGACTCAAGTATAAGCCTAGGGTAAGAATGCAGCAGCTACTGTAAGCCGAAAAGAGGGTCAACAATGCCCATTTTCACGCCTCACTGTGCCCATTGCAACCTCGCTGTGCCCAACCTCGCTGTGCCCAACCTCGCTGTGCCCAACCTCGCTGTGCCCATTGTAACCTCACTGTGCCCAACCTCACTGTTCCCAACCTTGCTGTGCCCATTGCAACCTCACTGTGCCATCCTCACTGTGCCCATACTTACTGTGCCCATTGCAGCCTCACTGTGCCTGAGTGAGTGTACCAGAAATTGACAGGCTGCGGGCGCCCATTCATTGTTTAAATAAATGTCTCCTCCTGGTCCCTTCCCTGATAGGCAATTTTCAGCAGACACAGTTCCGCCTATCACAGACGTTCTCTCATCCTCGGACTCAGTTTCCCAGCAGACACTGTGTTCAGTGTTTCGCCAATCACGGATGTTCTCTTGTCCATGGAAGAAAAGACATCCGTGATTGGCAGAACACTGAACAGTGTCTGCTGTAAAACTGTGTCCGAGGATAAGAGAACGTTCGTGATAGGCGGAACTGTGTCTGCTGAGAAACGCCTATCACAGAAGGGACCAGGAGGAGACCGCGACTTTAAACAACGGATGTCCGCAGCCTGTCAATAATTTCAGGTACACTGACTCGAGTATAAGGGGGTATTTTCAGCCTTAAAAAAGGGCTGAAAACATAGCTTATACTCCAGTATATACAGTAACTACCTTTCCTGACTTGTTTTCTTTCTTTTTTTTTACTTCACTTTATTTAATATTTTTCCCTTTGCAGTACAAAACAGGGCCAATGGGGCATACCCCGGCCAACTGGTGCACATAGCCATGTGCATAACATAGTACGCCTAAAAGTTTATATAAAAACTACACATTCCTAACTAAACACGGCACAATCACCGCTCAGGTAACATATGTTAGGATCTTGATATGAGATATTGTTTCTTGGGGGACCTTCTCTCGCTTTTAGTTATTGGCCCTTGATGCTGTAGGGCCATTTGAGAATACGTGTGGTTGTTTTGATTCCTAGGCTAACACCTCTGACTATCTATCTGGGGTCTGGACCTCTTCCTGACTTGTTTTTAAAAGGGCAAGTTCCAGGGCTGTTATCCTGATCCTCACTTCACTCACCAATGAATCCGTGACCTGGGACAAGAATGATGTCTGAAACCATGTCTTGCATATTTTTTTCCCCTCAAGTCACTAATTCTCTAGGCAGCCTTTCTCTACCCTCTTACCCAGGAGGAACCCATGAAATAATTTTCAGGTCTCAGGGAGCCCCTGCTAGAATCAAGTCATCAGGGGTCAGAGGGATTAATGCCCCTTACATTGGTGGCCAGTGGAAAACACACTGTCCTTACAGTTTTGTCCAGAATGCCCCCCTTCCAGACCGATCATTGGTGTCCTTGCGCTGGCAAGTGACACTAGACCAGGAAGTATCCAGGCACCCTTAGATGGGAGTTGGGTCAACCGTTGCCCAAGGAACCCCTATCAAACCCTGGAGAAACCTTAGGTTTCCACAGAACCCTGATTGGAAATGGTAGCAGTAGAGAGCGGAGGCAGGACGTAGATGCCAACTCTGACCTGTACTTTCAGAAAATAAGTCAGCAAAGGCAGCGCCCTTATTGCTGTTCCCAGAAGCCACTTTGTTTTCTATTTTCAGACATAATTTAGTATAATTTAGTATTTCTGGCATTTTTTAGTTTTTCTTTGGTTTTTATTAGCATAAGAAAAAAATTATGACAATTTTATTTTAAATAACAGCAGCAATAATAGAGACCACAATTCATGTTAGTTATGAGATAAGAGGTCTGATGCATGCTTAAAGCGGTTGTAAACCCCCCCCCCCAAAAAAAACCTGCAAGACAAAGGCATAATGAGCTAGTATGACTAGCATACTAGCTCATTATGAATTACTTACCTTAGATCGAAGCCCCCAAAGCTGTCCTCGTCTCCCCCTCTGACTGCAGACAAGGTTACTTCCGGGTATCACCACTCCGGCGCTGTGATTGGCCTGAGCGGCAAAGACGTCACTCCGCGCATGCCAGCATTAGCCATTCTCAAAACCGGCATTCTCAGTGCGCCTGTGTCATTGTCTACGGCGCGCATGTGCCGTAGACATTGGTGCATTCTTTTGCGCAAATATCTCCTAAACCGTGAAGGTTTAGGAGATATTTCAAACACCTAAAGGTATGCCTTAATGCTATGCTTTAAGGAAGATGGGGTCATTTAGGGACATTCTTAGGAGATAATGACAACCACATCTGTTATCAGAATACATAGAAGTTTACAATTTGTAGGGGATTGTATTGTGATTGGACATATCCCCCCACTGTTGGACTATATGTGTTCCACTTTTGGTCAGTTGATAAAATCTCAAAGAGACCCTTTCTCCAGACCATTAATTTGAACAAATCCCCTTCCTATAAGATTATATTTTCAGTAATATTGAACATATTTTTGTATGTTATTTACCTGTAATTGCCTTCCTTGCATAGACATCCAAAAGGCTTGATACTGCTGCTGGGTGCCGCCATTTTGGATGTGATGTTGGCAGCCTTAATGTGGTTGTAAACCTGAGAGGTAAAATCTGAACAAAGCACATATTTCTATACTGCATACATGCCTCTCTCTAACATGAATGAGTTGATTTACTAAAGGGAAAAAGACTACGCACTTTGCAAATGCAGTTGCTCCAGAGCTTAGTAAATGAGCAGAAACTCTGCTGACTTCCATCACCCAATCATGTGCAAGCTAAAATACTGTTTTTTTCCCCCCCTTGCACATGATTGGGCACTCTTTGCAAAGTGAAGCTTTACCTCATTTACTGAGCTCTGAAGAAACTGCAGCTCTCTGACCTCTGCTTTGTAAAACTTTGAAAAATCCCTTTCAACTCCGAGTTTTACAAAGCTGAATAGAACTAATGGCTGCAAATAAACAGATAGGACTTATGTAGGAGGGTTTCTTTCATCTCTGTGTATCACCTGGGACCTGTCACTTTACTGGGTATAGATAAGAGATTACAGTCCAAAAGTGGAACTTCCGCTTTAATCACTATGGTACAATGACTCATAAAAGTGAAAAAGGAACTAGTGAATGGTTATCACAATGTAAATATAAAGTTGTGATCCATAGGTGAATCAACTCCAGCAATGTGATGGGGTACTTCAGGTGTTCAAAAAGGGCAACCAAGAAAAAACCCTTATTCTGTGTGAATAAGTGAAAATACAAAAATTGTATGTCGAATGGTGATTATACCTCAAAGTGGTCATATATGCACTTCAAACATATCTGGCCCAGAGCCCAACTGTTAGTGTGTAAGGCATCAAACACAAACAGAGATACATAATAGTAGATGACAAAAATGTAAACAACCACACACTGGTAGCGAGCCTCATGCACTGGAAAAGTGTAGTTGAAACCCCCCAGCTCAAATCGCTGTCAAAAAGTCACAAGAATGAAGACAAAATCATGAGTCCGTCCTCCCGATGAGCTTGAATGGGTATGTATGCTTCAAGGGGCACAATCCAGTATGCTTGAAATTATAGATTTAAATGAGGTACTCTTACCAGATCCGGTGGACCCGTGACTCACCATACGGTGAGTCACAGGTCATTCTTGGGGAGACATCTCTGCATCTCCGATCCTAGGCAGGGTGCACAGGGTACATTGCACCCAGGCGCCTGCAGAGGTGGGGGCACCAAAGTGCCAGAGTTCTCCCCTCCCTCCTTCTCTCCTTGTTTGTGTCCATCCAGAACTAGTGTTCTGATCATAGGTGTGTGTCCGTCCAGAACTGATGTGTGAGCATAGGGCAGCCTTTCCAGCCTGGCACTGCTCGGGGGAGGGACTGCTTATCTTCCTGACATGAGAGTTCTAGTTTTCAGTGGCTGCTGAGTCCTGATATGCAGGAATGAATTCCTCACACTGGGAGTCTTGGATCCACCAACTCCAGTTGGAATGCCTCCCACTCCCATCTCTATCTCAGGCTGCACAGAGAGAGAATCAAGGTGAGTCACAGGGTTCAGGGTGCTGTGTGTTGGGGGATGGCATCCCCAGCATCCCTTTACACGTGCTCTGGGCTGCCCCTGCTCTAGATGTTTTATGGCATGATAGATTGCATAGGATACACAGCCCCTGCCCATTCCTGCGCCTAGTCCATCTATAGATGTGATGTATAATGAGATTTAAAGGGGAGGAGTTAGTAAAATGACAACGCCCATGTGGGGGCATCAGAAATATTTCTGCACCCAGGCATCTGTGACCCTAGGATCGGCCCTGTCTGCATCCATAGCCATCCTTAGCCTATAGTTATAAATGCTGGTGTAGTACAAGGTACTGAAATGAAGTTGTGCTTGTGAGCTTAAGATGGAATCAAAATATCAATTTCCTAGTGACCTGACTTGGATAAAATCTTCAATAGAGCGGATTTCTGAATACTGGAGGAAACAAAAAAGTTGTACACATAGCACACTGTGAGATTAAAGCTGTACTCTCCCAGGAGCTGGTTAAAGCTAAAATCCATGGAAATATAAATGAATGCAGCTCGGTAATCGATAATAAAGCATGACACGTGTTTATAAATGTAAGAGGTGTGAGTACCTGAATGTGACCTCTTGTAATCCCTGGATAGCAGGGCTAGAGTGTGAGAGGAAGATGCAGTGCAAGAAGCAAAACTGTTAGGCCGTATACACACGATCGGATTTCTTTTTTTTTTTAGTCGGAAATCCAATGAAGCTTTCATCAGACCGTGCCAAAATGCGGTGACGTAAAACACTACAACGAGCCGAAAAAAAGTTCAATGCTTCCGAGCATGCGTCAACTTGATTGTGAGCATGCGTGGAATTTTCTCTGATGAAGTTCCACACAAACGATCGGAATTTCCTATTGGTTTTTCATCCATCGGAAAAATTTAAAACATGATCTATTTTTTTACACCGATGGAAAAAAGACCGATGGGGCCCACACATGATCGGTTTGTTCAATGAAAAAAATCCATCAGACTGTTTTCATCCGATAAGCCGATCGTGTGTGCATGGCATTATTGTGCTGACAAAAAGAATGCTGATAGGGAAAGAGAGCAGAGTGAAAGAGAGAGGAGTTCATCATTGCTTCTATACTGAGCAAAATTATAAACGCAACACTTTTGTGTTTGCCCCTATTTATCATGAGCTGAATGCAAAGATCTACGACTTTTTCTATGTACACAAAAGGCCTATTTCTCTCATATATTGTTCACAAATCTGTGTTAGTGAGCACTTCTCCTTTGCCGAGATAATCCATTCCAAATGTGTCGCACATCAAGATGCTGATTAGACTGCATGATCATTGCACGGATGTGCCTTGGGCTGGCCACAATAAAAGGACACTCTAAAATGTGCAGTTTTATTACACACAGATGTCGCAAGTTTTGTGGGAGCGTGCATTAGGCATGCTCACTGCAGGAATGTCCACCAGAGTTGTTGCCCCTTAATTGAATGTTAATTTCTCTACCATAAGCCGTCTCCAAAGGTGTTTCAGAGAATTTGTCAGTACATCCAACCGGCCTCACAACCGAAGACCACTTGTAACCACACCAGCCCAGGACCTCCACATCCAGCATCTTCACCTCCAAGATCTTCTGAGACCAGCCACCTGGACAGCTGCTGCAATAATCGGTTTGCATAACCAAAGAATTTCTGCACAAACTTTTAGAAACCGTCTCAGGGAAGCTCATCTGCATGCTCGTCGTCCTCATCGGATACAATTTGTGAGTCGGCAATATGAAGCATTTTTTAGTTCCACAACCAGTAATGAAGGAAAATAGAAAAAATCCCCTTGTGGTGGACTTTAAAGGCACAATATATTTGAAGATGTACCGTATTTTCCGGCCTATAAGATGACCTTTTACACCGGAATTACACAGCCAAAAACAGGGGGTTGTCTTATACGCCAGGTGAAGCGGCTGCCCAATAGATATCAGCCCGCCAGGTGCTCTGTAAAGATGTATTTATTTCAGTATGTGCGCCGCTTAGCCAATCCCGTCGGGCGATGCACTCTGTTAATGACTAGATCCTGCAAAGCCTCCTCGGATTGGAGTAACAACCTCTGCCAATCTGAGCAGGCTACATTATGTAGCCTGCTCAGATTGGCAGAGGTTGTTACTCCAATCCGAACTTGCTTAAAAGGCTCTGTAATCATCAACAGAGTGCATCGCCCACCGGGATTGGCTGAGCAGCACACATACTGAAATAGATACATCTTTACAGAGCACCTGGTGGGCTGCGGCCTCTTCATTTTTAAACGGTATTGTCGCACAAGGGAGTCATCTTATACGGTGAGTAGAGCAACCAGTTTTTTATACTTTAATATTAGGGGGTCATCTTATGTGCCCAACCCCATTATACGCTTGCAAATACGGTATTTGGAGTTTGTCTCGGGGTCTCGAACTGACTGCAGTTTGTCGTTGTAAACCAACTTGAGTGGGCAAATGCTCACATTCAATGGCGTCTGGCACTTTGGAGAGTGTTCTGTTCATGGATGAATACCGGTTTTCACTGTACAGGGCACATGGCAGACAGCGTCTATGGCGTAGTGTGGGTCAGCGGTTTGCTGATGTCAATGTTGTGGATCGAGTGGCCCATGGTGGCGGTGGGGTTATGGTATGGGCAGACGTATGCTATGGACAACGAACAAAAGTACATTTTAATCTTGGCATTTTGAATGCACAGAGATACTGTTACGAGATCCTGAGGCCCATTGTTGTGTCATTCATCCACGACCATCACCTCATATTGCAGCATGATAATGCACGGCCCCATGTTGCAAGGATCTGTACACAATTCCTGGAAGCTGAAAACATCCCAGTTATTGCTTGGCCAGCATACTCACCGGACATGTCACCTTTGCATTGTTGGGATGCTCTGGATCGGCCTTTACGACAGAGTGTTCCGGATCCTGATAATATCCAACAACAGCCATTGAAGAGGCATGGATCAACATTCCACAGGCCACAATCAACAACCTGATCAACTCTATGCGAAGGAGATGTGCTGCACTGCGTGAGGAAAATGGTGGTCAGATACTGACCCCCCGACATGCACATTTTAGAGTGGCCTTTTATTGTGGCCAGCCTAAGGCACATCTGCGCAATAATCATGATGTCTTGATATGCCACACCTGTGAGGTAGATGGATTATCTCGGCAAAGGGAAAGTGCTCACTAACACAGATTTATACAGATTTGTGAACAAAATTTGAGAGAAATGGGCCTTTTGTGTACATAGAAAAAGTCATATATCTTTGAGTTCAGCTCATGATAAATAGGGGCGTTTATAATTTTGCTCAGTGTAATTTACTGCTCAGTCACAGATTAGTCCGGGGAAACCTAGGCTCAGAGGAAGGGGGTCGAATAATGCCAGAACAGAGTCAGGACACCTAGTGGCTGAAATAAAGTACTGCAATTCATAAAATGATATCTATGAATTGCTTGCACACCTCCTTTTTAGAGCAAGCGTTTCATCCGCATTAATATTAGCAGTTATCAATACTAATGCTTTTTTCATGTGCTAGTTAAGTGATTTCCTTACAGCCACTTGGTATTCGCTGGGATGCCGTGCACCTCATACTTAAAGTGCAAAGGTGATTTGTAATCCTAGGCTATGTTTAGTGGCTTAACACCTTTTGGTAAATATAAGTATATCCCCAGACGCTCATTGGCATCCTGGGCCTTTTACATGGGTTCTATCTCTGTCATCTACTGCCACATACCATCTTCTGACCAGGTCCTGCAAGGTCTCTATCAGCTTAGAGTAGATATTTGGATAAGTGTCTTAACCCTGTTCGGCAACACCCTTTGAACCCTTGAAAAGCCAAAACTGTGAAACGCGTTATCTGTCATCTTCCCTCTTCGTTTATGTATTATACATATGTGGAATAGTTCTATCAATTTCTGTGATTGGTTTATGGGGAAAGGATGACACTTCAGGGTGGTTGAGCTGTATATATCCTATTTGCATGTATTTTAAGAGATTATTTCCCTAGCTGCTTGCCGAGCACCGGACACAGATATACGTCTGCAGCATGGCATGGACAGGCAAAAGGACGTATATATACATCCCTTTTAAAAGTGCCCGCCGCAAGCTACGTGACTCCGACCGCGGATCCCGCGTATTTGATTTCCGCAGGCATACCTGCGATCGTGTCACGGTGAGGAAGAACGGGGAAATCCTGATGTAAACAAGAATTTCCCCAGTCTTCCCAGTGACAGGACAGTGTACACACCATCCTGTAATTGGAAGCTGTGATCACTGTCGTGTCACACACAGCCCACCCCCCCCCCCTGCAGTTAAAAGCACTCCCCAGGCACACTTAGCTCCTTCACCACCACCTAGTGGTTAAACTCTTCGGGCCAGATTCAGGAACAGTTACGCTGGCGGATCGAGTGATCCGCCAGCCTAACTGTGACTTTGAGCCGGCGTTTCTGTTTTCTGTAACCAGAAAACAAGAAACGCCGGGTTGAAGTTCCGATGCGAGCAGCGTAACTGAGTTTCGCCATCGCATCGTTACTTCAACTTAAAAATGGCGCCGGGGGCGTTCCCGCCGATTTACGCTCAAAAAATATGTTAATGAGCGGAAATCGGCAATTCACGATCGAAATCCGGCGCGACGCAATGACGATACGACGTTTCCGGACGGGATACGCGGCGCATAGATATACCTACATGGGGTTGGAGTATCCTATGTTAGGTATAGGCGTCGTCATCGCGTCGGGAAAAAAAAAAAAACGTCGCTTGCGTAAAACGGTCATGAATGGGAATGTGACGTCATTGACGTTCATTCACAGATTTTGGAGCATGCGCACGGGGATGTTTTGACACTCGACGCATGCGCAGTACGTTGGCGGCGGGATCGCGCGTAGTTAGCATACTACACGCCCCTTACCCGCTAAATTTGAATTCCGCCGGCTCATTTGTGATGCGCTGCCGCAACTTTAGGAGCAAGTGCTTCGTGAATGACAGCACTTGCTCCTAAAATTTCGGCAGCGCAACGCAAATGAGAAGCGTTACTCCAGAGCAAAGATGCTCTGGACTACCTGAATCTGGCCCTTCATTGCCAGTGTAATTTTCACAGTAATCAGTGCATTTTTTTAGCACTGATCGTTGTAAAAATGACAATGGTCCCAAAAATGAATCAAAAGTGTCCGATGTCGCAGTCCTGATAAAAATTGCAGAGTAAAAAAAAGACATAATTATATCCCCTATTTTGTAGACGCTATAACTTTTGCGCAAACCAATCAGTAAACACTTGTTGCGTTTTTTTTGTTTGTTTTTTTAACCAAAAATATATAGAAAAATATGTATCGGCCTAAACTGAGGGAAAAAAATGTTTTTTATATATTTTTGGAGGATATTTATTACAGCAAAAGGTAAAAAATATAGAATTTTTTCAAAAAAAAACGCAGAGGTGATCAATTACCACTAAAAGAAAGCTCTATTTGTGGTACAAAAAGGACATCAATTTTGTTTGGGAGCAATGTCGCACGACTGCGCAAATGTCAGTTAAACTGACGCAGTGCCGAATTGCAAAAAGTGGCCTAGTCTTTGGCCAGCAAAATGGTCCGTGGCTAGAAAACTTTTTAACAATGAATTGCAATAAAACTCCTCTTTTTATCAATATGACTCTTTAGCCCTGGTTTACACTGGGCTGCGGGAGGGAAATCGTTCGAGTTCAGCTGAACTCGCACAATTTCACTCCCGCTGGCAGTCCCAATTTCGGCTGCGATTTAAGAGACATCTGTGCAGGTTTCTGCACAGATGTCAATGTAAATCGTGTCCTGAAATCGCAAAAAGTAGTACAGGAACTACTTTTTGAAATTAGTGCAGCGCCGCAGATGCGGCGTCGCACCGATTAGGACGGTGTCATTGCCGGCAAATGCCGCCGATTTAAGATGCAATTTCACATGTGAAATCGCATCCCAAATCAAACTAAATCGTACCCAGTGTGAACCTGGGCTAAAGTTACTTTCTGTGGGAGGGTTTCAGGAGACCATTTAATAATCCCACTTATCCTTCATTATACCAAACGTCATGCGTTGCGTAGGTGTAAACAAACCCAATATTCGGTTTCCCTTTGTCTTGCATGGATAGCTGTAGCGTGACGAGTCGCACCGGTGTAAGCGGGACAGTTTTTTCTCAGGTTGTAACAGTACAAACGATTTACCTACTGTACATCACTCAATCAATTTGCAATTATTACAATACAAAAAGTCAGTGGCAATGAATATCTTGGTATCCCGTAATCATTCAGGAAAAATGTACAGGACATTATTGGAAATTCCGTGTAAGACAGGAAACAGGTGATAGAACATGTTTTCTTTTGTCCATGGTCATTTGTGACATAGCCCAGTAAACGTTTACTCTTTCTGATGACCTGCTTTGGCTTCCCATGCACACAGTGTAGTATCAGTGATGAGTTTATTGAGGCTGAAAGAGACAGTTTTATTGAGTGACAGAGGCTGCAACAACACAGCCTGAAGCTTGCTTCTAACGACAGCTGTTAAAATCACAGAATTCCCTTCTGAGGGTTCATTCTAACACTCCACCACCTGTAATGGTCACAGCAGGAATAGCAGAGATAGTAGTCATGAAGAGTCATGTCAACTATTGCCCAAATTGTTGGCCAGATGAAAATATTCAAATATTTCCGGGAAGAAAATTATTCTTGTTTAGGTCTGGAACTAGCCCTGCAAGACTTAGGCCCCGTACACACGACCGAGCTTCTCGTCAGAATCCAGCGAGAAGCTCGCTGGGATCCATATTCTGCCGAGAAGCTCGATCGAGTGTACGTTTTCGCCAAGCAAACTGACGAGCAAGGCGTCGAGCCAAAATAGAGAGCAGGTTCTCTATTTCCTCGATGGGCCATCGGGACTAATGGCTCGACGCCTTTTTCGACAGCCTGGTCGACGAACTCGACGGCCGGCCGAGAACCTCGTCGGGTGGAACGATGAGTTTAGCCCGACGAGGTTCTCGTACGTGTGTACACGGCCTCACAGTTCTGTGTCTATTGTATTTTCTGGGTTCATTCCCACCAACCATACAAGTACAATATCACACAAAAGTCGTGCAGTGTTAAAAAGTCGCGCTCCTCCTTGTCCTGTGCCGTGATAGGCAGAACACTCAGTTTCCCAGCAGACACTGTGTTCAGTGTTCTGCCTATCACAGACTCCCTCTCGTCCATGATAGACGAGAGGACAAGAGGGCGTCTGTGACAGGTATAGGTTTTTGGCATAAAAGAAATATCTTTGGTTGTGTATATCCTGTCACTATTACCACTAGTGATAATTAACCTCAACATCAAACATTATCCAAGTATCGGTTACATAGCCATTGCATCACTTTGCTGTAATCCATTGCAATAGGTGTTCATGTTGGTCAATTCTCTTTTTTTTTAATGTTATGTTTTGAGTAGGTCTGGTGGTTGGGCATATTTATACATGATACAGAATGTATATGGCCTTTTAAAAAAGACACAATGAAGGCAAATATATTTTAGCAATTTATTGATGTCATCATTAAAATTTAGTACCTAAAAATTCTTAAAAGGTTTTGTAAACTATTTGATAAATTAGCTATATATGGGATGTTGGTATCTTCCAAAGAGGGAAAGGTAACCAAGCCATACAGTATGTTAAGACATACCGTATGTAATTATCTGAATGTTTTGGTAAACATATGTGCCCTTTCATGAAGATCTGTCTGCCCTTGGTGCCAAACAGGGTGCTGCACCTCTATCAGTGCTAACCAGGAGACACAATTAAGTGTCCTGATGAAGTTAGTAGTATAGAAACATGTCGGATTGGACTTATGACATTATCACATGTGCTGGACCAGACCGCTACTATATAGAAAATACTGATACATTCTGTAAAGCAACGAGATTAAGATGCTGGTATATACCAGCTCTACATTCTTTTGAATGTTTAATGCAACTCACACGCTATGATAATGAAAGTAAACATTTGTGAAGCAGTCTTTTGATTTTATTAAAAGCAATATTACACCTTTTGGCGCTTTTTATTTTGAGTTTCTCATTTCATGGAGATTCAAAATCATTGCCTATTGTGGTCGCCTGTCTGACGGCTTAATACAAGACTGGCATGAGTTTTGACCTTCCTACAACTTAGAGGTAGAAATTTCTGGTAAGTGTCATTGCCATAGGTGGTGGTCTCAATAAGTGTTGAGTATACAAGGATAAATTTGAAGAATAATAATATATCACTACATGTGGTGTTTACTGGAAATCTAGAAGAATTTGTAATAAGGGACTTTTTATTTTAGTATTATTATTATTATATAAGAATGATGTTATTTATTCATAAATTGTATGCGGTTTGTATTTGGTTTTGTATGTGGTTTGTATTTAGTACCCATAATTTTGGGTCTTTTATTAAAATAAATATTGCAAGGTGATACAGTTTGCACACTAATTAGCGTTCATTGTATGGATTTATAAAAGGTGTTTAGTTGTACACCAACTACATTCATAATAGTAAGTAGGGTTGTCCAGATACCGATACTAGTATCGGTATCGGGACCGATGCCGAGTATTTGCGCGAGTACTTGTACTTGTGCAAATACTCCCGATGCCTAAATGCTCCCGATGCCTAAATAGAATACTTACCCCCCCCCCCCCCGCCGCTGCCGCTGCATCGCGCCGCCGAATCGAAAGCCGTCGCATTGAGTCGCTGCAAGGGGTTAAACGCCGTGCGGGAACATCACAGCATTCATTTGAATAGCTGTAGTGTTCCCGCCCGTATAGACACTCCCCCTTGCTCGGGATTGGATGGGTGATCTCGTGATTTGTCCAATCCCGAGCACGGGGGAGTGTCTATACGGGCGGGTTATTCAAATGAATCCTGTGATTTTCTCCATGCGGCTTTTGGTGGCAAAGGTATGGGGGAAATGGCTGAAGGGACATGGGACATGGCTGCATATGTGAGGAACATGGCTAGAGGGACATGGCTGAACGGACATTGCTGCATATGTGAGGGACATGGCTGTGAGGGACATGGCTGAAGGGACATGGCTGAAGGGACATGGCTGCATATGTGAGGGACATGGCTAGAGGGACATGGCTGGAGGGACATGGCTGAATATGTGGGGGACATGGCTGGGGGGACATGGCTGCATATGTGGGGGACATGGCTGCATTTGGGGACACATGTAAAAAAAAGTATCGGTATTCGGTATCGGCGACTACTTGAAAAAAAGTATCGGTACTTGTACTCGGTCCTTAAAAAGAGGCATCGGGACAACCCTAATAGTAAGCATTGATTTTTTTTGTTTTCGTTTAGATAGATGCTATTTCAAAGGCGGTCTGGGCCTCAGTGTTTCAGCCTATATATTAGGACTATTGTCTCTGATGGAGGTGACCCAAGTCTATATGTTGGTACCCCAGGGGCACCCCCATTGTTCTCATGTCAACAATTAGTCTGGGCTAGGGAATATGATGTTTATAGGGAATTCCTCTGTTTGGCATTTCTATTATCCTCCAATTTCCATTATGTGAAACACTTTTTCAGAGAAAGTGCATTAGTAGTGTTCTGAAGAACAATGCATTGTACATTTTAATGAATATTAGCATCAGTTGCTTTCATATCATCTTTCCTTTGTTCAGAATTCAGAGAACATTGCAGCAGAAGGGCTGGCTCATATTTCAGGAGTCCAGTAATTCATTATGAAGCATTACACTGAGATGCATTGTGACAACAGCAATTTATAGGTGTATTTACATGCTCTAGAGAGATTTAATGACATAAATTAAGGTTTTTTCATTCTGTTCAAACTGGTTTGTTTCAAAGCTGTAGCCACCGAATGCTGAAAAAAAGTAAAACATTTGGTGCTAGGAGGAAGCTCTTGTATACAGCTGTGTATACTTTTTTGAGTCCAGCCATGAGATACATTGTCTAGAACAGGGGTAGGCAACCTTATAGTGGCGAAGACCTTCCTGAACAACGTGGGAGAAATCAAAGATCACCGGGCACAGTGCACTGTTTTTGGGAGCTAATCTAGCAGGGCCATTAAAAAATAAGGCACTTTTGAACCAATTCCATAGCTCCCAACTGTCCCTGATTTTGATGGAATGTCCCTGATTTGGAACAAAGTCCCTCTGTCCCTCATTTTGGTCTGATCTATATAGTTGTATATAAAATGCTTTTAATCTTTCAAAAAGTGTTTTCCAGTTCTAAACCTTTGTAAATTTCAAAAGCCAATACAAAAGAATAGAAGTGGTAAAAAAAAAACAAAGTACTTGTAGGTTTAACTAATCTTTGTATAATTCTCTTTTAACCACTTAAGACCTGGAAGGATTTACCCCCTTAATGACCAGGTAATTTTTTGCAATACGGCACTGCCTCGCTTTAAATGGAAAAAGAAAATATGGACAGCCGCACTCCAAAAAACCTTGATGGTTGTCTTTATTTAAAAAAGGAAAAATGCACTACATGTCACAGCACACTACACAGGAGTAAAACAGCTGACGCGTTTCGCACTATAAGTTAGTGCTTAATCATAGGGTCGCTTTAACTGATAAAGCTATACCCCAAAAAAATGATGGTCTTCTTTTTCCCACAAATAGAGCTTTCTTTTGGTGGTATATGATCACCTCTGCGGTTTTTATTTTTTGCGCTATAAACAAAAATAGAGCCGCAAGCTTTCTTGCTCGCCGAGTGTACACACACACCCTTCAAAAGAATCGCCGTTCTTTTAAATGGCATGAACGCGGTGACGCCGCCGTCTTGCTACACCCTACACTATGCCTTGGAAGCTACCGCGCATGCGCCGAAGTCTCATCGAGCATTCGCAGGTTTCCATGGAGGCAGGTACGTATACACACGCTCGGGTTTCTCGGCAGGAAAACACTGCTGAGAATCCTGACGATAAAATAGAGAGCAGGTTCTCTATTTTTCTCGACGAGATTCCCGGCAGTTTTCTTGACGAAAAGCTCTGCCAGCGTACACACGACCGTTTTTAATGTCATAGAAAAAATAAAGTTTTTCTCAAAGTGATTTTTGTCAAGCCTCCCTTGCATAGACCCGATCGTGAAAAAAAATGCTCGAGCAAAGCGCGGTGATGTATAACACGTACGGCGGCACTATAAAGGGGAAGTTCCATTCAGATGGCGCCACCCTTTGGGCTGCTTTTGCTAATTTCTTTATAGTAAAAGTTTGGTGAGAGATGATTCACGCTTTTCAGTCTTGGTGCTTTTCAGTCTGTTACAGCGTGATGAATGTGCCATGTCCATTACAAACGTTAGTTTTACCAGAACGAGTGCTCCCATCTCATAACTTGCTTCTGAGCATGCACGTTTTTTTCCCCATCATTAAAGCCTACACACGACCATTGTTCACGACGTGAAAAACGACAATGTGAAAAACGATGAGAAAAATTAGAGCATGTTCTAAATTTTTTATGCCCAATTTTTCACGACGAGAAAAATGCTCTGGAGCCTACACACGGTAGTTTTTAATGACCAATTTAAAAAATTGAATTTTTCTCGTCATGAAAAAGGGTCGCGTGTACTCGGCATAAGTCTTCAGTGTTTTCTAGAAAAGAATGACTACAGTGTAAATTTTCCCACACTCTTCACAATCCACATCCATGGCTTTTTATAGAAGCTTACCCCTACTGTATTATTTTTGCAGTCAAGGAGAATAAAAACATTGATACTTCCATCTCGAATTCAATTTTCAAGCAGCAGAAACCTGGAAACAGAAGCTAGAATCTTTAATTGAAATTCTTTTGACCTGAAAGTCACTTTTGTGACAGCTGCGTCTTTAAAAAAAAATGCAGTGTCTGTGTGCCTGAGAACAGTGATCCTTTCTCAAAGTTAAGAGAAACTTGCCCTTCCTCCACAACGGCTGTTCCCAAAACTACTGATAAATTATTGATGTCCATTTGGTGTATAAGTGCTACATTTTTTCTAATCTGGAGACAGTGAGCACACAATAGGAATCTTCTGGATGAGCCATCAGTCAAAGGCTTGCACAAGCTTCAGTAGTACATTTCCTTTGTGAATAGATGGTATTTTTAGAAATCTCTATATTTTTTTTCTGTTTGGCAGAACAAGTTATAAAGTTTGGCGTCTACATGATAATAATTATTGGTTAACCTAAGTTATTAAAGATTTGAGGTTTGGGTTTGGTACAATATTCTACTACTGCAGATAAAGTTGTAACGGTTTACTGGGTTTTAGGTTACCCCTAGCCTAAAGCTGGCTATTCACCAGCAGAATTGAATTTAAACATTTGGACGGAAATTCAGAAAAATCTTATGTGAAAACTGAAAATTTTGGTTCTATTGACATGCCAATGTTCTGAATTTTATGCTTGATTTTAAGATACATATGCCCATTACAATAAGTCTAATTTCTCCCAAACAAAAAACACATTAAGGCCGCGTACACACGAGGAACTCGTCGGGCGAAACACATCGTTTTCCTCGTCGAGTTCCTTGTTCGGCTGTCGAACTCGACAAGCCAATTTTCTCCATTCCCGTCGACGAAAAAGAAAAGATACTCTCTTTTTGGCTCGTCTAGTTCCTCAACAGTTTCTTTGATGAAAAACGTACACACGACCGGTTTCCTCAGCAGAATACGTCTCCCAACAAGTTTCTTGCTGGATTTTGCCAAAGAAACCGTTCGTGTGTACGCGGCCTCACAGTTAGAATTTCATCCCTTCGAAAAAAAAAAAAAAAACATTCTTAATCTCCTTGATTATTTTTATCACTATGGTCAAGAACGATCTCTGATTTTGCCCCATTAACTATTAATCCTCATACACATGAACTGACTACCATCTGACTCTTCTGTGGATTTTTCTCTGAAGGGGCGTTGGCCGGGAACTTGGTATGCATACACACGTCAGAATATTTTCAGTCAACATTCATCAAACCACGTGGTTTTTCAGCTCTTTACCGCCACCATTTGGGCAACTTCTGCTATTGTTGGCTGATGCTTATCATTGGTTCTGAGCATGCGTGTTTGTACTTTGTACTTTGTATTTTAGTCTGAGGGATTTGTGTACACGTGTTCGGATGATCCGATGGAGCAAACGTTTTGTTGGAAAATTTGAGAGCATGCACAGCCAACATTTGTTGTCAGAAATTCCAACAACAATTATCTGATGGAGCATGCAGACGGTCGAATTGTCTGATAAAACACGTCCGTCGAACCATTGTTGTCGGAAAATCCGATCAGGTGTATGGACCTTTAGAAAATGTTATGAAGTTTCTGAACCCAACCAAATTCTACTGGTGTATTAGCAGCTTTAGTAAACTATGGCATTTGCTTCAACAAACGCCTCATAAATGTTTACGCAAAAGGGAAAATCTGGATAGCCGCACTCCAATGCAATCACCTTTTATTGTGTAAAAAACAGTCCATACAGAGGTCAAAAAGAATCAGCTGTTTCACATCCTTAGCTCATAGCTATTAATAAGCACCAGTAAGGGTGTAAAATGTGTTAGTACAGCTGATTATTTTTGACCTGTTTGCCGTATGTATGAGAGCGGCTATCTAGATTTTTCCTTTTGCATGAGCCAGCACCCTCTCTATGTGCAGGGGAGGTGTAGCAGTGGAATTGCCACCTGGAACGGTATACCTCTGTGTTCCCTTAATGGTTACCCTCATGTTCTGTGAAGGTTATACAATTATGTATAATATTGTAGCCCTTAAGAGATTTGAAATATGGGGGAGATTCATTAAAACTGGGGCACACAGAATCTGGTGCAGCTGTGCATGGTAGCCAATCAGCATCTAAAGCCACATACACACGATCGGTTCAAACCGATGAAAACGGACTGGATGGACCGATTGTGTGTACAGGGCTTTACTTCAGCTTGTTCGATAAAGTTTTCACAATAAAACCTTGAATCTGAATGGTTTCTATGCAACAATGCACTAGATTTTGCACTCCCAATGCCTAATATACTGATGCCTCAATCTCATTATTCCTCGTGGTGCTACCAGACCTTTCGGAAAAAAAATTCTAAAAAAGGGAAGGGTCTTCTTCCTCCAGTGATGTCATCTGCCGCTGCCGACCCCCTAAAAATAAAAATAAATATCCTCCTCTGGCTTCGGCTGTTGTGTCAGCTCCGTTGTCTGCCGGTTCTTATATAGCTACGGGTTGTGGCCATCTGGTGACCTAATTTGGTGACCCCACCACTGTATAGTCACAAGGGCCGGAACCAGCGCCGGAGGGGGAATCGTTTATTTTAAATTTTTAGTGGGTTGGTGGTGGCAGAAGACATCGCAGGAGGAACAAGACCACAGAAAGAAGACATTAGAGAAGGGAGAAGACCAGAGGAAGAAGACAGCAAGACAGTGGTGGCTCGTCCATCCCCTTTCCTGACCTGCTGGGCTGCATGCCTGGAGTTGGGGGGGGGGCTATGCTGTTTTTTTTTTTCTAATTTTGGGTTACCTTTCAAGATCCTCAGAGCGCACAAGTTGCATGACACAAGACGGATCATTTAAGATGATGGATGCGACGCACTGTTTTTTTCGGCATGGGGTTTCCCCTTAAAATCTATACCAGACAAAAAGGTCTGCTATGCTTTGATGTGTGTGTGTGTGTGTGTGTGTGTGGAGGGGGGGGGGGGGGGGGGGCTACGCTGTTATTTTTTTTCCCAATTTTTGAAATTGAGTTTCCCTTCAAGATCCTCAGAGCACACAAGTTGCATGACACAAGACTGATCATTTAAGGCCTCGTACACACGATCAAATCTGTCCGCTGGAAACGGTCCGCTGGACCGTTTCAGCAGACATATTCGATCGTGTGTACGGCCAAGCCGACGGATTTGGCCACCCGACAGATTTCAAAGCATGCTTTGAAATCTATCGGGTGGGAATCCATCCGCCCGACATGTCTGCTGGTTAGTACACTTACCAGCAGACATGTCGTCCCGCACCGCCGCCAAATGGATTCGGCGCATGCGCGGAAGTGTTTTACTTCCTGGTGCGGTGATGTGGCGGCGTCAACGTCACCGCCACGTCACCGACACGTCAGAGCGCTCTCTGCTGGCGGGGATTTTGGTTTGCTCGTGTGTACACGCGAGCAAACCAAAATCCCAGCAGACAGATTTGTTCAAATCTGTCGGACGGACAGATTTGAACCAATCTGTCTGCTCGTGTGTACGAGGCCTAAGATGATGGATGGCGTGGGGTTTCCTCTGAAAATTGAAACCAGACCAAATGGTCTGCTATGGCTTTGTGGGGGGCTACGCTGTTTTATTTTTTATTTTATTTTTTTGGCATTGGGTACCACTTCAAGATCCTCAGAGCACACAAGTTGCACGCCATGATCATTTAAGACTTACATTCAAATTATTGGTCTGAAATCGTGCCCAAGTCGGACCAAAGTAGTTCAGGAGCTTTTTTCAAAGTCAGACTGACCCAAGTCAGACCATTAATTTTGACATGTCAAGCGACTTGTGCTCTCAAAGTGGCCCTAAATCAAAAAAACTAACCCGCTTTCCCCATCCACACATTTGATGTGGATGGGGGAATCACTCCCACTGAGCTATTGTGTTCTGACAGTGGGGAGAATTCCACAACAGCAAAAAACACTGATTAACTGATCGAGCGGCTGTACAATCATTGTCCCCACACATGTATAGCTGGCTTTAAGTAACCAGTTGTAAAGCTTGTATTTAAAAAAAAAAAAAAACACACACAGATATGTACATAACCTGTTATTACATTAAAAAAAATGCTTCTTATTGGCTTGTACCCTGGACATCTAACTGAGCATAAAGTTGTGCCTTGCATTTCAAATGTGCTTGGCAAGATATTAACATTGATGCTATAATGTGTTTTGTTTCTTTTCATGCCTAATTAAACAAGGAGGTCAGTGTTTTAAAGAGACCACTGTAACTTCAGGACGATAACATTAAAGCCAAGCAAAACCGTGCTGGCTGGTTTCTGGCGAAGCTGTCTGATTTTGACCACTGTATTTTTGTGTTGCATTGACATGCATTTTAATGAGACTCTTTAGTGGAGCCCGGCACCGTCTCTGAAAGGATCGAAGTATTTACCTTTTCCCTTTGTATTTGCGGGTTGTAATTATCTATACTTTGATGTTTTGTTAGGAGTGTGTAGAGCCTGTACATTTTATGACAGATGGATGAGGTGGTAATCATTACCCTTTTTATAAGTAAAACTGTTACATGTTACTTGGAAGAAAAAAGGCAGCTGAATCTTTGTATATACCATTGGATGTGTGATGTAAGAACAAACAGATTATTGTGGGGAAAAAAAAGGTTGTATAAAAATAATACAAATGTTTGGGTAAAGCAGGGTAACACTAGGTGGGCCATTTATCTCAGCAAAGAATGCAATAAATATTAACGGGCCAATAAACCTGTTTATAATACATACAGTATAATAACAAAACTAGTAAAGAGGACTTGCCAACCGCCAGAAAATTTTCTGACAGTTTGTAAAAAATCTGATTTTTTTTTTTACAACTGCCAGTAAATATCAGGGGTTGATAATTTCATGCTGGGTTGACTTTTTAAGTGTAAAGTGTAAATCAAGCTAATTACTTTGTTATAAGTATTGTTAGTGTTTTCATATCATGTTTAAACTGTTCTGAAATTTCTCAGGTTGTATGTAAAATACGTGCTCCGCCAATACATTTTTCATTTTTTTGTCAAAAAAAAATGCTGCGGGGGGTTGGCAACCCCCGGGACCCACTCACTGGTAACCACTGATTAGGTGTTTGCCATGAAGTATCTATGTGAAATAAAAAGTGATGAGCGCAAAGACTAAACTAAACTAAAAGGCGCAAGTGGCGCCCCTAAAGGCAAAAAGTATATAAATATAATACAAACTACAACCACAAAACGTGAACAATAAATAATGAATAAACCAAAGTCCAGTGGTAGTGATAAATCACAACTGCATAGTGATAGACGCAGAAACCAGTCCAAAAACGTGAATAATTGACAATGAATGTGTCAAACAATTCAATAACTTCTATCCCTTTAAGCAATCGGAAAAATCCAGAGATGTCTTCAAAGATAACTGTGCTCACAGAGTGCTTACCTCCCAACAGAGAGAAAGGGGCCTCAACTCAATCCTTGATAATGTTGTTGAATTCCGTCTTGGATAGATAATACTGTCCACATCCAGGCGTAATCGGAGTCCGCTCACCGTAGATTAAGCACATGCATGGAATGGAAAAAATGAAGCTCCCATCGTGAATTATGTAAAAACTGGAACCAGTTTAATGGATAAATTCACTTACAAACAAAAAACGGGTAAAAAACGCCAACAACGGCACTTCCGGTCGGACGGTCAGGGTGTCGCGTCACTTCCGGTTGACCTTACGCGTTGCGTCACGTCACGTGACTTCATCAGAGGTTACCAAGGGCCTATCGGATACTTGCTTTTATGTGTATAAAGCGGAAATAGACTTGCGGCCATTTTCGATCTTCTGTCGAAAAACGGATGTGCCGCTAGAATCGTTAATTATGAATGGAATTGATCATGTTAGCATGAGAAAACTTCATACCAACAGCCAACAGAAATGATAACAAAAAAATTAGCAATGTACATTACAATTCATGTATGAAACACAAGCTACTGGCCGTTTTCGATCTGCCGTCGAACCAGAAGTATTGAAACGGCCATTTTGGATCAGGGAAACGAATAGTGTCTGCATTGCATTTTCCAGGACTGGCTTAGGCAAACACTAATGAAAAAACACAAACTTTGCATTGCCATTATTATTGTATAATATAAAAGCCGCATTCTTGAATATAAGGTTACGCTCAACCTTAAATACCTAGCCCAAAAAAACAATATTAAAAGCAATACAAATTGGACTAAAATATAAAAATAAAAATAAAAATACAATGAACTCATGATGTGGATGAGCTAAGACTGGGAGAGGGTGATCAACCAAAAATGCGTGCCACCCCTTCCGCTTACATTGAAATCATCTTCAAATCCTTCTAATCATATGAGTAAATCAATGAAACTTCATCACAATCACTATATAGTACACATATAAAATAATTAAAATAAATAAAGCTTGTTTTTAAAAATTGCTGAGAAAACAGTTTGTCGAACTTCACGTTCAACCCATTAGGGACCATAGTATTAAGAGAGTGAATCCACTGGGATTCCATCTGGCTGATGGTTCTCACCAGATAGGCTCCTCTCCAAGGCTTATTACATTTATCTATACACCAAAAAGACAAATGTTTAGGGTTCTTGTTGTGTTTTTCAGCAAAGTGTCGACTGACACTGTGCTTAGAAAAACCGTTTTCAATATTCACAACATGTTCTTTTATTCAAACCATTAAGGCTCTTTTCGTCCGTCCCACATACTGTAGGTTACAGCTACATTGTAATACATACACCACACCTTCTGTATGACAGGTGATGAAGTTCTTAATTTGGTGGCACTCATTGGTGTGAGTGCCAACAAATTGGGTCTTCTTCATTTGAGGGCCCTTAGACCGTTTGCAGGCATAACAATATTTGCATGGAACAAAGCCTTTTGTATAGTCACTCCTAGGTGGGGGATCCACGACATTTCTCACTAATAGATCCCTAATAGTAGGGGCTCTCTTATACACAATATTGGGTGTTTCTGGTAAGATAAGTTTCAGATGCCTATCTCCCTTCAAAACATGCCAGTGTTTCTTTATAAGTTTTGCTACATCCTTATATTGGGTGTTATAATCCAAAATGATGGCCGGAGACAACCTATCCCGCTGTTTTTTGACATTTCCCTGTAGCATCGTATTTCTATCGAGGACAGCGACTTCTTGAATTAGTTTTTGAATAAATTAATGGGAATAGCCTTTCGCTTTAAATCTATCTCCTATAAATTCTGCTTGAGTCAGATAATCAGTGTTACTAGTACAGTTGCGTTTAATCCGAACCAGTTGCCCTTTTGGTATATTCAACAGCCAAGATTTACAGTGCGGAAAATAAGTATTTGAACACCCTGCTATTTTGCAAGTTCTCCCACTTGGAAATCATGGAGGGGTCTGAAATTGTCATCGTAGGTGCATGTCCACTGTGAGAGACATAATCAAAAAAAAAAAAATTCCAGAAATCACAATGTATGATTTTTTTAACTATTTATTTCTATGATACAGCTGCAAATAAGTATTTGAACACCTGAGAAAATCAATGTTAATATTTGGTACAGTAGCCTTTGTTTGCAATTACAGAGGTCAAACGTTTCTTGTAGTTTTTCACCAGGTTTGCACACACTGGAGGAGGGATTTTGGCCCACTCCTCCACACAGATCTTCTCTAGATCAGTCAGGTTTCTGGGCTGTCGCTGAGAAACACAGAGTTTGAGCTCCCTCCAAAGATTCTCTATTGGGTTTAGGTCTGGAGACTGGCTAGGCCACGCCAGAACCTTGATATGCTTCTTACAGAGCCACTCCTTGGTTATCCTGGCTGTGTGCTTCGGGTCATTGTCATGTTGGAAGACCCAGCCTCGACCCATCTTCAAAGCTCTAACTGAGGGAAGGAGGTTGTTGCCCAAAATCTCGCAATACATGGCCCCGGTCATCCTCTCCTTAATACAGTGCAGTCGCTCTGTCCCATGTGCAGAAAAACACCCCCAAAGCATGATGCTACCACCCCCATGCTTCACAGTAGGGATGGTGTTCTTGGGATGGTACTCATCATTCTTCTTCCTCCAAACACGGTTAGTGGAATTATGACCAAAAAGTTCTATTTTGGTCTCATCTGACCACATGACTTTCTCCCATGACTCCTCTGGATCATCCAAATGGTCATTGGCAAACTTAAGACGGGCCTTGACATGTGCTGGTTTAAGCAGGGGAACCTTCCGTGCCACGCATGACTTCAAACCATGACGTCTTAGTGTATTACCAACAGTAACCTTGGAAACGGTGGTCCCAGCTCTTTTCAGGTCATTGACCAGCTCCTCCCGTGTAGTCCTGGGCTGATTTCTCACCTTTCTTAGGATCATTGAGACCCCACGAGGTGAGATTTTGCATGGAGCCCCAGTCCGAGGGAGATTGACAGTCATGTTTAGCTTCTTCCTTTTTCTAATGATTGCTCCAACAGTGGATCTTTTTTCACCAAGCTGCTTGGCAATTTCCCCGTAGCCCTTTCCAGCCTTGTGGAGGTGTACAATTTTGTCTCTAGTGTCTTTGGACAGCTCTTTGGTCTTGGCCATGTTAGTAGTTGGATTCTTACTGATTGTATGGGGTGGACAGGTGTCTTTATGCAGCTAATGACCTCAAACAGGTGCATCTAATTTAGGATAATAAATGGAGTGGAGGTGGACATTTTAAAGGCAGACTAACAGGTCTTTGAGGGTCAGAATTCTAGCAGATAGACAGGTGTTCAAATACTTCTTTGCAGCTGTATCATACAAATAAATAGTTAAAAATTCATAAATTGTGACATGCACAATGGACATGCACCTACGATGACAATTTCAGACCCCTCCGTGATTTCCAAGTGGGAGAACTTGCAAAATAGCAGGGTGTTCAAATACTTATTTTCCACACTGTATAGTGGCAGCTATTGATTGATAAATAGCTATTAGAGTCGACACTTTTAAAATGAGTTTTAGTAACTAGCTTGTTAAGTGATATGGTTATGTCTAAGTCCAAAAAATTGACAGTTTTGTCACTAATATGGAAGACCAGATTAATGTTTTTATCATTGGTATTTAAATCTGCACAAAATTTCTCCAACGAATCCTTAGTACCCTTCCACACCATTAGCACGTCGTCGATGTATCTTTTATAAAAGATCAATTCCATGGGGGTGTCTGAATATATTGCATCCTCCTCCCATTGTGCCATAAAGGCATTGGTGACTGAGGGCGCAAATTTTGCGCCCATAGCTATTCCAGTGCTCTTTATTTCACATTTATCTTCATTGTTGTTAGCACATAACAGATTTGAGCTGCATCTAGTTTAGTTTAAGATTTTCACTGTTTACGTTTATTCACTGTTGGTTAGCGCTGTAGCTTTCCTCCTATAACCAATAAGATATCTACTTCTTATTGGAAATTGTTGTTCCTCTTATTAGTAAGTCCACATTAGTACTACAGTACGAAAGTGCTATTTACATTGTTCTCCATGATGTCCATTCGCATCGGTATAACATGGCACAGTGGGGGAGATTTACCAAACTGGAAAGTGCAAAATCGGGTGCAGCTCTGCATAATGAACCTCTTCTTGGGTCCATCACTGGTGTCCCTGGCCCTTCCCCCCCACTGAGCTTGCTATGGGGGCACCCGAACAGGCTTGCTCCCGAGCTGCTGCTCTGTATGTTTATACATGCGTAAAGTTAAATATATGCGCTCAGGGCCGCCTTTAGGGGGGGGGGGGGTACAGGCAGTACACCTGTAAGGGGCCCGGAGGTTCCCAGGGGCTCGAATGGCAACCCCTTTTTTGTAAGGGGCCCGGAGGTCCCCAGGGTGCTGGATGGCAACCCCCCTTTTATATAAAAAAAATAAAAACATTTTATATTTTTTTATTTCTTTTTTTTATTATTATTAAAGGGCCCAGAGGTCCCCAGGGGCCAGGAGGTCCCAAGGGCCCCGGATGGCAACCCCCCTTTTTTATAATTAAAAAAAAAAGGACCCAGAGGTCCCCAGGGACCCATATGGCTACCCCCCTTTTTTTATATATATATGGCAACCCCCCAATTCGTTGGACCCCCGCTTCTCAATTTTCTCAATTAGCGGCGGCACCCCCCGCTTCTCAATTCATGGGGTTCCATGACTGAAGCTGTGTAAGGGCCCCATAATTTCTGATGGCGGCCCTGTATGCGCTGACCCAATTGTAACAAGTCATAATGAAAAACAGGTGCTGCAATCTAAAATAGCCTAAATATTAGCTAAATAGTAAATGTGTAATAAAGTAAGGTGTGCATCCAAAAAATAAACCTTAATAAAAAAGGATGATAAAATAATGAAAAATCTATAATAAATCACACAAATGGTAACAGGTATTGATATATGTCCATATGGTGCTCCATATATAGTACAAATAAGTAGAAGGACACAGTATGTTGACCCGATGCTTCTGTTCACACAAAAGTCAATTAGAGACGTTTACCAGAGTTGTCGAATCTCAAATTATAGAGATCCTACACGCTCAGACAGGAATCGGCTAATGAGGGATATCTCCTTCTCGAGCTCATGCAGCGAAAGCATCCTCTCTTCTGTAGCGGGCTGTTCTGTTGTATAGAAATCCTCACTGACACAAAAGTAACCTTCTCCAGGTGACTCCAACAGTGGGGTATATCATAAGATAGAAGGAAGAGGCTCCATGGCGCAGTAATCCAATATAATTTATTATAAAAAAATTGGCACTTACATCCAAATTCATGGTAAAAAGAAAAAAGTCACCCAGCCGTGGCTCAAGCCAGCCAGCTTGTGCGTGATGACGTCAAGGACTGTAGCTCCATCCGACGCGTTTCTCCATACAAGGCATCGACTGGGAACAAAAGCTGTACTTCATGTTTACTCATACATGGAGCAGAAGAGCCACTGCTCTCGTTTACATCGCTGTATTGAGATGGGGGCTCAGGTAAGTATTAGGGGCTGCTGCACACAGAAGGTTTTCTTCTACCTTCATCCATAGAATGGTAAAAACCCTTGAGCCTTTACAACCTCTTTGAACTTTCTTCTAAGTATCCTTAAAAAAAGTATGAATATCATGCTTTGATGCTGACCCCTCATAAGGAAAACTAGAAGCAAGTGCCCATAGTAACTAATCCGTTTTTTTTGTAGAACAGATTTTGCCATGCAAGATGATTTATCCTGCTGTTCAAGACAACAACCTCACTTTTCTTTTTATCCACTTTAAGAAAACGTGTATGTGTGGATGTGAAATATGAAAATGATATTCATTGGGACTTGAATATGTTGTATCTATTTAAATTAATAGAAGATGGCAGCTCTGTACATTTACTGGCTTAGCATATTACTCCTTTAGTATTTGCAGATAAGTGACCTCTAGAAAGAGGTGCCAAGATCAGTTGCAGTAAGTATCAGTATTAGGTGAAATGTGCATATAAGTAGGAAGCATTGACTTTAATAGAGTTTTTCAACCTCTTCAGGTATATTGAGGTAAATTGCTGTAAAATAATATGTACTGTTTGAGTAAATGTTTGGGAAAATCATGTCGATGAATACACAAGTAATTGCTGTAATCACCACAGTCAATTTATTAGATTGCACCAGCTATTCATCTGAGTTATGTTTCTATGCATCGGTTCATGTGTCACTGCTTCTGTAGATGTTATTTTTCAATTACAGTATCATGTAATCTGGGAACAATACTAGTTATTTTGTCCTGTAAGTATAGCTTAAAATGATATAAAAATATAAAATTTTAAATAAATATAAAATAAAATCTAAGTATAACATTTTAAATTAAGCTGTCAATAAAAATGCAATACGATTGCTTTTGTTGCAGGTTAAAACAATGAAGAAGACTCTTTTACTTATTTCTCATTCATTTTGCCATTACGAAGAAAACATTAAAAATTATTCGGCACTTAATTTTAAATCTCCACCTGTGGCAACATTTTCCTGTATCCAGAGTGAAATACCTTCCTAAAATTAAAGCGATGCATTTATGCAAAATTTTAGGAATTGTTGTACTCACTGTAAAATCATTGGAAGACACAGCTCTGCTTTAGAATATCACCTACTGGGTGTAGTTTAGACATGTGCGGATCATTTCGGACAAATTGTTGTTTTTTGCAAATTTAGATGTATCAGAATTACAATAGTAAGGAATTTAAACAAATCTGAAATAACAAAAAAAAAAAAATCGGACAAATTTAAATCGTTTTCTAATAATTTTCTAACGTTTTTTGAATTCTAATCGTTTTCAAATTAGAATTTTTCCCAGTGATCAAGGCAGCACTTATATCATGATGACACCACATGGGATTGACATAGCAATACAAGCAACCCTGGTATCGCTAAAGGGGCAGATCTCAGAGAAAGTAGAGATTAGAAGGAGTAATGCCCCGTACACATGAGTGGTTTTCCCGTCCGGAAATAAAAAGGATGGAATTCCTCTCAAGCCTGCCTTGCATACACACGGTCACACAAAAGTCAGGTGAACTTTTGACTACCAAGAATGCGGTGACTTAAAAGACTACGACGGGCCGACAAAATTAAGTTCTATGCTTCCGAGCATGCATCAAATTGTTTCCGCGCATTTGTGTTTTTTTTCCCGTCAGAAAAGCATACAACAAGCAGATGAACGGTTTTCCCACTAGGAATTTTTCCTGACAGGAGAAAAGGAAAAAATCCTGCTCTCTCCTTTTTTTCCCGGCAGTTTTCCCATTGGAAAAACTGCGATGGAGCATACACACGGTTGGAATTCCCGGCCAAAAGCTCTCATCGCAGATTCTCCGACAGGAAATCCGGTCACGTGTATAGGGCATTAGATACAGCAGCAGACTCCAAAGCATACAACGGCACTAGGATAGGCAAGGGGAGATAGTGGCTGGGAGATGAAACCGTAGGCTTCTATGTCTGTTTCTATATCAGCCTAGATTGTAACATTTATCTGAAAATTCTGTCTCGACAAACATTTTACTTTATCTATTTAGTGAACTGGTGCATATCCAAGTGCTCTTTTCTTGGGGACAGATAACGTAACACTAAAATAGAACAGAAAGGATTCTGATAAATGACTCATTGCCCACCAAGGGAATATTGCCTTGTACTAGTTTCTTTTAGTGTATCCTAATGAATCACTGACAAATAGCATTGTCTTTGTAATCTGGAGGTTACAGGTACAAGCCTAAAAATCTTATAATCCACGGAAATGCGCTGAATAACAAAAATGCGCAATACATTTTTCAAAAGATGTTAAAAATACTGTTAACATTTGGACCAGATTGAGCTCTTCTTTTAATGCTACCATAAAATAAATGATGTGAATTTTGCAACATTCTTCAACAAAGAAAAGCCTCTGGTTCTTTAAAGGATAAGTTCACCTTTCATAACATGTTACACCCATATTCAGGATGTAACATTTACCATATTATAAAAGGACTGGCTATCTTTTCTCTCTATAATGTCAAATCTTTTCTCTCTATAATGTCAAATCTTTTCTCTATATAATGTCGAATCTTTTTTCTCTATGTCAAATCTTTTCTTAGGTTAGGCACATTCGACCACAGGTTCAATAGACACAGATTGTTATTGTCAGCGTCATGACGAATCTCCTATCTGTAGCGAAATGTTGTTGCAACGAAACTAAAGAATTTGTTTATGTCAGATCTTTCGGTTTTTGTATTCTGCGCATTCGTTTGTTAAAACGATAACGAAAATACCTGAAATTTAGACGAAAATGCTTTCTGAGGAAAACGATTGCACATGTCTAATCCAAAATATATATTAGAAAAAGCGAGACAAGACTAACATTACTATAAGGCTTCTAGGAGCTTACAGTATAACAATGTTTTTAAACAAAGTAAAGTATATACAAGTGTAGCTGTTTGTACCTAATGGGATAAGAGAAAAAAAGAAAGACTAGGGAGAGGTGAAAGGGAAAGGAAAGTAAAAGAAAGAAAGAAGAGAGAAGGAAAAGGAGAAGTGACAGGAAGAATCCCCAGGGCTGAGTGCAGTAATAATCGTTTGCTTATAAAAAGTTGGTGTGAGAAAGAGCAAAACTATCAAGGCAACAACAGGGTTTCATCAACGTTTGGTGGTAAATAATGAGTTACCCAAGGGAGCCATATACTTTTTAAGTAACTTATTTTGTCTTAAACTATAGCCTCTATTTTGGCATGGACCATACAGTAGCTTGATTAATTCTATATTTGGTTTCATTCAATATCAAATAGTTTATTTTCTAGGCTTTAGCAATAGTCTGTTTCACGACTGTAGTGATCTGTAGCAAAAGTTTGAATTGTCTATGCAGAAGTATTGCCGGCTTAAGATTTAAGAGCACTATTGAAGGTTCTGGAGGAATGAATACTGCAAATAGGGTCGATAGTAGTCACATTTTTTTTTTTAACTCGGTCATATGGGGCTCTGCCTGCCCGATCGCATCACTCATTTACAGTGTTCTGTGAATGGAAAACTCCTGACAGCCTTAGCTGTGAGCTTTGTGATAGTTCATTGATTCTTCCTGTCAGAGTGTGTGGGCTTTCCCGTATGAGGTACGAGCAAGCAGATACACTGACAGGTCTGCAGGAGTCCTAGATGGCAACAGCGATCTGCTGGTGAAATGCTTTACAGGCTCCTACAACAAAAAATAATCAATGTACTTACCTGCTGAAAATGGGCATTTATTATTTTATGTAAAAACAAGGTGAACTTATCCTTTAAAGACTGATTTTGACTACGGCACTGTGGTAATGCGTATCAATGCGTGTACAATCATGGGAATGTTAACTGTGAATTACACCCCAAATCACTGCATACAACAGATTTTGCACTTGTTTTAGTAAAGCAACCCCATAGTCTTTAAAGGTTCATTTAGTTGTTTAGGGTACATTTGTGTTTTATTTGCATTTAAAAGAAATGCCTGTGCTCAAATACAAATAGCTTGTGGATGTATATAATCGGGTGCTAAAGGGGTGAAAAAAAAATAGTTCTAAAGTTAACGCTGTTGGCCAGTTTAAACATGTATTGCAATATGTGTGAAATAAAAATCCCTGTTTTTTCATTGCAAAGTTTGCTAGAAAGGGTATATAGCGGTGTGCAGAGTACAGAATTTCTACTGTTTGCATTTAATTTGAAAAACAAGGAAATTGTTCTGAAAATTCTGAAATGAGGTTCAGTAATCCATATGGGCCTTCAATTAAATACACAGGCGCTTGGAGTCAGAACCAAACCTATATATATACAAATATATAATAAATGTACCTAAAACTAAAAACTACCCAATAATCTGATGCACCTTAGCTCATGTAAGGCTGTCTGCAGAGCCATTTGTAAATTATACCAGCCTCTTGCTAGTACTTGCACACTTTGTCTATGCCCTTGGGCAATAGCATACCAAAAAAGGATAAATATAGAAGGCTTTATCCAGATAAAGAAGATAAAGACCGGAAGACTGCCTAGAGTGAACTGATACTAAATGACTCAGTATATTTTGGCGTTTGTTGTTTTGACCCCCAGGGAGATGGTTATTAGGCTACCAGAGGGCAGTAGCAGTCTTTGGCTTTCTACAAGTACCCTTTCACCCTACAAATTACAATTCCAAAGTTACAAATGGCAGTGTCATGGAAATTAGGCGATAACCTTCTGCTACAATCTGCAATCCTGGTCTTTTCATAGCTTGCTGTAGACGTTAAAGTGAAATGATTCTGAAGTGAGAAAGCAATAAACTGATATGTTTGTAATGGATTTTGATGGTTAACCTAGGACATTTGCAATAGCCTAACAATGAAGATCCAGTTTTCCTACACAATGCTATTTCTTGTCGAAAGTGTAATTGTATGGTGAAAGAAAAAAACATCTGTTTATATTGTAAATTAGCAGAAAATCACTGTAGATGTTTGCCAGCTAGCACTCGATTGATTATCGTGCTATAGTCAGGCTGTGTGTGATGTCCAGAGAATATGCTGCTGACCAATATCTTCTAGGAGGCCACTATGTCTATATGAATGCAGTCATTGTATGACTACTTTGATAATTTTCTAAACAGTGAAAAAATGGTCTCGCCACCTGAGGCCAAGCTAGGTTAGCTAATAGGGAAAATGCCCCCTTTAATACAAAGTCTCAAGTTAGTGCATTTCCAAACCCTGGAGCTTTTTTATATTGAACAATGACTGGCTAAGCAGTTGAAAGCAGGCAAGGAAAAAAAAAAAAAAAAAGAAAGCAGGCAAGGAAACAATTCTTTCCAAGTACCTTCTTTATTCTTGCAGACAGTCATAAAACCAAATGCATGTACAGATTTAAGATGGAAAATGCCATTCTCCAGCTCCTGGAGGTAGTGATGTCACAGTGAAGCCGAAAAAAAGCAGCTTCCTGTCCATGAAACTCAGATGCGCCTGAAAGCTGGAGCATAGTAAGCTCTATCTGTTGCCTTTTTCATAGGTATTTTGATTTGGGGTCAAGTCACTTAAAAAACACTGTGTCCACGCCTGCTATACCGATAAGTAAACACATAGGAAATCTATACATACAGGAACCCTGACTGCTGCAGTAATTTGACACAACTAACCTAAAATATCAGATATCATCTGCGATTCTGCTACAAAAATGACAACTCCAGAAGTGAGAGATTGAGAGACTTCTGGGCTTCCCACAGTGCCCCATCAGTGTGTTTTTGCGGCAATACAAAAATCTCCTAAATTCGCACCAAAAAAGGCTGCATACTTTTAGGGCTCATTTCCACTGGCGTTTTTACAGCCACTTTTCTGAGCGTTTTTTGCAGCTTAAAAACGCCTGTCCATGTTAGTCTATGGCCTCATGCCCACCATGACGTTTTTGAGCTGTAGATGGCTGAGACGTTTTTAAGCTGCAAAAAAAACGCGGGACCAGTGCGTTCTGAAGCTCCAGCAATAGAGCTGTAAAAACGCCAGACATTAAACGCGCAAAAACGCTCTCAAACGCTGCTGCGGCGTTTTTGAGCTCCAGCTCAAATTTTTTTTTTTTTCTAAAATAAACATGGACAGGCGTTTGGCTGTAAAAAGTGGCTGTAAAAACGCCAGTGGAAATGAAGCCTAACTAGGCTGTAGTTTACAATGCTGATCTTGGAAAATATTGAGAAGGGGTGGATGGTGGACTTCAGGTGTTCCAGAATTCTCTCAATCACAAGGATCAAGGGGAAATGCATGTGTTCCAGTGCATTCCCGTGTGGTGCAATATGACAGCCCCCTAATTTAAATGGGCTGCAAAATGTACTAGACCACGCAAAAATTAGAACCTACACTACTTGGCTTTATGTACACACAGCCTACTTTGCCCGCCGGCCATGGTTTGAAAATGCTGCAAAATCAAGCAAGAGTTCAGGAGAGGGAGGTTGAGGGAGGTTAAAGTGATTGTAAAGTCTTGTTTTTTTAAATAACAAACATGTTATACTTACCAGCCCAGATCCTCCTGTTCTTAGGTCCCTCTTTGCTGCTCCTGGCCCCTCCCTCCTATCAAGTGCCCTCTCAGCAGCTTTGTATGGGGGCACTGGAGTCACAGCTTGGTGTGTCCATTTAGACATGGAGCCCCAACCTGGCTCTACCCCTCTTTCCCCTTATTGGCTGACTGATTGGGAGCCAATGGCGCTGCTGCTGTCTCTCAGCTAATCAGGAGGCATGTCCCGGACAGCTTAGACATTCGTGGACATCGCTGGAGAGAAATGGGGCTGAGGTAAGTAATTAGGGGGGTGCTGGGGATGTTTTTTTTATCTTAATGTATAGAATGCATTACAAAAAAAAAAAACTTCTGCCTTTACAACCGCTTTAATGCTTCCCTAACCACAGCAGCTCCTAAACTCTGTTAAAACCATTGACACATAGGCTTTTATAGAGTTAAGTTTAGAAACGCCAAAAGCTCCTAAACTCAAGTTTATTAGCTGTAGTGTACATGAAGCCTAAGAAATGCATAGCACGAAATTGCATTGTACTGCGGGAACCATGCGACTTGATGCCCACAAACGCATTGCATTTGCAATCTGCATTTGGGGTGCCGTTAACATTACACTGCTACTCTCATGTAAACAGGGCAGTGTGTTCAATGCGGTGGGGAAACTCGCAATAAAGGGTTTGTAAATTTTTTTTTTATTTTTTTTATCTTAATAGCTTCCTTTACCTTAATGCAGTGCTGTTTTCATGTCCTCATTGTTCGTTTTTTCTCTCAAGTTGCTGTAATCCTTCTCAGATTTCCACACTTCCTGGTTGTCTGTTTCTTGATCACCACAGTACTGGGAGCTTTCTCTCTGTGGTCACTAATCAAGGAGGTGTGATTACTGTGTGTCTAAAACCCCTAAGCACCAATCACTTTTGTTTTCCAAACCATCACTGCCCTCTATTAACTCTGTGGCTCTGTACATCAGAGAGACAGGAAACAACATGCAAAATGAAACTGAAACTGCAGGTACATTATATGATTGATTTTTATGTTTTTATTCGTTTTTAAAAGGAATCAGTTAACTATTATGTCTCTATACCCTGTAAACAGTAATTTCAGCAAAAAAAAAAAATTCATTTACAACTCCTTTTAAATACACCTTTCCCGAACTGCGTTCTGGTGAGAGCCAGTCCTCAGTTTTGAAATAGAATTGCACCACTGATATATTTGGTAAAGCTGATCTCCAGGATCAATTCATATTACCTAAGAGGCATGGATATTCTTCCTTGAACCTTGGTATGCTTTGTGTATTTCTTTTTAGATGTGTGCAGATTTGTGAAACTTTACCCCTCTGTAGGAGTTTCCTGTAATATAGACCGATCACTGCTGCTCTCTCTCCTTGTGCTGGGTGACTGGCAGGGATGTATTTAGGTTTTGTGCTGCCCTAGGCCTGACTAAACTCGTGCACCCCTAATTTAAATATTACCCACCCCTTCCTGTCAAGGCCACACCCCTTGCTGTTAAAGACCTGCCCTTCCCTTACCTTAATCTATCCAAAATGAAATAGAAAAGTGTTCCTAAAGTTCTACTTTAGGCCCAAAATTCTGATAATTTTATGGAGAGGACTAAAAAGATATAACGATGCCAATGGTACAGCAGAAAACATATAGCACAGTGAGGAAGGTTTGTAGTCCAGGATGATAGGACAGTCAAAATTAGAAGCTCCGCCCCCCCCTACAGTTGCGGAATGCTTGCCTCTCTGCCCAGTCCGCCCCATAAGACTGGCGCTACACTAACAGTGCTACACTAATAGTGCAAGCCGACGGAGACTCTTTCTGTGCTGCCCCCCTGCAACCTGCTGCCCTAGGCCTGGGCCTTGTTGGCCTAGGCCAGGATACAGCTCTGGTGACTGGTATGGTATCCGCCCCTCCTGTAGTTTTTTGCATTCAGCCTATAGTGTGAGGAGCCTGCTGGGTCCCTACTACAGCTCTGTGCACTGCATAAATTATGCACAGTGAAACCTGTAGTGTTGGTTTTTATGACAATAAACTTTTTTTTTTTGTAAAATAAATTATGCACAGTGACAGTACAGTGACAATGTCACCACTATTTTTATATGGGGACATCTGGATTTGCAAAGCACACAAAGTTGATTTTATTCTCCCAAGCTAATGGAGAACATATTTTAATAAAAAATGCTCATGCCCAGAATTCAGCTTTAAGAGTGTCAAATTGCTGCAGAAGTTAGAAAACGTCATGATAAACTCCTATCTGTTAAAGTTTAGTGGAAACATTAGATTCTATTAATTTCCTGCTTCCTGTGCACATGGAAGAGTCGGCTTGTCACAGTCACGTGATCAGTCTCAGTGTTATACTGCTGGGAAAAGCGGGCCAAACATGTGAACAGGAAATTCTGGGGGCACTTCTAGAATACTGAAAATCTTGAGTTGGCTTAGTTACAGGAAATCAAAATGTGTATTTTTTTGTCAGTTTTAGGAAAGGATTGGATATTTATAATAACATTAATGGGTCATTCCACCAAAAGCTATTATTTGTAGTAGAGGTTGGAGAAATTAATTGATAATTTCTTATATTTCTCCGTGAAAAATTACTGAGTTGTTGGGTCTGAGTTCTTGCTCTAATGGATGTAGCATCCCCTAGGTTCTTGGGATGTTGGGTATATTGAGTTCTTTTTGGTTCCTTTGTAATCATTGAAGCAGCTATTGATTGCTTTAGACTGTTCTTCATATCACAGGCTGCAGGTTTGATTGTTTTGCCCTGCACATTCTATAGGCTTCTGGAACATAGTGGGCATGAAAGTAAAATGAGAAGCCTGAATATTTATTGGGCTACAGCCCTGGGTGTGTCCAGTAAGTGGCTGGAGAGACATATAAATAGTCTGAGTTTTAGAAAGACAAGTTTTCCTGTTGGAAGGATTTCACCCGGTTAAGTGGGGGTGGCTACCCCTTCCGTAGCAGTTCTACTAATTCGAGCTTATGTTCTTCGAGTTCCCAGCTGAGCATAGCTGGGGGTCTATTTCCAAATCATCTTAGGGCAAAGAATTTGGTCTGAAGAGCTCACTAAAGAGTGCCCGGTGGAGGTCTTAAAGGGTCTAGCTGTCCTGTGTCTCCCCCCCTGAAGAGTGTCCAGTGAGTATGGGCCTGAGCTCTAGGCCCTAGTGACTGAGTGCTAGCACTATAAAGGGGAAGTTCCATTCGGGTGGCGCCACTCCTGGGGCTGCTTTAGCTGATTTTGTGTTGGTAAAAGACGATTTGTGCTTTTCAGTCTGTTACAGCGTGATGAATGTGCTTACTCCATTGCGAACGCTAGTTTTACCAGAACGAGCGCTCCTGTCTCAAAACTTGCTTCTGAGCATGCACGTTTTTTCACGTCGTTAAAGCCCACACCGACCATTTTTTACGACGTTAGAAATGACAACTTTAAAAACGGCGTGAAAAATTAGCGCACGTTCGACATTTTTAATGCCCATTTTTTACATCGTGAAAAATGCTCTGGAGCCCACACACGATCATTTTTAATTGACATTAAAAAAAAAAAACTTAATTTTTTACAACCCGAAAAACGGTCGTGTGTACGCGGCATAAGGTGCTCAGTGAGTGGGGCTGCCTCCTGAGTTTAAATGCAAAAATGTTCCTATTTCAGATAGAAAACCAATTTCTATCTTTGGTAGAAAAATGCGGCATCGTGATTTTTCTTTTTGCAGGGACTCCTCTCATAAAGAAGCACACAACAAAGGTAATAGTTCGGTATTTACATTTTTGCAGAATATGCAGGAGGGAAAGCGAATATTGAACAAAGCTTAGAATTCAGCAATATCTCCCGTCATATAGCGTTTTGTATTTGTGTAGCATGCGTTCTTCCATTTCTGCAGCAGCCATTAAATCTAATGGTACGACAGATCAATGAGGACTCCTAGGGCTTCTTGCGCTTGGCCCTTATTACTGAGCTAACCTTAAAATACCTTGACTTAGAAGTGATGTAGTGTGGCAAAGGCACAAAGGAGAGAAGGATTTTTACAAAAGGGAGCGATGCTTAAGAGGACTGAACCGTGCAGGTCACTTTTGCTTGACAGTTCACATCGGATCCTGTAAAAATATCTACAGCAGAAACGGATATTTTTATCAAACGAGGAAAAAACGTTTCGTCTTTAAAAAAAAAAGTTGCAGTGGCGTTAATTAGAACAATTACTCCTTTTGCAAATCATTTGAACTGTTGCCTTGCTGTATACTGAAGGTCTGTCATCGTGTCATTTCATTATCCTGATTTATATTATTGGGGGAAGAAAATACTGTAATTTGTAATGTATGTAGCAACTAGAGGTCAACTGTCATTGCAGCACAACTTACAGGATAAGAGTTCTTTATAAACCCGTCCCATTGTGATGGAAATTGGAATATATTGAGGCAATCTCAGTTCTTAGAGCGGAACTTCAGTCATTTTTTCATTTTACCATCCTGCCCTTGTTGAGTTAACTTTGGTAGTAAATCATTTTTTTCTTCCAGTAAATACATTATACAGCCCACTTCCTGCTTCTTGTCTGGTCATTAGCCTAGGCTTATAACATCATGCACAGCGCTCTCTCTCTCTCACTCTCGTGAGAGTTTTCCAGGTAGAGGGCCAATGAGAGCTGCAGAGCTGGAGGTGTGCCTCTGTGTGTCTGTGTAAATCCAGGAAGTAAACAGACAACAGCTTCAGCTGCCCACAGTTAAAATGGATGCAGCCAGACTCAGTGGATGGAGATTTCTGCAGCATATTTAGCAGGTACAGAATCACAGTACAGTGGAACCTTCGATTACGAGCATAATCCGTTTCAGAAGAATGCTTGTAATCCAAAGCACTCGCATATCAAAGCAAGTTTCCCCATATAAGTTTCCCCACGATGGCCGCTTGACCCACTGATTGGCTCCCGTTGTGTCCAATCACAGCGGGAGCGGGTCGACGGCGGTGCGTGTGCGCGGCCCAGACCAGCAAGCGCAAACAGGTACGTTCTGCGCCATCCTGTTGCAGTAAATGTGCAGTGGGCAGTCTGGAACCAGTAAAAAAAAAAAAAAAAACAATTTTAAAAAGAGAGATACTCATGCTACCATTGTTGACCTCCTTCTGAATATGCTTGTGACCTGGCAGTCTATGGGTCATATAAGAATAAGGATATGTGGTAGTTGTGTGCTGCCACCTAGTGGTGTGTGAATATAAAAGTTCCAATAAAGGCAGAAAGCATGTGCAATAAATCTAACTGCTGCTATCACCAGGCTGTTATCACAAAACAACAATGAATGAATATCTAAAACATGTGATAGAGCTGCTGCAATCTTACAAATAATACATAAATACAATAATAAGCAATAAATGTATGTGCTGAATAAATATAGAATAAACAAGTTAATTGAAACAAAAAACTTCTTATATAGGTTTTTTTTTTCAAATTACACTGTGAGATAAAAATGCTTCTCAAGTAAATAAATCCAATATTAATGTGCAATAAAGGCACGTGTGTGCATCCAATTCTCATAGGTGTGAACCCAGCCTGAAGCGGAGTTCCACCCATTTTTTCATGCTCCTTGCAGGATAATGCCCACCCCCAGAACAGTCTGTAACTTCCTGTCCTGCCCTTTTTCCTGTCCCGCCCTTTTTCCTGTCTGCACTTCTGCACCCTGTCCTTCCGTTCTCGCGCGCAGAAGCAAATGCATATGTACGTAGCGCCAGCATATGAAAACAGTGTTAAAAACACACATGTGAGGTATCACCGCGATCGTTAAAACGAGAGCAATAATTCCAGCAAAAACTGGTAACCTGTTAAAAAAATTAAACGTCGCCTATGGAGATTCTTAAGGGTCAAAGTTTGTCACTAATCCATAAGGGGTTGCAATTTTGAAGCATGGCATGTTGGGTATCAATTTATCTCAGCGTAACATTATCTTTCACAATATAGAAAAGCATTTTGCTAACGTTGCTGAGGTCTTATATTTTAATTTAAAAAAAAGTGTATTTTTTCCAAAAACATTGCGTTTTTAAGGTTGCTGCGCAAATATGGTGTGACAAAGTATTGCAATGACTACCATTTTATTCTCTAGGGTGTCTGAAAAAAATATATAATGTTTCGGGGGTTCTAAGTTATTTTCTAGCAAATACAAACAGATTTTAACTTGTAAACACCAAGGGTAAAACATAGGCTTGGTCCTTAAAGCGGAGGTTCACCCTAAATATAAGCTCTCCCATGTGATCCAGCATACTGGCGTCAGCGCCAGTATGCTGTTTTTTTTTTTTTTAAATCCCACACTTACTGTATTATGCTGAATTTTAATTTCTTTCCCCCGCGGTGGACGGCTCTAGTATAGCGCGTCACATCTTACGAAAATACCCGATAAGGACTCGAGTAATCTCGGCGAAAATGCGGCGCCTGCGCACAGACCTAGGAGCTGACTGCGCAGGCACCGTATTAATCTGAGTCCTACGGCTATGGCGCGTCACTCCCTCCGAAAAACGGCGGAATAGGACTCGGAAAAATACGGCGCCTGCGCAGTCAGCTCCTAGGTCTGTGCGCAGGCGCCGTATTTTCGCCAAGATTACCCGAGTCCTTTATCGGGTATTTTCGTAAGATGTGACGCGCTATACTGGCGCCGTCCACCACGGGGGTAAGAAATTAAAATTTAACATAATACAGTAAGTGGGGGATTTAAAAAAAAAAAAAAACGGCATACTGGCGCTGACGCCAGTATGCTGGATCACATGGGAGAGCTTACATTTAGGGTGAACCACCTCTTTAAGTGGTTAAGGAGAGAGAACAGAGGAGAAGAATGCAAACTAAGCATCTACCACTGTGGTTTTCACCTGTACAACACACGTACATTTCACAACAGGCTGACAATGTATACATAATCAGTGATTTATTATAAGGAAATCTCTGTGGTTGCAGCTTTATGATTTACAATATATATCTTCTTGTTGAAACCTGTATTATGATAAAAAGAAAGCTAGTTAAGAGATAGTGTGAATGATTTAAGGTTTATGTATAAGGTTTAAAGCAGAACCTTTGGCCTTGTATTAAATACACATATTATTGCAACACTGTAATGTTTATTACACCATTAAATGTATTTTTTTAATTGCAAGCAGCAAAATATTCTAATATTGCAGTCTCTGTGAAGCAAAGCCGGAATGTGAAAGGAAATGGCAGTACAAGCTACCAAAATCAGTTCATGTGCTGAGAAAAAAGATGCATGCTGACCGAAGGAGAGAGCAAGTTGGGGTGGCTAGGAAAAACTTGGCCCTGTCATGGATCGGGGCAAGCTGGGTCGATGCTGTCACAAGGGGGCAAGGCCACCTGATGATGTCATTGGGTGGCCCGCCCCTTTAAGAACTGTCAGACGGCAGGTGCAGCGGGAGCCTTTGTCCGGGTCGACGGTAGTGGCGGGTATCATGATGGATGCTGGATCTACTTCAGGGGACAGTTATTTATTTAGTTTTTAATTAAAACAGTTGTTCGTCCGTGCGGCTGTACGAGCGATTCGGGATGAGGGGGCGGCTATTAGTTTTTGTCCGCCCCCTCCGGATCGCTCTCAGCCAATGCGCGCACCCGCCTGTGTGTCACTTCCGCCTCCTGTGTAAACACAGGAAGGAGGAAGCGATGTGATCTCTCCCTCAGTGGTTTTTTCAACCACCGCTGAGGAGAGATCACAACACAAGTAAGTCTGCACTAACACTACACTTACACACAATACATATAGGCACATTTAACCCCCCCGATCGCCCCCCCTCCCCCTGTCACAGTGTCACTGAATGCAGTAATCATACATGTATGATTACTGTATTTAGTGTCAGTGTGACAGGCAGTGTGACAGGCAGTTAGTGTTAGGTCCAGGATAGCCCCCGTACCCCCCCTAATAAAGTTTTAACCCCTTGATCACCGCCCTAGTTAACCCTTTCACTCCCTATTGCCAGCATCACTAAGCGATCATTTTTCTGATCGCTGTATTAGTGTCGCTGTTCCCGCTAGGTAGCTAATTTTTTTTTTATTGCGATTTTTTTTTTTTTACTAAAGACATGTGGCTAAATACATTTTGGCCTAAATTTTTGACTAAAATTTAGTTTATTGATTTTTCTTATAACAAAAAGTAAAAAATATTGATTTTTTTTCAAAAATGCCGCTCTATTTTTGTATATAGCGCAAAAAATAAAAATCGCAGAGGCGATCAAATGCCACCAAAAGAAAGCTCTATTTGTGGGAAGAAAAGGACGCAAATTTTGTTTGGGAGCCACAGCGCACGACCGCGCAATTGTCTGTTAAAGCGACGCAGTGCCGAATCGCAAAAACCCCTTGGGTCATTTGGCAGCATATTGGTCGGTCCTTAAGTGGTTAAAAGCACTAATGCCGCGTACACACGATCATTTTTCGGCTTGTATAAAACAATGTTTTTCAGCCTCTAGAAAAAACGACGGTTTTTCCAACTTCATCATTAAAACGACGCTGCCCATACACAATCGTTAAAAAAAAACGCTCTAGCAAAGCGCGTGACGTACAACACGTACGGCGGCACTATAAAGGGGAAGTTCCATTCGGATGGCGCCACCCTTTGCGCTGCTTTTGCTGATTTTGTGTTAGTAAAAGACGATTTGCGCTTTTTGGTCTGTTAAAGCGTGATGAATGTGCCTATTCCATTACGAACGATAGTTTTACCAGAACGAGCACTCCCATCTCATAACTTGCTTCTGAGCATGCGCGTGTTTTTCACATAGTTATAGCCCACGCACGATCATTTTTTCCAACCTGAAAAACGACATTGTTTAAAATGTTCAATTTTTTTTTGTCGTTTTTCAGAACCCGAAAAATGCCGTGAAGCTCACACACGATAGTTTTAAATGACATTTTTAAAAAAACGTTGTTTTTTACAAGCCGAAAAATGATCGTGTGTACGCGGCATAAGTGTAATTTCTGTCTGCTGTTTCATTCTAATGCTATCAGCATGAATCATTTCTAACAATTTTTCCTGACACCAAAAGAAAAAAGGTGAGGAGGGAGGGATTTCCAGCTGATTGACAGCCTCGGGTCTGTTCCTGTGTGCTGGGTGAAGGACGTGTGTCCCTTCCCTCCAATCGGCTCTCAAAAGCTCTCCTCATTGAGCTCTGCAGAGTGTATAAATTTAGCTTTCCACCTTCTTTTTTCTTAACTTTCTTAACTTTCTCTGAACCAGGGGCTGACTGACAACTCATGGGGACCACGGGCAATAGGAGACCACACAGTATACATACACACAGAATACACATACACACACTGAAAAGGTGCTGGAGAGGCGGGGCAGCTATAATCTTGGGATATTTAGACCAAAAGGATATTGGTAAGGGACATTTCAGGAACAGATGTAAAAAACAAACACATTTTTACATACTGTCCCTGGTTTTACTGAGGCTAGCAACCCTGATGGAGCCCCCTAGTGGCATGGGGCCCTCGGGCAGTGCCCGAATGCCCGATTGGTCAGTTCGCCCCTGCTCTGAACTTATGTATGAATATTTGTTTAATCTTTATGAATTACCTGAGGATAGTTCCTTCACTGGATATATGTAATGGTTTACAACCATTTTAAAGTATAACCCCAACCAATTTTTTTTTTGTTTTGTTTTTTACTTGGTTAAAGGGAGTGCAATCATTTTAAAACTGTGTTTTAATGCTGCTTGAACCAAGAAGAAGGGAGAAGACCTCTGAAAGCTTATCATGAAAAATGAACAGTGCAAATAAAAAAGTACCGTGGATAGGGTTTAACTTGGATAGAGTGAAAAACTTCCTCTACTAGTGACCACACTGTCTTCTGAATAGGCAATAAAGAGCTACCCATTATGGGGCACAGCAGAAAAAAAATAACTTGACGGAGGTTCATATTTTTCATTTAAATTATAATTTATAGTGCCCACTCTATTGGAAATATTTCACTGTTGTCAGTGGAAATTCCTGCCAAAACCTTTTATTTTAGTTTTGGATGAAGTGGAGAGTTTTATTGCTATACGAAGGTTTCCCCTTACTTCCTGTCTATTTAATGGGGGTCAAATATAAGAGGAAGTCATGGGAAACCTCCACAACAAGACATAGATGGCTATAAAAACAAATGATCAAAAGTGTGGGGAAGGGGTAGAACCTTGGTTAGGTTATTATTGTTTTTCTTGTGTCCCCAATGATGACATTGCCCTCACTTCCTGTCCAGGTGACAGTCTCAGAACCAGATAAAAAAAGGAGAAATCTTTCCAAAGTAACACTTGCAGTTGAAAGTTTTAATCCTTCAGCACCCCATCCAAAGGAAAACAAATACAGTTTTGTTCAAGGTTGGGCTTTATTGTAATATGTTACATGCAGTAAACAATTAAACAATGAAATCATTTTCTGTTAAAAAAAAACCAATGAAATCATTTTCATTCTTTCATTTTTAAATGCACTGAAATGTTGAAAACCAATTTCTGACCCCTGCAGGCCAGTGAACATTGGTAGTTATTGTTAGTAAATAACTAATGAGACTGCAAACAGGCAGGATGGGAATATACGCAGTGGCTGAGGGATATGCGCCTTAATTCAGCCACATTTGCATAGCTACACAGATTATTTTTATAGAAATTTATAGAAGACAGGAAGGGAAACTGCTCTGTTATTTCTTGGATGTGCTCATATCCAATTACAAAAGGTCAGAAAGTAGAACATTGCTTTGTGATTGTAACCTTTTGGCTATGCAATAAATAAAATTTCTGGCTTTTCTACGAATAGTTAACCCAATATAAACTGGTGTCTGTTCATCCAGATCCTTTCCAGTCTATATATGTTCTGTCCATGTTTTTGTAGGTTTAATCCACAAACTTCACTTATTTCAGCAACCCCAAAAAAATGTAATAGGTAGGTTATGTGGCGTCAAGGAGATAAAAGTCAATGTGTGTGGACGCCACATAACCTACCTACTACATTTTTTTGGGTTGTTTAAAATAAACAAAGTTTGCGGATTAAACCTACAAAAACATGGAAAGAACATATATAGACTGGAAAGAATTTGGATGAACAGACACCAGTTTATATTGGGTTATGTGTCCTGTCCACATGACAGTCAAAGGAACAACAATATATGTCTAAAGCCAAAATTATGTTGATGGTTTTAGATGCAGGCAATGGTTTTTTTTTTTTTACATTCTGTGTTCCCTTAGGGAAAATTTCCTTACTCACTGTCTCAGAGATACAACAGCAAATGAATGAAAATGTCTTCAAAGTACAGTAAAACCTTGGTTTGAGGGTAACTTGGTTTAAGAGCGTTTTTTGCGAGATAAGCAACATTTTTTACTAGATTTTGACTTGATATACAAGTAGCGTCATGTCACAACTGAGTATAAAAGAGAAGAGAGGCGCCTCTAAGGCCGCGTACACACGAGGAGACATATCCGATGAAAACGGTCCGACAGACCCTTTTCATCGGACATGTCTCCTGGGATGTTTTGGTTTAATGTGTGTACACACGATCAAACCAAAATCCCCGCGGACAGACAGCGCGGTGACGTTGACGCCGTCACATCACCAAACCAGGAAGTAAAATACTTCCACGCATGCGTCGAATCCATTCGACGCATGCGGGAGATTTCAGTCCGCTGGTTAGGCGTACTAACCAGCGGACATATCCGACAGACCGCTTTCCAGCAGACAAGTTTTAAAGCATGCTTTAAAACTTTTGTCTGCTGGAAACCTGTCTGCTAGCCCGTACACACGATCGGATATGTCCGCTGAAACTGGTCTGCGGATCAGTTTCAGCAGATATGTTTGATCGTGTGTACGCAGCCTAAGTGTAGCAATATGGTTACGTTTAATGAAGGTACACCATTTAGCAACATATTGCTACACCTAGCGGCTCCTCGCTTCTCTTTTGTACTCTGTAGCTCCTGCTGGATTTTGCATCAAATGCCTTTGTGGAGGCTTCCATTTGTGCATTGACATTTTATGGTTACACAACCTATCACATTGCTATAATCTTTTTATATGGACTATAAACTGAAGGACCTGTGAATAAATGGTTGTGGAACGAATCATTTGAGTTTCCATTATTTCTTATGGGGAAATTTGCTTTGATATATAAGTGCTTTCTGGAACGAATTATGCTCACAATCCAAGGTTTTACTGTACAGGAAAATCTCCCTCCTAGACATTTGTTACTAGAATGCTTGGAAGATTTCCTCTTTATATCTGTTCCAGAGACAACTATAAAAACGTATATTATGTGGTTACATGCAGCAAAACCAGACTGGAAGACTGCACCACGAAAGCTTTTGGCTTCATTGCTTCTGCAGTCTATTCTGTGCAGGTCCTTCATGGTCTCGCTTGCTAATCACCACCTAACTTTTGCAGCATTTTGACGATCTTCATAGACGTGTCCACTTTCCTTATTCATCACCTTTTTTCCCCACACCCACTTTATTCACGATGGTATGTTTGTATGATGGACTGGTGGCTTCAGCCCATTGACACATCTAAAATATAGTGTACTACAGTACACTGTAAAACTGTGATCCCCACCAAGTGCTGCATGAGGCTCACATTCACCTTTCAGATGGTGATTCCGATCACATCTGTCTGTCAGTTTTTTTTTAGGAGGTCTGAATGGAAGATCAATGTCAGTCTATGAGCAGGCAGATATAAACAGATGTGTATCCACGTACATTTAACCACCTCAGAGTCCATTTAGGTCCAAGAAAAACAATTGAAAATGGAAGCTGGAGGATTGTGTTAACCTCTATCTTCTTATTGAGGCCAGCTAGAGACATGACGTTGAGCTTTAAAATCCAGTAGGTCTCTTTTGCGCACAGGGTTTTTAAGCACTCCCCTTCTGACAAAAAGGTGGAAATAGCCTCAATTACATGTACTCGAAGGGCATTAGGGCCTTTTCCATGATGTTACAAGGAATGTCTTGACAGTCTCTACTTTGGTGAACTACTTTTAATATGATGTTCACTGAAGCTTTCCCGAAGGGGTTTTATAGTTCTGCCTACATACAATAGAACACACGAGCAATGGATGCAATACACTACAAAAGATGTAGAGCAGGTGAAAAATCCTTTAATTAGGTAAAAATGACCTCTGTGATCCGCGAAGGACTGTTAGCCAAGCCTTTTAGTGACAAAAAAGTTGGAATGTTTCTGACGGGAGCCGTTTTCATCTGTGGTAGTTTGCTTGGGGCAATAATATTTTTGACACTCCTGGACATCCTGAAACAACCTTAGGTTGATCAGGTAACTTGGAGCCTAACTTTTGATCACACTTGTAAATATTCCAGTGTTTTTGTAAGGAATTCTCGATAGATAGATACCCAGTTTTGAACTTAGTGCTCAAAATTGGCCCAACTGGTCCAGTTAAATCCAGGTCTATCGTCGATTCCCAACTGTACTCTTTTTGTATAAATTGTTGTTTGAGAATTAAATCGTGTGACCTGTAGTCTTCCTTTAAGGTAGAGTTCCTTTGTAGCCTACAGAATTGTCAGGTGGGAATATTATTTTCCATGCTTGGTGATGGATGGCAGCTTTTTTGTTGCAAGTAGGAGTTTCCTGCCATCAATTTAAAATGTATTTTGGAGCAGATTTTGCCAGTTATCATGAGAAAGATCCACATCCAATAAAGTGAGCACTTCTTTGTGTACAACAGATGTAAAATGTGTACCAAAAGGACTATTGTTGCAAAAATCAATGAAAAGGGGAGTGCTGCTTCTTCGTGTTGCCAAAAGATGATAATATATCGTCCATATAGTACAATATGCTCCAAAAAGGGTCCTCCCAGTATCCCATAAACAGGTTTGCATCTGCTTACTGTTGAAGATGTTATCCTTGATTAGGAAGTGATGGAGAGCCTTTAATCCCACCTCATGTGGAAACGAGGTATAAAGGGACATGGTATCCAAAGACTCCCAGCAATAGTGAGACTCCCAGTTGTGTTGGGTTAGGATGATTAGTATATGGCCTGAATCTTTGATGTAAGCAGGTAGGGGTTTTATGTAGAAAATATTCAACATAATCCGATATCCTGCTTGTGAGGCTGTTCATTGAGGCCACAATAGGCCACCCTGGGGGAGAGGTTGGATTTATGTGTACTTTGGGTAAATGTTAAAAGTACTGTGTCCAAATATTCACCGTATAAAAAATAATTTTTTCCTGCTTGGAAAGGATACCATTGGAAACTGCCTGGTCAATCAGTAGTCTGAGTTCTTTCATGAAGATCAGTAATGAATCTCTGAACAATGGAATGTAGGTGTTGTCATCTCCAAAGAGCCTTCTAGCTTCACGAACACTATCATCCCTATCTTAGATCACCACGCTATCACCCTTATCTGCTTGTTGGATGACAAGTTCTTGAATGACAAATCTTCATTAAATCCTGATATACCACTTGATTGAAGGCCTCTATATAGAGGGCCTTGACCTGATCAGGATAGAAGATGGATAATTGTTTAAAGGGAGTGTGCATTATTGCCTGGACAAGCATATTGATCTCCTCCCAATCTGTTCATACCGAGTTCTTAATGCTGGCATTGGATGCCATGTATAAACTCCCTAATACTTTAACCTCTTGCCGACCGCCCGCCGTCATATTACTGTGGGACGGTGGAACGCCTGGGCAAGAGCCCGTAGCTATACGTCCACTTTAAAGCGGCCGCTGGCGTCCCCGTTCGCCCCCGAGTCCCGGGCACGTGCCCGGCAGGTACGATCGCCGCCGGGCACCCGCGATTGCTCGTTACAGAGCGGGGAACGGGAGCTATGTGTGTAAACACATAGCTCTCGTTCCTGTCAGCGGGGGAAACGCTGATTTTCTGTTCATACAATGTATGAACAGAAGATCAGTGATTTCCCCTAGTGAGGCCACCCCCCCATACAGTTAGAACACACCCAGAAACACACTTAACCCCTTCCCTGCCCCCTAGTGTTAACCCCTTCACTGCCAATGGCATTTTTATAGTAATACAATGCATTTTTATAGCATTGATCGCTATAAAAATGCCAATGGCCCCAAAAATGTGTCCGAAGTGCCCGCCATAATGTCGCAGTACTGAAAAAAAATGCTGATTACCGCCATTACTAGTAAAAAAAATATAAATAAAAATGCCATAAAAGGACCCCCTATTTTGTAAACGCTATAACTTTTGCGCAAACCAATCAATAAACGCTTATTGCGATTTTTTTTTTAACGAAAAATATGTAGAAGAATACGTATCAGCCTAAACTGAGGAAAAAAAATGTTTTTTTATATATTTTTGGGGGATATTTATTATAGCAAAAAGTAAAAAATATTGCATTTTTTTCAAAATTGTCGCTCTATTTTTGTTTATAGCGCAAAAAATAAAAACCGCATAGATGATCAAATACCACCAAAAGAAAGCTCTATTTGTGGGAAAAAAGACGCCAATTTTGTTTGGGAGCCACGTCGCACGACCACGCAATTGTCAGTTAAAGCGACGCAGTGCCGAATCACAAAAAGTGCTCTGGTCATTGGACAGCAATATGGTCCGGGGCTAAAGTGGTTAAGAACCTTTATGTCTTCATTGTCCTAAAACAGACTCCCAAACTGTGGATGGGTCTCTGAGGGATTGTACATTGTCGCTTATGCCCGCTTCATATGACATGCTCAAGCAATGGAGCATACATTTTTTTTTTACAGTTTTGATAATCACGGCACTGTATTCTACAAATACTGAAACCAATGGTTCATTTTAATACTATATTGTGACCATTACCTGAATAACAGGTTACATATTGTAATAATAGTAATAGGCAAATTGTTCTTCAAATCAGAACGTGTGAATTTTTCAGTTTTTAGCTTTTATGTATGTAGATTTGCCCAGTCTGTTTAGAATAATTCAGTTTATGGTTTACACTTGCCTAATTGCGTATCTATTCATGGATCAAATAGATCTATATGCAGATATTCTGTAATCGCTAGTTCTGCAGTGGTAGTGAGATGAGTAAGCAGTTTTCTCTATGGTACTTCTAAAAAATTACCCATGATTGATTGTTATCTGTAAAACAATCTGTTTATGGGGTGGACTACATAGAAATGTGATTAAACTAGCACCGCTGTGGCATGGAGTGATTAATTGGGGCTCTCTGTTCACCTCTTTATGCTTCCATAATTAATACAGAGTGAGTGATCATCAGCCTGGTTTTAAACTATGACCAACATTTACATGTGCAGTTAAGTATTAGGACTTTACATACGAATAAATGTTTTGATTTATCCCTGCTGAAATTAGGTGACTAAATACCGTATTGTCAAAATTCCCAAAATTGTAAATGCAGTCAAGGTGCTTGCTTCCAAGAGTTTTGCAAAATATCTTTGGTATGAAGCCACATGATCTTTTATATGAAACACACTCCAAGTAATTCATATATGTCAGTTCTAAAGCACTGAATTGCTCAATGCAGAGAATACAGTGAAAGGCTTTAAAAGACCACTCCAATCAAAACTGAAAATAAATCCTGAGATGCATACAGGGATCTTGGGCTGCCATCCAAGGATTTTAAGTTTCATTGTACAGGTTGCTTTTTTTTTCTAACATCTATCAACTGCTGCAGATTGGAAGTTGATAGTGACAGTAACCAGAGGCATCAGATATTTTGACTGCAGCAGAAAGTGCATACCTAAAACAGTATTAATAGCAGGAAATTCCTTCACAAAAATCACAATTGTATGAAAATACTTGGTTCATTAGACCCCGACTTTCCAATACTCTAAGCCTGACGTGCCTTACAACATTGTTTTTACGGCAACTTAACTGTGAGTGTTCTGTAAATTGCTAGGTTCTCACAGGATATCCATTATGTTAATAGGTTCAAGCAGCTCCACTATAAATAACTCAGGCCATGGGCCAGTTTCTAAGTCATTACCACTATGGTTGACTTTGGGTCTGGTAAGCAGTCTGAAAAAAGCTCAGCAGGTAAGTCTTCCTTGTACCAGCTAGTGAATGTCAGGCTCGTGCAGGGCAGAGTGATGCTACGTCTGTGTTCCACCCTGGGCCATGACAGTCACCTGACCTGACTCAGGAGAAAGAGTTGCTCTCTCTAAAACCAGCTTACTATACATAAAATTGTCTTAACTTGGCAAATCAACCATAAAAGTAACTAACTTGGCACTGATTCTCACAACGAGCTACAACCCTAATTCCAAAAAAGTTTGGGACTCTGTAAAATCTGCCTAAAAACAGAAGGTTTGTAAATAAACCTATATTTTATTCACAATAGAAAATTGAAAACATATCAAAAGTTTAAGTTGAGAAAATTTATCGTTTTTAAGAAAAAATTATTTTGAAATTGATGGCAGCAACACGTCTCGGAAAGTTGAGACAGGGCAACAAAAATCTGGCAACAGTACAACCCTAATATAAGATGAGAGAAAAAGTTAACCGCTCAGAGGTCCCAAAGAGCTAAAGCTGAAAGGTAGGATCCAACCCCTGGGTGCAGGCACTGCAATAGTAGGCAAAATTGTATGGAGAAAAAACAGGACGGCCGCACTCCAAAAAATGTTCCTTTATAACAAAACAGATCACAACATCAACATGTCACAGCAAAAAACAGAAAAGATCTGACGCGTTTCACACCAAAATACAGTGCTTATTCATTAGCTTATTATAAGCTTGTCCTGGATCAGCCAGTAAAAAAAAAAAAAGAGGATGATGATGCCAGTCATCTATAAATCCTGGAGCATACTTGTCCTTGATCAGTCAGTAGTAGTGAGGATGTAACTCCTGGAGGACACTTATCCTGTATAAGGATGTCAATCCTAGAACATGCTCATCCTGGATCAATTTGTACTGTGGATGAGGATGTCAGTCCTGGAGCACACTTGTCCTGGATCAGTCTGCAGTGAGGATGTCAATCCTGGAGCACACTTGTCCTGGATCAGTCTGCAGTGAGGATGTCAATCCTGGAGCACACTTGTCCTGGATCAGTCTGTGGTGAGGATGTCAGTACTAGTAGTAAAGTGAAGATGTCGGTCAAATACCTGTATATCTATAAATCCTGACACATGCTTGTCCAGGCTAAGGATGTCAGTCTTGGAGCATACCTGTCCTGGATCATTCAGTAGTAAGGATGAGGATGTCTATGAATAAGCACTGTATTTTGGTGTGAAACGCGTCAGCTCTTTTCTGTTTTTTGCTGTGACATGTTGATGTTATGATCTGTTTTAATATAAAGGAACATTTTTTGGAGTGCGGCCGTCCTGGTTTTTCTCTCTACAATTTTGCAGTACAACCCTAACTCCCCAAAATTTGGGCCATGTTTAGCATGTTTAGCCCCATACACACGACTGTTTTTTCCGTCGGAAAAACTCAGATGAGAGCTTTTCGTCGGTAATCCCGACCGTGTGTATGCTCCATCGGACTTTTTCCCCATAGGAAAACTGCCGGGGAAAAAAAGAGAGCAGGATCTCTTTTTTCCCGTTAGGAAAATATTCGAGCGGTAAAACCGTTTGTATAATTTCAACGCACAAAAAAACATGCATTGAACTTAATTTTTCTCGGCTCGTCATAGTGTTGTACATCACCGCGTTTTTGATTGTTGGAATTTGGTGTGACCGTGAGTACGCAAGACAAGCTTGAGTGAAATTCTGTTGCGAAAACCTTCGTTTTTTTCCGACTGGGAAAACCGCTCGTGTGTAGTCCGAAGGATGCGGCACCCATGGTTGCCAAAATAGGTATGATTCTGATGAACAACATTGCATGAGCCCAAAAAATAACTGTATGTGAACACAGTTCACCATGCCATCCAAAAATGCCATGTAAAGGGTCTATTATGCAAAGAAGAAGCTATATTTGAACATGATACAGAAACACGGCCATCTTCTCTGGGTCAAAGCGCATTAAAAATGTTCTGTTGAAAGGGGAAAACTGTTGTGTGATTTAGAATTTGGCAGAAAATTATTTTTTTAATGCAGTGCCCTCTGAGAGCCCAAAGATAATGGACATCGGATATTGCATTTCGGCCTTGTCCCTTGCGCGCAGAGATTTCTTTCGATTTTCTGAATCTTTTGGTAATGTTATGTACTGTAGATTATGATATAAGTGTTTTTATGTTTCAAGTTTACGTAACAATTTTATGCTGAACTTCATTTTGAAATAGTTTGACAATTTTTTATTTGAATCAAAAAAGAAACTGCGCTCATAAGTGAATGTATAAATAAAATTAAATAAATTAAGCTGGAGCACCAACTCCACCATGATATATTATACACAGTAAGACTTTAATTTCATACAAAAAGGAGTCACGCTGCAAGAATTAAAATGGTTGTATACCCCATTCATGAAATATGAACTAAGCACATATATCTGTAGTGCTTACTTATCTCTCTCCAAAGCTTTAAGTTTTGTTTCTATCTGGTGCTTCGTTCCTCTGTTTTGTTCCTCTGTTATAAGCCGGAGTCACTTCTTACAAGTTCTCCTACACATGCTGTGTATTAATGTAATGCTAGCTTCCTTCCAGAAGATAACAAAAAAAATAAAATGTTTCAATGGATAGTACAGCTCACGCTATGCTTTAGATCCTGTGCCAACATCAGTGCTGCAGTTCAGACTGACGCCAGTACTAGTGTCTTCTCTTTACCCCAGTATATGTTTAATCATTATTAAAAAGTTGTCTGTGATGATGACGTGGTCCTACCCTTTGTGAATAGCCAAGTGCAGATGGGGCAGAGACCAGACACCTCTGTCTATAAACACAATGGGAGCTGTAATATATGGAAAAACTTGGAAAAACAACTCTTTGAACCTAAACTAAGGAGACATTACAATACTATAGAGCAGATATAAACATATACTAAAACCTCCCAGTCAATGAACATTATAGAGTTAGGCTTTAAATGTAGTCTTACAAAGAAGTATCTTAAAGCGGGGGTTCACCCTAATTTTTTTTTTTTTAACATTACATTCAGCCGAGTTGTGAGAATGACATTAGGCATTTTTTTTTTTTTACTTCATTGCCGTACATACCGTATTTTCACCGCGGCTTCCGGGTATGTAATCTGCGGGACTGGGCATTCCTAATTGATTGACAGGCTTCCGACTGGCGCATACAGCGCATCACAAGTTGCTGAAAGAAGCCGAGCGTCGGTGTGCAGGCACCATATAGAGCCGACTCGCAGTCCGGCTTCTTTCGGCAACTCGTGACGCGCTGTATGCGCCGGTCGGAAGCCTGTCAATCAATTAGGAACGCCCAGTCCCACAGATTACATACCCGGAAGCCGCGGTGAAAATACGGTATGTATGGCAATTAAATAGCAACAAAAAAACTGCCTAATGTCATTCTCACAACTCGGCTGAATTTAATGTTAAAACATTTTTTTTGGGTGAACCCCCGCTTTAAGTACCACATTCTAGATAGCGGCTTCCTGTTGATTTACTAAAGGCAAATAGACTGTGCACTCTGCAAGTGGCAGTTGCACTCATTTTCCCTAGAGCTTAGTAAATGTGGTAAAGCTCTGCTGATTTACAATATCCGATCATGTGCAAGCAAACATTCAGTTTTTGTTGCCCCTTACACCCGATTGGGTATTCTCTACAAAGTGAAGCTTTACCAAATTACATTTCCCAAGAAAATAAGTACATGTGCGCTTGCAGAATGCACAGTATATTTGCCTTTAGTAAATCATCTCTGTGATGATGAAAACCGTGGCGGTCTGATCTAAGAAGAATTTAGCAAAAATGGATCTGTTGCTTATTTGAAGCAGATTTTTCGTAGAAATGTGTTTGCAACATCTCAGTTTTTCCTGTCCAAGATAGTCAGCTTGTCTTCTTTTCAATGTAAGATCGGTATGGAATGAGAACTGGCCAATGTTAGGATCTTTCATGTAGAAAGGAAAGTAAATAACAATATATAGTAAATTAAACCATATTACTTATTTACATATTTAACAAATTATTTGGTGAAGACAGATCTCTTGGAGCTTGATATAATTGGAAAGTATAGGAGACCATGGCAGTAATACATCATAAAAGTACAAACATGTTTGTTAATTGCATCTGATTTTCCAGTTCTGCATGTTCAGTTCTTAGCAGCAATTAATAATTCATGGACCTTACATTTGTTTATTAAACAGCAACACATAAAGGAGGGGGGATTTACTAAAACGGGAGCATGCAAAATCTGGTGCAGCTCTAGAAACCAATCAGCTTCCAGCTTTTTTTTGTTTAAGTTTAATAAAACAAACTGAAGTTAAAAGCTGATTGGTTACTATGCACAGCTGCACCGGATTCTGCATGCACCAGTTTTAGTAAATCTCTATCAAAAAGTGTTATTTTCTGTGCATATAAAAGTTGTATAATGATCTGTCATTCTTCAGATCTGCTTTGTGTGAAAAAGGCTGAAAAACAGCAATTCAGTCCTTAGATGTGAGAAGCTTAGTGTCTCTGGAAATTGGTTTGTTATGTTGGCAACTATGATGCATATAAAGCAAATAGCTTTTATACAGAACTGTCTATGGATTGCATAATTCTGAGAAAAATACATACCATTAATAATAATCAGTAACACATGCAGAACACAAGTATGTAAGCCTGTGTGGTATACTGTAACAGCCTACAAATTTCTCTAAAAGAAAATGAAAATCTCAAGAAGTGCAAATTTGGTAACAGGAAGAGGTTCTTTCTCTATTAAAATGATTGTCACTGAAGGCCATAAGATCCCTCAGTTGGGGGCTATGAGTGGTAAACCTTGTACGTTGTCAGTGGTTTGAAAAATAATTCAATATTTGCCACTAGATGGCAGCACAAGTTAAATTTAGACCAGGTGTTCTTTAATAATCTGTTTCTGATATTCTTGATTTATATGTCATTCTAAAGTAACTCAGTGTGGAACCTTCGTAAATCATAAAACATAATCATTTCAGAAAATATTTATGATTTTACAAAAAAATAAATAAAAATACATCCACACAATTTTCCACGGGTAATATGTGTTGAACATTGTAAGCCAGATGCCACAATATCTGTTAACCACTTAAGACCCGGACCAAAATGCAGGTAAAGGACCTTGCCCCTTTTTGCGATTCGGCACTGCGTCGCTTTAACTAACAATTGCGCGGTCGTGCGACGTGGCTCCCAAACAAAATTGGCGTCCTTTTTTCCCCACAAATAGAGCTTTCTTTTGGTGGTATTTGATCACCTCTGCGGTTTTTATTTTTTGCGCTATAAACAAAAATAGAGCGACAATTTAAAAAAAAAATGCAATATTTTTTACTTTTTGCTATAATAAATATCCCCCAAAAATATATAAAAAAAAAATTTTTTTCCTCAGTTTAGGCCGATACGTATTCTTCTACCTATTTTTGGTAAAAAAAATCGCAATAAGCGTTTATCGGTTGGTTTTCGCAAAATTTATAGCGTTTACAAAATAAGGGATAGTTTTATTGCATTTTTATTAATTATTTTTTTTTTACTACTAATAGCGGCGATCAGCGATTTTTTTCGTGACTGCTACAATATGGCGGACACTTCAGACAATTTTGACACATTTTTGGGACAATTGTCATTTTCACAGCAAAAAATGCATTTAAATTTGCATTGTTTACTGTGGAAATGACAGTTGCAGTTTGGGAGTTAACCACAGGTGGCGCTGTAGGGGATGTGTGCCTATGTGTTGTGTTTACAACTGCAGGGGGGTGTGGCTGTAGGTGTGACGTCATCGATCGCGTCCCCCTATTACAGGGATGACGCGATCGATGCTACGGCCACAGAGAAGCACGGGGAAGCCATGTGTACACACGGCTCTCCCCGTTCTTCCGCTTCAGGGACGGATCGCCGCACTGCGGCGTTGATGTGCCCAGCCGTGCCATTCTGCCGACGTAAATGTGCAGTAGGCGGTCCTTAAGTGGTTAAATGAATTTACCATGTGCCCCGAATAGATTTGGGCATACTGCCTATGCAGTTGTTCAGGGGCCGATCAAGAGGCAGGATGGAGAGGGAGATGGTATTTGACCAGAGAGGACTGTGGCATGTGATGTGGTCGGAAACGAGAGAGGAAGGAAAGTCTGACGGCTGTCTATCTCCCCCTGCAGGCTGTAGGGAGCAGATAGCCTAATTCTCTCCCCAGCAAGTGTCGAGAGCTGCTCCGCCTGACAGGAGTGAAATCGCGATCACTCACTGTCAGAGAAGCGCTGCTCCAGGACTGCACCTCACTGAACCACTGAGCCATTGTCCCACGGGAAAGTCCTGATATCCAGTACATGCATGCTGACGCGTAGCAAAACCAAAATACTTGCCCCTTATGATCTCAGCACGAGATAGATTCATCCAACTGAAGTTTCTTCACCGTGCCTATTATTACCCGGTACGACTGGCGAGAATCTACCCTGACCGAATGACGAATTGTCCCGGATGTGCTTCTCACATTTGGTCTGGTCCTGTCCTAGGGTGGTGGAATTTCAGAAGACAATTCTGGCCGACATTAAAGGGGTTGTAAACCCAAAAAAATATTTTTTTTGTTTTAATGTCACAATGTAGAGTATAAGATTTCCTATCATCTGTGCCCAGTCTTGCCACACAGAGTTAATCCAGCGCTGAGTAATCCTGTTTTAAAATTCAGTGCAAATTAACCGGACTTCAGATAAACACCTGCCAAATTAGGTTAAGTCCGTTTCTCTGTTTTTGCTTTCAGTAACAGCCTTCCAGATAAAACCCTGCCTAAATCAAAAAGTCCGGAATCTCTCTTCTTGCTTTGAGTGAGAGGTTATTTACAAATATAGCGTGGACATGTTTATCATAACAAGAGGTGATTCTGACTTACCTGGGTAGAAATTGTCCTAAAAAAATTGACATAATTTGGGCAGCCTGGGTGAAGGCGAAGCACCTGACCCTTGGGTAGAGCCGGGTGGCTTTTCCTCCCTTCATTACCATTCGCTCTGCCTTAGGCCCTCTGTGAAAAGTGTTCTATCGTATAGGCTATGGGTTCCACTTTGAAGGTAATAATGCACCCCCCCCCCCCTTAATCTCTTGATGGGTGCCATTCACGTGTCTTAAGCAAAAGCCCAATTGATACATTTTCTGTTTTTCATTCATACTTGCATCGATATGTATGGTTACTGTTTGATTTCTGTCTGTATGTATCTTTACCCATCTTGCTTATGGTTGTTTTGTTAAAAAACAAAAAAAAAAAACACGTAGAAAAACCCATCTCCACTGGTAAAATCCTGGTTCGTACTTAGTAGTGTTGCTCACGAATATTCGCATTGCGAATATTCGCTACGAATATTGCATATTCGAGTATTCGCGAATATCTCGAATATCGCGGCGAATATTCGCTATTTCGAATATTCGTATTTTTCAAAATTCGCAATAAAATTCGCAATCAATTTCGCATTCGCGAATTTCGCATTTGCGAATTTCACAATAGCGAAATTTCGCAATAGCGACATTTCGCAATTTTTATTTTTTTTTATAAAATATAGCGAATATTCGTAAATATCGAATATTCGTGATATTTTATAAAAAAAAAAAAAAAATCGCGAAATTTTGCATTAGCGAAATTTCGCATTGGCGAAAATTCGCAATTTTTTTTTTTTATAAAATATCACAAATATTCGATATTAACGAATATTCGCGACCGCATATGTGAAATTTCGCTTTTTTTTTTTTTTTTAATAAAATATACCGAATATTCGTAAATATCGAATATTCGTGATATTTTATAAAAAAAAAAAAAAATCGCGAAATTTCGCATTAGCGAAAATTCGCATTGGCGAAAATTCGCAATTTTCTTTTTTTTTTATAAAATATCACGAATATTCGATATTAACGAATATTCGCGAATATTCTTCGAAATATTGCGAAATCGAATATGGCGTATTCCGCTCATCACTAGTACTTAGACCCTGCACCTCGGGTGAGTCCGCGTCATCTGCCAGGGTGGCCTGTTTGTATACCTTTCCTGCTGGTCAATGGGAGATTCTCTACTGCTATAACTACTGGTCTCTGAGCCTGACCCCGGACCGGGACAAAAAAATGAAGGTGTGTAAACCTCTGACAGGAGGGTCATTGAAAATCTCAGTCTGCTGTGTGGGAAACTTGTCCAATAGTAGGGAGGCGGAAACTCCTCAGAAATGCGTTCCTTCACTGGCATACAATATTTGATAACATCCCTCGGGTGGGTTTGGCACAGACAGTGGCCGGTGTATTCCTCGGCTTGGTTTAGCGTTTCCTGTCAGACCCGTCTCCTATCAGACCCGTTTTCCACCGCTTTTCCCCTCTGGTCACAGATTTACACATCCTCCTTTTTATCTTGTTAGCAGCCTTATCTGTTTTTAATTGCTGCACTATGATTTTGGCGCTGGATTTTCTGTTTTTAGATTTATATTTTCTGCTCCCTTTCGGGAGATCTTCCTTTACTTCCTTTCCTAACAAATTGTCACCAAGATAGGAACTTAAAAAAAATAATAATCTTCAAATGAGGCCACAGAATGTAGGTTGAAGGTTTTAACCCTTCATTACTCCATCCAAAACAGAAGATAACAGTTTTCTCTGTAGACATACAGTACTTTCAGTTTGGGTTGACACTGCAGACGGATGCGGCTGAAAGCAGGGGTCCGGTGCATCCCTGTTCTCCATTTCAGGGACAAATCAGGCCTGAATTGTTGCCCAAATTCAGACTTAAAACAGAGACGGACACACTGGACTTCTGTGCAATTCACTCTGCGCCCGCCCAGAACACAATCTCCTGTCCTGCAAATTGCATGTGGGGTAACCCGCATCCAATTTGCACTAGTGTGAACCCAGCCTAAAATGTTTGTAAACCCTCACAAATTCCAATAGAAGTAACTAAGCCAAGGTGATACAGAGTTGAAACAAACCCTCCTATATACGTTGTACCTGTTTATGTACAGTCTTCTCTTCTCTACAGCCGTTCAAAGTGGAGAATTTATAAAGCTTGTCCGAGCTATCAGAAAAAAGGGGGTGGAGAGCTGAATTTACACTCTGCAGAGCATAGGGGAAGCTCTGACAACTGATTGGAGGGAAGGGACACACCCCTCTTAACACAGCATACAGAAACAGAGTGGAGGCTGACAGTCAGCTGGAGCTCCCTCCCCTGTCACCCCTTTTCTCTTGATGTAAGGAAAACGTGTCGGCAGTAATTGATGCTGATAGATGAACAAAGCAGAAGACAGAAATTACACAATAGGGTTGATTTTACTAAAGGCAAATAGGCTGTGCACTTTGCAAAGTGCAGTTGCACTCTCCATGTGCAGTTGCATCAGAGCTTAGTAAATGAGGTAAGGCTTCACTTTGCAAAGAGAACTCACTCACATGAAAATGAAAAAAAAAAGGAACAGCATTTTTACTTGCAAATGATTGCATGATGGAAGTCAGCAGAGGTTCTGCCCATTTACTAATCTCTGGAGCAACTGCACTTGCAGAGTGCAATTGTATTTTGCACAGTGCACAGCCTATTTGCCTTTAGTAAATCAACCCCCTTGTGCTCCAAACTGAGACAAGTACACGCTGTCGAGCGATATGCTTTGTTCCAATATCAAACCTGAGGTTTACAACCCCTTTAAAGGGGTTGTAAAGGCAAATGTTTTTTCACCTAAATGCATCCTATGCATTAAGGTGAAAAAACATCTGACAATACCACCCCCGAGCCCCCTTTATACTTTCCTGACCCCTCGAAAGTCCCACGCTCACCCCGCAGCCTGGCCATTTATTGGCTACACTGGATGGATTGAAAGCAGCGCAGCCATAGGCTCACACTGCTGTCAATCACATCCAATAACGCGGCGTGCCAGGGGTGGGGTCAAATGACAGTGTGCGGCATTAGCCGCCGGCTGTATCACGGGAGCGGGCCCTCAGGAACTTGGCACCATGCGAGCTTGCTCGCATTAAGGTGTGGAGTCCTTACAGGGGGGAGCTGAGACAGCTGCCGAGGGACCCCAGAAGACCAGGTTCGGGGTCACTCTGTGCAAAATGAGCTGCACAGTGGAGGTAAGTATAACATGTTTGTTATTAAAAAAAAATATATATAATAACTTTACAACCCCTAAATATAGATCGTTATGATACTCGCACACTAATGTCCGTGACTTTATACAAAACAATCTATTGAACTCTTCTTTGCTATTGCATCATTCTGAACAATAGTAGGGTTGTAGAGCCATTTGATGGTTAAATAGTACTTCTCTGCCAGCACATTAATTTTATGAGATGGATAGTGGTAGCATCTACTTTACATCCATATAAAATGGCCTGGATTGCCTTAAACAATGATGTCATACAATGAGAGCTTCAGCACAAAGCAGGGCTGGGGGCCAAAAAACAACAATAAAAGAAAAAGTAAAAATCTTTTAGGGCTCCATCAATCCAAGTGTTGTCAGATATATATGGCAATGTACTAGATATTAATCACAAGCCGACAACTCGAAAATTGGAGTGAAAAACTTATATATGTGCATTGTGAGAGTGCTGGAAGTATAGTAACAGGCAATCAAGGGTTAAAACGCACAGAGTGCCCAAAGTGAATGGCAATCTGTCTCCTAATTATTATTGAGTTATAAATGTCTCTTTCATTTCCCTGCCTGGGCTTTAGGGTGCAACTACATACTAAAAAAATCACTTTTTGTCTCCCTGCTGTTGCTGTTTAAAGCCAGCAGTGATATTAAGTATTTACACGGTTTCATTAATGGCTGCTGAGATTCCCGTAAGAATGTTCCTCCTCTTCCCAGACTCACCACTTCCAATTTGTCAATGCATGTCAGTGTGCATTCCCAACAATCAATATCTGTGAGCTCATTTCCTTCAAGTGGCCATGCTTGCCCGAATCCTGGTGCTGCTAGGACAGTGCTTAGAACTTGGGGGGGGGGGGGGAGAATAGTAATCCGCTGCAATGTGTTACAATGTTGTGTAATGTTTTATACAACAAATGTGCATTGTATTTAAAGGAAACCGGTATGATGGATAATAAGTATGTAAGCTTACATTGCCGACCTCCTTCTTAAAATGCAAATTTTCCTGGCTGTCTCTAGCTTCATTGCTTTCTGAGTCATTAAAGAGGAAGTAAACCCCCCAAAATAAATTCATGTAAAAAAAAAACCCTGCAAGAAAAAGCTATGCATACTAGCTCATTATGTGGCACTTACGTGAGATCAAACCCCCCAAAGCGCTCCTCGTTCCCCTCCGCCGCCATGTCCCCTCGGGGCATCTTCCTTGTATCGCCGTTCCGGCACTGTGACTGGCCGGAGCTGTGATAACGTTACTCCCGCGCATGCGCCTGGGACGTCACGATCCCCACGCATGCACAGGTTTACGGCATTATCCCATTGATAAAACCGGCACACTCCGTGCGCCTGCGCCGTAGACCTCGGTGCAGTGTTTTCTGCAAATATCTCCTTAACCGTGCTTTCTGAGCCCCTTTGTGACAGGACAGCCCTTTTCAGACATCAGACCAGACTTTTCTCTGCTGGGGTTTGGTAACACTTACAAGTTTTGCAGGTCTTGTCCCTCCCCTGGCTGGAAAAAAAAGCGCCCAGAGGCGATTCAGTTCGCATGCGTTGCGCTATACAAGTCATTCATTCATTCCCCTAGTCTGTGACTGCACAGTAAGGTTGGCCATACATTATACAATGTTCTTGTATAATTTTCCATAATTTAACAAAACCATATAATATGAAGTCGGTACCTAAACACTTGTATGCAATCAGGCTGGCCTTCACACTACATAGGTGAAGGTAAATCTAAAGGAAATTAAATAAGAAAATTGTATAATGTATGGCCAGCTTAACCACTTCCCATCCCGCGTATAGACCTACGACAGCTGCAAGGTGGCTCTGCCATCCCGGATGGACGTCATATGACGTCCTTGGCTTCCCGGCGGTCTAGGGGGCCGTTGCGCATGCCTGGTGGCCGCGATGTCCACCTGACACCCACTACTGTTGGTCACAGAACAGGACCGTGGATCTGTGTGTGTACACACACAGATCCACATCCTTTCAGGGGAGAGGAGATAGATCGCATGTTCCTTGTATAGAGGAACACCGATCGGTCACCTCCCGAGTCAGTCCCCTCCCCCCACAGTTAGAATCACTCCCTAGGTAACAAATTTAACTCCTTGATCACCCCCTAGTGTTAACCCCTTCCCTGCCAGTGACATTTATACAGTAATCAGTGCATTATTATAGCATTATTATAGCACTGATCGCTGTATAATTGTCAATTGTCCCAAAAGAGTGTCAGAAGTGTCCGACCTGTCTGCTGCAATGTCGCAATCAAGATAAAGCCAGTAATGAGGGAGTGGAGGGGGCAAGACTGAGTCCCGCTATTTGTGTCAATGGATGCAGTAACGGGGCTCTGGAGCGAGCACGCATGAGGGCCCCCACGGAGATCAACGTCCGTTGTGGGCATTGGACAGAGAGGAGAGGCAAGGAGTACCGGCGGGGGACCCTGCATAGAGGAGGTCGGCGACCGCTCTGTGCGATTACATTACACAGAGCAGGTAAGTATAGACATGTTTGTTATTTTTTATTTTTTTAATAAGAGAGACATGTTTGTTATTTTATTTTTTTATAATCACTTTAATTTGTGCTTTATATATCTGCCTAGGTTTCAGCTTTTGTACATTGGCATGCAAGCTGGGAAACTAGCATTGGCGATCAATGGCAGACTGCATATTTCCTTGAAAATGTTTACCTTAAACACAATGGACGTGTTAATGTTTTATTTCTAGATTACAATATGTCAAAGCTGCCACAAGGCACTAATAAAGCATCTGTGGGTAGTCATGGTGGGAGTGAACATTTTTTTCTTCTGGTATATGGAATTTTTTGGAGGATAGAAATAGGGAAACTTTTCTAAAGTTTTATTAATTTTGCATAGAAATGAAGTAGAAACTAAAGTTGGTTTAATAATAAAACTGTAGATTATATTATGACGTACCTTGTTGGTCTCAGTTTCGGCTTATTGACTTATTGTCTAGTGTTGGACACACATCTATATACTGTTTTTTTTTCCCTACAAACATACTATAAGATAAACCAAATGCAGAATTGTTTTTATGTCAGCCTTTGAAGCAGACAGTCTTTTTAATGTGTAGACAAGTGATAGCTTCATTGCATTATTCCACTGAATATTTCCACTCTCCCTTTCAAATCCAATTCTGAGCGGCTGCTATCAGGAAGTTCAGACTGACATGTCCATGAACATCTCTTTGTACAGAAGCAAGAGTACGCTGGTGAGATCATGTCTAATTGACTTCAATTAAAATCAATAACCTCTTGGCGGACATCAGTCTGCCTTCATTCAGCTTTACCTGCCTCCATTACCCATTTTGTTCCCCAGAGGTCCCTTGAAAGTGAAGTCATCTTGTGCTGATGTCATGGCTTCTTCCAGGGAAGTGATGGAAAATAAATGGAGGGAGCGGGAGGGGAAGTTTTTGGCACTGTTCTTTCATTGATAGAAATAGACCTTCACTGCATTTTCAAAGCAGATGTATATACTTCCCGTTTGTTTTAAATAATGTAAATACTACTGCCATTAATATTTCAGATTGTACAGATTGCACATATGCGGTTACTTTACCCCCCACGTACATCAGATAGTAGCTACATATTAGAATATGGGCATCTTAACCCATATACATTAGATAATAGTTAGATATTAGTATGTGGACTAAGGTGACCAGATTTTTAAAATGAATTCTGGGGACATATTTTTTTTTTACTAGTAATGGTGGCAATCAGCGACTCTCTGCCCGTTGCGGCCCCCTCACAGCCTGTCAAGTCTCACTCTCCAGGCCCTGGCTACTACTGGATGAGGTGCGGAGGAAGATCCCTCCACCAGGGAAGGCAAGGAGATAAACAGGCAGGCGGCTGGCCAGGACTTGAGCCAAGGCAGAAGAACATGCGAGTGGGGCTGAATGGGAACTGAAGAAATATTCCCTCTGCTCCGACCAGCACACGATCATCAGAAAGGGGCACAGATAATGGGAAAAAAATACACCCCCCTAAGCTAGTAGGAGCGGTGGAGTGGAGATGTGTAATTCAGATTTTTTAAATTCTGCACTGACTGTCTTTGAAATTGCCCCAGCCCCTGTTCAAAGCCAATCCGGGGACAAAACCTGGGACAGACTTGGTCTGGGGACAGTGTCCTCAATCCGGGGACTGTCCCCTGAAACCGGGGATGTCTGGTCACCCTAATGTGGACACCTTAATCTATACACATTAGATGGTACTGTAGCTAGACATTAGTATATGGGCACTTTAATCTATAAACAGTAAAACCTCGGTTTGCAAGCACAATTTATTCCATAAACATGCTTGTAATCCAAAGCACTTGTATATCAAAGCATTTTTTTACAGGGTATAAAAGAGAGGAGAGGCGCCTCTAAGTGTAGCAATACGTTGCTAATTGTTGTACCTTCATTAAATGTAACCATATTGCTACACTTAGAGGCTCCTCTCTTCTTTTTTATACTCATTTGTAACATGACGCTACTCTTATATCAAGACATCGCTTGTATATCAAGGCAAAATGTATTAAAACATTCTGCTTGTCTTGCAAAATGCTCTCAAACCATGTTACTCTTAAACCAAGGTTTTACTGTATATTAGATGGTAACTAGTTATTGGTACATGCACATACTAATCTATATACACTGGATGGTAGCTAGGTATTAGTATGTGGGCCTCCTTTGCTGTAAACATTAAAGCGGAGGTCCTGCGAAAAAATAAATAAATAAAAGCCAGCAGCTACAAATACTGCAGCTGCTGACTTTTAATAAATGGACACTTACCCGTCCAGCGAGCCTGCGATGTCGGCAGCAGAAGACGAGCAATCGCTTGTCTCTCTGCTGCCCCCGCCGTCATCTGATTCCCTACTGCGCATGTGCGAATAGCGTGGCTCCTTCTCAGTGGTCCCCGCTGCCTCCTGGGACCAGTGTGTTTCCCAGAAGGCAGCGGGGAGGGGGGGTGGGAAGTGGAGTGACTCACGGGGGAGTCTCTCCCCGGAAGTGTGGCGCTAAAATTACGTAAACTCAGTGAAGTAAGTTCATAAATAAATGGTAAGCTTCAATTACTAAATGAACTAAAGTCCATAATACACATTCGACAACCAGATGAAGGGAGGAAGAAACCAGTGAATGATAGAAGATCCGTCCCAAAAAGAGATTTGAATGTAATTCAGCTTACCAGAAGTTGAGACCTAATTAAGTTTACGCTCATCAGGTCATACAGGCTTAGGGATCTGTCCAGGGTCCACGTATCATCCAAAGATGGAAAACACTGTTTACTTCATAGGAAATCCTAGATCTCGTCTTCTTGTTGGGGCCACTTGAATGGTACTAGTAGGAATCTCTCACAAGGTAATACCAAAGAGTAGTACCAGGGGAAGAAAAATTAGGTACACATAGCATGATACTGTATAAACTGATGAAATTTATTAAAAATAAAAGTTTTCCACTCACATTTGAACAGAGTAAAACAAGCGCTTAGCATGTAACTTGCAGTAGGGTCAGTGTCTTCATCCAACGCGTTTCGTTCAATAGAACATCGTCCTGGGGCATTGACCACTGCCAAATGCTTGTATTAGACAGGTATCTGCTCCCTCCTCCCCCTGAAAGGTGCAAAATGTGACACCGGAGGGGGGGAGGGTTCCAAAAAGTGGAAGTACCATTTTAAATGGTAGCTAGTCATTAGTATGTGGGCCCCTTAACTTAAATGCATTAGATGGTAGCTAGTCATTAGTATGTGGGCGCCTTAAACCATATGGCAGCTAATTATTAGTGCATGGGCACCTTAAAGTAGAATATCTGAGCACCACAAACCAAAAAAGCAATTGAATTAACTTTTAATATTTAAACTAGCCCATTCATCTATGTCTCCATGCTTTATTTTGCTGACAAATCAATTTAAAAAACACCCTCTAGCATTACTTTATTACTACAATCCATCTGCTCTGAGATCTGGCATGCAGGCAGTAGGGTGTGCTTGGTTGAGAAAAGCCCTCTTCCCCTCCTGAAAACTCAAGGGATGTATGACATCCTTTGCCTAGGCCTGGAAACCAGGATGTATCTGAAGAAATGTAAAAAAAACAAAAAATGTTTAAAACAAGTACATAACATACACCTTCATATCTATTGACAAATGCTAGCAGCATACATATTAAAAATAGTACATTTTACCTTTATTTTATATACATTAGGTGGTATATAAAAATATTTGGTTATCTGCTGAGTCTCAGTTTGAAATATCAATACTGTATATAAAAAATACTGTGCTATATAAAAATAAACAACAAAATAATAATGAGGTAGCACTGATAGACGGCACTGATGGGAGACACTGATGGGCACTCTTGGGATGGCATGATAATCAGGACACTGCGGTTCTCAGTGCACCAATGCATTGTTTAAGGGAAAATAAAGTAGAAGAACGGTGTGCATCTAAAATGCTTTTGAATTATATCCATAAGTAATAGAACAGGGTCTAAGGTAGGCCAAGGCAGTTTGCATATGTAAATTTGAACCCCCTACTAATGCTACCCAAAGAGCTATCAATCAGAATTAAAGTACAGTTTCCTAACTGACCCTGAATCTCTTCCTATAGATTTTAACAGCTTTTCATACAACAGCTTCCCCTCAAACTCAGGCCGCGTACACACGATCAGACATGTCCGATAAAACAGGTCCGACGAACCGTTTTCTTAGGACATGTCTGAAGGGATCTTTTGGTCTCATGTGCGTACACACCATCGGACCAAAATCCCCTCAGACCAGAACGCGGTGACGTAGAACACACCGACATGCTGGAAAAGAAGTTCAATGCTTCCACGAATGCGTCAAATCAATTTGACGCATGCGCGGGATTTTGGTCTGATGGTTGGGCGTACTAACCATCGAACATGTCCGACGGACAGGTTTCCAGCGGACAAGTTTCTAAGCATGTTTAGAAACTTTTGTCCGCTGGAAAACTGTCCGCTAGGCCGTACACACGATCAAACATGTCCGCTGAAACTGGTCTGCGGACCAGTTTCAGCGGACATGTTCGATCGTGTGTACGCGGCCTCATGTCCGACCCAAACCCAAGGCTAATTTCTATTGATTATATATTATTTATCTTTATACCATTTCCTAGGTTTCTGTTGATCACAGAAGGAAGAAGTGTCAGACATGACATGTCTGTGTTTAGTAGTTGCTGCTACAGAAGAGAAGCTTTGTCTGTACTTCATTGTGTGGCCAAAAGAACAGCGGTGTAGCTTTTTCGGCATGAAATCAAGAGAATGATGTGAAAGACAAAGCTTACATCTAAAACACCTTTCATGGTGCGTACTGCATAACACAGTAAGAGCTAAAAGCTGAAACGTATCCACAGATATTTGAAAGACAGTAAATGAAAGCAGATAAGTTAGTGCAAAGTTTTCACTCACAACATTCATGTAGGTAGGTCAAAAAGTCCTCGAAAATGATTTCAGCAAGCCCCTCAGCATCCCTGTCTTTTCTTGTGTAATTTTTTTTTTTTTTTGAGACAATGCTATCCAAACATTTTATTTGAAGACTGTATATGTTAGACACGTATTAACTTTATACAGTATTAGTTTATTACACGGTTCTGTCTGTTTACTGAATTTGAGATGGCCGCGTAACAGAAAATAAGGTGCATGTGTTATTCTTTTTTTTAACATTGTGCACCCACAATGCATGGTAGTTGGCAACGCATGTCCATTGGCAAGGTCCAAACTTTATATGTCTGTTACACTATATACTTGTGTAGCTCTACCCTCGTAGGAGCTGCTGGTTTAGACATGGGTCTTGCACGTTACCTCTAAGTTTGTTGTCAGGGGAAGAAAATCTGTAGAAATTGCTATGTCCACACAAGATGCAAAACCTTCAACTGGTTTTACTTTTGCTTCATAAAACTTGTGAAGAAGGTAGAAGGAGAGAAGGGGAAGTTTCAGGTATGTGGTACAGAATGCACAAAAAGTATTCAAGTTCCAGTATTTACCACTCTTTCCTAAGTGGGTATTGCTCACCCGGATAGACCCCTCTCATATGGCCAGCAGCCGGAATGATGCACGGACAGTATGGAAACAGTTTCTGCCACAGACCGTCTAAGAACCAAAGATGGATAGTCGGGATCCTCTGCCACAGAATTTCAGTCCCAAACTTCCTTTCTTACAACAAAAGAGCCTCTAAGCCAATCTGGCAGTCTGTAAGACAAATTGAGTAGTGGATCCCTTTTACAACGAGGTCACCAGGCCTATCCCGAAACATCAGCCTGCCTTGCTTGGTCTCCTCCAGGGCAGGTCCTCCCCCTGGTTTCCTTTGTTAAGCAGCTTCACCCACTTGGATGGACAGCCTGGAAACCCTTATAGAATTATAGGCCCCAGCCAGTCTAGCTGGGCCCACTTGATAGAAATACAGCCTCGAACCAGCGTGGTCCCGAGGCTGGAATTAGACACACACGCCTCGCGCCAGGAGGGCCATGAGGTGAAGGACGCTGAAAAACTGAGTCTGCCCCCTGAGTATCTCTTCCCAGCATGCACATCGGGACACCACTCCCACTGGGCTGCTGCCGAGAAGAGTCACTTAACACACCATGGTTCACCCGAGTTCCAACATGGGCCTGAGGTGGTAACGCCACCTACAGGCAACAAGGGAAAACTTCTATCAAGCACAACCATAGCCAGAACAGAGGCTAATTTCCATGGAATTGGTAAAGTCTGAGCCCAACTATTGGCTCAGACGCCCTCTAAATTTAGCATAGCACCCCAGTCAATGGGAGCAGGGCGCTACACTTGTTAAGTATATTTGCAGAATTTAACATCTAACATGCAAAAATGCATAAAGAAAAGAAATGTGCACATATTATTTTTTATAACTGCGCACCAGAAGGCACTGTAGTGCTGTACTGTGCTTTGTGTTACGTTGTTGACAACGTGCTTTGGAGGGCCAAGATGCACATTTTCTTGTGTTTTGCGCAGCAGTGTGAACCCAAAACTGAGCACTTTGATTTTCATGATTCTCTGTCCATATATGATTGTAAAAAGGATTCCCTTTGGCTTCAATGGAGCAGTCTGATGACATGTGCTATGTACAGGCTGAGCAGACTAAGTCCAGCAAAGCACAGCAGTAGGAACACTGAAGAATTATTTACGTTTGCCTCTCCAAACCACTAAAACCACCAAATACTTGAGTGAAATTCTTCTGCAACATAACACCTTGAAAAAACCCACCTGGTCTAAATAAAAAAATGCAACGCTGAGTTTTTCTGTCTTGTTAAAAGACCTCTTTAAGCATAAATGTATAAATTATTTTACCTAATTTTGTGCTTAGAGGAAATAAATGATTAAGGTTATGCATTTAAGAACATTCCAGAACTATATTTATAGGTCTGCATTGAACAAATATGATGAGACTAGCGCTAAGTTAAATGAAAAACTATTCACATAAATCAGTTTGGTCAGGGCCGGACTGGGAATGAAAACCAGCCCTGGAAATAATTTCATACCAGCCCCACAGCATTAATATACCAGCCCAAAATGAGAGAGCCAGAAAGGGGCCGGGCTGCAATGGTGAGAGAGACAGAGAGGGTGCAACGGCCAGAGAGAGGGTGTAACGGCGAGAGAGAGGGTGCAACGGCGAAAGCAGAGGCGTATCCAGTGAAAATAGTGCCTATGGCAAGGACTGAAACTGCGCCCCTGTCAAAACATTTGAAACCCATCTTTCAGATAACCAAAACAAAAAAAAACAGCCAAGATTGCAGTAATATCAGCACCCATAAATTCGGCCTTACCAGCACCCATAAATACAGTAATAGCAGCACCCATAATTGCAGTGATACCAGCACCCATAATTGCAGTAACATCAGCACCCATAATTTTGGCCTTACCATCACGCATTAATGTGGCCTTACCAGCACCCATAAATGCAGTAATATCAGCACCCTTAAATGCAGCAATATCAGCACCCTTAAATGCAGCAATATCAGCACACAGAAATGTGGTAACAGCACCCAGAAATGCAGCAATATCAGCACCCATAAATGCAGCAATATCAGCACCCATAAATGCAGCAATATCAGCACCCATACATGTGGTAACAGCACCCATAAATATGGTAACAGCATCCATAAATGCAGCAATATCAGCACCCAAAAATGTGGTAACAGCACCCATAAATGCAGCAATATCAGCACCCAAAAATGTGGTAACAGCACAGCACCCATAAATGCAGCAATATCAGCACCCATAAATGTGGTAACAGCACCCAGAAATATGGTAACAGCACCCAAAAATGTGGTAACAGCACCCAAAAATGCAGCAATATCAGCACCCATAAATGTGGTGACAGCACCCATAAATGTGGTAATATCAGCACCCATAAATGTGGTAATATCAGCACCCATAAATGTGGTAATATCAGCACCCATAAATGCAGCAATATCAGCACCCATAAATGCAGCAATATCAGCACCCATAAATGCAGCAATATCAGCACCCATAAATGCAGCAATATCAGCACCCAGAAATGTGGTAACAGCACCCATAAATGTGGTAACAGCACCCATAAATGCAGCAATATCAGCACCCATAAATGTGGTAACAGCACCCATAAATATGGTAACAGCACCCATAAATGCAGCAATATCAGCACCCAAAAATGTGGTAACAGCACCCATAAATGCAGCAATGTCAGCACCCAACAATGTGGTAACAGCACCTATAAATGCAGCAATATCAGCACCCATAAACGTGGTGACAGCACCCAAAAATGTGGTAACAGCACCCATAAATGCAGCAATATCAGCACCCATAAATGTGGTGACAGCACCCATAAATGCAGCAATATCAGCACCCATAAATGCAGCAATATCAGCACCCATAAATGCAGCAATATCAGCACCCATAAATGTGGTGACAGCACCCAAAAATGTGGTAACAGCACCCATAAATGCAGCAATATCAGCACCCATAAATGTGGTGACAGCACCCATAAATGCAGCAATATCAGCACCCATAAATGTGGTAGTAACATCACCCATAAATGTGGTAGTAACATCACCCATAAATGTGGTAGTAACAGCACCCAGAAATGTGGTAGTAACAGCACCCAGAAATGCAGCAATATCAGCACCCAAAAATGTGGTAACAGCACCCATAAATGCAGCAATATCAGCACCCATAAATGCAGCAATATCAGCACCCATACATGTGGTAACAGCACCCTTAAATGTGGTAATATCAGCACCCATAAATGCAGCAATATCAGCACCCATACATGTGGTAACAGCACCCATAAATGTGGTAATATCAGCACCCATAAATGCAGAGGAATCGTGTGGTGTATCATGGGCACAGCACTGGGCAAAAAGGCAGAGTGGAATGGAACATCAGACAGTGATTGTACGCAGTGGTACACATACAGGTCACACTCGCTGGCAGTGGCTCTGTGATGATCAGGGACACACAGCAGTGCAGGGGGTGTAATGGATACAGTCCTCTGCAAATGCTGCGCCAGCGCCTCTGACACTGTACGAGGGGAGAGAGGAAGTAGGATCACCAGCGGCCCTGTCTGCTTAGCACACACGCACATGATGATGACTTTGAGGCCTCTTTCACACTGGGGCAGTGGGGGCATCAGCAGTAAAGCGCTGCTATTTTTAAGGGCACCTATTTAGCTGATAGCGGGGTGCTTTTAATGGCCGCAAAGCGTCACTTTGATTTCAATGGGCAGGGGCGCTTTAGGAGCCGCTCCTACAGGGCCTCAAAGATGCTGCTTGCAGGAAATTTTAGAATGTCCTACCAGCGCACCACTCCAGTGTGAAAGCACTTGGGCTTTCACACTGAAGTGAATGGAGCCACTCTTTCAGGGCGCTCTGCAGACTCTATTTTTTGCGTTATAGCGCCTACAAAGCACCTCAGTGTGAAAGGGGTCTTAGACTACTTTCACACTGAGGTGCTTTGCAGGCGCTACAAAATAGCGCCTGCGAAATGCCCTGAAAGCCTCTTTTCTCACTCCAATGCGAAAGCTTTCACACTTGAGCGGTGCGCTGGCTGGATTCTCAAAAGAGTCCAGCTAGCCGCATCTTTGAGGCCCTGTAGGAAAGGTGTACACACTGCTTCTAAAGCGCCACTGCCCATTAAAATCAATGGGCAGCGGCGCTGAACCGCCAGTCAGCCATTTATTTATCCTTTTGGGCCGCTAGCATTGTGCTGGCAGGACGCTCAAAAAAGTCTTTGAGACGCCCCACTAGTGGCCGAATAGCGCCAAGTAAACGACAGTAAAGCGCTGCTAAAATAGCGACACTTTACTGCCGACGGCGCAACGTCCCAGTGTGAAAAAAGTAGCCTAAGTCCTCATGTGCCAAGCACATGGCCAAACAGAAGTAAGCAGCCAATCAAATATAGTGCTTGCTCAATATGGATTACATAAATTAGAATTCTGTATAGCCATAGATATAAATAAAGCACCATACATTTGGCTGCTTGGCACTGGCATTTGGAACTTGGCAGAACATTACATCATACATGCACATGATGATAGGTAGGTATGTTGTGACTTCACTTGGGACTATAGTACGGTACCTGGCCTGCTGCAGTGCTGCTGCTTGGCTGGGGGGTTCCCCTAATTGTTCAGGTCTCCTCTGTCCTCCTCAGAAACAACCAAACGTGACAGGTGACGTCACTCATCGACACGCTCTCTCAGGGAAAAGATTTAGGAAGAGCGCAGAGGAGGGTAGGTGGAGCTATAGGCTCCGCCTCCTCCAGTCAAACAAATGACGAGCTGACCAAGTTGGCGGTCACACTCGTAAATGAGCATGGGGGGTGCCTGTTACACTCCTCCATACTGCCAACAACAAGTAACAGAATTTTTCAGGTGAAGTACCGTGCCGCCAGGGCTATAGTGCGGGAGGTGGAGGACAGGTGGGAATTTTTTGGCCTTTTTTTGCTTTTTTTTTGGAGAGGGTGCAACGGCGAGAGAGAGACAGGGGGTGCAACGGCGAGAGAGAGACAGGGGGTGCAACGGCGAGAGAGAGACGGGGGGTGCAACGGCGAGAGAGAGACGGGGGGTGCAACGGCGAGAGAGAGACGGGGGGTGCAACGGCGAGAGAGAGACGGGGGGTGCAACGGCGATAGAGAGAGACGGGGTGCAACGGTAACAGAGAGACAGGGGGTGCAACGGTAACAGAGAGACAGGGGGTGCAACGGTAACAGAGAGACAGGGGGTGCAACGGCGAGAGAGAGACGGGGGGTGCAACGGCGAGAGAGAGACGGGGGGTGCAACGGCGATAGAGAGAGACGGGGTGCAACGGTAACAGAGAGACAGGGGGTGCAACGGTAACAGAGAGACAGGGGGTGCAACGGCGAGAGAGAGACAGGGGGTGCAACGGCGAGAGAGAGACAGGGGGTGCAACGGCGAGAGAGAGACAGGGGGTGCAACGGCGAGAGAGAGACAGGGGGTGCAACGGCGAGAGAGAGACAGGGGGTGCAACGGTAACAGAGAGGGGTGAAACGGTGACAAAGAGGGGGGGTGCACCGTGCAATGCCTTGTGAGAGAGATTATTATACAGATTACAATTTGCAGGAGCAGCAAAGGTGACACAGAGAGAGGGGGGGGGGGGGTGCCCATTGTAATCTGTATAATAATCTCTCTCACGAGGCATTGCACGGTGCATCCCCCTGAGATTATTATACAGATTTCAATTTAATTGCAGGGGCAGCAAAGGTAGGTGACATAGAGAGAAGGGGGGCCCCGGAGCGGGGTGCAGATATGGTGAGATTAAGATTAATTATATAAATTGCATTGCAATGCATTTCTTCACCTTGTGCTCCAAGGCAGGGTGGCGACGCCGTACACTTCCCTTCTGCGGCTCTCCCCTCACTCGTGACCCTGCAGAGACATTCCGGGCAGTGCTGGCGCCGCGCGGGACGATGGAACTAGTCCTCACATTTGTTTCTCCTGCTCGGCTCCTCCCCTTAGTCACATGATCAGTGATGCTGCTCACTGATTAGTTGGGTAAGAAGGGAAGTGCGGCGCGAGCATGGCAGCCGCAATCCGACGGCCCGCCGCTGCTTTTAACTACGGCAGTCTGCAGGTATGCAAAAGCAGCCCCAAGGAACCCATACCAGCCGTCACCCCTGCACAATTGAAAAGAGCGGCGGCCGCGGCGGTGGCGATAGTGGCCGCGGCGGCGGCCCGCCGCTGATTGCATTTTGACTGACAGGCAGACTGAGGCAGTGACAGCAGGCAAAAGCGGCCGGCCCGCCGGGAATTTTCCCGGTATCCCGGTAGGCCAGTCCGGCCCTGAGTTTGGTTCACAAACCATCATCATTGCCTAGGGATGCATTTAAAAAAAGTTACATAGCTGTTCGCCCATTAAAACTGCACGGAAATTAGTTCTGGGCGAATGCGGCAAATTTGAATGCGGCAAATTTGAATGTTCTTAAAGCAGAGGTTCACCCTAAATATAAGCCCTCCCATGTGATCCAGCATACTGGCGTCAGCGCCAGTATGCTGTTTTTTTTTTTTTAAATCCATCACTTACTGTATTACGGCGAATTTTAATCTCTTTCCCCCGCGGTGGACGGCTCTAGTATAGCGCGTCACATCTTACGAAAATACCCGATAAGGACTCGGGTAATCTCGGCGAAAATGCGGCGCCTGCGCACAGACCTAGGAGCTGACTGCGCAGGCGCCGTATTTCTCCGAGTCCTATTTCGGCGTTTTTCGGAGGGCGTGACGCGCCATAGCCGTAGGACTCGGAGAAATACGGCGCCTGCGCAGTCAGCTCTTAGGTCTGTGCGCAGGCGCCGCATTTTCGCCGAGATTACCCGAGTCCTTATCGGGTATTTCCGTAAGATGTGACGCGCTATACTGGCGCCGTGCACCACGGAGGGAAAGAGATTAAAATTCGCCGTAATACAGTAAGTGATGGATTAAAAAAAAAAAAAAAAAACAGCATACTGGCGCTGACGCCAGTATGCTGGATCACATGGGAGGGCTTATATTTAGGGTGAACCACCTCTTTAAGATATAAATTCAATGAATGAATGTGTAAATACTGCATTATGGCCACTAGATGGTGCTTGCTATCATTGGAAATTAGTATGCTCCTTGGTGCCATCTAGTAGCCATAATGCAGTATTTTCCCCGTTGACACATTAGAATTGCCAACAATCTTTGCAGTTTTCCCTACTATAAGGGGTGTAACTATAAAGAATTTTCATCGTTTTTCACAAGTCTGTTGTGTTTCCAAAACTGCTTGGAAATTTGTTCTGTGCCAATAGAGCAGAATTCTGAAAATATTGTAATTATGGCCACTAGATGGTGTTGAGGAGCATTCTTATTTCCTATGCTAGTTAGGGCTGTACTGTGGCCAAAAATGCAGTATTTTCCATATTCATATGTTCCAGTTGCAGAGAATATAGCCTGAGAACATTTGATTTTAAACTATCAACACAAAACCAATTTACATGTCGTTTTGATGGGCGAATAGCTGTGCAGCTTTTTAAAATTTTAAAAATACACCCGTTATAGTAGGGAAAAATACATACATAAACTCCATCCCCAGTGCAGATGAGGTGTGTTGTTGCTGGGCCTGACAGGGAAGCTGAGACACTAGTTCCCATCAGGTCCACTTTTCTTGTGATTGACAACAGGCAGTGGGTGAATCCATAACCAATAGACAGCCTGCTATAAGCTATAGAATCAGCCCAATCAATCACTAGGAGGGAGTGGACCTGATGGACGCTGCAGTGGTGTCTCAGTTTCCCCCGTCAGGCTCTGTCCACTGTTAGTATCATTAGTTGGTAGGAGGCTGTCGTCTATGAAGCCAAAAGAGTCCTTAACAACCAGTGGGTTGGTCTTAAAGGAGTTGTAAAGGAAAAAAAAATTGCCCAAAATAATTTCTGCAAGGTAGACAGACAGAATAGTGTAATAAATCTGTTAAAAAACGAGTAAATACCTATTAAATTCCTTCATCTATATCAGGGGTCTCCAAACTGCGGCCCAAGGGCCAGATGTGGCCCTTTGCTAGCCTTCATCCGGCCCTTGGGGCAGTATTGCTCCCAATGATACGAGGCACTATTCTTCCCAATGGCACCAACAATGGGGCACTATTTATTAGACTTATAGCAATGATGGAGCACTATTCCTCCTCCTACTGCCCACCAACACTGGGGGCATGTTTATTCTCACTGATGCTCGGCCCTGGGGCATTTTCTACCCCAACTGGTCAGAATCCGGCCCCCCTGAAGTCGGAAAAGACCGTAAACTGTCCCTTTGCTTTAAAAGTATGGAGACCTCTGATCTATATCACCTCCGGCGTTCTAGTTTCTGTTCTCTTATTCACTTCCTGGTTTGCGGCACTCGTTCGTGTAAGAACTACATTTCCCAGTATGCATTGCGGCACGCCCAGTAATTCACACCTCCTTGAAGTCTCTAACGCGTAGAGAGCGTCCTGCCGCACAGATGTAGTTTTCAGGAGGGGGCGAGCACGTCACTGACCACCGCAGTAAAGTCTGCCTTCACGGTGGTCAGTAACAATCAGACAAGCAGGAAGTGAACAGAACAGAGAAGAATTAGAGCAACTTCCGAGCAAAAACGAACAATGAGAAAGTGAAAAGAGGAAGGTCTGCAGGTAAAGGATGCTTATTATGAAAAAAAAAAAAATCCTTTACAACCTCTTTAATTACTTCCACTATAAACTAGAGGTAATTGTTTTTGAATTTAGTGCCATAATAACGCTATTACGTAAAAGTGGCGCTTTTAGAAACCACCTGAATTTTTGTTGCACGTGACGGCAGTGATTTTTGTATCTGGAGAATGCCATACTGCCAGGAAGTGTCATTAGGTCCCCTTTCACACTTATACGACTTGTCCCACAATTTTGGACAGCAAAATCGCATGACAAGTCATTCTCCATGATTTTCAATGACTTCCATTCATATTGGCATGACTTTAAGTCGTGCCGACTTCAAAGTACTCCCTGCACTACTTTGGTCCAACTTCCATGCGAGTTGATGTCCATAGACCTCAATGTTAAACCCTCAAGTAGCATGCAAATCGTACCTGAATAATATAGACACGATTTCAGTACGACTTTGTAAGCACAAGCAGCTTTTTGACCCTTGTCCCACCCAATCCTTTCAGCATAGTAGCCCCTCCCAAGCACATTTTTCTAGCACACATTCACTTCCTGGTTATTCCCTCAGGAACAATGTGCTCCAAACAGCCCCAAAAAAAAGATGTCCTTGTCTCCTCCTCGTGCACTGCTACTGCTGTGGCAATATAATGAGTAGCCAACATTTTCTGTCGCAACACACCAAACCACAACAACCAGGAAGCAAACAGGAACTGGAAACAACTATGGCAGGAAAAGGAATTACCTCACACTATGTAAGTTTTCATTGGCTATTGCCAAAGTTGTGGTAAAGTAGTACTGATCTAAAATCGCTGCAAACTCGTGTGAAATGTTGGTAAAGTTGCATTACTTTGAAATTGTACAAGTGTGAAAGGGGCCTAAGGTTTTATTGAATTTTCTTCACTATAAAACATTAAATACGGTTGCTGTGTATTTGGCAATGAAGTGCAGAACTGCTTTTACACGGTATGCTGCCTTTGTACACAATATTGCTGTAAAGGGGACCCCAATCATGGTTTGTGTTGAGGGTCTTGAGTCTGGAGACCCTCATGGACTTGTAGCTGCTAACCAAAAGACTTACTGCATTTATTGCCAATCATGAGGGATGGCAATGGACACTTGCCTTAAAGCGGATGGTTCACCTTAAATAAATATTAAAAGCCAGCAGCAACAAATACTGCAGCTGCTGACTTTTAATATTAGGACACTTACCTGTCCTGGAGTCCAGCGGCGTCCGCAGCAGAGGATGAGCGATCGCTCATCACCCTGCTGCTCCCCCCTCCATCCACGGCGAGGGAACCAGGAAGTGAAGCGCTCCGGCTTCACTGCCCGGTTCCCTACGGCGCATGCGCGAGTCGCGCTGCGCCCGGCGATTGGCTCCCGCTGTGTGCTGGGAGCTGAGAGTTCCCAGCACACAACGGGAAAAGCCCGTCTTTTGCCCGAGACTGCGGGCCGGAAGTGGGTGCGGATACCTGTCTTTAGACAGGTATCTGCACCCCCCTCCCCCCTGAAAGGTGTCAAATGTGACACCGGAGGGGGGGAGGGTTCCGATCAGCGGATCTTCACTTTAGGGTGGAGATCCGCTTTAAAAGGGATTTCTTTATGGACTAACCTCCTTCTTAACCACTTGCTTACTCTGCACTTAAAACCCCTTCCTGCCCAGGCCAATTTTGAGCTTTTAGCGCTGGCACGCTTTGAATGACAATTGCGCGATCATGCAACACTGTACCCAAATGACATTTTTCCCACAAATAGAGCTTTTTTTGGTGGTATTTAATCAGACACATGTAATATTACTGTTTGCAAACTTTATGTAGTTTTATATCCTTTTAATTTTAAAGAATAGCGCCACTTTAAAATTGCAAACTCACAAATGGGACAGGCGGTCAGTCGTCCGACGTCTGTCCATGTGCTCATTGGTGTCACACAACATACTGATCCTGCTCTGAGCAGTGGGGAGGGGAACTGTGTTACTTTTTCTTTTTTAAACAGCAAACGTACACATTTTTGTGTCAAAGATTTATATCCAACCTGGAAGTCAGAGAATGACAGCTTTCATCTGAGGTTTCTTATATGTGTATCACAGAACTCTACGAGCTTTATATAAGACCTTTTGCTGCTTTTATATCCAAACATTTTATATCAGTCGCAGTAAAACTTTTTTTTAGCCTGTGTTTTTTTTTTTTTTTTTTTTTTTTAGCAACACAGAAGTAAAGCTTCAGATGTAGTGTGATTCATCATGCTATAAGTGAACTCACCTGGAGTATCTTATTTCTATTGATCTGAATTGTACGAGAAATGGAACACCTGAAACCAGAGTTTCCTAATAGGGGACACTCAAGGACACAGCGGTTTCAGTATAGCAGTAGACTGTGGACAATGTTCTCATCATCCTGCTTGAGGAGCATTGGAGCCAAAAGGTGAGAAATAGCTATGTTACAATTAAAGCTAGCCATGGTTTCCTTCTACTACCCCAGAAGCGACAATGCGTTGATAAGCATGTGTGTGAAGTCACTGCTCTTATTGCCTGGATCATCACCACAGAGTCACCTTATGGGACATTATTTTTTTTCATCATTTACCATTTCACTGTGGACTTGCTGAAAATAAGAATTTTTGATGTTAATTCGAAGCATTTTAATGTTATTTTCACTGTGAACTTGCTTGAAACAAAGATAATAAAAAAAAAATATATATATATATATATTATATATATATATATTTATTTAAAGCAATATGTAACATATAATAAGTGCATAACTTGCACTTTTATGTAATAGTTCACGGTTTTTGGTATTTATATTAGTGAGGTTAATATCACATGGCGCTGCAATTTTTTTATTTATTGACTTTTTACGCAGATTAAGGGAGTGTGATTATTGCTAATCGGTTGTGTATTGGTTCTCTATTAGTTCCTATCTATATTGGTTAACCGCTTTAGCCCTGGACCATTTTGGTGGTCAAAGACCAGGCCACTTTTTGCGATTTGACACTGCGTCTCTTTAACTGACAATTGCGCGACGTGGCCCCCAAACAAAATTGATGTACTTTTTTTCCCCACAAATAGAGCTTTCTTTTGGTGGTATTTGATCACCTCTGTGATTTTTATTTTTTGCGCTATAAACAAAAAAAAAAGAGCGTCAATTTTGGAAAAAATTCAATATTTTTAACTTTTTGCTATAATAAATATCCCCCCCCCCCCCAAATATATATATATATATATATATATATATATATATATATATATATATATATATATATATATATATATATATATATATATATCCACAGTTTAAGCCGATACATATTTTTGGTAAAAAAAAATCGCAATAAGTGTTTGGTTTGTACAAAAGTTATAGCTTCTACAAAATAGGGGACTGTTTTATGGCATTTGTATTAATAAATATATATATATAATTTTTTTTTATTGTAACTGTGACATTATGGCGGACACTTGAAAACATTTGGGGACCATTGTCATTTTTACCGTGATCAGTGCTATAAAAATGCACTGATTACTAAAAAAAAAAAAAATGCACTGATTACTGTAAAAATGACACTGGCAGTGAAGAGGTTAACCACAAGGCGGTACTGAAGGGGTTAAGTGTTCCCTAAGGAGTGATTCACGGGGAATGGTCATCAGTGACGGTGTCCCTAGGCAGAATAGGGGAATGCATTGTTTACAAAGGCATTCCCCTGTTTTGCCCTTGCCGACTGCAATTGTGGGCCTCCCGGGAACATCGAGTTCCCGGGACCCCCGGCTGTGCATGCAAGCTGGGCGGCAAATTTAAAAGGACGTACCTGTACGGCAATCTGCCTGCCTGTGCCATGTTGTCGACGTACATACTGTAGTTGTGCGGCGGTGGTTAACATTACGCTAGATGATAGTTGCCTTTTAGGTTTGCTCATCTCTAATGGTAGCTTGCAAGATATCTATCTATATTATGTTTGTGCGTGTTTGCAAAATAAAATTGGGGCGGTCTAGATGAAGTCCAGGGCCAAATTTTGGTCCCAGTCCAGCCCTGGGCGTAGCCCCTCAACACTGCCTCCTGGTGGCCCTATAAGTCGGCTTTAGCTGGAGGTGGCATGACTGTATTTTTCACAGCGCTCACATGATCAGGAGCACTTCTTGCTGGCTACCAATCGGAAGCTGTGACCAATTGCTGACAGGAATAGCCTTGTCGGTGCGTTGGGAGCAGCCAGCGATCGTGGTCTTGGCACACAACTTAAAGCGGAGGTTCACCCTAAAAAACAACTATCTGCCATCCTGCATATTAGCGTCAGCTACAGTATGCCTATATTTTATTTTTTTTGTGCTGTACTTACAGATTAATCTATTCGTTTGTTTCAGGCTACCGCGGGGTAATAGGCGTTCCTATTAAGAGGGGAACATGATTGACGGCCGGCTATGGCACGTCACGCTTTCCGAAAATAGCCGGAGTGGACTCGGCTCTTCACGGCTCCTGCGCACAGACTAGAAGCTGACTGCGCAGGCGCCCGTGTAGGACTCGGCTCTTCACGGCGCCTGCGCAGTCAGCTCCTAGTCTGTGCGCAGGCGCCATGAAGAGCTGAGTCCTACTCCGGCTATTTTCGGAACGCGTGACGCGCCATAGCCGGCCGTCAATCATGTTCCCCTCTTGATAGGAACGCCTATTTCCTGCCCGGAGTCTAAAACAAAAAAAACGGATTAAACTGTAAGTACAGAACAGAAAAAAAAAATCAAGGCATACTGTAGCTCACGCTAGTATGCTGAATGTCAGTGGAGACAAAGATATTTTTTTTTTTTTTTTTTAGGGTGAACCCCCTCTTTAAGACCACCCTGGACACATTCATGCGGTGGCTGAGCACTGAGGCCCACATTTATTTGCTGCCACATATACTGTGTATGTATTACGCAGTCAGCAAGAGGTAAACTTGTGTTCATTTACTGTACTTGGTCCACTTCTTCAGATTGTATGTTACTTTATTTTTATATGCATGGTCCTTTTAAAGTAGTGGAAAGGAGGGAGCATGAGCTGAACACATCCCAGGCAATATTTCATTTAGACCCCTTTCACACTGGGGCGTTTTACGGGCGTTTATCAGGCACTTTCGCGTTAAATAAAAAAATCCTGTAAAGCGCCTGAAAGAAGCCTCATCTGCATTTCTAATGTGAAAGCCTGAGTGCTTTCAGAGCCCTTTCACACTGCCAGCACCCGAAAAACACTGGTAAAGCACTGCTAAGACCCCTTTCACACTGGGGCATTTTTCATGCGCTTTGGCGTTAAAGAAAGCTTCCTCAATGGGAAGGGGGCTTTAGGAGCGGTGTATTAAACGCTCCTAAAGCGCTGCAAAGAAGCTGCTTGCAAGACTTTTTTTTGACGCCCTGTCAGTGCAGAGCCTCGGTGTGAAAGCACTCTGGCTTTCACATTGGGATTGCAGATGCAGCTTCTTTCAGGTGCTTCTTTTTTTTTGCTAAGAACCCTTTCACACTGGGGCGTTTTTCAAGCGATTTAGTGTGAAAGCACTCGGGCTTTCACATTGCAGCTTCTTTACAGGCACTTTTTTTTAAAGCTAAAGCGCCTTGTATGAGAAGCAGCAGATGTAAGCTGCCGTTATATAATTGCTGCATTGCATACTAAATCGAAATCTTTGCTTAATGCCCCATACACACGACCGGAATTTCCGATGGCCTTCAAGCTGTCTTGCATACACACTGTCAGACCAAATTCCGACCGTCCAAAACGCAGTGACGTAAAACACTACGACGAGCCCGAGAAAAATGAAGTTCAATGCTTCCGAGCATGCGTCGACTTGATTCTGAGCATGCGTGTGCTTTTTCTCCGTCGGATTTGCACATAGACAATAGGAATTTCCTATCATTTTTTTTTTTTTTTCCATCGGAAAAAAATTAACATGCTATTTCTAAACACCGACAGACTTTTTTCATTGGAAAGTCTGATTGCGTGTGAATGCGGCATTAGGTAGAACTTTAAGATCTCTGCACTGTTGAAGTATATGCCCAACCAATACTTTTTGAGTTTTGCATAGAATGTAGAAGGATTAGAACTTTTTTGTCAGGTTTCTTGATATCTACAGCACTATTGTAGAAATGAATTGCCCTTATTTTATTAGTGACAACGATTTCACCAGACAGGAAATGAAGGGGAATCTTCAACAGTAAGGCAGCGTACACACGACTAAATACATCTGTTCAAATCGGTCTGACAGACCGATTCGAACAGATTTGTCTGCTGGGCTGTTTTGGTTCGATCGCTGTACACACGATCAAACCAAAATCCCCGCCGGCAGACAGCGCGGTGACATGGCGATGACGTTGACGCCGCCACGTCACCGCACCAGCAAGTAAAACACTTCCGCGCATGCATCGAATCCATTCGACGCATGTGCGAGCAGAAATGTCTGCTGGTTAGCGTACTAACCAGCAGACATGTCGGACAGACGGATTCCTAGCAGACAGATTTTAAAGCATGCTTTAAAATCTGTCGGCTGGCCAAATCTGTCTGTCCGCCCGTAGACACGATCGAATCTGTCTGCTGAAACGGTCTGTCAGGCCGTTTCCAGCAGATAGATTTGATCGTGTGTACGCGGCCTTACACAGATAGAGATATATATATATATATATTTTTTTTTTTTAGGAGAGTAGGGGAAGACTAAAACTCCTGTCAGCTTTTTATTGCGTGTCTAAAACTAGTGATATGTATAGATTTGTTTAGTTGTATTGAGTAAACGGATTTGGCTATTGATCCTTGTGACATGTCATGAGAATATATTTTTTAAATCTCATAAACTGCTTTAAAACAGAGTCTTAAGAGCAGGCTAACAGCTTTCATTATAACTTTACCATGGAGAGCAGCTAATTAAAACTTTAATTAGAGCACTGGAAATCAGTAAACTGTATCAAGAATGATATGTCCTTGCTGAGAGATGACATTAATTATATGTATATCCATAAGGAAGGGACCTAGTTTTGGATCATTTTTGCTGTGTTGAAAAGTGCTGAGAAAGGATTTTTGCATTTAAATCAGTGTTTTTTTCAAGGCATCACATGTGTATGTACTAGGGCTTTATATATATATATATATGTGTGTGTGTGTGTGTGTGTGTGTGTGTATAGATGCCATACTTCCACAATGACTGTCTAATCTGCTTTTACAATGATAATATCTGATTGGTGGCTATGGGATGAATCCCTTTACATGTAGGTCTTAATAAAAGCCTATGTAGTCAAAAAAAAGTTTAATTTCACATATTTTGCCACTAGGTGGCAGTGGTATCTTATAAAAACTTGTCAAAGTAACCTCTTGATTTCCTGCTTGGCCTTATAAACTATAATGCTTGTATTTCTTTCCCACATTAATATAATGGCATCATATTACACAGCACTTTCAACAACACTGAACATTTGTTGTATGTAACATGTTATTGCATTTTAAGAGAATTAAATGTATTAGATTTAATTCATACTGTTTTTCTATTTAAAAAAAAAAAAAGGATTCTAGGTATAATCAATTTTTAATATTATGCACAGTGTAAAAGGAAAAAAAGGTGACGCACATGATACATAAATGTCACAGCACAATAAGGATGCAGGTAGATATAATGTAAAGATTACCCTTTTATTAAAATGCATATGTATTGTTTCTTTTAGTAACTGCTACATAACTATCCACTTTAGAAGTTTAGTATTATTACCTTTGAATCCATCTGTGTTTGGTATAAGACCCTTTTTGTATCTCATGATAAATATTACATCTCAGATGACATTTCCATAGTTACATCTAACACCATAATGTAGTAACTTAAATAAAGGAAAGAAACATAGGAGAAAGAAGAAAGCATACTAGGGAAAAGAGAACAGGAAATTTAATGTATAAGGAAAGGTAAAAGACATAAAAACAATAAGAAATGGTGCGCCATTGAAAAATCCACTCATGAAATTGAAAGAATTAATAAAATGGGATTTAAAGTGATCCCATTGTAACCACACGGTTTGATGTGGTTTAGATCCATTCTCCTCCCTAAAAGTCAAAATGTTCTTCCAGCTCTTCCTTGTTGGGACCACTTACTTTGCCAGCTTTTTGTTGCCCCGTCCCAATGTTTTTGAGATGTGTTGCTGCCATCAATTGCAAAATTAATTTTTTCTTTCTTAGATGGTATATTTTCTCAATTTAAATATTTAATGTTTTCTATTGTGAATAAAATATGCAGATCTGCAAATAATTGCATTCTATTTTTATGTTGATTTTTACGTCCCACCTTTTTTGCAATAATGGTTTTCCAGGGTCCTATCGCATTCCAGCGTTGTGCCCATTTGCAGCAGTGCTGATCTCTCTCTTTCTCTTTCTGCTGTCAATCAAATCATGCGAGGAGTGGGCAGGGGGATGGGGCTTGAGCCATGCTGTGTGTGTCTATGAATGTCCATAGCCTAGCTTGGGAGTGAGCCTGCACATGAGCCCCTATAGCAAGCAGCTTGCTATGGTGACGCACACAGAAGTGTAGGACGCTGGTGGGGGACCCCAGAAGAGGAGGTTCAGGGCTGCTCTATGCAAAAGCATTGCACAGAGATGGCAAGTATAATGTTTTTTTATATTTTGGGAAAAATCGAACTCCGGTAGAATCACAGGAATTTGATGAAATTTAGGCTGTGTGTAGAGATTAGAGCGAGAGCTTCCAAGTTGAATTTTGATGCTGAAGTTGCAGAAAGAGTGCATTTGAAACATTGATGGACTGGATTATAAAGGTGTCGCTTTGTTTACATACTTGGGGAATGAAAGGGTTTATAGAAATACAAATGTGTACATGCATGACACCGGCTTCACATAGAACTCTACTTTTTCTAAGAAGGAGCACAGGAGAAGCTGTTTGCCACAGACTCGCTTCTTTTGGATCCCTTTCACACTGGGGCTGCACCGCACCGCTTGTTTTACCTGCGCTTTAGCGCTGATTGAGTGGCACTTTTCGGCTGCTAGCGGAACACTTTTAACCACTGCTAGCGGGCAATGTTGTGGCGCTTCCGAGCTCTTTTCAGGGACTTCGGAAGCGCTGCCCATTTATTGCAATGTAACAAAACAATAGTGTGGCGCTAAATCGTGAACAAATGAAGAACATATATTGAAAAAAACAATCGGTATGTTGAAAGTCAAAAGTGAATAATATGGAGTGAAAAAAAAATATTAATTAGCAAGATAATATAAATAGTTAATCCTTTTCAACAGTCCAACAGGCTTTTTTTCTCGGAAAGTCTGGCCGTGTGTAGCCTCCATTGGACTTTGTCGGAAGTCCGACGGACCTTGGATAGAGAACCAGTTCGGACTTCCAACGGACTCGTGGCGGACTATTGCATGGTCAAAAGTCCGACCGTGTGTACAAGGCACAAGACCTTAAATATGTGAAAGTCTTTCTTGGGCTGTTCAAGTTGGGCAGAAGTGACGTTTTGACGCCGCTTCCGCCCTGCTATGGTATGAAGAAGGGTGGGGGCTGTCTTACCCTCACTCGTATCCGTGCCAAAGGGGGAGAAAGACCCAATCGCCTCCGCCGCTGCCGAAGGCTCCGGTAAGCATCAGAGCCCGTGGGAGAGCGGCCCGTCTACCGCCGCTAAAAACGGTGACCTCGTTGCGAATCCGCCTCGGAGACCACCATTATCGTTTACAGCAGGGGTCATCAACCTCCGGGCCATGGACCAGTACCAGTCTTCCCGGGCAAGACAAGTACTGTCAGTGAGTAAAGCATTGATGTGGCATCCTTTTTTTGAAGATTGGCCCGGGGGGTAGCTGTTTCAGTTCCATTCCGGGACACTGTATTGTCCTGGAATAAAGGTGACGGGACAGGCCTGCAAAATGCGGGACTGTCCCGGGCAATCCATGACACGTGGTCACCCTAGCCCCCATCCCAAACCCAGCCGACAAGCTGTGTAATATAGGTGGCAACAACCCCAAACTATAACTAACCTCTGCAGTAAGGCACACATGGAAGGGCTTTGCAAATCACAAACCGAACATTTTCCTGCACACTTACTAGCTAGCCTGCAAAAAAACAAAACAAATTGACCCTGTTTAACAATTCACATCTCCAAGTTGGGGCATATTGTATATAGCAGTGGATAAATAAGGGCAGGTCTGCCTGGATGGAGCCCACTCCTTCCTAATAGCACAGGGACACTTTGGACGCCTTGTGAATTCTATACATTGCTTTTAGAAAAGTTTTGTAAATTGCCCCCTCTTATTATTGATTGCTTAAAGCTGGTATGTAAAAATAATAGTGACGTAATGCATGCAAAACTAGATTTATCTTAGCCGTCAGTTTTTATTTCTGTCTGGTAATCCTTTCAAGAACAGGGTGGCAGAACTGATGAAACTGTTTAAAATAAGTACGATAACTGTTTGGAAATCTGCGGGTATCCCATTACATAAGTCCTCAGCTCCGTGTGCTTAGCATCACAAGTCACGTTGGAATCTGCATTCCATAAACACGGTGGATTCTAGACCGCTTGCTTCAAAATAGCAGCAATGCATTATGGAGGAATGCTTATTAGCAAAAATATATAGCTGTTTAGTCGGTATTCTGTGCGCAATAAACAAAAAATGTAGGCCAATATGTATTCTGCTACATATTTTTTGTAAAAAGAATCCCAATACTTTTATATTGATTTGGTTTGCGCAAAAGTTAGAACATATAATGTGACCATCAGCGACTTGTAGAGGGACTGCGATATTGCGGAGGCCAGTCGGATACTAACTGATACTCTTGACACTTTTTTGGGGACCATTAAAACGAATATAGTGATAAGTGCTAAAAATATGCGCTGTCACTGTACTAATGACACTGGCTGCCTGTAAAACATCAGGGGTGATCAAAGGGTTAACTGTGTTCCTAGCCAGTGCTTTATGGTACTGTGGGAGGTGCTTTTGCAGAGACACAGGATACAGGCTTTCCCTCCTGTAAGTATGGTGATCTGCCTTGTTCTGCCCCTGGGCTGGACGATCAATGGGTGCCTGTGGACATCGAGTCTGCGGAACACACAGATCAGCTCCCACTGTGTATAATCACAGTGGTAGCGGGCCACCTCCGGCATGCATACATACCCCTTACCTGGAAGTGTTTGGATAACGTGCTAAGTATGCGATCCAGCGCAGCAGTGCCACCTTGCCACCGTATATAAAAGTTGTACGGTCAGCAAGTGGTTAGGAAGTAAAGGTAGATCTCTCTAAAATAAGGAAAGTCACCTCTATGACATTTTGTGATCCTAATATTTTAGTAGGTAATCGGGTAAAAGAAAGAGGTTCATACATGGCAGCCAAAACGTTGTCCCTTCTCTTATTAAAGAGTGGAAGAGGGCGTTCAACCCTTATGCTGCGTATACACAATCTGAAATTCTGACTAGAAAACCGTGGATTTTTTTCCGACGAAATTCTGTCTCAAATTTGTCTTGCATACACACGGTCACACCAAATTCCGACCGTACAACAAGCCAAGAAAAATTAAGTTCAATGATTCCGAACATGCGACAAATTGATTCCGAGCACGCGTGGTTTTTTTTGCACGTCGGAATTGCATACAGATGATTGGAATTTTCAACAATAACTTTTCCCATCGGAAAATTTGAGAACCAGCTCTCAAATTTTTCTGGGCGGAAATTCCAACAGAAAAAATCCGATGGAGACTACACAGGTTGGAGTTTCCGACAAAGCTCACATCGGACTTTTCTTGTCAGAATTTCCCATCGTGTGTACACGGCATTAGAGTGCAATTGCATTTCCTACTTCCTCAGAAAACATATCAAGCCTCTATGGATGATGAACTTCTCTGGAAGCTGATTGTGCCCAGTTTAGGTCATCCTTTCTTATCCAGGGATCTCTCTAGGGTTCCTCCAATGGTTAAATAACACAATTCCTAATGTGCTGCCAAAAGTCCTGTACACTCGGCCAGACATCGCGTCAGGAAAAAAACATTGGTTTTCCTGACGGGATTCCTGGCAAGCTTGCCGTGCATACAGACAGCCATTCAAAAGAACTGCCATTCTTTTGAATGGCAAGAACGCAGTGACGTCATCGGCTACGTCGCTGCTGTTGCCGCCATCTTGCTACACTACCCTTGTATGCTACCGCGCATGCGTCAAAGTCTCATCGAGCATGCGTGGGTTTTCTCGGCAGGAAATATTCTGCAGAGAATCCCGACGAGAAAATAAAGAGCAGGTTTTCTTGATGAGAAAGCATACACACGCACGGTTTTCACGGCAAAAAGCTCTCTCAGCAGCTTTCTTGCCAAGAAAACTGGTCGTGTGTACGAGGCTTTACTGCTTGAAACAGAGATTGCTCTGTGTTCCTTGAGTAATGAGCAGCTTCCTTCTTTCAGATTGGTAACCACTGACAGCAATGCTTTGTTCTTGGGTATCTGTAAGGAGGGATACTTCTCACCGACCACAAATGTAAGGAGTATTATTCCCAGTAATTATCACACTAATGTGTCGTTAGTAGCTGATGATATAGCATAGCTCCCAACTGTCCCTGATTTCGAGGGACTGTCCCTGATTTGGAGCAATGTCCCCATGTCCCTCTTTCCTCCTCATTTGTCCCTCATTTTGGTCTAATAAGGGACGACGTTTCGGAGCTAGTCATGCTTGAGAAAGGAGCGCGCCTATTCGCCCACAGGCGCAAGCTCCGAAACGTCGTCGCAACCCAGTGACGTCACCGCGACTCAGCTGCGCTCCAGGCCTCGCTCTCAGTCAGTCCCTCCATGCTAGCTAGTTTACCGACGATCTGGGCAGACGGACACCGTAAGGCTTGTGAGCACTCTCAGCCAACAACCAGCGCGGAAGGACGCCTCAATAAAGACTTGTACACAGGATCTACATACTGGACTTTCAACCTTTTATATGTAAGTGGACGCTGTGTTCTAAAAACCAATTAAAGCTATCTGTCGTTTAACCCATTGGCGCCCTCTTCCTTTTTTCCTTTCTACATATCCTGGAGTCTGGGCTTTTGTCTCCCCCATCTTTGAAGGCCTGCCTTGGGACAACGACCAGGACCATCAGCTTTAAACAGAATCAGCATTCTCCCCTCCATGTCTCCACTTTTCATCTACAGGTCCTTTTTATCCTCACATACATAACTTTTTAATAATTTGTCTTTATGAAGGACTTTCTAAAAAAATAGCGGACTTTCTAGCTGCTACATACTACTGATTGTTTTTGCGCCACTATTTGTATTAAATGCTGGTATAGGTAATAGACCTGTGGCACATGCCTATACATGTACCACAGCACAGGATTGGCATATACCAGAAACAAGTAGTTGTGCAAAGGATGATTAGTCTGAATTAAAAAAAAAAACATGATTGTGGTTGATGACAATGATGAGTATAGCGGCTCCATGTAGCAGGACAAGGGGAACTTTTTTGAAGAGAAGGTTTATTTTTCCCCAGGCATTTCTTTCCCGGATAAAAGCAATCTTGACTCTGAATTCCTTGTTAAATTTGTTTATAAAAGTTTAACAAATCACAGTGCTAGAAAGTAACATGTCAAGGTATAATAAACTACTATTGCTCGTCAATATACTGTGTATATACTCGAGTATAAGCCGACCCAAATATCAGCCGAGGCACCTAATTTTACCACAAAAAATGGGAAAACGTATTGACTAGAGTATAAGCCTAGGGTGTACATCTGCATGCCTCACTGTGCCCATGCCTCACTGTGCCCATCAGTGGCGTAACAACTGGGGGGGGGGGGGGTGCTGAGCAGAGGGAAGGGCGCCAGTTATTATACCGGGATGAGGCAGGGGCCAGGACTAGGCGGGGGCAAAAGCGGGGCTTAAGTCTCTGGTGCTGTGTTGTAGCATCGAGCGGAGCGCCAGTGGGCTACTACAGTACAGTGTGTGTCAGCATTTGCTGACATCTCCTGCGGGGTGTCCCCGGGTCTCCAGCGCAGTGAAGGCTGCATGTTAGAAGCTCCCATCTGTCCCAGCCGGCTGCATGTTAGCAATGTCAGAACGCCGGGAGATCTCCTTACCAGGTTCCTCCTCTGCTTTGGCGTGTCTTCTGATGGGACAGGAGGAGGAGCCTGGGAAGGAGATTACCCGGCGCTCTGACACGGCTAACATGCAGCCGGCTGGGACAGATAGGAGCTGCTAAAGTGTCAGCAATCAACCACTGAGGACCCGGTAACTGATAACCTGTAAGTCAGTGCTGGGGGAAGGGATATGAGGATTTGTGCAATAAGAGGAAGGATTTATGCTGAGAGGGATCAAGATTTTTTTTGTTTGTTTTTTTATAGGAAAATCCGGAGGCGAGTGCTTTTGTATTGGGGTGGGGGATGTACTTGTAGGGGGAAATTGTCAGGGAGGGATTAAATAAGATATATTTGTGCTGAGGGTGGCTTGGTTGGGGGAATAAGAGAATTTGAGCAAGAAGAGGGGTTTAATACTGAAAGGGGGAGGCAAAAAAATTCTGCCCCGGGTACCTATAACTCTGGTTACGCCACTGGTGCCCATGCCTCACTGTGTCCATGACTAGAATGACGTTTAACATGGGAGTCTATGGAAGGGGTGCCTGGCTTTGAAAAATCGGTGCTCCCTTGCCGTAGGTCCCCCAGACAACAAACTTTGCAAACTTGTAGAGGGGGCTATATGTGTGCCAAGTTTGGGGTCCAGTGGACCTACGGCCGGCCGGTACCGGTCCCCAAAGTCACTGGAGCAATGACCGCTTAACATGGGAGTCTATGGAAGGGGTGCATGGCTTTGAAAGATCAGTGCTCCCCAGCCATAGGTCCCCCAGACAACAAACTTTGCAAACTTGTAGAGGGGGGCTATATGTGTGCCAAGTTTGGGGTCCAGTGGACCTATGGCCGGCCGGTACCGGGTCCCCAAAGTCCGGGAGATAAGGCGCAAAAAGGTGACTTGAGTATATAAGCGGAGGGGGGCATTTTCAGCACACAAAAAATGTGCTGAAATACTCGGCTTATACTCGAGTATATACGGTAACTGAAAATCGCCTATTTTGCATAGTCCGTTTTAGAATTAGTGATGTAAATGACAATTTATCGCTTTGTCAATAGAGGCTGAGATCTAAAATGGATAATAAAGATATAACAAAGCATCAGATAAGCTACAACGTATCAAAAATATTCATCAGAAAAGAGTCATATTGAATTATCACTGTATAAAGCTTCTAGGAGCTTATGTCTATGATTTTATTAAACCAGGTAGAATATACAAAAGTATTTCTATTTGATTGACTCTAAATTCAACAGTAACCTGTTTGGAGTTGGCAGCAGGTAGGTGTCACTAATGGCCACAACAGGGCTAGAAAACTTCTGTGCACCAAAAGTGGAAAAGGAGTCTGCCATGGAGAGGGTGACAAAGCACATGCCAGAGGGGCCCGGGAGCTTTAATCCGCTAATGATGAGCAAATTAACAACAGAATCTTTCTGTTAACACTGCAAGGGTGTTAATCCTCGTTGGAGGGCATTTTATTAAGCTTTAAATATTACACAATAAAATCAAATGGAATTAACTTATTTGTAGAAATGCTCTTTGCTGTCAGCATACAAATCTGTATTTTGTTTGCACTTGCACAGAATTAAATAAGAGACAGAGGGACTTCAGCTAGACAATTAGTGCTGTCAGAAAACAGTGACAACAAGCAGAACAATAATAGATTAAACTTCACTCACATAGTCAATAAAGAAGTTAACTACTGGGAAAAGCAGTGGCTTATGGCCCATACACACGATCCGAATATCGGACGAAAACGATCGTCCGATGATGGATCGTACGATTTTCGGATCGTGTGTACACTACTTTCGACAGCCGATCACGACCGTTCATCCGATTAAATTAGATCGGACAAGCGCGAAAATTTTTCTCGTCCGATGTCCGATCGTCCGATTTTCGTTTAGTCAGTACAGCCGTCGTCCGATAATACAATACAAATACATTTCAACACGTGACATCACTTCCGATCGTTTTTTTCTATCGTACGATAATTTTCGTGAGTTTAAAAACCTATTTTATTTTACTCGCGATTATTAAGCAAAAAAAGTCGTACGATCCGTCGGCCCGATATTCGGATCGTGTGTATGGGCCATTAGGGTTCATGTACACTGCTGCTGGTAAATGGGTGTTAAGGAGCAGTTGGGCATTTATTTTATACGGCCCCTGAACTCTCCTATGTTATCTTATCAGTACATGTAAACAGGGTCATTTATAGTCCTTTCTAGGCAGTTGAGTTTAGAAGCATTTTTTGGAATGCAAAAAAATGCGTTCAGGACGGATGTTCAGAGGCGTTTGAAACGCCAAATGCTTGTAACAGCTTGTAAACACGGTAACTCGTGTTTAGCCGCGCTTGATTTACAGGCAATTTTCATATTTGGGTCTTTTTTTTTTAAACCGTTTCTAAACGCAAACGCGACTAAACGCTGCAAAACGGATGCTTTAAACGTCGGTTACCATCTGTCAATTGTAAATGCTTTCCCCCTTCAATGCAAAGGCATAATGTGCTAGTGCATACTAGCACAATATGAAGGACTTACCTGAAAATAAAGCCTTCCAGTGGCGCGCTGTGGCCGCTGCAGAGCCTTCCATCTTCACCTGGGTTCACAGGCTGTGGCCGCTTGATTGGGTGAGCCACGATGACGTCATTCCTGCTCATGCATATGCCGTTCCTTCAGAGTGCATGTGGCGGTGACGTCGCTGGCTGCTGCTTACTAGAATATCTCCTACACGGTACACGTATAGGAGATACAGATAAGCTTTATTATAAACGTACCTGTAGGTAAAAATAAAATGTGAATTTACTACCACTTTAACGTGCATTGCAGTGTCCTTCATTGCAGGTGTGTCTTTTAGTTACAAACTATTGGCATAACAATGCACTAACCTGTGCATGGTTTATTATTGCACCTTATGCCAACAGATGGCAGATCTGATGTGAAACCAGTCTCAAAATCGTAATCAGGATGAGGGCCAAAGCAATAACTTAATACATTTGATATGTGAATGATATAGTGATCCAGGTTTTGAGGCTATTGGGATGTTCTAGATCAGGGGTGTCGAACTCAATTTCATCGTGGGCCGCATCAGCATTATGATTGCCCTTAAAAGGACCGGTTGTATCTGAAAGATTAGATGTCCAGCGCATCCCCCTCCCCTTACATTATGTCAAGAGCCACCCCACAATCAGAAGTTGAGTCCCCCATTCTCCCTTACATCTCAGTGCACCCCCCTTTCTTTATGCTGCTGCTGGGAAGAAGCTAAATACAGTGCTTGAAAGCAGAAAGTAGGGGTCTGGAGGAGGACCAGAGGAGGGTTGGAGCTCTCTTGCAGCTGCAGGAGAGATGCGAGAGCCACATGAAATAACCTGCAGGGCCAGATTTGGCCTGCGGGCTTTGTGATTGACACCTGTGTTCTAGATGGTATATGAAGATTATGCATAGAAACTTGAAGGTGCAGATGTTCAGAAGTGTCTACTAAGAACTAGGTTATATTTATATCTATATTTATCTTGTTTATGATAAACTTCAATAAAAATCTATTGTTGAAAAAAAAAGAACTATGTTGGGATTACTGCAGGTTTGCCAGTACCACTGGTTTAGGTAAAATTACACATTGCCCAAAATGTTGCCTATATTAAAATTGAAGAGATTGTTAGCTTTCTGTATTGCAAATGTATATACAGTTTACTGTCTCCAATTTCCAGTCATTTTTGTATCCATGGAAATGTTCTATAATGCTGGCAATTATGTGACTGTGGTAGGCACTTGTTTAATGATATTCTCAAGGTTTAGAGAATGATTCATCTATTGTGGTTGGTGCTACTGTATGTAAAGGCATTTTAACCACTTCAGCAGGGGAAGAATTTAACCCCTTTCTGACCAGAGCGGTTCGTTGCTTTAACTGAAAATTGCTACTTTGCACCCAAACAAAATTTATGTCCTTTTTTTCCCCACAAATAGAGCTTTTTTTTGGTGGTATTTGATCACTTATGCTGTTTTTTTATTTTTTGTGCTATAAACAAAAAAATGCAACAATTTTGGGGAAAAAAAGCTATTTTTTTACTTTTTTGCTATATTTAAATATCACCGTTTTATGGCATTATTTTTTATTTTATTAGCAATGGCGGCATTCTGCGATTTTTTATCATGACTGTGACATTGTGGCTGACACATTGGACACTTTTGACACTATTTTGGGACCACTGTCATTTATACAGCAATAAAAATGCACTGATTACTTTGTAAATGACACTGGCAGGGAAGGGGATAAACACTAGGGGACGATGAAGGGGTTAAGTGTGTCCTATGGAGTGATTCTAACTGTGGGGGGGATGAGCTACAAGTGACATGACAGAGATCACTGCTCCTGATGACAGGGAGCAGTAGATCTCTGTCCTGTCACTAGGCAGGACAGGGAAATGCCCTGTTTACATAGGTATCTACACGTTCTGCCGCTCCGTGACACAATCGGAGCACGCGGTGGGTGCAAGTGTGTGCCCACAATGCCGCGATTTAAAGGCGATGTACAGGTAGTACAGGTATGTTGCTTTCCACAGCCGTGTCATTCTGCCAACGTATATCGTCGTGCAGCAGGTCGGCAAGCCGTTAATATAACTCTATTTAGGTGCGAAATTAGGACACCAAAGCAAAACATTTGGACAGATCCCACAAACTTTCTAAAGGTTCATAAAACTTTTTTTCTCATGACTGGAATTATTTTATGTAATTATTTTACCAATAAAATGCATGCAAAACTGTAAATCACTTTAAAAAATATTCTCATGTTTGAAAGTAAATCGAACCTAGATTCCACTATAACTGATTTACTGTAAAATCACGTCCTGTATAAAACCTGTCCTGCAACTACCCAGTGGATTTACATTTACACCCAGATAATCATCTAATTTTGTTACAACCATGGAAAATCAGAATGTCCATGGGCAATGTCATTGTGGGACAGACCGCTAATGAAAGGGATTATCAATATGAGATGAAGCAGAATCCTCATTGATCTGATGTAATTTTCATAATCTATAGAATGTATTTTTTTTTCCTGCATTGACAAGTGCAATTCTTATGTTCTAGTCAACAATGCACCAAATGAATAAAAAAAAAATAACAAATGAATATGCTACCATAGGTCAGAGGCTTCAGATCACTTTGTTAGCCTTCCTGTTCCGTTCTAGTTTTTTTAAAGTATTTTAAAATCAATTTAACTAAAAGGTTATTCCCCCAGCACTGATGAGGAATCCATAAAAACCTGCAAGCAGCTATTTCTTCCAATAGAGCTATTTCCGAATACTGCTTTAAATTTTCTCTGGAGTTATGTTTTAGCATAATACATGTACACATTTTCTTCTAAGGAAATTCTAAGATAAGCCTCAGTGGACACTCTTTCCGAAGGCCTGAAAGGAGGTGCAAAACTGATTTCTTAGAATATGTATTTGACTTTCAATCAGATCACAGCAGACACCAAATCAAAGCAAGGCTTGGTTTAGAACAGAATAATTAGCAGTTGAATGAAAATTATTAAAAGCTAATGCTGCAAGCATAGGTGTGCGCAGCCTATTGCATTAGGGTGTGCACCCCAAAGCCCAAACACACACTACCGATCATTCACTATGTTCATTCAGAAAGGGAAGGGGGTCGGCAAATTACATATTTACTACCCCCTTCCCCACTCCTAAAACATCCCAGCAGCAACAGCCGACAGGAGAGGAGGAAAGCTGGCAGTGCTGAGGGGGGGGGGGAGATGGGAGCCAGGGCAGTAGGGGGAATCTGTGTTACACAGAGTGATTAGGGTGTGCCTGGGCACACCTGGCACACCCTGTGCGCACGCCTATGGCTGCAAGATATTTTTGGGGGGGGGGGGGTTATTGGAGCCATTTTACTTGCATAATTCTACCCCGCAAGCTTCATATTTATGTTTGCTCCCCGGAGTTTATTTAAATGTTTGCAAATATTAGGTGCCTGAGCTCGATGTATCCCATCACACTCCAATGTCATAAATAGTAGAAAGATCCGACAACACTGAAATCCTTGGAGTGTAGTTTATTGGTACATCAGAGTGACTATGTTGCTACGACTAATGCTTATGCCGAAACGCGCCAGGCCTTTTGTTTTATTGTCACTCTAATGTACCAATAAACTACACTTGAATGATTTCAGTGTTGCCGACTCATTCTACTGTTTCTAACACTCTTCATCCCAGCAATAATGAAGAAATAAAAATGTCCCAAGCCAGTTTTTTCCATTATAGAATATGCAATTCAGATTTGGGCACCAGTTCATAAAAAGGATATCGGAACTGGAGAAAGTGCAGAGAAGGGCAATGAAACTGATAAAAGGCATGGAGTAGCTCAGCTATAGGGAAAGATTAGAGGAACAGAATGTATTCTCTTGAGAAGAGGAGATTAAAGTGCTGGGGAGGGTGGCGGGGCATGGGGGCTATGGTCAACAATTCCAATTGCATAAGTGGTTCATATAGTGAAGTTGGTATGGAGTTATTCAGTTCAAGGGCTTTAATAAGAACAATGGGGCACTATTTACATCTGGAGGAATACAACAGCTTACCAATCAAAATGTAGACATCATATTACCCGGGAGCTTTGAGCACATGCACAGCAGGGAAGGGCATATGTACCAGATTCTCTGGTCTCTAGGTTGCTACCCTGCCAGGGCAGTGAAGTGAGCTCCATACCCTGGAACAATATTCAATGCGTACAGCATATTTCTGTTAAATATTTAAAGAGATTCTTAGATAGCTACATAGTTAGTTTAGTTGAAAAATTTGCATCTAGTTCAACCAATCAAAAAAAATACACACACACAAATGGAAAACCTCCATATACACAATTATATACCCACAGTTGAGCCAGAGAAATGCAGAAAAACCCAATAAACCATGATCCAATTTGCTCCAGCGGGAGAAAGATTTTCTTCCTGATTCCCCAGGAAGCAATCAGATATTTCCCGGATCAACTACTGCTGGTGCTAATACCTATTAAAAGAAGTTTCCATTTATATTTTTTTGCATTGAGAAATAAATCCAGACTTTTTTTAAACAATCTACTGAGCTGGCCAGAACCAGCTCTTAGGGGAGTATATTCCACATATTCACAGCTCTTTCTGTGAAGAAGCGTTTTTGTATTTGGAGGCTAAAAATCTTTTCTATGCGAACTGTGGTAGTAAACTAAACACCCAATGCTTTGTTCCGTAACCAGGGTTACCAAAACCCTTACCGTGAGAAACTTGTGCCTCCTGAGGTCTTTTTTCATTAGGGAGGGCTCATTAAAGTTTTTAAAGTAATCCACACCTCTACATTTTATTTGTAGCATTTATTGGACCCTCATACTGGGTCTAAAAGTCTTGCTAAATTGACCTGCACTAACTGCTTGCCAACTGAATGTAACAAACTAGAGCACTGGGAAGCGTGTCTGCTTCCCAGTCTGTAACTTTTAAAATTCATAGATTAGTGCTGGGAAAATTGAAATCATAAATATATTATACAGTAAAACCCTGGCCTGCGAGCATAATTCGTAATCCAAAGCACTCGTATATCAAAGCGAATTTCCCCATAAGAAATAATGGGAACTCAAATGATTTGTTCCACAACCATTTATTCATAGGTCCTTCAGTTTATAGTCCATATAAAAAGATTATAGCGATGTGACCAGGTTGTGTAACTATAAAATGTCCATCCACAAATGGAAGCTTCCCCAAGGGGCTTAGAAGCAAAATCCAGCAGGAGCTACAGAGTATAAAAGAGAAGAGAGGCGCCTTCATTAATTGTAACCATATTGCTACACTTATAGGTGCCTCTCTTCTTTTTTTTTTATACTCAGTTGTGACATGACATCGCTTGTATATCAAGGCAAAATTTATTTAAACATTTTTTGATTTCTTGCGAAATGCTTTCAAACCATGTTACTCTCAAAACAAGGTTTTACTTTTTAATAGATATACTATATAAAGAAAGAAAATATAAGTACACATCTTACTATAGAGATAGATAATTCTATTATTTTTCCCTTACCCCACCTCTTTATTTTACCCTTCTCTAATTATTCAGCCCTGGAGCCAAGCCATCTTGCATGGATAAAGCAGCTGCTTCATGCTAAAAATATAATTCTATCAGACTTATGTTTCGTGCATTGCATGATCAATAAATATTAACTGGCAGTACTGTATAAAAATACACTGTGAAATTATGCAGGACCTAGAGGAGAAGGATACAGTGTTACAATAGCTTGTGCCTGTTCTCAATGTCCGCTTGAATTGATTGGATAAATGTAAAGATGATGCGGAAAGGCTTACTGGACGTCTACACTGTGCATGGAAGCGTGACAACAGAATTTTAATTTGTGCTTGAGATAACATTTGGGCAGAGAGCATGAAATGCATTGCGCCTGCCCTAAGCCATGGACAAAGTAAAGCATGAACTTTCTCCCGGCAGCATCCGGCGTGTATGCTCAGAAACAGTCAGGTCATTACAAGCCCAGTCCTACTGTTGTACTCGTTTGCTTTTACCATTCGATTACATGTTCATTACATAAAGGGGTTTCTTCTTACTAGGGCTGTTACTGATTAAAATGTTTGTGTTTGATTCATTTTTTTATTCGATTAACCGACTAATTTTGATTATAATGCACATACAAATCCAACTACTTTTAGCTGATCTCCTTGCAGGCTGATTCCCAGTGCAGCTCCCAACCACTGGAAAAATAGATGGCAGGATACAAAAAACACACAAATGCAGCGCTCGATGGGAATAGCATTAACCACTTAAGACCCGGACCAATACGCTGGTAAATGACCCAAGGTGTTTTTGCGATTCGGCACTGCGTCGCTTTAACAGACAATTGCGCGGTCGTGCGACGTGGCTCCCAAACAAAATTTGCGTCCTTTTCTTCCCACAAATAGAGCTTTCTTTTGGTGGTATTTGATCACCTCTGCGATTTTTTATTTTTTGCGCTATATACAAAAATAGAGCGACATTTTTGAAAAAAAAAACACTATTTTTTACTTTTTGTTAAAAAAAAAATCAAACTAAATTTTAGTCAAACATTTAGGCCAAAATTTATTTAGCCACATGTCTTTAGTAAAAAAAAAAATCGCAATAAAAAAAAATAGCTACCTAGCGGGAACAGCGGCACTAATACAGCGATCAGAAAAATGATCACTTAGTGACGCTGGCAATAGGGAGTAAAAAGGGTTAACTAGGGCGGTGATCAGGGGGTTAAAACTTTATTAGGGGGGGTGGGGGGGCTATCCTGAACCTAACACTAACTGTTTTTTACACTGCATGTCACACTGACACTAAATGCAGTGATTAAATCACTGCATTCAGTGACACTGTGACAGGGGGGTGGGGGGGGCGATCACAAGGGGTTAATATGCCTATGTGAGTGTGTGTCAGTGTTGTGTTGGTGCACACTTACTTGTGATGTCTTCTCTCATCAGCAGCGCTGGGAAACAGCGCTGCGATGAGAGAATACATCATTTCCTCCTTCCTGTGTAAACACAGGAGGAGGAAGTGACAGGTTGGGAGCACGCTCCCATTGGCTGGGAGCGATCGCGGGGGGGGCGGATATCACGGACATCTGCCCGCAGATCCCGGATCGCTCCCAGAGGTAGGGGGACCCCCGCACGCCGCGGAGGGGGTCCCGATGGGACCCCCGAACCGCACTCAGGCGGGGACGTAAATTTACGCCCTTGTGCCTGTACGTCCCATTCTGTGGCCGTATATGTGCGTGCGGGGGTCTTTAAGTGGTTAAAATTGTTATAGTCTTTAAGTAGGTAACAAAATAAATACTGCACTGGAGAAAAAATTGATGTAGCTACATAAACTGTAAAAATTTGTAATACCAAACGGTAGCAAAAGCAGTCATAAAAACATGTAGCTAAGTATGATACTGGTATAAAAATGTGTACAACGATGCCACTGCTGAATCCAGATGAGGAAAGGTTAACATCGTCGGCATGTAGATGTCCCGTGAAGGGAACTATCACAACTCCCAGTGGATGGCTGTAGAATCCCAGGTTGATGGAGGGAAGTGTAACAGCCCTTGCGTATGGCAGACAGTAAGCTCCCACCGGCATGCAGATATGAAGGCACAGCAAAGGAGCCCTTCAGAGGACACGGCAAGCCCCGCTGGTGTCCGTGACCTCACCGGATCTCCGACGGAACTCCCTGAAGACCCAGAAGCCAGGGGAGAGGTGAGTACCAATCAAAAGAATTTTGATCGATCAAAAAAGTTGACGATTAATCGAGGAATTAATAGTTAATTTCCACAGCCCTACTTTTTACATCTCTTTCTTATGCATATTTGTTAGTGTAGTACTTTCAAAATCTGAGATAACTATACAAAAGTATTATTTTTTTTATTTTATTAGAAAGGGGTATATTCTTGATTATAAAACACTGAGAAATTAACAGTAACCTGTCGGAGGAGACATGCCATTTCGGCAGCTGTCAGGAATAGTCTAAGTTGACAATTGCTGGCCCGTCAACTAGACCTCACGCACTCTCCCATCTCCATTGTGTCCCATATCGGGAGGTCAGGCAGCTGACAGCCAGTAAATTGCAGACTTCAAGTGACCACTGACACTCCAAATATAGTGTCAGACATAGAATAAATATTAATATTTCAGATGACCTGCTTCAAGTCAGTACTTGAAGGCTGAATATACAGTTCCCTGCCTAATTCCAACAGTTACTATTTTAAATAATATAATAATGAATAAAACATGTACAGGAATTTCTTGTATTTTTGACATTGCTGATAGATGTTAAACCTTTTAGAACGGTGTAAGCTTACATCTAATTGCGAGCCTTGATTCCAATGTTGTATAGGAAAGACTGTTTAATTCGTATAATGTAATCTGTTTATATGTAACCTTCATACTCTATGGACAGGAGCAAAGCTGTGTGGCTCTGGAAAATAATTTTTGCCAGCAATATACAAATTGCATTAACTGAATTCTTTCTACACACACACTTCACAGCAGCAGGCTGGTGATTTGTGCAATTATATTGTCCTTTTAAATAATCAATCTGTTTAAGGACTTATGCCTTCTGTGTAAATATATTTAATGAATCACTATGGTAATAAAGCACACATATACTTAATATGTATTTCTAGTGTGGGTGGCAGGAGTCCCTTCTACTGTGTGTGTATATATTCACATTTTTTTTTTTTTTTTACTGAGTAATAGCAGTTTCACACAGAAGCCCTTAGCTTATTTCTCTTTGCATATGAAAGCTGTTTTATTATTATGCATGAATGTTATGCATAATTATGCATGTTTTACATACAGTACCAGATTTCACTTATTTTATCTAAATTATCTCTGAAAACATATGCAAGTCATTCCTTAAAATCTTTAAAAAAAAGCAGCATTACATTACATTATTCAGTTCCTAATGGTACAAAACACATGTAGTACTTTGTACCATCTTCCCAAATGCTCTGTAAAACTAGTGATGTCCTACAATATTGGACAGGATGACTCCCTCTCCTTCCCAGATAGCAAGCGATAGTGCTGCAAGATTAAAAATGACTTGCTTAGCAATTCCTAGACTTGCCAGGCTTCACAGGTTTGTTGCACAATTGTACCAAGTCTGCATTGCATGACTCCAGATCAACTTTCTTTGCAAACTTTCTGCAAGTCTCCTGCAAGTTCTGGTTCAGTTCTGTTGTACAATAGTCATCCCACCACAGGGGTCACTGTGGCTGAATTTTCATGCTGTAGACTTACAGAGCTCTTGCTGTAGACTCACCACTACTTTGCTCTTGCTAGAGACTTGCCATGCAAATTTGCCATGAATTTGGAAAGTGTCAAGTAGAAAGTGTGCTTCAAGTGCTCTGCAAGTATACAACTTTCCAGTGAAAATGTGCAGACTTGTAATTCAACACTTAGGCCCCTTTCACACATGTGGATCGTATGTCCGTTTTTTTTTTTATCCATCCGTGTATGGATGAAAAGGGGACATACATTGATCACTATGAGATAGCGGGTGTCAGCGGATGAACATTCGCTGACACTCGATCTCATCCGAGTCCGCAATCCTCCGATTCTGCAGACAGAGGAAAATCCTATTTTTCCATCCGTATGCAGAGTGGATCGCATGAACACGGACAGACAGTTCGTGTTCATCCGATTTCCCCCCCCCCCCATAGAGGAGAGCAGAGAAAAGACAGGGCGGTCCCTGCATAGTGTCCCCGCACAGTAGGACCGCCCTGTGATCGCTGGCTCAGCAGGGCCCTTAAAAATAAACTGGTATAGCACAACCAATGAAAAACACCATTACTGGAAAATCAAAAATAATCCCAACAATGTGAAAGTTCCACCGTTTGTGCAACTCAAGGTGATGGTTTATAAAATTAAAAATGTATAATATCCCGTGACCTCCACCTCTGGTTGGAATGCCTGCTCACATTCAAATATTGTACCCAATACAGAGTCCCGAAAAACCTGATAGTATGTCTCTGAGTGTCACAGGATAGATCCTCCTCTCGGCGTCCCTGGAACATGCTGATCTCCTCCTGGGGTCTCGAACAATTGTGTATGGCCATATAATAACGAGGGGAAACCATAGTGCTTTCTGCTTTGAGTATTTATTTAAAATTACACACAGGGATAAAAAATACTCACATGGGTACAGTATGTATAAAACATGCATATCATCATCTTTCCATGTTGAAATAATATTATTAAAAAAAACTACTATGTATGGCCATAGCTCTCTGAACAGCTATGACCATACATGATTGATCAAGATCCCAGGAGGAGGTCAGCGTGGTCCAGGGATGCCAGGAGGAGGATCTATCCCATGGCACTCTGAGAAACATACTATCCGGTGTTTGGGACTCTGTAGTGGGGTCAATATTTGGAGATGAGCAGGCATTGCAACCAGAGGTGGTGGTCACTGAAGTCACTGGCTATTATGAATTTTAATTTCATGAACTATAACTTCGTGTTGCACAAACGGTGGAACTTTCACTTCCATTTGGGACTCTATTTTTGATTTTACAGCGATTGTGTTTTTCATTGGTTGTGCTATACCAGTTTTGTTTGTATTTATTTTTTGAGAGTTATATGTTGATACAAAGGTGTTTGGCAGTAATGTCTGATAGGTGTTGGCAGCAATCGCAGCAAGTCTAGCTGAAGTAATCCATTTTCACAGTAGTGTTTGCACTGATTTTTATATATATATATATATATATATATATATATATATATATATATATATATATATATATATATATATATATATATATATATAGTAGTGCTACCCCCGAAGGAGCCGCTGGATTGTTTTGGGATATACTCTCTTTTGACTTGGCACACCCCTAGTAACTTGCTCGAACCCTCCCGTCACACCTCCCTCCGAAGCCTAGTGAGTGTATTTTGACCTCTGTTGAATGGGATCACAATAACGGGTGTATAGCATTAAATAACAGTGGAATGACAATATTACCTGCTCCTGGGCGGTCCCTCAGATGAGAAAAACACACTTCACACAAGTAGTATATTTAAAACAAAAAAACAAAAAAGAATGAGTTTATTTGAGGTAGACTAAAGAGAGTAGGCATGGAATGAATGGTAGGTCAATAACTTGTTATACAATAACATACAATAATACTGCAAGAGCCCTTGCTGAAACCAGTAAATAGCATTAACACAAGAATCTAATACTAAAGAATGGTAGCATTCAGTTAAATTAACAGGCAGTCTATGCTCACGAGCGCCCTCTAGCGGGCAGTTCTGCAGAACAGCTAAAATCACGTTGCGGCCGGATGGTGCACTTGAGAATTGTAATCCACAAGTAATAGGAGATAAGGTGAAGTTAATTCCAACAAAGTATGGTCAACATCAAACGTTGGTGAGCTGATCGCTAGCCAGCATCGGTCACTTCTGTACAACCACTATAGATGGTGAAATGGCTATAAGTTCTGGCTGAAGACCAAACAGGGGGGCAGGAGGCCTGTGAGATGGGACTAAAGTGTCTGTCTGAAGGGAGAACTAAGGCTGAGCATGTGCCCTCTCACTCGACAGGCCGATCCGCCTGAATTCCTCTCAGAAAGCATGTCAGTGAATCACTGCTCCATGGCACAAAGATCCTGGACGGGTGTATTCCACTGTTTCAACTGTCAGCTGGGCTCCTCTCCGATCTCCGGACACACAGGCTGGATGCAGGAGTCTTGCTTCCTTCTGGATGGCTGGTCTCTCAGGAAATTTAGGCCCATGGCTGTGCTGTTTCCTCACAGCTCCACAAAGGAGAAGCAGCCAGGGCAGAGAGAGAGAGAGAGAAACAGCCCCTCCCTGTCCTTTGCTGAAATGACTGTTTACAGGGTATAGAGACATAAAAGTTAACTGATTCCTTTTAAAATTATTAAAAATAGATAAAAATCTATCATATAATGTGCCTCTAGTTTCACTTTCGTTTTTAAAATGGTTTCGTGTTTCTGTGAAGTAGAGAAGACGCACAGAACAAAAACAAACAAATCCAGGGCAGTGTTTTGTTTTTAAAATTAATCTGATTGGTTCTGGGGAGTTTTAGACACACAGCTTAGACCACAGTGAAAATTTGCCATGAGTTTTTTCATAAGGAGCCAGACAAGCAGGAAGTGTGGAGATCAGAGAAGTATTACAGCAACTTCAAAGCAAAAACGAACAATAAGAACATGAAAACAGCACTGCATTAAGGTAAAGGAAGCTATTTAGCTAAAAAAAAAAATTCCTTTAGTGATCCTTTAAGTAACCTCCCCCATAAGTCTGTGCGGAGGTGTCACATGTTCCATCAGGGCAGGGTGTTGTGGGAAATGTAGTCTGTCTTCCTATGAGAGTCTATGGAGTCCACATCTCCTAGCACTCGCAATCCCATAATGCATAACTTCTTAAAGGTGTTTTAACATATTTACAAGCGTGAATATAGTTCCAGCGTTGGTTCAGGCCTGTCATTAACTCCTGACAGGATGACCCTGTTACACAAATATATAATGTATTCCATTTCCGCTGGCATAAGGTACATCGGTCCAATATTCCTAGATGCTCTGAAAACACTAGCTGTGATGTTGGGCAGGGTGTCTCTTTAATGCATAGTTGCCCGACGCCTAAGCAAGCAAGGCGATGGCTTCTCTGCTAGCTGTCACCTGTCTCTGACTCCTTGCACTTGCCCAAGGCAACCACCAGCATGAGGAATGTACAGGGAGACAAGGCTGCACTGAGGAAGCTGGGACAATGTATTAAATGTACAGTACTTTGTCCCACCAGGAACTGAATATAGTACACAAGTCGTACTTTTTTTTTTAAAGATAGGTTGAAGAAACCACTCGTACTGCCCAACTTTCTAAGATGGGAACGAGGGACACCTATTAGCAAAAAGTTGTAGGCATAGAACACACCTCCGGCCACACCACTTAAAGGAGAATTCTACAAAAAAAAAGATTGGTTAAACCCACATGTGATTGAAAGCGACAAAAATAATTAAAGAAGAGAAAATATATTTACCTTTCTGGTGGCCCATGTGTTGAAGAGCTGCCTCTTCACTGCTCCCCAGCCGCTGTTTCTGTTCAGTAGGCTGTATCGGGAGGCGGCAGCCAGGCAGAGCCCTTCGCCATACCTGCGCACACACCATATTGTTAGTGCAGGAGGGTAGCAGAGCCTTGAAGTTTCGCTTTAATAAAAAATAAAATGAACTGAAAAATATTTATCTTTCACTCTTGCTTTACTTTGTATTTTTCAATGCCTATATCGTCATATACAGGTTATATAGTGCTGGCTCTTAATTCTGGGTGAGATCTGTCCAGGCCTGTGCTAAAGCTATGCCGTGTTGGCTTTACTGTTTACCTAGAGTTCAGCTTTAAAATTCAATTTTCCAGCATCCTTTGATTCATGCTCAGAGAATCTGGATGGATCCCCCTTCCCTTGTTGCCATCTCGTGGTAAAGTTTGGTATTGTGGTTGTTCCAGTCAAATACTGTTCCATGGATGTATAACTTGGAATCAATTACAAGGTCTGAGTACTGCAAAGAAGGCCAAGGCATGTTTTCATATCAGGAAAAAGGAAGTGAGGTACAGCGCAAAACCAAAATCCGTGAAATTAATGATAGTGATATCAGAAATTGATATAAATGAATAATAGACCAATCTAGACAACACGATTGGTTATATGAACACACGTTGTGAAATATGTCAAAAATTAAAATATTATATCATAAAATTGAATTAATATAACACCGGTATACAAAATTATAACTAAAAAAACATAATAACGTGCACATTAAGATAAATATGAAGCAAATGAAAAAGTCCATAAATATTCCCAAAAGCATGAAAAAAGTGTCCGTGTAAAAGTGAGCTTTAAGAAGTCTTCCAAAGAGATGTTCAAAAGCTTGACACCACCTTCCACCAAAGATACACCCGAGTGTCAGAACATATACCGTATTTTTCGCTCTATAAGACGCACCTGACCATAAGACGCACCTAGGTTTTAGAGGAGGAAAACAAGAAAAATAAATATTCTGAACCAAATGATGTACTATTTTTTTTTTTTATTATTATACTACTACTATAGGTGGGTGGTGGACACACAGCAATACCATCCCACCTATCAAATCAGCTCAGCTACACTATATCTGGTGGTGGTGGTGGACACAGCAATCCCCCCCCCCCCCTTCTCAGATCAGCTCAGGGTAGCAGGGCAGACACAAACACCCCTAAAGCCTCTTCTATCACATTAGCTCAGGTAATGAGCAATGGATACCATACCAGCTCACACCTCCCACCTCCTTATCAAGGGCTCACCTCAGGCAGTGGAGGACACTGCCATTATAATCCCCTCTGGCTCGCTCAGATGTACCCAGGAAACAGCTAGAAATGAGGACTGGGGACATCGTTTACAGCAGCAGATGTGGGGGAAGGAGCAGTAAGTCAGACAGGACTAGACCACGGCACGGGAAGGCGGGGGGGTTCAGCTGAAAAAAAAACAGCAAAAGCTCTCACTGCATTCAGGATGGTGTCACCTCTGGCAGGTGACACCCGACCTGGGTGCAGAGCGCACCCCCATAGCACCGCTACTGACATCCCCCATGTTTTGACACCCGGGGAAAAACGTCTCCCCCCGCTCCCTCTTGGTATGCCCCTGCTAGGATGCGCCACACATTTCTGTCATCTCTCCTTCACAGAGAAGGAGAGAGGGATTTTGACACGGCGGCGGTGGCGACGGGGGGGTCAGTACCTGGTCAGTATTCACACTATAAGACGCAGGGACATTTCACCCCATTTTTGGGGGGTGAAAAAGTGCGTCTTATAGTGCGAAAAATACGGTAGTCTCCTTACCAGACCACCTGACCACACCTGCGGTCAGACTGCACACGGGTTTGTTTAGAGTCACCCAAACGACTATAGGCTGGAGTTGCTTCTAATCACAATAAGCAAAGTGGATGGATATCTCAGATATAAAAGAGAAATAGAGAGCCCATAGTTCAGCTTATGGGCTCTCTATTTCTAGCTGCACTATGGGCTCTCTATTTCTCTTTTATATCTGAGATATCCATCCGCTTTGGCTTATTGTGATTAGAAGCAACTCCAGCCTATAGTCGTTTGGGTGACTCTAAACAAACCCGTGTGCAGTCTGACCGCAGGTGTGGTCTGGTAAGGAGACTATATGTTCTGACACTCGGGTGTATCTTTGGTGGAAGGTGGTGTCAAGCTTTTGAACATCTCTTTGGAAGACTTCTTAAAGCTCACTTTTACACGGACATAAGCTGCACTATGGGCTCTCTATTTCTCTTTTATATCTGAGATATTCATCCGCTTTGGCTTATTGTGATTAGAAGCAGCTCCAGCCTATAGTCGTTTGGGTGACTCTAAACAAACCCGTGTGCAGGTGTGGTCAGGTGGTCTGGTAAGGAGACTATATGTTCTGACACTCGGATGTATCTTTGGTGGAAGGTGGTGTCAAGCTTTTGAACATCTCTTTGGAAGACTTCTTAAAGCTCACTTTTACACGGACACTTTTTTCATGCTTTTGGGAATATTTATGGACTTTTTCATTTGCTTCATATTTATCTTAATGTGCACGTTATTATGTTTTTTTAGTTATAATTTTGTATACCGGTGTTATATTCAATTTAATGATATAATATTTTAATTTTTGACATATTTCACAATGTGTGTTCATATAACCAATCGTGTTGTCTAGATTGGTCTATTATTCATTTATATCAATTTCTGATATCACTATCATTAATTTCACGGATTTTGGTTTTGCGCTGTACCTCACTCCCTTTTTCCTAGTTCTTCCAATATATGTATCTGTATTATTGGTACTAGCAGCACTTCCACCCCCATTGGTTTAGCGCAGTGTTTTTTCCATATTTTCATGTTTTCATATCAAGAGGTATTAATAGGAAAGGAGGATTTTTTTTCCCAAGAGCTCAACTTTTAAATAGCTAAATGTCATGTCCCTAAAACCAATGCGGTTTAAAGGAAAAGGAAATCCATTTTTTTGTTCCATTCTGTAAACAGAGGCTTAGAATCAGGCCTTCCAATAGATGAGTCTTCACAATGCCAAATAAAGGATAACTGCTTTTTATTAAAATCATTTAGGTTTCTTATCCACAAATATGTTGTATTTATAGTATTTCCCATGGACGCCTGCCCGGAAATTACTACTTTTGACTCATAAACTTATAAACAGATGTGTGTGGATTGTCCCCAGGGCATTACACGACTCTGAAAATGTACATATGTATAGAGCAGTGAAAGCAAGTGACGTTATAGTACTGTGGGACACACAATAACCGTGGGAGGCATGTAGGAGACTAGAAGTTACAAAGCAGCATTTATTTTAAATCAAAACATATGTCCGGGGCAACATTTTATTATGCCCTGTACACATGGTCGGGAATCCGGTCGGGATAAAAACGTGCATACAGACGGCCATTCAAAAAAAAAACGCCGTTCTTTTGAATGGCAAGAACGCAGTGATGTCATCGACTACGACGAGCCAGCGCTTGTCTCATTCGATGTCGTTGACACCATCTTGCTACACCCTACACTACCTTTGTATGCTACCGCGCATGCGTAAAAGTCGCATCGAGCATGCGCAGGTTTACCTGGGGACAGGTAAACGGTTTTCTCGGCAGGAAACACTCTTCCAAAAATCACGACGAGAAAATGGAGAGAAAGCATACACACGCGCGGTTTTCACAGCAAAAAGCTCTCCCAACAGCTTTCTTGAAAAGAAAACCTGTCGTGTGTAGGAGGTTTTAGTGTATCTACGGATACTATACCACTTTGTTGATGGCAAATGGGGGCAGGCATTGTCTGTGCCACAAAAACTCATACTTCCAAATTTTCTAAGATGGGAATGAGGGACATCTGATGGCAAAAAGATGAAGGCATAGGGGACACCTCCTGCCACACCCCTTCTTCTTTTTTTTTTTTTTTTTTTTTTTTTTAGCTCTACTGTTCCTTTTTATATTGGCTTTTGAAATTTACAAATACAGCAATTTAGAAACCAGATGAAAGCTTTAGCCCTGTAAAAAAAAATTCTTTGATAGATGATAAATAATGCATTTTATACACAATTATATAGATCAGACCAAAATGAGAGACAAATGAGGAGGAAAGAGGACCATTCCAAATCGGGGATAGTTCGGAGCTATGCAAACTAACCAGATAGAACTACACTTTTTTTTATCTGTCTTTAATTTGATTGGTTGTTATCAGTAATGGTTACCTTTCTTGCATTGGACTGAATACAAATGACTGACCTGGATCGTTTACATCTAGAATATTTACGCCTACATTTAAAGTGGTTGTAAACCCTTACATATACCTAGTGAAGTGATTATCCTCAGGCTTTACACAGAGATGAATAAGTCTGTAAAAAGCAAAATAGGAAGATTGACACTTTATATATGAGTGGCGGCCACACCGACCATGCCGCACACTCCACGTCTTCCAAAGAAGGGAAATGATGCATCTATGCTGATTATTATATTATTATTGTTATGCCCCTCACTACACGTGACTGATGTGTATTCGGGCACACTGTTAACTCCTCTCATATTAATGCATTCCAGGCAGAATTCTTTTGAACTTTTATTGATATAAGACAGAGTAAAACTGAAACAGATACAAACAAGTACAATTAGTAAATAATCACAATTAGAGCCTCCCTAACTATCTAGCTAGAGACACAAAGGATATACATACCGGAGATGGATCGGGAAGGCTGGCGTGGGATAGAACTCAGCAGACATGTGCTTGCTCCCAGGGAGAAAATGGAAAGGAAGGCCAGAAGATGATGCAAGGCCTCATGGGATAGAAATACGGAGGCTTGCATGGACCAAACTAATAAACTATTCTAACTGACTGTATTAAGATAGAACTAGTGCAGTTAAACAGAATGGCCATTAGATGGCAGCATTGATTTAATTCAAATAAACCAAAGACTATGAGCCGTAAAAATGAAGGCATGACAATTATACAGGATTTATATAGCGCCAACAGTTTACACAGCGCTTTACAAAATAAAAAGGGAGACAATACAGTTATAATACAATAAAATACAAGAGAATTTAGAGGGGCCTGCTCAGAAGAGCTTACAATCTAATAGATCACAAAAAAAATGTATGCATCAAACTCTTCAATTTTAGACCCCTTCCCCTCTTTATATTTGCAGATTGTGATATTTAAATACTTGCGTAAAATGTACTGCGGGAACGACATGATTTACCAAGGCCTTGCACTGGATTAGAAGGGTACACAGAGATTTGTGGGACATTGTACATGAGATATAATTCATGTCTTAATTTTATTCCATAATTATATACTATATTCTGTAAATACACCAGATATGGAGGGAAATCCCTGTTCATTTTATTGCTACTAATTTCTTCAGATTGACTGAGTGTGGAAGGGTGCAAGGTAACCAATAGGGAGGTCATAGGTAATCCAGCACTCATTCTCCAATCTATATAATACTGTAATTCTCCTGATTTAAATCGAAAACATAATTGGATTCTTAACATGAGTGAAGCTTTCAATTGGAATTCTGTGCATTAGCTGTGATAAAATGGATGTGATTACTTTAATCTTTGTCTTATCTTGGTTAGCAGGCTTTTGAAAGCCTACAGTATCTATGCAAAACTCTGAAAGTGTCGGACTATTTCATGTACCTTGTTCATTTTATCACCTCCCAATAGACCTTTTGTGTGACAAACTTATAGTAGGGAAAGCGGCCAACGCTGCTTTATACTTCTGCCTGGAAGGATCACCCCGCTATGTATTAAACTACAGGCTTCATGTTTGTTATACATTTCTTACACCTTTTACAGCAGGAGATGTGAATATATGCAAAGGGGATGTTAAGAATGGCAAATTCCAGCTCTGAGACAGCAGCATTCCTAGATTACTGAGCAGAGAAAACACGTATCTTACAATGGGGCACAGACGATCCTTGAAAAGAGCACAGCAGGTGCTATTTTTTTTTTCTATTAAGCATTTATAAAAGCGGATATAAGACAGGAAATACAATCATTATTAGATCATTGTTGGATCTTTTGATTTCCTTTTCTTTTTGTGCTGAAGTATATGTGACAGTGGGAAGCATTACAGGGCTAGAAAAGCTTTTTAGCTGTCACTACTGTTTGCACATTGTGATTGTGCATTGTGAGATCTTACATCGCAAGACATGTTGTGAACAGCCAGAAATGCCAAATCATTTCTTTTTTTAAGCTGTTACTTTCGTTGGCAGTCATAAGGGGATTTACTAAGTAATATAACTGTAAACACAACGCTATCCTGGTGTTCTCTTTTATTGGGGGGGTCAGAGTTCTTCCAAGCTGAATACTAGTTGTTCTATTCTGCAGAAGTGCTCTGCTTGGTGTTTTAGACAGTGATATACAGTTTTCTACACATTAACAAGTTTTATTTTGTAAGGCAAACCAGTTAAAGCCCAAGGAAAACCATCATAAGTTGAGGGGTCGATTTACTAAAGGCAAATAGACTGTACACTTTGCAAGAGAGGTTGGTCCAGAGCTTAAAGTGGTTGCTGCCCCCACCGCAATCCTCTGTGAGGGAATCGGGAAGTGGAACCAGAAGGAACCGGGTTGGGGGGGGGGGGAGTGGAGTCACTCCCATGGGAGTCATTCCTGGAAGTGGGTGCAAATACCTGTATTATACAGGTATCTGCACCCCCCTCCCCCCTGAAAGGTGCCAAACGTGACATCAGAGGGCGGGAGGGTTCTGAAAAGCAAAAGTTACATTTTTGGGTGGAACTCTGCTTTAATGTATCCTATGCATTAAAATAAAGAGCCTTCTGTGTGCAACAGCCCCCTTAGCCTTACCTGAGCCCCCTCTCTGTCCAGCGATGTCCACGAGTGTCTCAGCCAATCAAGAGGGGGAATTCTCGGATGGCTGAGACACAGCTTTTGTCCCATTGGCTGTCGCTGCTGTCAATCAAAGTCAGCTAGCCAGTCAGAGAAGAGAGGGGGGCAGGTCGGGGCGCAATGTCTTAAAGGACACAGGAAGCTGTGACTTGGCTCAGGTGCCCCCATAGCAAGCTGCTTGTTGTGGGGACACTGAACAGGTGGGAGGGGAAAGGATCACAGAAGTGGAGGATCCAGAGTGCAGACATAGCTGGTAAGTATAACATGTTTTTTTTTTCCCCATAAAAATAACAGACTTTACAGTACTTTAATACATGAGCAGAATCTCTGCTGACTTCCATCATCCAATCATGCGCAAGCGAAAACATTGTTTTTTTTATATCCCTTGCACGTGATTGGCTACACTTTGCAAAGTGAAGCTTTACCTCATTTACTAAGCTCTGGAGCAAATGCCCTTTTAGTTTGAGGTAAAAAATAAATAAAAATGTGTGAATTAACCCTTTTTTTTATATATATATTTTTTATTTTTAGAAATGTATAATTAAACAAAAAAAATGTTTACAATTAATTTTTTAACAGGAGAGGGAAGCTAACCATGCCACGGGAGGGGGGGGTGCACATGGGGGGGGGGGGGGATTAGAAGTAGAGCGAACAAGGAGGGGGATCATGCGGGGGAAGCGATTACAGGAACGATGCCCTGTATCTGTGTCTCTCCCTGCAGCAGCTGAAAGCCAGCAAGAGGGAGAGAAACAGTCTTTCAGTACCTGCAGAGAGCTGCACAAGGCATCTTTCTGTAATTGCACCTCCGTCCGGCCACACCCATTCCTCCTGCTATTTGGGCCCTCCTGTGTGCCCGGGCCCCCTACAGGAGAACTGGTGGTCCCCCATCAGTGACCCTGCATGCCAGGATGTGTGTGCGCTTGTTGAGCAGAACCAAGCAAACTACGAAAAAGGGGATTGGGGGGGGGAAAACAGGTGGGTGAAGTTACTTTTTTAAATTTAGCCCCTGATGCTAACTACTCCCACAGACTGCCCACTTCTTACTGCGACTGGCAACAGAGCGCTCGATGTAAGCAGCTGTTTCTTTGCAATCACAAATATCAGTCACATTGTTCTGGAAACCCTAACCACATCTTGTTTACCAATTAGAATTGACCCCTTGCATTTATAATATGGGAGATAGATCTGCATTATTGTTTGCTGTACTATCTAAACCACTTCACGCAAATTGCTGTACTGGTATGTCGGTTTGAGTAAGTGGATGTATCGGGGGTATAGCCTGCAGCTGCAGAATATACACCAGTACCATTTTTCAGAGCGGGAAGTCGGCTATCTGGTAATAACTGGTGATCTGCCCATTATCCCTGGTAGCAGGAGGGGACGTCCCCCCCTCCGCCGCTCCTTCCCGGGTTTCCCATCCCACCGTGAGACCCGAGCCACGATCTGGAGCATCCACCAGCTAGGCTGTCACCTGAACAAAGCCAGATTTCGGCTTCAAACGGGTACCTGTAATTAAATTCTGGAAGCGCCATCAGATTGTCACTTCCGGTCTACTCAGCTGCCAATGGCGTAGATTTATAAAAAAAAATGACAGTGTTCGCAATCAACGATTTTGGCGATCTGAATACTTTTGAAGTGCAAAAGAGGGACTTGGAGTCTTTTAGACCCCTGATTCCTCTATAAAGAGTATCTGTCACCGTTTATTACTGTCACAAAGGATGTTTACATTCCTTGTGACCGCAATAAAAGCGTTGCCTATGATTTTTACGTAGCGCCGTTTGTCGCCATTCCACGAATGTGCTCAATTTTCAACTGTAACATGTTTTGTATCTTTTTACTCGGCGTAACATACTCTTTCACAATACAAAAAAAAAAAAATTATTGGCCTAACTTTACTGTGTTCTAATTTTTTTTTATTCAAAGGAGTGTATTTTTCCCCCAAAAAAATGTGTTTGAAAGACCGCTGCGTAAATACTGCGTGACATAAAATATCGCAATGACCCCCATTTTATTCTCCAGATTCTTTGCTAAATAAATACAGTAAAACCTCGGATTGCGAGTAATGCGGTTAACAAGCGTTTGGCAATACAAGCTTTTTTTTTTTAATCCGGACTCGAGTGTTGTCTCCCAAAACGAGCAGGATTCAAGCCAAAGCGGTGTGCAATACCACATTTGGTCAGAAGTGGGGGGGGGGGGGGGCACCGAAGCAGAGCAAATCGGAACCGCTTGGAAATACTCGGAAATACTTTCCGAGGCTCTCCTGCCCCCCCCCCCCATTATTGCATGCCACTGAAATCGATGCGGAACAAATTATTTTCGTTTCCATGGACCTCTATGGGGGAAATGTTTGGGGGTTCCATGTGATTTTCTAGCAAGAAATACTGATTTTAACTTGTAAACAACAAGTGTCAAAAATGGTCTCGGTCCTTAACTGGTTAAATAAATGTGCTACTAGAATAGTTTCCTTTCCATGTAAAGGTCTATTTGTTCCAGACATAATGTATAGATGCAGAAATGTTGCTGTCAGAATGTAGGGCCTCTTTTGATACCTGAAATGTAAGCTACAGCATGAATAGCCTTTTAAGATCTGAGAAAATGTGACCTTTTAATCTGAAGCGAGGATAGATGGGGAGAAACAGTTTACAGTTACATTAAGGAATAATTATACATCTGTTAGCCTTCCCTGATGTCTGTTGTCCAGGTGCCCTGGCTGATTGTCATTTATTTGCTCTAATATGAGCTGGTGCTTCCCACTCTCTACCCTAGGGACCAAAAAATGCACATTTACAGAGGTACTTACTGCTTTGTCACACAAAGATTGCTCAGCGGCTGCACTGCGTGTGCATGGCTGAACACCTTCCAATATCATTTGGCCGCCATTACAGAATACATATTAGTTCAGGTAGCTTATGAAAAGCACAAAACGAATCACAAGATAACATGTTAAAGGGGTTGTAAGGGAAAAAAAATGTTTTCATAATAAGCATCCTTTACCTCCAGACATTCCTCTTTTTTCACTTCCTCATTGTTTGTTTTTGCTCAGAAGTTGCTCTATTTCTTCTCTGTTCTGTTCACTTCCTGCTTGTCTGATTGTTACTCACCACCATGAAGGGAGGCTTTACTGCGGTGGTCAGTGACGTGCTCGCCCCCTCCTGGGAACTACATCTGTGCGGCAGGACTCTCTGTGCGGCAGGACGCTCTCTACGTGTTAGGCCGCGTACAGACGAGGAGACATGTCCGCTGAACATGTCCGACTGACCATTTCCAGCAGACATGTCTCTCGGATATTTGGTCTGATGGCGTGTACACACCATCGGACCAAAATCCCCTCAGACGGATAACGCAGTGACGTGGCGGTGACGTTGACGCCGCCACGTCACCAATCCAGGAAGTAAAATACTTCCACGCATGCGTCGAATACTTTCGACACATGCGGGAGATTTATGTCCGCTGGTTAGGCATGCTTTGAAATGTATCCGCTGGAAAAACCTGTCCGCTAGGTCGTACACACGATCGGATATGTCTGCTGAAACTGGTCGGCGGACCAGTTTCAGTGGACATGTTCAACCGTGTGTACGCGGCCTTAGAGACTTCAAGGAGGTGTGAATTACTGGGCGTGCCGCAATGCATACTGGGAAATGTAGTTCTTGCATGAACGAGCGCTGCAAACCAGGAAGTAAATGAGAGAACAGAAACTAGAACGCCGGAGGTGATCTAGATGAAAGAATTTAATAGGTATTTACTCTTTTTTTTAACAGAATCTTTACACTATTCTGTCTGTCTACCTTGCAGACATTAATTTGGGCAAAAAAATGTTTTCCTTTACAACTCCTTTAACTTCAGGGACTGCTTCAATTTTTATTTTTTTTCTAAATTTGCCAAATTTGCCCATACCCAGTTTGGGTATATGATCGATGAGATCATTTAGAACTCCATAAATAAAACAAAGACAATTTAAAGCTAATAAATATCAGATGAAATGCTGCAAAGAAGTTCCAGACTCCTCGGGTAACTGGACAGTCAGTCCTGGTGCATGGGCTTTAGCATTTCGCTGCATGTGAAGGGTACTGGTTTGCCATCCAGCCATGCTGCCAGACTCTTGTCAAATTGGACAGGGCACCTAGCTGTACAAACATTTAGGCCAGGGATCCTCAAACTACGGCCCTCCAGCTGTGGTAGAACTACACATCCCATGAGGCATTGTAACACACTGACATTCACAGACATGACTAGGCATGATGGGAATTGTAGTTCCTGAACAACTGGAGGGCCGTAGTTTGAAGACCCATGATTTAGGCATTCGTCCCTGGGTGCATACTGCCCTAAACCTACGTAGCGCTAGGTTCACTGTGCAGCAGAAGTAAAGGGTCATCAACACTTTCAGTTTAATTAAATTATAAAATGGTATGTGTAGTACGTTTTTTGTGCTATAATATTTTATAGAGAAAGGGAGACTCCCCTTGTAGTGGACTTTTAGGGCACACATTTCTCCATTGCCACTTTAATGCTCAATATTGCCAACTTACATTTTTTTGTAATATTTTCTAAAACAAAAGTGGAATTTTTGTTTTACCAGTATTTTTCTTTGTACATAGTGCGTGCGCAAGGGGTGTGCCAATTGTGCCTGGGCACACCCTAATCCGCGTACACACGATCGGAAATTCCGATAAGGAAAAACATGGATTTTTTTCCGACAGAATTTTGGTTTAAACTTGTGTTGCATAATACATGGTCACACAAAATTCTGAGCGTCCGGAATAACGTGACGTCCAACACTACAGCGAGCCGAGAAAAATTAAGTTCAATGATTCCGAGCATGCATGTTTTTTTGCGCGCCGGAATTGCATACAGACGATCAAAATTTCCAACAAGAACTTTTCCCGTTGGAAAAATTTCAACTAACTGTCCTCTTAGGTCTATAGGTACTTCCAGAGAGAATCCTCTGATAATACCTGTACCTGCCTCTTGCTGGTCCATATTGGTGTTTCCGTTTTAAATAGAAAGTGTCCTTTTAATTAGGGTTGTCCCGCTACCGATACTAGGATCGGTATCGGGACCGATACCGAGTATTTGCATGAGTACTCCCGATGCTTAAATAGAATACTTTAACCCCCCCAACCCCCCATCCCCCCCGCCGCCGCGCCGCCACAAAGCCGCTGCCGCATACCGCAGCGATAATGACCGTGTAATACAGCGGGCATTACAAGTTTTCGTTTGTATACTTGTAATGCCCGCCACGCCATCTATAGACGCTCCCCTTCTCTGGATTGGACGGATCTGTCCAATCGCGAGCAAGGGGGAGTGTCTATGCACGGATCCGTGTATAGACACTCCCCCTTGCTCGCGATTGGACAGATCCATCCAATCTAGAGAAGGGGAGTGTCTATAGATGGCGTGGCTTGTAATGCCCGCTGTATTTTGCATGGGGATTAACCCGCAGAATATGACACTGCACCGGCAGCAGCGGCGGCAGTGCCAGGTATGAGGGACATGGCTGCAATATGTGGGGGCACAGGACATGGCTGCAATGTGTGGGGGCACAGGACATGGCTGCAATGTGTGGGGGCACAGGACATGGCTGCAATGTGTGGGGGCACAGGACATGGCTGCAATGTGTGGGGGCACAGGACATGGCTGCAATGTGTGGGGGCACAGGACATGGCTGCAATGTGTGGGGGCACAGGACATGGCTGCAATGTGTGGGGGCACAGGACTTGGCTGCAATGTGTGGGGGCACAGGACTTGGCTGCAATGTGTGGGGGCACAGGACTTGGCTGCAATGTGTGGGGGCACAGGACTTGGCTGCAATGTGTGGGGGCACAGGACTTGGCTGCAATGTGTGGGGGCAAAAAAAAGTATCGGTATTCGGTATCGGCGAGTACATGAAAAAAAAGTATCGGTATTCGGTATCGGCGAGTACATGAAAAAAAGTATCGGTACTTGTACTCGGTCCTAAAAAAGGACAACCCTACTTTTAATTGTTTTCAGGTCTGGTAGATTTAAAAACAGCTCTGACTCTTGCCTTAATGCAGATAAGCATTGCAGTCACATTGACCTTCATGAATAATTTACCTTTGCTGTTATTATGTGCGTACTTTGAGAAACAAATGTAGCTATTTTGAGAATGCTGTTGGGATTCATAAAGTAAAATATTCAGCTTTCTCAAACCCTTCATAGCTTCTGCCCAAAATGGCTTCAGTATTGTTCCCAAGCTGCAAAGTTCCTTTTCTTACAAAACGTATGAGTACAATTATTGGACTGAATGCAAAACCACACGTACATCAGAACATTTTGTTCATTAAATAGCATTGTTAATTGGATATACACTCACTGGCCGCTTCATTGGGTACACATGTTCAATTGCTTGTTAACATAAATTGCTAATTAGCCAATCACATGACAGCAACTCAATGCATTTAGGCATCTAGGTGTGGTGAAGACGACTTGTTGAAGTTCAAACCGAGCATCAGAATAAGAAATAAAGGGGATTTAAGTGACTTTGACTGTTGGTGCCAGACGAGCCGGTCTGAGTATTTCAAAAACTGATGGGATTTTCATGCATAACCAACTCTAGGGTTTACAGAGAATGATTTGAAAAAGAGAAAATATCCAGTGAGTGGCAAAAATCAGAAGAGGCAGACTAGTTCGAGATGATAGACAACAGCAACTTAAACTACTCATTACAACCAATGTATGCAGAATACCATCTCTGAAAGTGCAAAACATCAAACCTTGAAGCAGATGGGCTACAGCAGCAGAAGACCAAATCATGTGCCACTCCTGGAAGATAAGAACAGGACACTGAGGCTACAATTCGCACAGACTCGCCAAAATTGGACAATATAAGTTTGGAGAAACGTTGCCTGGCCTGATGAATCTCGATTTTAGCTGCAACATTCAGATAGTAGGGTCAGAATTTGGCATAAACATGAATGATGAATCCCTCCTGCCTTGTATCAACAGTTCAGGCTGCTGGTGGTGTAATGGTGTGGGATGTGGTGGAATGGGAGATTTGCTTTGTTGTTGTGCACATGACAAATCTACAGCAACTGTGTGATGCCATTATGTCAATATGAACCAAAATCTCTGAGGAATGTTTCCAACACTTTGTTGAATCGATGCCATGGAGAATAAAGGCAGTTCTGAAGGCAAAAGGGGGTCCAACCCGATACTAGCAAGGTGTACGTAATACAGTGATCAGTGAGTGTATGTACGAACCTCAAAAGCTATGGAAATGTTGGGACTTCTCTACATTATTGTAGCACTCACTTCACTCCCTAAGTCATTTAATGAAATCTAGAAAATGCAGCAATGGGGTCCTCTGCTCGAGTCTGAACCAGAACGTGACCTGCTTGGAATTGCATGTTTTCTATGTTCCTGTGTGGGTCTATATATACTGTATGTGAGATAGGAACACTTTAAGTGCAGAGAATGATGTGAATAGACAGTACATAAAGCACTGTGTAAATTGGCAATACATAAATACCTTTAATATATATATAAATAACTATCAAGTTTAATCAGCCTTTTTATCAAATCTTCTTTTAGATGATTTTATCATGCAGCCTCCTCTGTCCACTAGGTGGCAGTGCAACACAAACTCAGACTGCTCTTCTGATATCTGTTCACACAATTTCATACATGTTGTCACAAACATCAAAACAAGATAAATGTTAATATCCTGACATAAATCGAAGGGTACCGGTAGAAAGAAGCTCATAATTCATTCATTTTGGTGGTTGACAGTATTTAAGTTGAAAAATTCTGACTTTGTTAGTTGGTGTGTGACTAGATCAAATGCTATATCTATAGAATGATATTTACCCCTGTAACTCATTATATAATTGCACTTTAGCTCTAATTTTCTATACTCTATGAAGTATATACCGTATCTCCATCACAAACCAAACTGAAGTCCCCTGTTAGGGAGACCGATGGAGCAACAGGAACAGAAGACTGATATTCATAGCTCCCAACTGTCCCAAATTTCGAAGGACTGTACCTGATTTGGAACAAAGTCCCACTGTCCCTCTTTCCTCCTCATTTTGTCTCTCATTTTGGTCTGATCTATATAGTTGTACAGTGGAGCCTCGGATTTCGACCATAATCCATTCCAGGAAAATGCTCATAATCCAAAGTACTCGCATATCAAAGCGAGTTTCCCCATTAAAGTCAACGGAAACAAAAATAATTTGTTCCGCATTGAATTCAATGGCATGCAATACTGCATGCGACCAAAGGTGGAGTGGTCAATGCTGTATCCTGGCCTAGGCCAACAAGGCCCAGGCCTAGGGCAGCACTTTGCAGGGGGGCAGCACGGACAGTGTCCCCGCCGGCTTGCGCTACACTGTTGGGCAAATTAGTTTAGCGCCCCCATAAATCGTCCGCACTGCTTCCAGTATGTGGGTGGTTGGCATTCTGCAACTGTGGGGGGGGGGGGGGGGGCGTCGCTTCAATTTTTTTTACCATCCCTGTCCCATTGCAGAGATTTCCCTTCACTTCCTGTCCCATAGCCAAACAGGAAGTGAGAGGAAATCTATGCCAATTAAGGCAATCCATTGCCCCCCCGCCAAGGCCATCATCAGAACTAGTGTCCCCACTTGAAAATTTCAGGGTGGGTCTTAAACTGGAAGGGGTGTGACCTTGACAGAAAGGGGTGAGGCATATTTAAATTAGGGGGTGCACAAGTTTAGTCAGGCCTAGGGCAGCACAAATCCTAAATACACCCCTGGGAGTGGTGTCGGAGAGCCTTGGAAATGGCCGGTAATGCCCGAGGACACCTCGGGTGACCTTGGCAAATCTCGGAAAGACTCAGTTCCCGAGGTTTGCCAAGGTCAGCCGAGTTGTCCTCGGGGCCCTTTCGTGCATTTCCAAATGGCGGCGGTCGGCGCCATCCAGCTCAGGCCAAATGCGGTACTGCACACCGCTTTGGCCTGAATCCTGCTCGTTTTGCTAGACAACACTCGCAAACCGAATTAGGAATTTTTGAAATGCAGCGCTCGTATTGCGAAACACTCGTTAACCACGTTACTCATAATCCGAGGTTCCACTGTATTTAGCTTTCAAAAAGTGTTTCCCAGTGCTAAACCTTTCATCCAAATTCCAAATTGCTTCATTTGTCAATTTCAAAAGCTAATCTTTTTTTTTTTTATATATAATTCTCCTTTAAGGGGGCGTGGCAGGAGGTGTGTCCTATGCCTACATACTTTTTACTAATAGGTGTCCCTCATTCCCATCTCAAAAAGTTGGAATATGAGTATATGGATATGTCATCAGTATGTCGAGAGCTTCTTTGTCTGATGAAGGGTCCCTGGCAGTTCTGAAATGTTACACCTTTTGTTTCTAACATCAATAAAGGTGTTTTTATATGAGAAACGTTTTGTCGTAGTATCATATCTTTATTTATTTTACAAATAAACAATTATTATTTTTACAATGTGAAAACAAAAGTGCCACATCTAAGTGATCCAAGAATGAATACATCACTCTTATATTCAAAGTTACATGCTGACGTCGCGCTGCCACTTCCCCTTTCGTGAACGGCGGCCATCTTAGTAAGTGAATATCCCCGCATGGTAGATTTATACTCGGCTATGCCTGTAAACTTTGGTGTATGCATTTAATGGTTGTATAGAAGCTGATTTTATGAATAAATTACTATACTATATACCTTTTTCTGTGGCTCTGGTGTGGTGAGCGTTCCACCTAGGCTTGATATGCTGGTGGTGCTGGCGGCCCCCTGGGCCACAAGTGACATAACAATATGGATGCATTCCCATCTTCTGATGCCCTGTCTGTGCTAAAAAAGCTATCTGCTGCCTTTCTGATGCAGCTTAATAGCTAGTGAGTGTGCAAAGGTGGTGTGGAGAAACACGTGGTGCCTAATTTGGACTACACACGGTCAACTGTTGGAGTTAATTACCACGAGGAAGAGTCACATGTTTGTGGGAATTTTTATGCACCTTTTTAAAGCCATATTTTAGTTGCTTAGTTTGTTATAAGTATATTATTTGCACTTTTGTTTTGTTTTTTATTACTAGACGATCCATGAAAACCCTACTCCTCAGAGAAGCATATTCTGCCGCCACCTAACAACTGTACTTTTTATTTCCTCCATCATAGTATCTTTTTTATCACTCAACCCTCCCTCCTAGATTGTAAGCTCTAATAAGCAGGGCCCTCTGATTCTTTCTGTATTGAATTGTATTGTCACTGTACGGTCTGCCCTCATGTTATACAGCGCTGTGCAAACTGTTGGTGCTATATAAATCCTGTATAATTATAACATTGTTATATTCATTGTTCATCACTTAGGCGCTGCACTTTCATACCTCCCAACTCTCTGAGATGGGAATGCGGGACACCTATTGCATACCTCCCAACTTTGACATGGGAATGAGGGACACCTATTACATACCTCCCAACTTTGACATGGGAAGGAGGGACGCCAATAGCATACCTCCCAACTTTGACATGGGAAGGAGGGACACCTATCGCATACCTCCCAACTTTGACATTGGAAGGAGGGACACCTATCGCATACCTCCCAACTTTGACATGGGAAGGAGGGACGCCAATCGCATACCTCCCAACTTTGACATGGGAAGGAGGGACACCTATCACATACCTCCCAACTTTGAGATGGGAATGAGGGACATGCCCCTTATTCTGGCTTTTGGAATTTTCAAATGCACCAATTTAGAAATTGGGTGAAATGTATACTACTATAAAAATATTTTTGATCAATAAGTCGTTTTTATATACAACTATATACATCTGACCAAAATGAGGGACAAATGAAAAGGAAAGAGGGACTTTGTTCCAAGTGAGAGACAGTCCCTCAAATTCAGGGAAAGTTGGGAGCTATACACTTTTGTTTTCACATTTTATCTTGAGGTTTGTATACTTACCTTACTTGCTAGCTGCCTAAGTATTGCACTTGTCTGATTTAGGAAGCTAAGCAGATCGGGCCTGGTCAGTACTTGAATGAAAAACCACCTTACCTTGCTTGCTAGCTGCATAAACGATCACTTTTTTCCTAGTGCTGACTATTCCTCTTGAGTTTAAATAACTTTAACAAGACTTTAAAGAGGTCTAATGATAAAAATAATGCTATGCAAAAGTCTCAGCATTTGCTCAGCCATCACGAGTAGTCTTGTAATGTGTCTAATATGTTTATTTCCTATGATCGCCCGATCCATTTTTGTTCTGAAATACCTCAATCAGGAAATTACCACGTTACGGTTACTAGATGAAGTTGACTATCATAGGAAATAAATATATTATTGGGATTATTCATGACAACTGAGCAAATTCTGAGTATAAAATTCAAGAAGCTCTTAATGTGCTAGGGACATATGTTTGCTCTGCTGTTATCCTTGAACACATGCAAAACTCAACTCAAACAAGTTGCCTACATTGTGAAAGGAGCCAAAAAGTAATTGATGCATAAAAATTATACATATTGATATACACTCCAGATGTTTTTTTTTTTTTTTACTGGGTATCAGCCATTAAGTGACATACTCCACTAAACAAATGTATTCAGTACATGCAATATGGAAAATATTTGTTGAAGCAGTCCCTGGTAAGCTTTATGTTGGGTCAAATGCTTAAAATATTGCAGTATGCTTAGGACGACACATGTACATACATTTATAGTATACATACACATGGCTGCAACATGGACCTGGAACAAATTTAGTAACTAGATGGCTAATTGGTTTTACCACTGCATGTCTCCTTCTGTTTTGTCCAATTACCCAATTATATCTATCATTATCATTTAAATAGCAACGCAGTTAGTTAAGGCATGTAAAACTTTTGTTATTAACGCCAACATCATTTTTCAGGATGAGCTTTTGAGCTCTATCTCTTTCTTCTTGGCCCAAAGCAGCATTTATTATTAAGGACACTTCCTTCTCGTCTGCTAGCTTATATAGATCCATATGGAATTTCAGAAGATGAGGCAGTAAAAAAAGAACAATCAGTACTGGGCTTTCTCATTAGAGGACTCATTATGCTCTGAAAATTTAGGTTTCTATAAAAAAAAAAAATACAGTGCAAATGCCTCAGCAGTCACTCATCTGTTATGAGCAGTCACTCATCTGTTATGAAATATCACCATAGTGTGTCTAATCTATATATTGAAAAAAAAAAGGAAGGTATAAAAAAAGTTAAAGAAAGGCTAAGTGCAATATGCAAAATTTAAAAAAAGGGCACAAAGTGTTAAAAGCACTTACAAGATTGTTGAGTGTTAAAAGACATGATAAGGTCTGACGAAGGAGCCGCACATGCTCCGAAACATGTTACCGACCCCTTTATCTCCCCCCTGTCACCATCAGCCTCGTGTCCCACAGTGAACCAGGAACACAGGCTTTCCTGATGCCTCCTCTCTCCAGCACATACAAGAATGCTTTACAGTGCTGGACGGCTCTACACTGCTCTCTACCACCATGTGGAGGATGGACTCATTCCACTCATAAGGACTTCTAATTTTATCATGTATTTTAACACTCAATGATCTTCCAAGTGCTTTTAACCCTTTGTGCAATTAGAGGCGCATTTCTTTTCCTTTTTTTTTATATCTTCAGTTGCTTCTCCTCTAACCAAAGTGCTACCAGAAGTGGCATTTTCCCAAGGCGTCTTCCAGGACAGCCCTTGAGAGATGGAGCTCCTCCCTGGACAGGAAACACATCACCTCCAGCTCTTTAAAAGGCGGTCCCTCAGGCATCTGGTCAGTTTTATGTGTTTCCTCAGTCGGAGGAGACATGTCACCTGGGAACCGTCTTTTGCAGAGGGATGGATCCGGGAGGGAGTCCATCTCCAGGGGCTGAGGGAAGACAGCTGGGCTGTGCTTACCCGAACGATCTCTCCTCTTTTGGCCGCGGGTTCCCTCCGACTGGGTCTGGAGTTCCCCGTTTCCTCCTTCCCCCGGTGCCCGGCGAGGGACTGGCGGTGATGGCTTGCATCAGGCGGCGGCGTTAGCAGCAAGGGAATTCTTTCCTTGCGGTGGACGCCGTGACCCGGAAGTCGCTGGGCGTAACTTCCAGGCCGGGATGCGCGTCATCACTGAGCGCCGGAAGCTGTGGTTCCGGTTTCTGGTGCGGGAAGTTTTGAAGGCAGAGCCGGCGTTTAAAAGGCAGCAAGCGTGGGCTGAACGCTGCCTGTATACAGACACAAGATGGACGCTGTACACGCACCAGGGAAGTCTAGCGCCGGCTCTTCACAGGTAGGCTGGCTGTGCCAGAGCTCTTTTTTCCTGTGTATTTCACCTATTTTAGAAGGGGAGCTAGATAGGAATGTTTGCCTATGTTTAGCTCAGTGGGCACCTTAGGATGGCAGGCTAGAGATACCTTTTTCTTAGAGGACATCTCTTTCTTTTGTTTCCTACCAGAAAGATCCAAAAGACCACAGTGTTAAAGTCCCTTCTAGCAAAAAGAAGTGTGCCACATGTAATGCAAGACTAGCATCAGGATATACCAAAAGCCTATGTGGACCCTGTATTTCTACTGTGATAAGCAGTGAAGAGGATTCCCAACTTAACAAATTTTTGGGTTCTTTTAAAGAGGAGATGAAAGCAACTTTTCAGTCCTTTAGGAAACTTATTGCTGATTCGCAAATCCCAACGCCAGCCACCACACAGCAAGAGGTGCCCACCTCTCCCACTCCGGTAGCGTCAGGAGCAGGTGATCCTGTGGAGAATGAGGAGATTTCCCTTAGAATTCCTGATTCAGATTCCTCCCATTCAGATTCTGGGCAGGAAGATGATCAGAATGACTCCCGCACACCCACTAGATTCAAGCTCTCCCAGGAGGAGGTAGATGAATTAATTGGGGCTATTCATGAAACGTTAGAGATGAAGGAAGAAAAGACTTCTCTCTCACGACATGATAAAATGTATCAGGGGTTAAGCAAGAAAAAGCAAAAAGTTTTTCCGGTGCACAAGCTGATGTCAGACCTGGTGCTTAGGGAATGGGAGGAACCTGACAAAAGGCCTTTCTTTTCTAGCGGTTTGTCAAAAGTCTCAAAGCACTCACTTAGTGTTTGAGGACATGGGACATTTAGCAGACCCCATGGACAAAAGGGGAGATGTTATCCTCAAGAGATCCTGGGACGCAGCCATGGCTAATCTTAAACCAGCCCTGGCAACTACGTGTGTAGCGTGTAATTTAGAATTTTGGCTCAAACAGCTACAGGAACACCTGACAGCAGGTACTCCTAGAGAAGATTTATTGAAATCTCTTCCAATGCTGTTTAAGGCAGTTGGTTTTATCGCTGATGCTTCGGCAGAATCGGTAAAACTTTCAGCCAGGTCAGCTTCACTGTCAGTAGCAGCCAGGAGAACTCTTTGGCTCAAAACTTGGCCAGGAGACACCTCATCTAAATTACGTCTTTGTAGCGTTCCTTTCTCAGGTAACCTTTTGTTTGGCACTCCGCTAGATGAAGCGTTAGAACACATGGCGGATAAAAAGAGGACCTTTCCTGAAAAGAAAAAACCTTTTAACAAAAAGTTTTTTCATTCCTTTAAGGGGCAAAAGAAAACGCAAGAGAAAGGAAAGCCAAATAGATCCTGGGGGGCGCAAGGAGGGAAGCAAAAAGCAAAAGTGCTCTTTAACCCTCCTGACAAAAATCCCAAATCTCAATGAGGCCAGGATCCAGGTGGGAGGAAGACTGGGGGATTTCCTTCCACAATGGATAAAGTTGACCTCCAACAACTTTGTCAGGGGAGTCATAGGAAAGGGCTATGCCCTGGAGTTCAGTCAGTTGCCACCGACAAGATTCTTGGTTACACAGCTGGCAAAGAACCCGGTAAAAGCGCAGGCACTACAGCTTCTCATAGGACTTTTTGATCTACAAATTCTCCTAATACCAGTTCCCAAACAGGAAGAAGGTCAGGATTTTTACTCGCACGTCTTTCTGGTACGAAAGCTATCAGGGAAGTATCGCCTGATTTTCAACCTAAAACCGTTGAATACAGTCATTCGGTACAAAAAATTCCGGATGGAATCTATTTATTCTGTCAAGAATTTGCTTCAGAAAGACTGCTTTATGGCAAAGATAGATCTGAAAGATGCCTACCTCCACATTCCTATCAGAGTAAGCTCCCAAAGGTTCCTGTGCATAGCTGTTCGGATGGGGGAAAATATTTTCCACTATCAGAGCCAAGCCCTCCCCTTTGGCCTCTCCTCGTCCCCGAGGATCTTTACCAAAATCCTTGCGGAGACGTTGGCCCCGCTAAGACTCCAAGGAATAACGGTCGTCCCATACTTGGACGACCTGTTGTTCCTGGCACCCACAAAACAAAGGCTACTCGAGGACCTAGTGGTCGTCCAGCAGTGGTTGACTCAGTTAGGCTGGATAGTCAACAGGGAAAAGTCAATCCTCATTCCCACACAGGAAATCCTGTTCTTGGGCTACATAGTAAGTTCTACAGAGCAAAGGACCTTTCTCCCACAAGAAAAGATCGATCATCTAAGTCAGTGAGTAGCTCAGTTGCAGACAAATCTCCCTGTCACAGGAAGGGAGATAATGTCAGTCCTAGGCCTCATGACAGCCTCCATCCCAGCAGTCAGATGGGCCAGGTTCCACCAAAGGCCACTCCAGTCTTTTTTCCTTCAAAATCTCACAGGGAAAGACTTGGAGGAGAAAGTATACCTGCCAGAAAAAACAAAGCAGGCTCTCTGGTGGTGGAGAAACCAAAACCACCTGAACCAAGGTCTGCTGTGCAACCCACATGTGACACGCATTTTGACTACGGACGCCAGCAACCAGGGTTGGGGAGCCCACCTAGAAGGTCGGTGGGCACAAGGCACCTGGAGTCATCTAGAAAATAAACACTCTTCAAATTATCGAGAGTTAAAAGCCGTAGCCAAAGGGATTGCAGCGTTCCAGGGGCAGCTCAAGCATCAACATCTACAGATCAGGTCGGACAATACAACTACTGTAGCGTATTTGAACAAACAAGGAGGGACCAGGAATCCCACCCTGATGGGCATAGCAAAGGAAGTTTTTGTATGGGCAGAAGAGAATCTCGAGTCACTTTCAGCTGTCCATCTCAAGGGTACGCAAAACAGTCTAGCCGATTTCTTGAGCAGACAATCAGTCTCTCAAAAAGAATGGTCTCTGGATCCGACGGTCTTTGCCAAGATAGTGTCCAAATGGGGTCTTCCGGAGGTCGACTTGTTCGCCAACAGGAGAAATACCAAGCTTCCAGAATTTTTCTCACTGAACCCCAGGGATCGACCGGTGGCAGTCGATGCCCTTCAAAGCGCTTGGTCATTCTCCCTGACATATGCTTTCCCACCTCTGCATCTCTTACCGAGGGTCCTGGCCAAATACAGGATGGAGAAGACTTCCCTTATCCTGATAGCCCCTTTTTGGCCAAAAAAGGGCGTGGTTTTCGCTTCTACTAGCGTTGGCGGATCGTCCACCATGGATGTTGCCGTGCAGTCAAGATCTGTTGACTCAAGGTCCAGTACGGCACCCCAATCCGGCCTTTCTGAATCTAGCGGCCTGGTTTCTGAAATAGACATCCTGAAGTCTGAGGGTCTATCAGATAGAGTGATCAAAACTCTGTTACAGAGTCGCAAACCAGTTACCAGAGCGATTTATCTAAAACACTGGAAGAGATTCAATCTCTGGCTAAAAGAGAATGGAAAGAGGGATCATGATTCCCCAACGATTTTGGAGTTCTTACAAGAAGGCATCGACAAGAAGCTGGCCTTAAGCACGATTAAGGTTCAAATTGCTGCCCTTTCAGTTTATGTTCAGCGCTCCCTACAAGAGGACCCGCTTATCAGTCGATTTTGCAAAGCAATTACCAAACAACGCCCGGCCCCATGCCGTAAGGTCCCGACATGGGACCTATCTCTTATGTTGAAAGCAAAAAGAGCCTTTTGAGCCGATATCAGAGGCATCCTTAAAGCTGGTTACTTTAAAGACAATTTTTTTTGGATCGCTATGACTTCTGCCCGCAGAATCAGCGAACTTCAGGCTCTCTCAATTAGAGATCCTTATATGCAAATTTTGGAGGATAAAGTTATTCTAAAGACAGATCAGTCCTTTGTGCCAAAAGTCGCCTCTGCTTTCCACAAGGGTCAGGACATTATACTTCCTTCTTTTTGCAATAAACCAAGAAATGGCAAAGAAGAACAGCTACACTGGCTGGATGTCAGAAGATGTCTTTTAGTCTATCTGGAAGCAACTAAAGGCTTTAGAAAATCAGATGCACTGTTTGTTCTTTTTTCCGGTAATCGAAAAGGAAAACAAGCTTCAAAAGGGACTCTAGCCAGGTGGATTAAATTGGCCATCTTGGAAGGGTATAAAGCCCTACACTTGGATCCTCCGCAGGGGTTGAAAGCACACTCTACAAGGGCGTTAGCCACGTCCTGGGCAGAAAGAGCCGGCGCTACCCCGGAGCAGATATGTAAGGCCGCTACGTGGTCAAGCATGTCCACGTTCATTCGACATTACCGACTGGACGTCCTAAGTAGCCAAGATCAGGCCTTTGGGAGGAAAGTCCTGCAAGCAGTAGTCCCACCCTAATCTGGTGAGTGCTTGCTCATCCTCTCAAGGGCTGTCCTGGAAGACGCCTTGGGAAAATCAGTTAGTCTTACCGGAAACTCTGTTTCCAGGAGTCTTCCAGGACAGCACGTTCCCACCCTATGCTTTAAGGTAGGTATTTATGTGGGTATATATATATGCATGGATAATATGTATGTATGTCATTAACTGTTTTTCAGCTCCGTCCTTCGGTTCTTGGATTAAAACTGACCAGATGCCTGAGGGACCGCCTTTTAAAGAGCTGGAGGTGATGTGTTTCCTGTCCAGGGAGGAGCTCCATCTCTCAAGGGCTGTCCTGGAAGACTCCTGGAAACAGAGTTTCCGGTAAGACTAACTCTGATTTTATCACTATCATTCCTCTGACCAGCTATCCACCTCCACCAGACCGCCCCTTACTTCCTCTTTGTTCTAATTTATATATTACCTATAATTGGCAGCTCCCTCTAGTGGCCATAAAGTGGTGAATTCCTGACAGGAATTATTTGTGGCTGCTAAGTGAATGCTGAGATTATTTTAATGGACCCCTTAAGCCTCGTACACACGACAGTTTTTTTTTTTCAGCAGGAAAACTGCCAGGAGAGCTTTTGGCCGGTAATTCTGGCCGTGTGTTTGCTCCCTAGCAGTTTTCCCAACAGGAAAACTGCAGGAAAAAATGGAGAACCTGCTCTCTATTTTCCCATCGGGATTCTCGGCAGAGTGTTTCCTGCTGAGAAAACCGGTCGTCTGTATGCTTACCTGAAGGGGAAACAAACCGAGCATGCTCTATAAAAATTCGATAGAACCAGATAACAATGCGGTAGCATAGAGCGTAGTTTAGCCGGCTCGTCGTAGTCTGACATCACTGCGTTCTTGCCATTCAAAAGAACAGTGGGTCTTTTGTGTGGCCATTTATATACATGGCTTTTCAAGGCAAGCTTGGCAGGAATCCCTTTTTGTGAAAAATTACAATTTTCAAACAGCCGGGATTCCTCGCCGTGTGTACAGGGCTTTAGAGTCTTGGAAGGTTTTAATTGTTTATTTGTAAAATAAATATCTGATATAAAAAATGTAAAAGATTGGTTAATAAACAAATCAACACATAAAACTGCCCAAAAACCAATGACGGTGTATTTTTAAACAGTGATGATTAATTTTTATAGGCTGCTGTACGTAATTGCTTTTTTTCCTAATTATTGATTGTACTTTTATTGTAAACATAATGATTGGGTGGCAGCAAAATTTCCCGTTGCACAGTGCAAGCTTTAGTCGTCATATACAGCTTACTTACCTGTAGCAGATTATTTGTGTACTTTTAGAGCACATGGTTCGCTTTATAGAAATAATCTATTTATCCAGACTGCAAGTTAGACACTGGAGGGGGATTTAACGTCCGAGTTCACTTGGGTGAGTCTCTAGTCTCACTTTTTCACCTGCATGAAAAGGCTTTACAGTTCTCCTTTTAGATGTTCAGCCTAGGGAAATCCCATTACTTGATCACCCTGAGTGCCAGTATGTTGTGGAGCAGTGAAAATCTGCAGTCCTCTCAGTGCTTGGTCTAAATTTAACGTTGGTTATTACTTCTTGGCTAGATTTACAACCATTTTCTGTAGCCAGTAGTCCGAAGGTTTTACGAGTGAGAATGTGTAACGCATACTAATGCTTCTCCATTCTAACACTAAAAAGATGAGATTTATGAAACGACTACCTTTACCACATCACTAACGTAAAGGGTATGGCTTCCATACTCACAAAAGTAAAAAAAAAGTAAAAAAAATCCAACCATAATCCTGTTTTCCAATCTCTACTTTAACCCTCCAAATCAATCAGTCAAGATTCTGGTCACTTTAAAAAAAATAAAATCAGCATTCTCCTATGTACCGTATTTATCGGGGTATAGCGCGCACCCCTAAAGTGGCCCTCATTCCTGTGGAAAAAAAAATTTATTCTTACAGTTTTGGTGTCTTGCGCGGCGTCCATCGGCGTTTTTGGGTGTCCTCTTCGTCGGCTCCGGCGTCCTTCTGCGGCGTCCTCCCCGCTCGATCCTCGCTTTTCCGTGCCGAGTTTGAATACTGCGCCTGCATATACCGAGCGCAGTACACTCGTGTATAGTCGGGCAGGCTCGGCTACTCTCGCGCTCACGTCCTGTACGTCCAGGACGTGAGCACGAGAGGAGCCGAGCCTGCCCGACTATACGCGAGTGTACTGCGCTCGGTATATGCAGGCGCAGTACACTCGTGAATAGTCAGGCAGGCTCGGCTATACACGAGTGTACTGCGCTCGGTATATGCCGGCGCAGTATTCAAAATCGGCGCAGGAAAGCAGGTATCGGCGTATATCGCGCACCCACGATTTTGCCCTGATTTTCAGGGCAAAAAAGTGCGCGGTATACGCCGATAAATACGGTAGTTTGCAATGACATTATAGAATTTACAGTGGGTGAAAAGTCATGTAGTGCTCCATGTTTTGAAAGATAAATAGCGAGTACTCGGAATGGTCCAGTATGGTAAGTGGGGTCCCCCAGGGATCTGTCCTGGGACCCATTCTGTTTAATGTATTCATAAACGATATAGAGGATAGGATAGATGGCTCAATCTTAATATTTGCAGATGATGCAAAGTTAAGTAGGGCAATAACTTCAGCGCAGGATATGGAAACCTTACAAAAAGACCTAAATAAAATAATGGGGTGAGCAACTACATGTAAATGGGGCAAATGAGGTCTAATGTTGAAAAATTAAAGGCAATGCATTTAGGTGCTAAAAATACCAGTGCAAGTTACTCACTAGGGGGAGAACTTCTGAAGGAATCTGGGATGGACCTGGGGGTCCTTGTAGATGATGGGCTCAGCAATGGTATGAAATGCCAGTCTGCCGTAAGCAAAGCCAACAGAATATTGGCATACATTAAAAAAGAGGATCAACTCCAGAGATAAAACAATAATTCTCCTACTCTACAAGACTCTGGTCTGGCCGCACCTGGAGTATGCTGTCCAGTTTTGGCACCAGTCCTCAGGAAGGATGTACTGGAACTGGAGAGAGTCCAGAGAAGGGCAACAAAGCTAATAAAGGGACTGTTGTGTGAGCATTCAATACTTGGTGTTTTGAATGCTTTTAAGTGCAAAGGAGGGATTCAGGGTCCCCAGACCCCAGATCCTCCATAAAAAGTACCTGTCGCTGCCTATTACTGTCACACGGGATGTTTACAGCAATAAAAGTGATCTTCTTTTTTTTTTAAAGGGACAGTGTAAAAAAAAAAAAATCAAGCATCCCATCCCTCCGTGCTTACACAGTTGGGGGGGGCTGTGTAATATGCAGGGGGGAGCTGCGTGATGTGCAGGGGGATGTGTAATATGCAGTAAGCAGGGGGGCTGTGTAATGTGAAGGGGGGCAAAGGTGCTGGGGCTGTGTAATGTAATCTTCTTTTTTTAGAACCTTGGATTATGAGCATAATCCGTTCAAGGAAAATGCTTTAATCCAAAGCACTCGCATATAAAAGCAAATTTGCCCATAGAAATCATTGGAAACTAAGATAATTTGTTCCACATTGACATCTATGTCACGCATTACCGCATGTGGCCAGACTCCAAAATACTCAGAGACTGTTCGGCTGCACTCGGAAACTCTCAGGAATGGAGTATTTCCGAGCGTTTGAGTATTTACGAACGGCTTCGAGTGTCACCGGCGCCCGGACCCTCGGGTAAAATGTGGTACTGCACACCGCAGAGCCTTGAATCCTGCTCATTTTGCGAGATAACAAAAATAATTGCTCATATTTCAAAACGGTCGTTACTCGCAATCCGAGGTTCCACTGTACATTGAACCCAGCCCTTAAGTGGAAAAAGGTTTCTGACCCCTGCTCCAAACTGAGCTGTAAATATTTTAAAATGTCCCCTATGGAGATTTTTGGGCACCATAGTGATTTCCCGGGCGCACGTAATTTTAGGAATGTTTGGTATCTATTTACGCAATGCAACCTCATCTTCTATAGTTTAAACAAAAATGGGTATTATATGGTGTGTTTATGCACTAAAATGTTATTATATTCTTATTTGAAAAATTGTATTTAATAAACAGTTATGCAAATATCACGTGACTTAAAATTTTGCAACTATCACCTTTTTATTCTACAAGGCCTCTGCTTTTATAAAATTATATATTGCTCTAGGGGTTGAAGTAATTTTATTGCCAAATATGAAGATTCTTACATGTATGTGACAAATGGGAAAAAAAAATGCTCTGGAGCCGAACTGGTTAATAGAACTAAGGCGCTGTCACAGGCTCTCATCAAAAATCTCCACACTTTCCAATTCTATGAATGAAAGATGATCTATGAATGGAGGGGAGGGGGGGGGGCAGACCTATCAATCATCCACCCTTCCTACATTCATAGATTGCATATTTATGACTTATTATTGTTTATAGTACTATACTACTAGTTATTTATTACAGATCTTTATCTAGCAATGACAATTTACACAGCACTTTACATACTGCATATTAACATCAATGCCTTTCTGTAATTTGCTTACCATCTAAGCAGGGCTGGTGCAAAGAATTTTGAAACCCTAGGCGAAACCTAATTTTGCCGCCCCTTGGCCCCACCCCTGACTCCACCCCTTTTTGCCCTGCCCATGTATACCCCACCTTTTTAACAAAGCACCCATCAAATGCAGCCTCACAAGCGCCCATCAAAGCAGCCTCACAAGCGCCCATCAAAGCAGCCTCACAAGCACCCATCAAAGCAGCCTCACAAGCGCCCATCAAAGCAGCCTCACAAGCGCCCATCAAAGCAGCCTCACAAGCGCCCATCAATGCAGCCTCACAAGCGCCCATCAATGCAGCCTCACAAGCGCCCATCAATGCAGCCTCACAAGCGCCCATCAATGCAGCCTCACAAGCGCCCATCAATGCAGCCTCACAAGGGCCCATCAATGCAGCCTACTAGAGCCCATCAAATGCAGCTTCACCAGTGCCCATCAATGCGGCCTACTAGCGCCCATCAATGCGGCCTACTAGCGCCCATCAATGCAGCCTACTAGCGCCCATCAATGCAGCCTACTAGCGCCCATCAAATGCAGCCTCACCAGCGGCCATCAATGATTGTTTGCTTGCCATTTATTCAGGAGTCCAGACACAGATACAGTTCTCTGCCATGGCTGCACCTCTGACACTATGTGCGAATGGAGCAATGGCTGCCTGCTGATGCTGAGACTTAGTAGCTTGCTGAAGAGAGTAGGAACAACAGTGATTGGGCGCCCTAGGCAGCTGCCTAGTTTGCCTAGTGGTAGCACCAGCCCTGCATCTTCTACACATGCATACAGACACGTACACACATACTAGGGCCAGTTTAAACAGTAGCAAATGAACATACCAGCATGTCTTTAGAGTGTGGGAATGACAAATGTGAGCACAGGGAGGCCATTCAGATAGTGCCCTAACTGGCATTTGTACCAGGGACCCCAGTGCTGCAAGGCAGAAGTGCTACTATTCAAGCACTGTGATAACCCTACTGCTTTAATCACTTAAAGTATTATTAATTAGTTTATTTTCATATGATAAATGTTTGCTGATTGATAAATCTGAAACCTATGAAGGGTTCAATAATTTGCAGAGTTTGAGGACGCCTGCTTTAAAAGTAGATGCGTTTAGGCGAGTATCTCATCTTAATAAACCTCCTATTTCACCTTCGGAAAAATCAGTGAGCAAATCACACAAGCAAGAAATGTGTTTCAATTGGATTTTACATGGATTACTATTCACTCCATTGCAGCAAGCAGGATCTTTGAAAAACAAACCATACCCAATACATAGGTGACAACAGTAGGACAGAACTTGATTTAGGTGTAATGTAGAATAACTATACACAGGGGGTATTAAAGGGGCACTGGGATTATACAATACTTTGCAATAGTTTGCATGTTCTTGCTGTAACTGAGTGGGTTTCCTCCGAGTACTCCGATTTCCTTTAACACTTCATAGACATGCTGGTAGGTAATTGGCTCCTTTCTAAATTGGCCCTAGTATGTGTATGTATAAATGTAAGTTAGGAGTGTAAGCCCCTTACGGCAAGGATATTAATGTACAATAAATGTAAAGTGCTGCCTAAATTGACAGCTCTTTATAAGTACTCATAATAACTTATTAAATAAATACATTTCAAACTGATGTAGGCAACACTATATTTGAACAGTAGAGGGAGCACTTGTACCTTTTTATCTTTGCATCATTTTTAACAGAACTACAAATCCAAAATTTACACAGGAAATTAGGAAATGTCTGGACCATTCAGCTAATAAACTAGTTTTGGAATCTTACACAGCACTGCTGATCAAAAAAGGGTATGAGAGATGTGTTAAAGAGATTGCACAAATGACTAATTACATTTTGTCAAAGTATATTCCTCGCATCTAGACTGTGGCACACCTGACAAACTGATATTGTCTCTTTTAAAGCCTATTTGACTTGCTAAGGGAAGCTGTTCATAATTTGGAAACATAAGTAACATACTATAAGTTGTTTCAAAATATAAGTGAGCATAGCATGTAGATCAGACAGTTAAAATAAAACAATTTTAGGCCGTATGTCTAAGAAAATACTGTATACCACCAGGGGTAGGCAACCTGGGGTCTTCCAGCTGTTATAGAAACTACATTTCCCATGAGGCATTGCAAGGCTGGCAGTTACACTTTCTCCCAGAGGCATGATGGGACTTGTAGTTCTGCAGCAGCTGGAGAGCCCTAGGTTGCCTACCCCTGCTGTATACCATTTGGGTTAGCTTTATTCCTTTTTTGCCCTGTCTGGGAAACTCTAGACAATAGTGAGTGAGGCCTGATTCACACCTATGCATTTTTAGTGCGTTTTCAGTTTTGCAGAAACGCACTACAGTCCTACAGTCCATTTAACATGTTGTGCTATGGGCCACGTTCACATCTGTGCATTATATGGAAAGGGACAGGGACAGTTTTCTGTTTTTTAGTTCCATAGACTTCAATGGATTAAAAACTTGTATTGAAAAACACAAAATGCACCTGGAATATGCAAACTGAGTGGCAAGAAGGATGCAGACCAGTATATCGCAAGAGATTTATTTAACTGTGAGATGGCGCGCCGATGCATTTCAGGGTCACATAAGAGACCCTCTTGTTCAACACAACAAAGTTTGAGAAATACATTTGAATCCATGTTATATCAGCAAGGAGGAATGAGAGCTTAGTGCAGGCTTTAAAGAGGAACCTCACCTGGCTATCCAAAAAACACATCCTTACCAATCCTAGAAGTCCACAATATCTTCCTAGAACCCAAAGTCTGTATTTATACCTGTGCTGCCATCTTGTATTTTTAGACTGCCACACCACTGCGCATGCATGAGATCTGCTGACTGGGGTCGACTGTCCTGACGTCGCCTTAAATTGTGGATGTCTATCCCACGTTTGTGTGTTCGGGGCAGGGAGGTGATGGACAGAGTACTCCTCATCCCCCAGGTGAAGAATGAGGAAGCGTGAGAAAGGACCTGCTGAAAATTGTACTTACTACTCACCAATTTTTTTTTTAAAAGTGTAACGTAAAGTGAGAGTTAATAATGGCATTTATTAATTGTGAGTGAAGGTCTGCTTTAAAAGCTCTAACTCCCCTTATGTAACAGGCGCCCTCTCGCTCCGTATTGCGTTCCGCGCTGAAACGCATACAGCGACCGCGCGATGACGTCATCGCCTGGCACTGTGTAAGTGCACCTGCCTCTCACCTATAAAGAGAGTGGTGTGCAGACTGCACACCGTTCTATTATTGTCGGCCGTAGCCGGCTTGGCTACCAAGGCACTATGGCTACCATCAGTCCTTAAACCTGCAAACCATGCCATCATGGATGCTTGCCTAAAAGACGCTAATACAGACTGCCATTGCTGGGACACTGTAATAGATCTTCCTACTGGACACCCGACACTACAGATTCCCTTGCTGCTAAACATCCACCAAGACTCAAGCCCTGCAAACGGATAATTAGCAATTATTTCACTTGTGCTTTAGGAATACCTGCTACATATATTGCTGCTAAACAATTGCTGTATTTTACTCTGGCTTGCTAGAAAATAACATACTGCTTGGGACTGACTGTTTTGTATTTGGCTCCTTGCTGTGGATCATCTTAAAGGGAACATACATTCTCAAATTACCTAAGCTATATTTGCTTCTCTTAGGCAACTATTTGTTGCCATCATGATTACTAATTACTACGTGCTTGACATAAGTGTTACTTGTTTATGGGCCCATGCCCTAAGTTACTGAACATGTTCGCCTTATCTTGTTCTATGCTAAGGATTGAGGTATTTCACAATCGACGACGTCACACCTACAGCCACACCCCCTAAAGTTGTAAACACACATAAGGTCACAAATAACACCTTCAACGCCCCATTAACTCCCAAACTGCACTGTCATTTTAACAATAAACAATGCATTGTAAATGCATTTTTTGCTGTGAAAATGACAATGGTCGCAAAAATGTGTCAAAATTATCCGAAGTGTCCGCCATAATGTCGCAGTCACGGAAAAAATCGCTGATCGCCGCCATTAGTAGTAAAAAAAATAAAAATAATATAAATGCATTAAAACTATCCCCTATTTTGTAAACTCTATACATTTTGTGCAAACCAATTGATAAACGCTTATTGAGATTTTTTTTTTTTTAACAAAAATAGGTAGAAGAATACGTATCGGCCTAAACTGAGGAAAACAAATATTTTTTTATATATTTTTTGGGGATATTTATTAAAGCAAAAAGTAAAAAATATTGATTTTTTTTCCGCAGAGGTGATCAAATACCACCAAAAGAAAGCTCTATTTGTGGGAAAAAAAGGACGCCAATTTTGTTTGGGAGCCACGTCATACAACAGTGCAATAGTCTGATAAAGCGACGCAGTGCCAAATCGCAAAACCTGGCCGGGTCCTTTAGTTGCCTAAAGGTCCGGTCTTAAGTGGTTAACACCTCAGCTATCAACAGGGGAACCCCACTGACAGCTGAATGAGTAGTTGGTTGTTAAGGATGAGACGTTTATGCTCCTTAACTGATAATTGCCTGCTTTTTTATTGTTTACATTTCAGCTGTCAGTGGGGACAGCTGAAAGAACTGAGCCTAAAAAATATTTCAGGTTTCAGGTATCGGTGCATCTGCATGAGTACCGATACTCGTGCAAATGATTAGGATCGGAACCAATACCGATATTGATATCAGTGCAACCTTAACCATAGGTATGCATATAAAATATATAGCATACTGACTGTAACTGACAGTTTTGACTTTAAGTTTCACAAGAACATATATGCAATCTAATAATGGATAAGTAAGAGTTGAACTTGTATAAACAGATATCATTCTTCATCTTGACTTTGGCCAACATGATCTCTACATCCTGGATATGAAAGTAATAATGCTGTCTGGTCTGATTGATTTGAGTAGTGAAAGCACAATTGTTATACTCACGTCTTGCTTATTGCAAACCAGCGCTTGACTTCTTTCTTCCTCATTGTCAGCTCACGAGTCACATTCAGATATAGCAATTGACTGTAAGCAGTATGACTGTATGACTGATCGCTTCCATAAACTAACAACAATAACTCAACAAAAAACTATAACAGCTACAATATATTACAAAAGATAGAAACGATTAGGCATTTAGAAAAACTCATAACCTGATCATAGTGAACCTGAATGTAACTTTGAGACAACAAAGAAATAAATCTGTTTTGTAAATATTGGCACATTTTCGTGCACCAATTTCTTTGAGACTTGCTTGCGACTTTTATAATTGCAGTCTATGGCACTCACATTGCACCAAAGTTGCAGAAAAGTAGTACAGGAACTTTTTTTGTTGTTGCTGCAACTTGAGTCGCATTGATTTAGGCGGCACCTATTGAAATGACCCTGGGACCAGAGCAAAGGGTCTCTGAAAGTAACCCGGCAGTCAGGGGGGCTCCTCATAGTTTCTTGCACCAGGACCCTGAAGGTTTAGTTACGCCTTTGAGGAATGGCATGGGTGCCTGCAGTAGGTCCAAGCAAAATAGGCGATTAGACGACAGTCAAGATGCTGTGGATGCTCATTCTAGAACTTTTGCAGAATGGTGGCACACATGGATCTCAGGTGAAGGAATATATGTGTGTGTATGTGCATGTGTGTGTGTATATGTGTGTATATATATATATATATATATATATATATATATATATATAATAAAATGATATGTAGCACTGACATTCTTGTATATTGATGTGTGTTTGCATACTTTAATACAATGTCTATGGACATTGCTATGTTTAAGTATTTGGAGCCATCTAGTGACCAAAAACTGGTAATGCAGAGAGATGTTTTGTTTAGTTTTTTGTTTTCCTCGGAGATGAGGACACACAGTGAGGACCGGACCCATCCAGCGGAACTGAACAGAGCTGACGGAGAAGCAAGTTGCAGTCACAGGACAAAAGTTACTACCCGGAGCTCCGATCCAGTGGGTCAGCGGGTCACGACCCACAGTTTGCCAAGTTCCACATGCAGTTAGACTCGTATACAGGCCTCACTGGGATGTATAGTTCCACAGAGGAGCATAGAAACTGACACTGAGAAGGCTTGAAGCCTATCTACTTTGACGTTTCAATCGATTTTAAAATAGTTGTTGCAGTTACACCAGGAGCACCTTCACTTTAATTTGACTCCTCAAAACTGTGGATTACAAATCTCAAGGAGTTACTTTAGCTAGTGAAGAAAAGAAGATCCAGGACTAAGTACTTTAAGTGAGATCACACGCATACCTTATATAGTAGAGTGAGCTCCCAGGTATAAACCTACATATATGTATACTGTTTTCAAATAGTTTTATGTTGATATCAATTGTGCTGTCGTCCATCTTACGTTGGGACGACAGCACAATTACTGTAATCACTTTTTTTTGCATATTTCACAGTAAAATATATCTCTGGTTAAGTATCCAGTTGTTGTGGCATACTGTTTTTCTCCCTCCAAGTGCAGTCAGTGGATCCTGAGGTTACAATACAGGTATTTTGTATTGTCTTGCATTGTATTGTATTGCATTGCATCACAGCTGTGCCAAGGGGATTGAGCCAAGTTAGTGGGGTTTATTGGTAGAGTGCAGGCCCAACTTAAACCAGCAGCTCCTTCGGGGGTCAGTGCTATATATATATATATATAATATGTTTGGTGCAATATCGGGGGTCTTGCACCCTGTGTGCACGCCTATGACTCCTCTGTGTGTAGACCTTCCTAATACCTGCTCACATCAGAGATATTCAGATGTTGTAGAATTTCCTTCGGTAGATTTACAAAGTGGTGCAGCATAAACCCCAATCAACCATGCAAGTCCAGGAGCAGGTGGGTAAAGGGTACCAACGATAGCATATTTCCAGATATACATTTGAATAAGGCGAACACATAAAACTGTATTTCAGTGAATTTCTGAGCATTCTCACATTTACGCCCCTTTATAATACTCTACAGTAAAAGGTAACATGGGTTATTCCTGTCTTTTCAAGTTCTTAAACTATGTGGGATTTAGCTACGTTGTGAATTTCTAATGTCACTTTGATCATGAAAAGGAATTTAAAGTTTAGCTTTGTTGATATGCAATAGCAACCTAAAGCTAACCTTCCAATACTAAGTGCTTTCTAATTGCTGCTTGTAGTAAAATACATTTTAAATTCCTTTTGCTGTTCTGTAAAATAGATTTGCATTTACTCTTCAAGTAAAATAGGAGGTGCAATTTGAAATCCGAGCACAATATAGTCTTAAAAGAGCGATTTCCACAAAATTAAAGAGTTCAGCTTAGGGTTTATCTAACTCTTTTAAAACGTACTGTAAACAGAAATATAATTGATAAAAGTAAAATAAACAAAATGTTGAAAAATGTACAGTATGCTTTTGCACCCAGACTGTGGGAATAGAGCTACATTAAAGGCCCATCCACCACTATGCCCTTATAGAATATTTTAAAAACACACTGCAACATATATACGTGAAAAATTGGATTAATGTGGTTGTAAACTCCATTCACAAAAGTTTAACTAAGCACATATACAGTACCTTGAAAAAGTATTCCTACCCCTTGACATTTTCCACATATTTTCATGTTTACAACCAAAAATGTAAATGTATTTTATTGGGATTTTATGTGATAGACCAACACAAAGTGGCAATTAATTGTGAAGTGGAAGGAAAATGATAAATGGTTTTAAAACTTTTTTACAAATAAATATGTGAAAAGTGTGGCGTGCATTTGTATTCAGCCCCCGAGTCAAAACTTTGTAGAACCACCTTTCTCTGCAATTATAGCTGCAAGTCTTCTTAGATATGTCTCTACCAGCTTTGCACATCTAGAGCGTGACATTTTTGCCCATTCTTCTTTTAGCTCAAGCTCTGTCAGGTTGGATGGAGAGCGTCTGTGAACAGCAGTTTTCAAGTCTTGTTACAGAGTCTTAATTGGATTTAGGTCTGGACTTTGACTGGGCCATTCTAACACCCTCGGGGGTCGAATGACGATTTTGCCAGGGGTCACCAAATCCTGGGCTGTTCCTGGTGCCTGCACCACTCTCCCAGCCTTTTCGCAGCCACCCATTCAGTTCACGGCATGGCTGGGGGGCAGAGAATAGAGGTCAGCTGACTGGTGAGGATTGTGAAGTGGGAGGGGCTGGAGGAGACCCTATCTCCTGATTTTTGGCATAGGTGTCACTGCTGCGATACACTACGAAGTTGGAGACACAGTGAAAAACACTACCTGTGATTATAGTTGCCATTAAAAGTCCCTACTACAGTTATCGGATCAGCAGATGACCTTGATCAAGAGCACCTAAGTTGGCTGATCAGAACTCCCCTCCAACATTGCCACTGATCCCACCCCCCCGCCAGCTCTGCCACTCATCCCATTCCCCCCACCACCCCACCAAGGAGTACGAGAGGGAATAAAAATAGAGAATACATGGAAGGTAGAGGAAAAGAGAGGGTGGGGGGGGGGAAGGGAGAGAAAGAAAAAGAGAACAAGAAACACGGCTAGAGAGAGCGATAGGAGGGAAAAAACAGGAAATTACGATAGAGAGAAATAATAGGGAAAGAAAGGAGAAAAATTATATACCATAAGTTTTTTTTTTTATACTGTATGAGTGGAAGGGACTCGGGGAGCGATAAATTTCCTTGGGTTAAAGGTGCTGACAACCCACGGTACAAAAAGAAAATTCTGTTAGGGGTCCCCACAACTTGGGAAACGTTACCAAGGGGTCACGGTATTGGAAAGGTTGAGAACCACTGATCTAAACCATTCCATTGTAGCTCTGGCTGTATGTTTAGAGTCTTTGTCCTGCTGAAAGGCAAACCTCTGCCCCAGTCTCAAGTCTTTTGCAGACCCTAACAGGTTTTCTTCTAAGGTTGCCCGGTATTTGGCTCCATCCATCTTCCTATCAACTCTGACCAGCTTTCCTGTCACTGCTGAATAAAAGCATCCCCACAACATGATGCTGCCACTACCAGGATTCACAGTGGTGTATTTAGGGTGATGTGTTCGTTTTCTGCTTTTAGGCCAAAAACTTAGTTTGGTCTCATCTGAACAGGGCACTGTCTTCCACATGTCTACGAGGGCTTCACAGAGCAGCTGTATTTATACTGAGACTAAATTACACACAGGTGGACTCTATTTACTACTTTGGTGACTTCTGAAGGCAATTGGTTCTACTAGATCTTAGTTAGGGCTATCAGAGAAAAGGGGGCTGAATAAAAATGCACGCCACACTTTTTCGGATATTTATTTGTAAAAAAAGTTGAAAACCATTTATCATTTTCCTTCCACTTCATAATTATGTGCCACTTTGTGTTGGTCTATCACATAAAATCCCTATAAAATACATTTACGTTTTTGGTTGTAACATGCCAAAATGTGGAAATTTTAATGGGATATAAATATTTTTTTTAAGGTACTGTTTGTAGTGTTGTTTCTCTCTGGTGCTTCGTTCCTCTGTTGTCATCATGAGTCACTTCTGAGAAGCTCTCGGACACATGAGATAACAGTAGCTGATAATTTGTGTCGGGGAGGGTGTTTAGAGAGAAATGAGCACACAGCTTGTTTATTCAGAGTACAAGCTCTGCATATTCCTTCACTCTTCTGCCTATGGGGAAGGGGGGGGGGGGTATCCCTTTCCTCCAATCAGCTCTCAAACTGCAGGTACCTGTCAAAAAAGTGCCAAATGTGGCAGTGGAGGGGGAGAGGGTGTGAATAACCAGAGCTTCCAAACATCAGGGAACTGATACAATTGTGTAACATACAGGCCCAAAAATAGTGCCCTGTATTGAAGTGGTTAAAAGACAAAGCTATACAGTGGAACCTTGGATTGCGAGTAACGGGGTTAACGAGCATTTCGCAATACAATCTTTTTTTTTTTTTTCAAAATCCTGACTCTGTTTGCGAGTGCTGTCTCACAAAACAAGCAGGATTCTAGTCTCTGTGTTGTGCAGTACTATTGTTGACCAGAGGTGCGGGGGGCGCCGGTGACACTCGGAGCTATTCGGAAATACTTGGAAGCACTTGGAAATACTCTGAAATACTCCGTTCCCGAATGTTTCCGACTGCATCTGAACGGTCTCTGAGTATCTCCCAGTTTAGTTTAGTTTAGTAGACTTCTATGGGGAAACTCGCTTTTGACATGTGAGTTCTTTAGATTACAAGCAGTCTCCTGAAATGGAGTATGCTCATAATCCAAGGTTCAACTGTTCTACTAATAATAATGCTGAGCTGGATAAAAAGGAGCAATATAAAGGCTGAAGTACTTACGTTTCATACAGAGAGCCTGCTCCAAAAACGGTCCATCTTGGTCATGTCATCTACTTAATGTGGAAGTGAAGAGTTAGAACTTAGACTGCACAATCCTAGCTCAAGAGCAGAATTTATGCTACTAAATACGTAGCCCTACAGGCTTGTGATTGGCACTAAAGGGAAGTAGTAGAGTGGACGTTTCTCCAGGAAAGGTAGTTCAACCCTTAAGCTGGATACACACTATACAATTTTATTTAGATTTTCTCCTTTTACATTTACCAAAACCATATAATATGTGGTTAACAGTTTCGATTTGTATGCAATCAGGCAGGCCCTTGCATTACATAGTTTTGATACATCGAAAGGAAATCAAACAACAAAAGTTGTATAGTGTGTGTGTGTGTATAACTTTACAAATTTTATATACTACCTAGGAAATTTGAGTATGGGTCAACTTAAAGCCATTGTATAGCCCCCATTTTTTTTTTACGCAAAGGCATAATGAGCTAGTATGCACCGCATATTAGCTCATTATGTAATGCTTGTCTTAGAACGAGGCGTCGGTAACTCACCTGGTACATGCCGAAGTAGCTGATGTGTTGCCTCTGCGTGTCTTCCGGGTATCACGGCTCCAGCGATTGTGAGTGGCTGGATCCGCTGTGTCATCACATATGTGCGCTGGAGACTTCTTTCCGTCAATGTCCGGAGTCTGCCGGGCCTTAAGCCGAGAATCCCCGATGTGCATGCGCCACTGCAGTCAGCGGCTCATTACAAGGGGAATATCTCCTAAACCGTAAAGTAAAGGTTTAGGATTTTTTTTTTTTTTTTTTAACCTACAGGTAAGCCTTATTATGGTAGTGCTTGGTAAAATGCTTTTCAAATGGCTCCCAAATCCACTGTTACAGTAGTCTGAAAAAACATGAGGTGTTATGGGGCACTAACCTAAAAAAAGGTGCATGTCAGATAATAGGTTTTCCAAGGTGCACTGCCAGTCCATTCAATTTGAAAGGGCTTTGAGACCGTAACAAATTTCTTTAACGTAAAACATAACGTGAAGGGGTTCTAAATAAAAATATATTTTTCACTAAATCTAACCATTGGCTTATGACATTTCCCTGTATACAGTACTGCAAAGAACGCTAGCCAGTATTACCAATACCATTCTGGTTGTCACCTGGGAGAGATTTCTGAGCACAGCTATGTGCGAGAGCTTTATTTAGGGAACAATACTTCTGTCTAGTAAAGCATACTGAAATTCTTTTCTTGAAATGAGCTGCTTTAGAATAATATAAGTACTTTCTCAGCAATTTATACCATCTTATTGAAGCTTTCCTAACATAGTTATTACTGTAGAGACTTAGATCTTCATATTACATAAGAGGATCACTTTATCTTTGTACTTCTACAGCCACATTTGTGCTTGGAATTAGGCATGCAGGCTTTATTAATGTCGGAGAGTAACAGCTGGCAACTCATTATTTTATCATAAACATTTTCCAAGTTCATGATCAAAGTATTTTTTCTAAGTGGGAAAATTGGTTGTTGACGTAGAAGAATCAAGCGAATGGATTTGCTAATTTTCCTGCTTATTCAGCAGGTCATCGTGATGGGCAAAGCTACGGTGCAAAAAACAGCAACCCATGGCAACTAGTCTTTTGTTTTTGTTTTTTACTCCAAGGAGAACTCCAGCCAAATATTTTGAGCTGCCATAATGCACCAGTTTGAAGCAGATCTTAAAGCCAACCTATACTTCAATGTTTAGGACAGAGTGGGAAAGAGTTCAATCATATGTCAGGATTTTATTGTAGTGTTGTCCACATTGGAACATTTCCCCTTCAACTTCTGTGCAAATAACTGTCCAGATAGCAAGGATAACTTGCCATAAATTTTGTGGCAGTGCTGAATTGTAAGTCTGATAACTTGCTGCGCATTTTCACTGGCAAGTTGTACACATGCAGAGCACTTGAAGCACAAATTCTAGTTGACACTTTTCCAATTGGTATCAAATTTGCATGGCAAGTCCCTAGCAAGAGTAAAGTTGCAGCAATGAGTCTACAGCAAGAGCTCTGCAAATCTACAGCATGAACATTTAGCTACAGTGACCCCTGTGGTGGGATGACTATTGCACAAAATAACTGAACCAGAACTTGAAGCAGACTTGCAGAATGTTTGCAAAGAAAGTTGATCTGGAGCCATGCAATGCGGACTTGCTGCAGTTGTGCAACAAACTTGTGAAACTTGGCAAGTCTGTCAATAGCTTAGTAAGTCGTTTTCAAACTTGCTATCTGGGTAAGAGGCTAGGTCTGGGACAGGAAGTAGGAAAAAAACTCTCCAATAACAACACGGGTAGCAAACATTTCTCTTTTAGTACTGAAGGGATGACTTGGAACCTCTGTGCAGTTTTTTTTATTACTATCTGTGACCCCACTAGCAATATTTTCTTTCATTTCCTGTCTTGGTTACACATTATGTTTTTTTTTGTTTGTTTTTACAAGAGCTAGAGAGAGCAAAAATAGTCACAATTCTGCAGAGAAACCAATGTGACAACATGGTGGGAAGTGATGGTAGCATAGCAGAGATATCTAATCAAATCTCCATATTGTGGACAGAGAGCAGTAAAACCTAAAATGGCAAATCATAAACAAAGAAATAGCTGTACTGCTCCTTTAAGTGATCGTGTTCTAGTGCAACAATATATATCCTTTACTAACTTGTACAGAAATGAAGCCCTTGATACAACACCAGAATAATAATGAGTCCACAACATCCAATTTGTGAAACAAATATTCATGTGCATCCAAATAAAATTAGAATCCGTCACTACGTATGCAAGCCTCTTACCAAATGGATATGATCCCTAAATATGAGGTCATATGCACTTGTTTATCAACAGGTCATCGCATAAGTGTAGCAACCTCTAGTATGCTAGAAGGATAGTACATGTTTGTGTGAGTTGGTAAATTTTCTGTGTGTTTTACCCTGGGTTGGAGTGACTTAGGGTTATGCTGGGTGACTCACAGGTAGCATCTCCTAGACCTCCCACTTCTTCCAGAATGTTATGGTGTTTTCTGGAAAGAGAGGTTGAGAGGGAAGGTGGATCAGCCTGGGGTGTTCTGAAAAGCCCTGACGAATACTCCATCTGGATTGGCAATTGGCAGACCTCCTAAATACCCAGGGTCAGCCTAGCTGGGGAGGAGTTGATCGGGTGGAAGATGGAGTGTTAGGCTGTAGGGGCCTTTGAGGGCACTCTCCAGTCTGGGGGGGGGGGTGTGACCTTGGGCCTAAGCTCGGGTGGGGACGGCACCCTCTTGCAACCCACAGAGGTGTCTCACCAGAAGGCACAGGAGGAGCAAGAGAGGACAGCAGGAGAACACTGTCGGGCAAGTCTCCAGGATTTCCACAGAGGCAGCCAAGAGGGCTGGTGAGTGTTTACACAGTCAGGACGACTAATAGGCATGCCTGAGAGGACTGAGATGCAGCAGTCTGGGATGGGAACAGAGCCAGTCTGAAAGATTGTGGTGGCATGGGCAGTAGAAAGGGTCAGCTGCAGCCAGGAGGACTAGCAGTGCCTGAAGAGGTGGGACTGGAAGCAGTAGCTACATGGACAGCTAGCACTGGGACATTCTATATTTTAGCTGCACTATAGGGGACCATGGTCCCTGCCTGCAAAGGGAATTTCACCTTAGGCCTGGCTGAGTCAGTGCCAGCCTACTAGCCAGTGCTAGCTGGTCCAGAAAGTGCAAGCAAGTGAAGTGCTGGAGGAAGATTGACTTTCAATCATCTGGGCATCTCATGATTTCCCTATCTAAGTTAATTTCCCACAATGAAAATACAAAAAAACAAAAGTGCATGGACTGTTTCATGTCTCTGGATGCTTGAAATTGTGTGCCTGGCTGAGCAGGGTGACAGACCGACCACAACACTCTGCAGCCCCTATGGGGATACCTCTACCTAGGTGATAGTAAAAAGCCTTTGCAGCTATCTCCTGGCAGCTCAAAGGTGCCACAGATAATGAGACCAGGTGTAGACCGTACAAGAGGAATCAAGGGGACACCACATAGCTGTTCTAATTAAAATGTTACTTACAAACACAGAAGAGCCCAAGCAATAAAGAGCATTAAGATTTACGCCGCAGCGTACATGATGACATCGACTCCTAAATTCCACCCAACACGTTTCATCACAGATGGTGTTGTCATGTTTCAGGCTCCTGACTCAAGTTAAGCGTGAAAGGTGAAAATGTGGAATAGATTTTTGCTTAATAGTAAAAACCTGACCAGAGGTTTTATTTATTTTCTGAAACAAAAAAAAAAAAGTTTTGTCTGGAGTTGCACTTCAAGGGTATGTTTTCTTAATCCATTGTTTAGCTAAATAAATCAGCAACAAAGTAATTTTTATGTAATTAATAAGATAGACAAGATTTTAATCTAGATCTTAAAACATTAATGCAAGAAGAAATTAGACCATGATGTCATTCTCCAGTCAAACAAACAATGAACCATGTAATCATTGCTGAACAGATGCTTTAATTAATTGCTTTCTACTGATAATTGCTCTGAGGCTTGAAAATGAAACAGGTTAACTAGATGTAATGGCCCACAGTTGGTAGTGAGATAGGTCCAGAAGGAGTTAACTGTGAGGCAGTAAAAATTTAATTGTGAATGTTTTTAATGGCAAGTAAAATATCGCTGATCGATGTGAATGGTTCTATGTACTTTGCAAAGCGCTGAGTACTTTTGATGCCATTATATAAATATGGGCAGTAAATGCATCTCGATATCTGCAATTTTCAGAAGGGCCAGCAGGTGTCAGATCACTGTATATGAAGAAAGCCGTATTCGTCTGGGACGGATGCCTATTTGTAGAATTGCAAATTATAAACAGTTGACTGTGGAATGGCAGGGGAAATTTGTGACTGGTATAAACAAATGTAGGCTTATGTCATTGGACCCCAGTGTTGCCAACCTACCAGATTACAATTTACTGACACCCAAGATTTACTGGCACAGCCAAGTTTTTACTGGCATCTCCAAAATATACAAAATACAGGTTTAAGTGTAAATTTCAGTATTACATAGTCAGGTTGAAAAAAGACATCTAGTTTAACCATAGAAGAATAAAATTAAAAATATCGTACAATCCCATATACCCAATTAACTATTTAGGATACAAATGGAAGTACAATATGCAATCAGCAATGTGATTTAAGGTAGATATTAAGGCAAAAAAATGATTTCCTATTTTTTTTATGATATAGTACGTAAGTAGCTCAGGGACAGGACTTGGGAGGGCAAGATTTTAGATTGGGCAGGCACACACACATGAAATTCACTCACATCGCCAAGTGGTCCCTTCAGTCCATTCCAGTCCAAACGGCACAGACCATCCCGCTCCCAGATTACCCTTTGCCCATCCCACAGACACGCACATGAGGCTCTGGCCGCTCCGCTCGGCTCCCTTGCACCATGATATCGCACAACACGCTCAGACACCACCTCCACCAGACCTGCCCCACGCTGGTGACACCCAAACACACTGTAGCAGTTACAGCTATATTTTTATTGGCAACCTTTTCCTATCACTGGCATTTACTGGCAGGAGTAAAAGTGACCATTATTTTACTGGCTGCCAGTAAAAATACTGACGGTTGGCAACACTGGACCCTCTCCTAAATAACATCAACTAAATTAGAAAAGCTGGTAAGGTTTTGATTAGGTTGTGTGCTGCCCTAGGCCTGACTAAACTCGTGCACCCCTAATTTAAAAATGACCCACCCCTTCCTGTCAAGGCCACACCCCTTTCTGTTTAAGACCTGGGGGGGGGGGCATTGGATTCTCTTAATTTGCATAGATTCCTTCTCACTTCCTGTTTGGCTATGGGGCAGGAAGTGAAGGGAAATCTCTGCAATGGGACAGGGATGGTTAAAAAAAATAAACTGATAGGAGCTATAACCCTCCCTTACTCCAAAGGCACTGACCAAAATGAAAAAAAAAAGTGTTGCCTATAGCTCTACTTTAAGCACTTGCCTACTGTGCACCTACACCCCCTTCCTGCCCAGATGAAATTTTAGTTTCCCGGCACTGCGTTGTTTTAACTGACAATTGCGCGGTCGTGCGACGTGGCTCCCAAACAAAATTGACGTCCTTTTTTTCCCCACAAATAGAGCTTTCTTTTGGTGGTATTTGATCGCCCGTGCGGTTTTTATTTTTTGGGCTATAAACAAAAAAAGAGCGTAAATTTGGAAAAAAATATATCTGTTTAGGCCGATACTTATTCTTCTACATATTTTTGGTAAAAAAAAAAAAAAATAATATCGCAAACCCGTATAGTCACTGGTTTGCGCAAAAGTTATATTGCCTACAAAATAGGGGACATAATTATTATTTTGATAATTATGATTATTTTTATTTATTTTTTACTAGGAATGGCGGCGATCTGCGTTTTTTCTGGATTGCAACATTATAGCGGACACATGGGACACTTTTGACACATTTTTGGGACCATTCACATTTATACAATGAACAATGCTATAAATATGCATTGATTACTGTATAAATGTGACTGGCAAGGAAGGGGTTAACCACTAGGGGGCGGGGAAGGGGTTAAATGTGTGTCCTAAGTAGTGTTCTAACTGTGGGGGGAGGGGGTGACTGGGGGAGGTGATCGATTGTGTCCTTATGTACAAAGGACACAGATCGGTCTCCTCTCTCCCACACAGAGCTCCACATCCGTTCTCAGTTACTGGGCAATTGGGGGTGCCTGGCGGCCAAGGTGTTCCCAGTAACGCGACGGGTGTGCCCCCCCAGCGACTTTAAATGGCAGGACGTCATATGACGTCTTGTCAGAACAATAGAGTAAAGGTTCGTCTTTTCTAAATTGGTTTCTTTAAGCTAGTGCATTGTTGGTTCACTTATCTTTTCCTTCAATTTCCCTTCTAAATGTTTTTTTTCTTTGTTTGAATTTCTCACTTCCTGTTTCTCCTCAGTAAGCTTTCCACCATCATCTGAGCGGTGGGAAGTCATTTAGAACAGCTTACTGAACACCTTACTGAGGAGGAACAGGAAGTGAAAAATTCAGACAAAGAAAACAAATAAAAAAAACATTTAGAAGGGAAATTGAAGGAAAAGGTAAGTGAACCAACAATGCACTAGCTTAAAGGATCACTAAAGGATTTTTTTTTTTAGCTAAATAGCTTCCTTTACCTTACTGCAGTACTGGTTTCATGTCCTTATTGTTAGTTTTTGCTTTGAAGTTGCTGTAATCCTGCTCTGTTCTCCACACTTCCTGCTTGTCTGTTTCCTTATAACCACAGTGCTGGGAGCTTTCTCACGGTGGTTTAAGCTGTCATTACTGTGTGTCTAAAACTTCCCAGAACCAATCAGATTCATTTTAAAAACAAAACACTGCCCTGGATTTGTTTGTTTTTGTTCTGTGTTTCTATTTCTACTTCACAGAAACATGAAGCCAGTTCAAAAGTGAAACTAACCTGCAGGCACATTATATGATTGATTTTTATCTATTTTTAATCATTTTGAAAAGGAATCGGTTAACTTTTATGTCTCTATACCCTGTAAACCGTCATTTCAGCAAAAAAATGTTTTTCCTTTAGTGACCCTTTAAAGTAACCTATTTAGAAAATAAAAAGCAAACCTTTACAACCCCTTTAAGCACAAATTTCTGATCATTTTATGGAGATGACTAAGAAGATAACCATGCTAATGGTGCAGCAGAAAACATATAGCACAGCGAGGAAGATTTGTGGTCCAGGATGATAGGACAGTCAAAGAAGCAGTTTACGTTACACTAACAGTGTAGCGGAAGCCGGCGGGGACTCTTTCCGTGCTGCCCCCTGCAAAGTGCTGCCCTAAGCCTGGGCCTTGTTGGCCTAGGCCAGGATACAGCGTTGACTATATATAGTCAAGCGCCCATGTCTATGCTAAAAGATTTCCTCCTTACTACATAATTCTAGAAAGATCGTGGCATATGTGTTACAATTGTCTTTGATTTCATTTGACATTTCAAGCAGTATGCACTCCTATTTTGTGGAAAATTAAACATCTAGTGTTAGGAATTCTGACATATCACAAATTTTCCCTGGGGCTTTCTTTTAGGCCGCGTACACACGATCAGTCCATCCGATGAGAATGGTCCTAAGGACCGTTTTCATCGGTTAACCGATGAAGCTGACTGATGGTCTGATGTGCCTACACACCATCGGTTAAAAAAACGATCGGGTTAGAACGTGGTGACGTTTACGTGTTTTAACACAACGACGTGCTGAAAAAAACTAAGTTCAATGCTTCCAAGCATGCGTCGACTTGATTCTGAGCATGCGCGGCCTTTTAACCGATGCTTTTGCATACCAACGATAGGTTTTGACCCATCGGTCAGGCGTCCATTGGTCAAATTTTATACCAAGTTCTCTTTTTTTTTTTTTGACCGAAGCATAACTGACCGATGGGACCCACACACGATCGGTTTGGACTGATGAAACGGTCCTTCAGCCCGTTTTCATTGGTTTTGACCGATCGTGTGTGTATACGGCCTTACAGAACACACTTTAAGAAATTTTCAGCACAATTACAAAAATTGCCCGGGGGAGCAGGGGCAGGTTCACGCTTTGGAAAGGTTACAGCATAACTTCTGAGGTGGCTACAAAATATACATAATAACAGTGGACAATATTGTCTGCTGTAATTGTGATCCAAAAAGATATGGTGCTATGTTCAGTTTGGTGCGAGAGCCACGCCTCCACATGGGTAGATAAGGAGGTAGGGGGCAGACCGTAGAACAGGGGGGGAATGAGTCCTTATTGGATGGTGGAGCCGATGGTCCTGTACACTTGTGCGGATGCTAAAAAAGAGGGGGAATGGGCTACAGCTGTGCATCAAGGGGTGCAGGCACCAAATGCTGCAGTATTAAGACATCAAATCACAAGAAGGATTGGAGGTAAGAGCAGTTGGAGATTGCATCTAAATGCTTCATGTTACAATAACGTTTCGGTAAGTGGGCTATTCATACCTTAATGATATGATTACATTTCCCAAACTTGCAGAATAGGTATTGATTTCCAGTGATTTGGGACCAGTGTCTTGCCTAAAGAGGGGAGGAATCGTAGGAAGCCTTTCCTTACTGTCTTAAGGGATCCTAGCGCTATAGAGGAGCCACATCTGGGGTCTCCTCTAGTAAGGTGGCATGTCACCACAGGTGAAGCATAGTGCTTTCTTTTTCCCTCCATCTCCAAGCAATATTTTCAGGAAAACCTTGGCCTTCGCCTTTGTTCAATGATTTTATAATAAATACATAATTGCATACAAAAGCTTTTTTGCAATTTAATATAATTAAAAATAACTGCTCTATTTCATTCTGCAACCATTAGAATCTCCAAAATGCCCCCCCCCCCAAAAAAAAAGAGTCTGAATCTGCTTCTCTGTAACCATGGTTACCATAGGAGGAAATGCCAGCCTTGTACAAAACCCCCAGAAATGTAATTTCCTGTTGCTATGATTTGACTCTGTATTTTACAATGTCAATCACGAGACTATTGTAGACATCCTCCTATTTATCATTCCAAATGTTGGAAGTGAATGGAACATATGTGTATGTTTTCACAGAATAGCGGCAGGTTAGATGCTGTGATGACATTTACTAAAATCTTGCTTTTTGTATTTTTAATTTTGAAGAATTTAACTTTTTCTTTTTTCTAAACCACTTCCTTACTGGGCACTTAAACTGTCCCCTCCTGACCAGCCCAATTTTCAGCGCTCTTACACTTTGAATGAAAATTACTCAGTCGTGCAACACTGTACCCAAATGATTTTTTGTCCTTTTTTTAATACAAATAGAGCTTTCTTTTGGTGGTATTTGATCACCTCTCGGTTTTTTATTTTTTGCGCTATTAATGAAAAAAGACCGAAAATTTAAAAAAACATTTTTTTTTTCTTAGTTTCTGTGATAAAATTTTGCAAATTGTAAATTTTTCTTCATAAATTTTGGCCACAATGTATACTGCTACATGTCTTTGATAAAAAAAGAACCCAACATTTTTGGAAATTATTTGGTCTGTGTCACACCTGATGTACTGAAGGCCTATCTCATTTCTTGAGACCCTAACAAGCCAGGAAAGTACAGATGCCCCCCAAATAACTCCTTTTTGGAAAGTAGGCAGAGGTGTGTATGGAGGTGGCAGAGGTGTGTATGGAGGTGGCAGAGGTGTGTATGGAGGTGGCAGAGGTGTGTATGGAGGTGGCAGAGGTGTGTACTGGTGGGCACCAAGTGTTTCCCGGGCACTGGGCACTGATTGGGCACTGGGCACTGTATGGCACTGATTGGGCACTGATTGGGTACTGTATGGCACTGATTGGCACTTTAACTCAGAACTTTCTCCCTCCTCACATGCGCTGTCTGTGCGAGGAGGGAGAGACGGCTATTTACCGTGATCTGTGATTGGCTGTGTCCAAGGGACACGGCCAGCACAGAAGTTCCCCGATGCGCGCTCGGGGAACGAGGAAAGGGGCGGCTGTAAAAAGACGGCGTCCCAGAAATTCAGAGCCACCCTGCGGCCGTAAAAAAGGTCGTACGGTCGTCGGGAAGTGGTTAAAAGAAGTGGAGCTATACTTAGGCCGCGTACACACGAGGAGACATGTCCGCTGAAACTGGTCCGCAGACCAGTTTCCGCGGACATGTTCGATCGTGTGTACGGCCTAGCGGACAGGTTTCCAGCGGACAAAAGTTTTTAAGCATGCTTAGAAACTTGTCCGCTGGAAACCTGTCTGTTGGACATGTCCGATGGTTAGTACGCCCAACCATCGGACAGAAATCCTGCGCATGCGTCAAATTGATTTGACGCATGCGTGGAAGCCTTGAACTTCCTTGTTTGAGCACGTCCGTGTCTTCTACGTCACTGCGTTCTCTGTCCACGGTGATTTTGGTCTGATGGTGTGTACACACATCAGACCAAAATATCCCTGGAGACATGTCTGATGAAAATGTCTCCTCGTGTGTACAGGGCCTTACAGTGGCTTTCTTTATGTACAGGGCCTTACAGTGGCTTTCTTTAGGTCTTCTTGATCCTGAAATACCAATGTGCAATGAAACATAGATGAGTTATGGCAGAAAAAAGACCAAGGAGTCCATGGAGGCTGACCCCATTTTTTTTTTCTAATTTATACAGTATATGTTTTCTGGTTTGATGATGAAGTGCACATGGCAGTAACCGATAAACCATGTTTTAACTGTGTAGTTAGGTCATTAATGATTATTTCGGGCCAATTACTACCGGTAACTGCTACCCACATATTTCTCTTTCAACTTTTTTATTGAATAGGTCTGACAGAATTCCGTATCTTAATAGTGTGGCTATTGTACCACTTACACAGGCAACTAATGTTTCAGGAGCTATAGAGATGCAATGTTCCTGCCCTGGACATACAAGAAGATATAGGAGGGATGAGTCATCTGTGTCATAGCATTATAAGGTCAGCAGTATGAAATGTTCAATTCCCATAAGAAACCACTTCAAGTAATTGAATAAAGTTAGAAAGATGACATGAAATTCTACAGCCTTCTAAATACGCAATATTTTCTGTGACATTAGAACACTTTCACCTTTACTTTAAACACCAGAATATATGTTAATATATATATCCATGCTATACTTTAACACAATATAAAATGTGGGGTTTAACATGCATTAGCACAATGCAATGGAGTGAATGCAGTCTTATAACGTCACCCCCCATAGTAAAATACTTGCCTTTATCCTTGTTCCTGCCTTTGCACTCAAATATCACAGCCATATCTTCTGCATAGCCATGATAAAGCACTAATTGTAATTAATAGTGTGAAACGCGTAGGCTTTCATCCCTATTTTTTGCTGTGATTTGTAGTGCTATTTTTATCCTTTTTACTAATAAAGACAACCATTATTTTTTTTTTTTTGAGTGTGGATGTCCATTTATCTCCTCTATAACTTGCTTTGTGCATTGCTGGCACCCTTAATCTCCTGAGAAGATACTGATTTCATAAGCATACCCACCTGGAACGCTAACTCTCTTTCCCCATATCTTCTGCATAGTGTGCATATGTGCCACGTTCCCGCGCATTCCTATAAATGGTCCATACTCAATTGGATTGCTGAGGTTCACCAAGAGTATGGACCATCCATTGCAACGAATAGGACCAGGGGATTTCTGCCTATTAGGCAAAGGACTTGGTCAGAATGTTTTGTATGCAAAGGCTATGCGGCACTATGCAGATAGGGTGACCACATTTCCAAACTGCCATTCAGGGACACACCCCCTCTCTCATCTATCCCCCCAAAAAAGATGAGGGGCAGGGGGAAATGTAGTCTCGGGTTGATAGGGAATTTGGCGGCGGGTTATTTGTCAGGTGAATGTGCCACTTGACACCAGATGCAGTGCCACTTGCCACTCATAGCCTGCCACCAGATGCAGTGCTGCTGTCACTCCCTCTGCATGAGCCACGTGTGTAGAAGGAAAGGAGTGGCGTCGCTATCTGGAGAGTGAAGATCACACCAGTCCCTGCTGCTTGCCGCTGGGTGCCGGAGAAGGAGGAGGTGCCGAGGTGGGTGGGGACAGCAGTGCTGCACTAGGCGCAGGCCTTGCTCCCGGTCTCACTGTCTGAGAGTAATTTGTCACTGGTTGCAAGATGCCAGGCAGCACTGGCTCTAGCAACCAGTTACGGAAATGTAGTAGTTAGTAGGGGGTGGCTGTGTTCTCCATTTCATTCCGGGACATTATATTGTCCCAGAATGAAGGTGCCCAGGACGGACTTGTCAATTACGGGACAGTCCCGGGCAATCTGGGACACATGTGCACCCTACATGCAGAGCCACACAGTGAAGAAGTGAGAAGCAGGGAGGAAGGTTATTAGTTATCTATGCTGACTACACTTAAGAGCGTGAGGGGTCTATATTTGAAGGACAACATCGAAAAATTTAACTGTGATTGTAGGTAAAAAAGATACAAACTAAGCATTATGCTACAAAGCATGCACTTTATAGAACCTACCGTTACTTGTTTCTTTGCTCACTGATTACTGGAATCTACTGCTGGAGTTCCCTAAAATAACTTTGAAAGCCATTCCTGCCCCCTATATAACAGATATTGGCTGCTCAGGCACTAAGGCACTATGCACTGCATGCTGGAAATCATCATGGCTGTACACATATGCCCCATATCTAGAAGAACTGGATATTCACAGAGCCTTTGGCAGCATTTCCTAGCAGAGGGGACATGAGATAATGGGAAGAACAGGAACCTGTTTAATTATTTTATTATCTTTCCCTATACAGGTTTGACTGAACTAAAAAGCAAGCAAGCCTGAGAGAGCACATCTGTGTGGTACTTGACCCACTAGGCAGTTTAAAAAGAAATGTTTTACAGAACATATGGCAGGAACTCATCTGGGAAAGATGTGTTTTACATTTTGTTAAAACTTCTCATAAATGAATTCTAGAAGTTTCCAGAAAACGTATTTCAAAAGCACATACAATATACAATATCAAAATACAGAAGGCATCAATATATTATGTATTTAAGGTGGACCTGCAGTAACTAATCAGGTTACCCATCCTGTGTGTTCCATTTGTGCAGTCCCATGTACACTCCATGGCTTTGTTGATGAGATTCATTCTATAGTTTAACTACCTAATTAAGTTCCTATGATGTGGTTTAGGGTTGTGGGAATGGCTAATGTGGTGGACAGCAGATACGTGAGGCTGTGGGGAGCTACAGCACAGTGCAGTGTCAGTAAAACAAAGAGTCCAGTTATAGAGAACAGAAGTTGTATTAATTTAGAACCCAGTAATTCACAGCAAACCCAGCAGGAAAGCACCCAGCCAGGAACATTCACAGCGTTTAACAGCATTGTGGAGTGGGTCTCAGGTGTGCTGACAGCGTTTGTCTGGAGGGGCGGAATGCGACTTGGCCAGTCCATAACCTTTCCTAATTGTCTGGAACCTCTCCCTGCCACTAATCACTGTCTTTGTCACCTGTCCCTACACTACCCACACGCAAAATGCTTGCCAAGACTGCGAGCCAGAGTCTTAAATAGGCTCTGCCTGATCCAAGATGACTGCTAGGGTCACAGCAGCATTCCCTAGTCACCGGAGAAACCATAGAGTAACCATGTTTCTCTTGCTTTCCTCTCCCCCTGGAATACCTCTGCGGTCAAATGCCACCTGCAGTGGAGAAAGTAGACCGCACCTACATGCAGTTAATGCACTCCACCTTACTCCATAGCATACTGCTTGTGGAGAGATTTTGGGAAGATTTGTCTCCAAATTTATCCCTGTTCCCTTTGTCATAATTTCAGCAATATTTTAGCTATTTTTAATATACTATATCCAAAAAAATGTATTTGTTTTCCCCATTTACTGTGCATTTAATTGATACTTTTTTTTTTTTTTTTTTTTATTAAGGGGAAAATACACAACTACTTTTCTGTGTACTGTTCTCTATAAAAAAAAATATGATTCTCTTTTTTCTTTCTGTGAAATTACATTAAATAACAAAGTGTAGAAAAAACCCTACATTGACCCATATGGCATAGGTGTGAATTCAGCTTTATAGAGCTTTCATAACCTTCAGGAACCAATTTAAAGCCCATTGCAGTCATAAGATCCACCAAAAGCCATCATACATTTACCTTCCTCAGCAACTCCAATGTATTTAGCTGAAACTTCACTGAAATTTCCTAATTTTTGCCACAATTTTGCTCATCCTCACCCAGAAAAAAGCTCATGTAAAATTACGCCCCCAAAAGATAGCAATCCAAGATGAGAAGGTGTTTGTAAAGGTAGAAGATTTTTTTAACCTAATGCAGTATCTGCATTTAAGGTAATACACCTTCTCTAAACAGGATCTCCCCCAGCCCCCTAAATATTTACACGAGCTTGAACTTGATCCAGAGTCGTGCCCAATAGCAGCATGTCTCTCTCTCTCTCTCTGCTCTCTCCCTCCTCACAGGAGCCATTGGCTCTAGCTGCTGTTGTCAATCATAGCCTGTGAGGAAAAAGTGGGGAGCAGAGCTGAGCCGTGATATTTGCCTATGGACATATAGAGCGAGACTCAGGATTGAGTGCCCCCATAGCAAGGGACTTTCTACGGGGGCACTCGCCAGGGGGGAGGAGCCAGAAATGCTGGCGGAGGACCCCAGAAGAGGAGGATTGGGGCTGCTCTGTGCAAAACTATTGCACAGAACAGGTAAATTGACATGTTTATTATTTTAAAAAAAATTACACTTACAATCACTTTAAGCTGGCCATACACATGTAAATTTCCTTCGTTCAGCCACCCCAGGATGAATGAGAGAAATGGATTGATTCAACGAACCACATTTAAATTTCAGCAGAGATCAGGTAAAAATTCAAACCATGACTGGAAACCTTTAGTTTTTCAAGTAGAGATGCAGAAGCCAGAAGATCCGAGGATCCAAAACAATAAACCATATCTGAGCATGACCAGCACTCTAATATAGGCTATCACTGGAATTAATAGAAAAAACAGGCCACCCTCAACTTTTTCTGAGTAACTCAAAATGTGTGTATAGGTGCTTGATGTTTTGGGTCTACCAAGGCACTGAAGGTGCTAAACTAAAAAATAGTACAGGCATCTGAATGAGTCTGCTTTCCATTTTTATTTAAATGTTTTACTTAATTACGGTTAGGAATACAAAGGTTCACCTTTTTAGACCGCATACACACGATCAGTCCATCCGATGACAACGGTCCTAAGGACTGTTTTCATTGGTTAACCTATGAAGCTGACTGATGGTCTGATGTGCCTACACACCATCGGTTAAAAAAAAACGATCGTGTTAGAACCCGGTGACCTTTACGTGTTTAAACACGGCGACGTGCTGAAAAAAACGAAGTTCAATGCTTCCAAGCATGCGTCGGCTTGATTCTAAGCATGTGCAGCCTTTTAACCGTTGATTTTGCATACTAACGATAGGTTTTGACCCATCGGTCAGGCGTCCATCCGTCAAATTTTAAAGCAAGTTCTCTTTTTTTTGACTGAAGGATAACTGACCGATGGGGCTCACACACGATCGGTTTGGACCGATTAAACGGTCCTTCAGTACGTTTTCATTGGTTTTGACCGATCGTGTGTACGCGGCCTTACAGTTATTACAGTAGCATTTTGATTGACTGAAATGTTCTTTACATTACAAAATGTTGAAGTGGATGTAAACCCAAACATTTTTTTTTTTTATGTCACAATGTAGAGTATAAGATTTCCTATCATCTGTGCCCAGTCTTGCTACACAGAGTTAATCCAGCTCTGATCAATCCTCTTTTATTGTTCAGTGAAAATTAACAGAATTCCAGATAAAAACCTGGCTAAATAAAAAGTCTGTTTCTCTCTTCTTGCTTTGAGTGACAGGTTATTTACATATCTAGCTTGGACATGTTTATCATATGTTATGTTTATCATAACATGAGGTGATTCACAGTATAAAAAGTGAGAAATCCACCCCTCCCTCACATAACACATCCTGGTAATATACAATGAACTTTGGATCACCTCATATTATGATAAACATAACATATGATAAACATTTCCAAGCTAGATATGTAAATAACCTGTCACTCAAAGCAAGAAGAGAGAAACTGACTTTTTATTTAGACAGGTTTTTTTCTGGAATTCTGTTAATTTTCACTGAACAATAAAAGAGGATTGATCAGAGCTGGATTAACTCTGTGTAGCAAGACTGGGCACAGATGATAGGAAATCTTATACTCTACATTATGACATCAAAAAACTTTCCATATACTGTAGTAGTTCGTATTACTATACATGCATGATTTGAATTGCATCCATAAGTCTTCTATTTAGAAACTCAGTAGATTATGGCTGAGTGACTAAGCGATCGTTTAAAGGAAAATAATCCACACATACTGTATATTTTCCCTTTGATGTATGAATGAACATTGAAGCTGGCTTGATGTTCATTATGACATAAGGATCAATCCGAGAGCTGTCTAAGGCACAGCATGGTTGGGAATTACGCTCACTGAGGCTTAACAGTCTGCTCTTGGAGAAGTGCTTGTGCTGGAAGAACAACTTCTGACTTTGATCACTATGTATGAAAGTTAATCTTCTTTTTAACTTCTAATAATCATTCTGTTGTTAGATTTGATTTAATAAACAAACAGTATGGCAGAGCAGAATGTAGGCCTTTGTTCAGCATCTAATGTACAGTATCCAGTGCATCTACCACCTATGTGCAGTGGAAGTATCCATTGTGTATAAATAGTCTTTTCCTTCCAGTATGTTCTGTTCTTATTCATCATTTGTGCCCCTCGTAACAGACACAATTCCTCAGTATATGTTTTTTTTTTTTTTTAAATTTAAAACTTTTATTGTCATGCCTACACTCCAGTGTAAAGCACACACGATCGGACCTATGTCCGACCAAAATCACATCCGAATTCCGACAGAATTCTGTCGGAGTAAAAGAGAACATGGAATTCATCGGAATTTCTGATGGAATTTCTCCGATGGGACATACACACGGTCGGAATTTCCGATGGAAAAAGTCAGTCTGACTTTTTCCATCGGACATTTCAATCGTGTGTACAGGGCTTAAACCTTTAAACTTTATGACTATGAATGGGCCACAAAATGCCTGCTACAATTGTTAATTCAACAGAAAGTGCTGCTTCTTTGCCCCCGTCATATTTAGTTTTACTTCATTACTGGGGCCTGCCTTTCTTTCCTTCACGGCTAACGTCCATAACTTTGCATCCATCTGTCTTTCTGAACCTTTTTACCCCAGAGGAATCCTTTAAATAATTTTCAGGTCTCAAGGAACCAGAGCTAAAAAACAATTGGATGTGAAGAACAGGGCTCAAGTCCTGCAGGAACGTATGGGAACGGAGTCCCTGCACTTTTTTCACAGCAGGAACTCCGTTCCCTTTGCAGGACTAGAGCAGCCGAGCCGCCCAAGCCAATCCTTCACTAAGCGGCGATGCCCAGCTCGAGTCACTGTCAGGGGCAGGGCCGTTATTGGCCGCTTCCTGTATATGGATTCATCGGGTATTCCGTCACTTCCTCGATGCCGCAATGTCTCCTGGGAGCTTTTGTCATTGTTCCTAGGAGACATTGCGGAGGTCTGCCACGAGTTATCGCGGGATTTAAAAAGAACTTGCTTAAAGTTCTTTCTAAATCTCGCAATAAAAAAAAAACATGCGGTTTAGTAATTATGCATATGAGCATATCAGTTTGTTTGTTTTTGGTGGGGGAGTGGATCTTGGGTGCAAGTTCCCAAACTTTTTTCCCCAGGACTTGACCCCCGGAGAAGAATGTCCCTTAAAATGGTGGCCAGTGGAAAGAATTAAAGTGGTGGTCAGAATGCCACTTTTAAAGAGAGCTTAAAGATAAGTGATGTAATATTGCTGGCTTTACCAAGTGGCATTGTTAAAGAGAGTGGCACAGAAATATGCAAGCGCCATTAGGTGGGAGGTCAATCGGCCACAGCTCAAGGAACCTCTTACAACCTTTGGAGGAACCCTAGGGTTCAACAGAACGCTAGCTGAGAATGTCTGGTCTAGTGAGAGTGCCCTTCATGGCCATGTGTGCAGTCAAATTTTACAAAGAAATGACAAATGGCACTATATTAAAGGGGCACAAAAGAGGCCTTGGAAGCTAATAAAGGCAATTTATTGGATATTGTGCCTGCTGTTAGCTAGGACTTTAACTTGACTAGTAAATATAGATATATATGGCTCATTTTTGGGTTAGCTAGAATTCCTGTAAATATCTGCTACTATTGATGCACCTCTAGTAGGAATTGTTCACAGAACCACTAGGTATAAAGAGCAGGACTATCCTCCAGAGAGTAGAAACATTTGAGATTTCTGCTTTTTTCAACACGGGCCCTGACAGGGAAAACGATTGATTTGATAAATTATACATTAACTGCAGAGAAACAGAAGACCAGCATCGGCATGCTATGGAAACTGCTTTTTATCTATGCTAAAAGTAATACTTCAGATGCATCTTTCCATTTATAGATGCAGCAAAAGCTGTTAGTCTTCCTGTGTGTGTATTTTAACAACATTTTCCATTGCACGTAATACTTTTATCCAGTATGTGGACAGACATCTTTGTTCTGAGTGGAGTGCCCTTTTAAATCAGTTATCTGGTCATCGTGGCTTCCATATCTCAAAGCTACTGCAGTTTGCACAGACCCATAAAGAATACTAAATCTTGTGTCCCTTTTTTCTGCCATTTTTTTTCTGCAATGAAAGCTTGTCAGGAGATAAAGCTGCTGCTTTCATAATATGTGCCTGTTTGTTGAAGGAACCTCAGAAAGCCTTGTCTGTGCAGTGCTGGCATGTGAAATTATTAATGTTTCTTATAACTGTTCCTGCACTAGCATCTGTTTATTCAAGACCAGCTTGATGCAATTGCTCCAGGCCTGACAACTGGAAACGTGTAATGTTTCATCATCATTACAGTAAGGACTAAATTTAGAGCAAATGAATGCAAAAATAACAATAAAATATTCATCCAAAAAAAGTACTAGTAAAACATATTGCCTTTATAAATGTACAGGTAAAGTATACGTGCCTTTCTGAACCTGTCCCTCTATAACACCTTAGGCCTCGTACACACGACCGAGAATCTCGTTGTAAAAGAAACATTGTTTTCCTCGACAAGGTTCTTGTCAAGCTTTCTTTGCGTACACACTGTCAAGACAAACTCTCGTCGTTCTCAAACACGGTGACGTACAACGCGTACGACGGCACTATAAAGGGGAAGTTCGATTCCACTGGCGCCACCCTTGGGGCTGCTTTTGCTAATCTCATGCTACTGCGTGTTAAGTAAAAGTTTGGTTAGAGATGATTCGTGCATTTCAGTCTGTTGCAGCGTGACGAATGTGCTATCACCATTACAAACGCTACTTTTACCGAAGGTGCGCTCCCGTCTCATACTTTAATCTGAGCATGCGCGGGTTTCTAAGCATACACACAAACTCGTTTCTCGCCATAAACCAGCCCGACGACAAACACGATGAGGCAATTGAGTCTCCCGACAAGAAAAAAGAGAACTTTTTTTTCTCGTTGAGATCCACGACAGTTTTCTCTACGAAAAACATACACACCACAGTTTTCCTCGGCAAAAAAGCTCTTCCACCAAGTTTCTTGATGGATTTTGTCGAGGAAAACGATCGTGTGTATGAGGCCTCGTAAGACAAGGAAAATACTTTGTATTGCTGACCCCTACTGATTTAGGCAAGCCCTCCACCAGTAGATTTTATTTGAGCATTCATACACGAATTCTGCTAAATATTACATCAGAGCATTTGATGATGCCATCATAGACTCAACACATTTTAGTATTTTTTGTTCAATTGACATGACAATGAGGGAGATTTTCTAAAGCTGGCGCACACAAAATCGGGTATAGCTTTGCATAGTAACCAATCAGCTTCTTTGTTTTGTCAATGCTTAATTGAACAAGCTGAAGTTAGAAATGGATTGGTTAATATGCGCAGCTGCACAAGGTCTGTGTGCTAAAACGTAATACCCCCCAACGTGTCAAATTCTAATGTTTAGAAAAAGTGGATATTCTATGTTTGTTAAAATATGCTTCAATCCACTTGAATGCACCCAATACCATGGCTGTGTTATTGCATGGTGCCCCTGCAAAAGCTCCCCCCCCTTTTCCCCAGCTCGGGAATGGCATGTGTTTTGGGTGGGTGGTCAGTGTAGCGGATGGGAGAAAATCTATCTTTTGTGACTCCCACATTCCAGCTATTTCCCCCACCCACTGCACTGATCACTTTTGGATCCTCCCACTGCCTGGGTCCCCCTGGATGCCCCCCCCTCCCTGCAACGCTACTGGCTTTCCTCTTCTCCCACTGGCAGGATCAGCAGCCACATAGGGGAATCTTAAGGATGGAGAGTGAGGAATAAGCCAGTATCGATCAATCACTGTGTTCCTTCATAACTGAAGCAAAGTCAATTGTTTGCTTCAGTTTGTGAATGAACAGGAACCAACAGCTTTTTGAGAAATAAAAAAAAAAATTAAATTTACATAAAACAAAAAATAAACATTTGTAAAAAATAAATAGAAAATAATCAGACTAGATTTTAATCAAACTAAAAAGCCACACCAAGTAAATAGCATAATTTAGCCACACCCACTGTTTGCTGTGGCACACTTTGCACACTGCAGGTCACCATCTCCCTGGTAGGGGCCCCAGTGCATTACTCTGCCCAGGGGCCCATGATGCATTTAACATGGCAGTGCTCAATACTCTACACCGAAAACGGTAAGTACATTGATCTTTCATACATTGCTAGAACATATACAATAACCTACACAAACAAATGAATGTTCATGATCACAAAAGTTCTACTTAGCAATTAAAGTTTTCCAAGCACATTATAATAGTTACAATTTTTCCTGACTTAAAACCACAGTCGGAATTTCCGATAGAAAAAGTCAGATGGGAGCTTCTCATCGGATTTTCCGACCGTGTGCATGCCCCATCGGACTTTTACTGTCTGAATTTCCGACGGACTTAGAGAGCAGGTCCTTCTCAATTTTTCAGATGGAAAAACTTCTTATCGGAAAATCCATTCATCTGTATAGAATTCCAAACAGAAAAAAAACATGCATGCTCGAAAACAATTAGGCCACGTACACACGATCGAATTTGTCCGCTGGAAAACGGTCCGATGGACCGTTTCAGCAGACAAATCCGATCGTGTGTACGGGCTAGCGGACAGATTTGTCCATTGGACACATTTCAAAGCATGCTTTGAAATTTGTCCGCTACAAACCTGTCCGTCGGATATGTCCGCTGGTTAGTACGGGAAACCAGCGGACATATCTTCCTGCACATGCGTCGTATCCTGTGAATGGATCCGACGCATGCGCGCGGAAGTGTTTACTTCCTGGTGCGTGACGTCGCGGTGACGTGGCGGCGTCAACGTCAACGCCGCGTCACCATGCTGTCTGCCGGCGGGGATTTTGATCCGATGGTGTGTACACGCCATCGGACCGAAATCCGATGAGACATGTCCGCTCTAAACTGTCCGTCGGACAAGTTTGAGCGGACATATCTCATCGTGTGTACGAGGCCTAAGACTCATGCTCGGAAGCATTGAACTTTTCTCCCCCAGCGTCGTAGTGTTGTATGTTCTTAGCGCTCGAAAGTTCAGAGAACTTATGTCTGATCATGTGTATGCAAGCCAAGGTTGAGCGGAATTCCATTGGAAAACCCAACTAACTTTTTTCCGTCTGAAATTCCGCTCGTGTGTACAGGGCATTAGACTTTTGTTCGCGTAAGAATAAATAAAAAAATGTCTATTCTTCTCCTCCGTTTTTCAGCTAACTTTGGTCGAAAAAGATTTTTCACTTGTCCCCGTTAACTCATGAAAATGGAATAAATGTTCTGAAAATTAAAGTATTTATTTTTTTTAACTCAATTTTACTGGTGTATGGTCAGCTTTAGAAACAAGTACTGTATCTAGCAGCATCACTAGTTAAAGGTGCATGATTAAGGGGTCTCCTGTCTACATACAACTTATCAACTCCCATAAGGGGGCTGCTGTCCATTACGCAGACCCCACTTGCATGTGAGCTGCCATTTGTAGTCTGTTACAGGCGCCTTGCGTGCGACTGAAAAGGCATGTCCAGGACAGCATAGTACTCTATAGAAGAGAAAATCTGATAATTTTCCTTTAAACAATACATTCTGTGTTACAGTGATAGAAGCATATGGGAGGTAGTAAGGTGTTGCTGTTCTTGTATTCAATCAGGTTATTGTTGTTATTTTTCTAACCTGCTCTTTATAGCCTACATTGAAAATTGATTGACTGTGTACTACAGCTACGATTTATTTTGCCACTGTGAACTGATGACTGTTCTTACATTTTGTGAGTTCTGTATCATTTTGAGGTTGGCTTTGTTATTACAGTCATTCCTTGGAATGTATGTTTTCTCAGATATGTGTATTACAGAGTACTAGGGTGTTAAACTGGAGAATTGAAATGTATTGATCAGGACAACCGCTTTATCGGCCACATCTTAATAGATTTTTTTGAAACAAAATGTTTTTGATGAAAAAAGTATGTTGTTTGATTCCTCCCTAATATTCATATTATAAGAGGTTTATTACTGTTGTTACGTGCAACACCAATGTATTCCTATATATGCTATGCTGTTTTAGGGTGAGTCACTGGCATTAACTGGAAGAAAGGTGGTTATTAGTTGAAAACATAGGTTATTCACCAACAACTGACAAGTTAAACATCATCAAAATATTAAAAAAATGTTATTCGCTGTAGGGATGGCAGTCTGGCCAGTGAACCCAGCGATATCCTTACTGAGTTTCAGGACTTTTTTTCTGCCTTATATGCACCCATCCCTCCCTATGACAGTTCGGCACTGGAGGCACTATTGGGTGGTCTCTCCATTCCGAGGCTCTCTGATGAGGACCGGAGGGTTCTAGAAGTTGAGATCACTAAAAAGGAGGTGATGGCAGCAATTTTTGCCTTTCCCCCGCATAAAGCTCCGGGTCCCGACGGTTTTCCGGCGGATTTTTATAAGGCGTACGTGGATCAGATAGCTCCCAGACTTACTGCCCTGCTCTCATATTGTGTACATAATCAGCAGCTGCCTCCTTCGATGCTAGATGCATATATGATTTTTCTTCTCAAGCCAGGTAAAGATCCCCTAGAATGTGCTTCATACAGGCCGATCGCGTTGCTTAATATGGATTTAAAAATCCTTACGAAGGTTCTGGCCAAGAGACTGGCGCGCGTTATCTCCTCTCTGGTGGACATAGACCAGACAGGGTTCATGCCGGGTAAGTCTACTGACACCAAGCTTAGAAGACTTTTCACGCACATGCAGATTACAAATTTTGCCTCTCCCACTAGGATAGTGGTGTCCATAGACATCGAGAAGGCTTTCGACTATTGACTGGCAATACATGCAGGCAGTCTTGGAGAAAATGGGTTTCGGCCCAACCTTTCGAAAGTGGATCTTGATGCTCTACAGTAATCCCAGAACGGCAGTTCGCATAGGTCCTCACACTTCTTCTTTTTTCCGTATAGGTAGGGGTACTAGGCAGGGCTGTCCTCTGTCACCCTTCTTATTTGTGCTTATGATGGAACCTATTGCGGTTGCATTGAGGGTGGCTGGGGAGGTGAGGGCGATCAGGGTAGGGTCCATAGATGAGTGTCTGGCGCTATATGCAGATTATGTTGCTATTTTTGCAAGACCCCATGGAATCTTTAGAGGCAGCGCTGCGCATTTTATATACATTTTCACAGTTTTCTGGGTTGAGAGTGAATTGGTCCAAATCATCTATCTTGACGCTGTACGCCGGGGCCAGGGACGTTGCGGACCCGGCCTTGCCGTTGCAGTGGGTAAAACAGCTTACGTATCTTGGGGTCCAGGTTACGGCGGAGGTGGGGGATTACATGCCCCTGAATCTGATGCCGCTCCTGGTTTTCTTTAAACAAAAGATACAGGCCTGGCAGAAACTTCCATTATCGCTTATAGGGCGGATTAATTTGCTTAAAATGAAAGTTCTCCCAGTCATACTATACTTTTTAAGGAATGCTCCCATCTGGATTCCCAAATCCTTTTTTAAGAAACTTGATGGGCTCACAAGCACCTTCTTGTGGGCTCCCAAACAGCCCAGGATAGGTTTGAAGATCTTACAGGAACCATGGGGGGAGGGGGGGGGGTCTGGCTTTGCTGGACTGGAGGAAACACTACTTGGCTGGACAATTGGTTTTCGTTCATCGGTGGTTAATGTCGGAATGAGGGGGATTCGGCCACAGTGTTGGAGGCGGCGCATTTGGGTTCTTACGAAATTCTGCGGCTGCCCATTCATAGGGGAGTTAAGATGGACCTTCCACTCACTGTCTCTATGAGGGCCTCTATTAAGGTATGGGAGGAGGCGGCTGCGCTGGCATGCCCCAGCTACAGGGGTTTGTCTCCATCCACCCCGCTATGGATGAATCCTAAAGTGTCACACTTCTACTCTTTTGAAGACCCTATGTGCTGGACGTCAAGGGGGATCAAAACACTTAAAGATGTCACGATGGATGGAGTGTTAACTTTCGACCAACTTAAAGCTAGATATGATTTGACGAACACGCAGTTTTTTCGTTATATTCAATTGTGGCATGCGTTCACGTCTCAATTTAAATCAATGTCTATAGCGTCGGTCCCCTTGGATTTGGAGGACTTGCTCTCCACGGAAGACCTTCCCAAGACTCTTTTGGTTTCCTATAAAAAACTGTTCGCCTCCAGTCCAGGTGCGGTTGCCAGGTGCAGAGACAGGTGGGTGGCTGAAGTGCCTGATATTCAGGGGGAGGACTGGGATTAGATGTGGACGCATCCTTTCCAGCACCTGGTGGCAGCCAGGGATAAGTTAATCCATTTCAAGTTTCTGCATAGGATCTATTATACGCCAGCCAGGCTGGCGGCTATATACCCATCGGTGCCAGCCGAATGCTGGAGATGCGCTTTTGCTCCTGCAGCGGCAGAACATGCGTTTTGAAGTTGCCCTCGGATTAAGCTATTTTGGTCGGAGGTCACCTCTTGCATTTCAGATGTTTTGTTGATTCCTATCCCGATGATGATTAGAACTTGCTTACTGGGGTTAGTGGAAGATGTTGTACCATCCAGGGCTCATCAGACCTTGCTTAACATTGTTTTTGTTTTATGCACGGAAAGCCATTCTGTTAAAATGGCGCAAGCCGGGGGCACCTACTCTGTGCTTCTGGAAGGGCCTGGTCAATTCAATGATGCCGTATTATAAGGCAACGTACCTTTCCAGGGGTTGTGGCAAAAAATTTGACAGGGTATGGCAAGCTTGGTATAACTCTGACCTGACTGTTGGATAGGGCCTGATGGAGGAAGTGGGCTTCTTCATAATTCTCAATGCTGTAGTTGGAGGGCAATGACCAGGTGGTATGGGGTGCCATGCTTGATTTTTGCGGAAGGAGGGGTGGTGGGGCTGTTGTTAGAGATTTTCCGGTGTTTTCATGGGAGAGAGAGTGGGAGCTGAGCAAACGGGTGGGGGGGTGGGTTAATTCTGGGTTCTTTAATGGTTTTTCTTTTTTGTACTGTACAGATTTTGTACTTGGCCTTGTTGGCCGGTCACTGACCCAGTGTTGTGCTGGGTCGGCTGTCCCCCCTTTTTTTTTCTTTTGTGTTTCTGTTTCATTTGTATGTTGTCAAAATTAATAAAAAGAAATTGGCAAAAAAATAAAAATATATAAAAAAAATGAGTCCCTCCGAAGGCACGATACATTGCATACATCTATTAACAGGGAGATTTTTTTTTATAGTTTTTATTTTTCATTATATAATATTTAAATATATATATATATATATTGTTACACAGTTTGCCAAGTGTCCTCAGGCCTCGTACACACGACCGTTTTCCTCGGCAAAATCCATCAAGAAAAATGCTGGCAGAGCATTTTTGCCGAAAAAAACGGTCGTGTGTATGTTTTTTGTCAAGAAAACTGTTGTGGTTCTCAGAGAGAAAAAAAAAAAGATAACATTTTCTCTTTTCCTCGTCGGGAGTCTCAATTTCCTCGTTGTGTTTTTCGTCGGGCTGGTTTACGAAGAGAAACACGTTCGTGTGTATGCTTAGAAACCCGCCCATGCTCAGAATTAAGTACGAGACGGGAGCGCACCTTTGCTAAAAGTCACATTCGTAATGGAGATGGCACATTCGTTATGCAGTAACAGACTGAAATCGTTTCTCACCAAACTTTTACTAACATGAGATTAGCAAAAGCAGCCCCAAGGGTGACGCCAGTGGAATCAAACTTCCCCTTTATAGTGCCGTCGTACGCGTTGTATATCACCGCGTTTGAGAATGACGAGATTTTGTCTTGACAGTGTGTATGCAAGGAAAGCTTGACAAGATTCTCGTCAAGCTTGACAAGAACCTCCTCGAGGAAAACAACGTTTCTTTTACGACTAGATCCTCAGTCGTGTGTACGAGGCCTTATTCTCGATTTCCTTTGTCTATGGATCTGTAAGCGAATGTCGGACTTTATTGGCTTTAGATATATGCCATGTATACATCTTTTATTTATTCTTTGTTTTTCTTATGTAAACCTCAATAAACCTATTGAACAAGAAAAAAAATTAGTCCCCCCAACAACTAATCCAATATTTTTCCTCTTTTTGATAATTTTTGTGTTTTAATGTTGGGATTTTTTCAGTCTTCTCATATTATTTAATCATGAACAGTCTTGTATTTTTTGTATAATAGTAATTGGCTGCTCATGCAGTCATGCACAAAGAAAACAAATAATAATTACAGAAGCACAAAAGCAGGCTGAAGGAGAAGAGTGAATTTGCCGCTTGAATTAAAGCTAAAACAAACAGAACCAAATATTATGTTCATTTTAAAACCAGAACTAATTCCCTCACCTAAATATTTGCATGGCCTGGAGGCTGCATCTGGAGACTATAGAGATCTAGCTAACTACACCAAAATCTTCACGTTGCTTGTATGCATTGTGTAGAGATTCTGGATGATTGGATTCTTAAGTGATCGCAATCATTACTTTGTTCCTTAGTCTATCAGGTCCACAGCTTTTTGGGCAGGCAGAAATTCACTTTAGTGTTCACGCACATGGAAGCTTGTTGGCATTTTTAAAGTGGATGTAAACCCACTCTCATCCTTTCTAAACTACTGCCTTAGTGCTGATCTATAAGGATATACATTCATCCTGCATGTATCCTTTACCTGTCAAATGTCTTCTCTCTGTCTGTTATGAGACCCCAAAAAACTGCAGATTCTGTGGGTGGATCTGTTGTCTGGAGATCTGTGGGTGGAGTCGTGATGTCAGTAGACTCCCTGCCCACCTCTACACTCCCCTTGTCATCATGCATTTTCTCTTGTGTATTCCTTACACTAAATTCTGCTATGATCACTAACATCCAGTCAAAATCCAGAAAAGTAACCACATGACTTCAGAAAAGGGGCGGGGGTAGGAATTAAAAAATGCCTGTCTCCAGGCTAGCGCATGAGATATGTAAATAACCTGTCACTCACAGCAAGGGGGCGGAACGGACTAAGGTTTCTCTCTGTAAATCCATTTTTTTTTTCACTGAACAATAAGAGGATTGCTCAGAGCTGGATTAACTATGTGTGGCAAGACTGGGCACAGAGGATAGGAAATCTTATACTATACATTGTGAGTGGGTTTACATTCACTTTAATGTCGCATATTATTGAATGGCTGTACATGGGTATATGCAGCTACTTATGTAAAGGATGGTACATCATTTGATGGAAATAAAAAAATATCCACCTACAGAGAGCTGAATTCAAAGACAAATTCAAAGACAAAATCAAAGTGAAAAAATTATGCAGTAAGCTAGTCCATTTGGTGAAACTTCATTGCAACAACTCAAAATGGTCCTCAGTAGTTTGTATGGCTCCCAAGTGCTTGTATGCATGCCTGGCAACATCAGGGCTTGCTCCTAATGAGACAACGGATGGTGTCCTGGGGTATTTCCTCCCAGATCTGGACCAGAGCATCTCTGAGCTCCTGAACAGACTGAGGTGCAACCTGGCGGCTCCGGATGGACGAAACATAATGTCCCAGAGGTGTTCTTTTGGATTTAGGTCAGGTCAGCGTGGGGCCCATTCAATAGTATCAATGTCTTCATCTTCCAGGAACTGGCTGCATGCTCTCGCCACATGAGGCCGGGCATTGTCATGCACCAGGAGGAACTCAGGACCCACTGCACCAGTGTAGGGTCTGACAATGTGACCAAGAATTTCACCCCGATACCTAATGGCAGTCAGGGTGCCGTTGTGTAGCCTGTAGAGGTCTGTGAGTCCCTCCATGGATATGCATCCCCAGATAATCACTGACCCACCACCAAACCGGTCATACTGAACGATGTTACAGGCAGCATAAAGTTCTCCGCGGCTTTTCCAGACCCTTTCACGTCTGTTAAAATGCTCAGGGTGAACCTGCTCTCATCTGTGAAAAGCATGGGGCACCAGTGGTGGACCTGCCAATTCTGGTGTTCAATGAAAAATGCCAATCGAGCTCCACAGTGTCCGGCAGTGAGCACAGAACACACTAGAGAACATCAGGCCCTCAGGCCACCCCCATGAAGTCTGTTTCTGATTGTTTGGTCAGAGACATTCACACCAGTGGCCTGCTGGAGGTCATTTGTTTAGGCTCTGGCAGTGCTCATCATGTTCCTTCTTACACAAAGGAGCAGATGGTCCTGCTGATGGGTTAAAGACCTTTTACGGCTCTGTCCACCTCTATTAGAGTAACTGTCTGTCTCCTGGAATCTCCATGCTCTTAAGACTGTGCTGGGAGACACGGCAAGCCTCCTGGCAATGACACATATTGATGTGCCATCCTGGAGGAGTTGGACTGCCTGTGCAACCTTTATAAGGTCTAAGTATTGCTTCATGCTACCAGTAGTGACACTGACCCTAGCCAAATGCAAAACTAGCGAAAAAACTTCAGAAAAGATGACTAGGGAAAAAAATGTCAGACACCTCCACCTGAAAAAACATTTCTGTTTTGGAGGTCGTCTCATTGTTGCCCATCTAGTGTACCTGTTAATTTCAATTAAGGGCAAAACAGCTGAAACTAATTAACAACCCCCTCTGTATACACCCCTCCCCCTCTCCTACTTAACTGACCAGATCAATATTCCAGGAGTTCTGATTCAAAAGTGTTCCTTTAATTTTTTTTTAGAGCAGTGTACTTGAGTACAGCCATTCATTACTATGGGCAACTGTGTTTCCCGGGCAGGAAGATATGCCCACAATTTATATTGAGCAGCCCCATGTGTTGTTTAAATGGACCAGTGTCAAATTTGTTGAAACCATAGGAGTGTACTAGTAATACATGTGCATAGCATTTCACCCAATGAAAGTACATATACAATATTTGTGCAAATGGAGCACATTATTATTGCCTATTTGCTGAGCTGGATGAATGTTTTTTTTTTTTTTATTAAAATGGAAAACGCCACAATTCACCACTAGATGAAGCAATGTGTTGTAGTAAATTCCTATGATACTTGGCCCCATCTAATGGCCAAATTAGGTATTTTCTTTTTTAAACCAATGACAAACATCTGTCCAGTACGGGAAGTAGCCTAATAAAAAAAATTGTTTTGGCTCCATTCACGTAGAACGAATGTACATGACCTTTCATTGCTATGCAAGATTTTTGTTTTTATTTTTATAAATACACCTCTTATTGTTGATACATTAGCTATATTCATCAAACACTTTTTACTGAAACAGATCTTATCTTTCACTGTCAAAAACGATAAGAATTGGCAAGTGATGCATTTGTTGACTGCAAACATTGCACCTGCTAGTCCAAATCTAGCAAACAAGTTAGATAAATATATTTTGCTCTGATCTCTGGACTGTTTCTAATGCATTATGTGTAACCATAGACATAGTACAGTACTGGAGAAAGCACAATCTTAAAACATATTCTAGGCAGTTGACAGATACAAGCCTGTGTGGACTGTCAATTATTTCAGCATTGAGAAAATAAACAAAATGGCTGCCAAGTAAATATTTGGTTATTCTAGGTAACAGCGATGTTGGTGTAGAAGTAGCCTGTGTGATTTTTTTTTTTTCTTTATGTAGCATTGAACCATGAAATATTTTGTGCCTGGGTACTGTGTCACCTGTTACTGAATTACGCAGAAACATACAAAAGTAACGGCAGAAAAAAGACTAAGTAGTCCATCGAGTCTGCCTGTTTGTTTTCTTTTTCATTACCTTTTTTGTCTGAGTATAGATCTATATTTGTCCCAAGCATGTTAGAAGCAATTTACTGTTGACTGTCTCACTACCTCTCCTGAACGTTTATTTCAAGTATCAACTATCGTCAACTATGCTTTTGATTTTGGTTTCATATTAAAAAAAAAAAAACTGTACTCCCGAACCTTATTCACTTCCTAATGTATTTAAAGCTTTCGATCGTTAATTAAATGACATTGGTGGTGTGGTTAATTTTCTTATGTCTAGTTTACACTTTTGGTTAGTGGGTGGTATAAATGGGTGGTTATGGTTAATCTGCGTTTTTGATGCCACTGACTAGGCATCTTGTTAACACCCCCCCCCCCCCAAAAAAAAAAAAAAAACAGATCCTGTTCCTATAAAGCATGTTATACAGCACAGTGCTTGTGCTGTGTCATTTGGCCCCCTGTATCACCAGTAATACTTGTCTGATCTGCCTGGATATACCCTACCCCCTGTAAGCTGACTCTAATATATCAGGGCTGCTGAACCCTGACACCGTGGTCAACGTATGTGCCTCTATCAGCTGCAGCCTGCTATCTGTCTCCTGTGTCTTCTCATCCATCCTCTTCCTCCCCTCCTCTCTGACTGTATGCTCATGTTGGCGTCCACCGCCCCCCACCACTCCTGCTTTCATATTTAATATTAAAAGCTCCCATCCCCTCTGTATTATAACAAAGTTTCCCACTGTCTGTGTTATATAATAAATATGCTTATCAATACAGATAAACCAGTTTCTTCTCTCCTCTCCTCCCCGGCTGACATCAGCGGCAGTGCTTGGCCCCACCTGCTGGAACTGTCAGCCAGGCAGAGGAGAGGAGGGAGGAGGCACCTGAGCGCAAGAAGACACTGTGTTATCGGTACAGATAAGCATATTTATTATTTGACACAGATATAGGGGAACGTATTGTTCTAATACAGAGGGGATAGGGGCATTTTATAAAAGTGGCTTTACAACCACTTTAAGCTGCATAGGCAGCCAGACTGAGTTGTACGTCTGCTTTGGCTGCAGTGGATTCCCAAAATATACTTTCACGTTCAACAGGTAGTACCGCCACTGAATGCTACCCATTCAAGAGAATGGAATCATGCTGCAAATGTGCACCCAAACACTAAACTTGCAGTTGTGTCACGGTCTTCCCATTCAAAATGCTTTGTTAATGTTAGACCAGGAAATTGCAGGAGATTACAGAAAATCAGGAGGCAGCTGTATTACCTCCTGAATGCCTGTCAAATGTAAATGAGCCCTTAAAGCGAAGTTCTGCTGAAAAAAATAAATTAAAAGTCAGCAGCTACTGCAGCTGCTGACTTTTAATATTGGGACACTTACCTGCCCAGGGTGCCCACAATGTCCTCACCCAAAGCTGATCTGTCCCTCGGCTCTCGGGTGGAGGCACCGGCATCTTCACAGCCTAGTTCCCTACAGCGAATGTGCGAGTAGCGCTGCACGTCCTGACTGGTCCCTGCTGTCTTCTGGGACCTGTGTGTCTCCCAGAAGACAGCGGGGACGACGATGGAGGAGGGGCCGGAAAATGGAGTAGATCGCCACACATACTGTGGCAATCTATGCCCGGAAGTGGGGACGAATACCTGGCTCATACAGGTATCTGCTCCTCCCTGAAAGGTGCCAAATGTGACACCCGGAGGGGGGGAGGAATCCGAAAAGCGGAAGTTCCATTTTTGGGTGGAACTCCACTTTAACGGATAAATTATGTTCATTTTGCCAAAGGGAATATTCACTTAGTTTAGCAAAGAAGGTGATGCTGTTTACTTTGCATAACTCAATAACGTGCAAGGGGATTTCAAAATGTGATTGGATGATTGAAGTGATCACAGCTTCGCCTTATTTACAAGCTTAGAGAACATATGCTTTTGCAAAATTAACATACGGTTTGCTAAGTCTCTACTTCTTTGGTGAATCAACCCAAGTGTATTGTTCTAATTAAAAAAAGAGATACCTTCGCTGTACTGATGCGACATGTTTTAGCACAGAATAATCTCATATAATCGCATACCGCTGGATATTTAACATTTTCTTGTTTTGAGTTTCATAATTTAGCAGTAGTGAGCTGTAACTAAGGAAAATGTTTACCACGGAACAGAACTGATTCTTGATGTAAAAACAGTGAGGATTTAGGCTGTTGTGTTGCCTTCCCTTTTAAAATTCGAACACCGATGTGTTATCACATCTAATGTATGAGGACGTTTGGCTTTATATCCTTTGTTCATCAGAGGCTTGTGTATAGTGCTGATGGGATTCCCGATGCTCTGGCAGCCTAGACTATCATAAGGCAGCAGATGTGCCATAGAGTAGTGTTCCGACATTAGGAGATGGAGTTATATGCTCAGAGCAAAGGCTGCACATACCTCCATGACCTAGTTGTGCACAGGGGCGTACTATGTCTATATGCAGGCTGCCTAGAGCTCGGAGCTGATATGAGTGTCTCCCAACCACCTGTAACTGAGATCTGGATGCAAATATCAGAAGCTCACCCAGGGAAATTCTTTAATTCATATCCATACATACATAAACCTTAGTGATCCAATAGGGAACACTAGTAACAAGCTAAAATAAAGGGCACAATGTTCTAAACCAAGATTTATACTGTTGCTTGTATTGACTTTTATTACAAGAATATCCGAGTTCTAGAAGAAAATAGTTTGCGAATGACATTGATATAAGTGATGGCCTATTGGGATGTTTTCTCTGCACAGCTTGGCATTAAGCTGGCTCAGAGAACAACACGGGGACACTGTGGGAGAGGGATTTGGTGCCAAAATGTAATTTTAAATGGATGTAATCACTCTCAGAAAAGCCGGGAAGGTGAAGAGTCCACACACAAATGGTTTATTTTCAAGGTGCAACAACAGTCATTTTTTTTCCTTATTGGTCTGGATGGAAGCCCCGTGGGATGAAGGGGACTTGTGCAATTTATGGCCATATTATTGTTGTCATGTCGTCCTAATCCAGAAACTTATTGCACTGAGCTTGCTAAATGATTCAGTTTTTGTATCTTTTGTATATTTAAATATCATACCAGACACTGTTTTCCTACTGGATGTAACTGCATTTTTTTGTTTCAAGGATACCTAAATATTTGAAAGTATGTTTAAACAGGGATGACATTTGAAAAAGATGATATCCGGAGTAATGCTTGCCAGTGTCTACATTTTTTTTTCCATGGCTGTTTTGAGAGAAGGTTAACTCTTTTAGAGCTGTAGACACTGAAAATGTTTGCCACTTGACCACAACAACTGTGAAAATTAATAGTTGAACCACCCCTGTTTTGTGCATGGTCTAGGTATATAACAGGAGGATGGCAAGTGTACTCACTGTTCCAGCTAAGCTAGGGTGACCAGACATCCCCGGTTTCAGGGGACAGTCTCTGGATTGAGTCTGTCCCCAGTTTTGTCCCCAGATTTGATTTGGATTTGAACAGGGGCTGGGGCAATTTCAAAGACAGTCAGTGCAAAATTAATAAAAAAATTGCACACCTGAATTGCACACCCTCGCTCCGCCGCTCCTACTAGCTTTAGGGTGGGGGTCTATTTTTCCATTATCTGAGCCCCTTTCTGATGATCATGTGCTGGTCGGAGTGGAGGGAAAATTCTTCGCTCCGCTCTCCTGTTCTTCTGCCTTGACTCAAGTCTCAGCCAGTCACCTGCCTGCTTATCTCCTTGCCTTCCCTGGCAGAGTGGTCTTCCTCCGCTCCCCACCGAGTAGTAGCCGGGGCCCGTAGAGTAAGACTTGAGAGCCTCTGAGCCGGACGGGGGCTTCGGCGACAGGCAGAGAGTCACTGATTGCCGCTATTACTAGTAATTACCGCAATTACTAGTAAAAAAATGTCCCTGGATTTCATATTATAAATCTGGTTACCTTAAGCTAAGCTAAATATTCATTTGGCAGTTGTACTGATATAGTCCCCTCAGAACTTGTTTGTGCAGGCTTCATTTTTTAAATGCTAGTCTAAAGAGCTGCGTGTTTAGAAAGCAGTAGGCCAACTTTGGCTGCTTGCTTGAAGCCTTTACGGGCTATAGCACAAAGGGAATTCCAACTTCAGTGTTCCTGCAGTGCACGTTAACACATTTGAAATGTGTTGGCATGCTTTAGTGTCATTCATTTTCATAGCACCCCAATGCTCTAAGCAGTGCCGATTCTGAACTCCCTGGGGCCCTAAGCAAGATTACATGTCACAATAAAGTTGAGAAGGGGGGGGGGGGGGGTTGCCGAAAATGACATGTCACATTAAAGTTGAGAAGCGAGGGGGGGGGGCGTTCTGCTGTCGGAATTCACATCTTACTTTAAAGTGAGAAGCAGGGGGTGCTGAGTTCTTACCTCTTCTCCCATGCAGCCAGCGAGTTGAGAAAATGACTTCTCACCAGGCGGGGCCTCTAGTAATTTGAGGGCCCTCCACAGCTTTGCAGGGCCCCAAGTGGCTTGCATAGTGAGCTTATAGGGCAGATCGTCCCTGGCTCTAAGTCATCACAGCTTTGACGTACATGTGTTCCAGTGCAGCACAATGTACTGTCGTGCTCTGCCTCAGGAAAAATACAGTTTGCCCGTTTTTTTGTCTGCTCTTGTGAGTTTGGATCCTTTTCATAATGAATGTCCTGCTTAATGCAAAACATGTTATTGCATGACATAATCTTTGTTAAAGTGATAGTGAACTCCCACTGGACACTTGTACCTACAGGTAAGCTTATAATAAAGCTTACCTGTAGGTACAAGGACTATCTCCTGAACATGCACCATTTAGGAGATATTAAGGCCCCTTGTACACGGCCGCATAGAATGGTGCTTTTAGCTGTGGATTTTACCGCAGCTAGAAGCACACAATGCTTTCTTATGACACCCTTCACACACTACGGTTACCTGCGGTTTTGTTACCTGCGGTTTTGTGTGGATAGAAAAAATAGAACTGAATGCGTCCAGCTGCGAAGTCCCGCAGCTATCGGCACATAACTGCAGTGCACTGTATCGGCTGCGTTTGGTATGAATCTTTGAGGGGGAACTCCACGCCAAATTTCAAATAACAAAATGTCATGGGTTCCCCCTCCAAGAGCATACCAGGCTCTTGGGTCTGCTATGGATTTTAAGGGGAACACCTGTACGCCGAAAAAACGGCGTGGGTGTTCCCCCAAAATCCATACCAGACCCGTATCCGAGCAGGGCCCGGCCGGTCAGGAAAGGAGGTGGGGATGAGCGAGCGCCCCACCCCCCTCCTTAACCGTGCCAGGCCGCATGCCCTCAACATGGGAAGGTAGATGCTTTGGGGCAGGGGGGTGACGTCAGCGGCTGCATGCAAAGTGAATATCTCCTAAACTGTAGAGGTTTAGGAGATATTCATTTTACCTACAGGTAAACCTTATTATAGGATTGCCTGTAGGTAAAAATCAATTTATTAGGGTATACAACCGCTTTAATATTTTACAACTTATGCTGAAGGGTTTAAACGAGCCTTTGCCAATCTTTTAAACTTTCTGGTCTAAGGGAACCCCTGCTAATAGTTTAACTGCAACTCACAGCACATTAGTGGCATTGTCACTGGGAAGAATGCTCCTTATATCTGTGGCCATTGAGAAGAATCCCCCCTTACAGACAATGCTGTATCCTGGCCTAGGCCAACAAGGCCCAGGCCTAGGGAAGCACTTTGCAAGGGGGCAGCACGGCAAGAGACTCTGCCGGCTTGCGCTACACTATTAGTGTAGCGCCAATTTTATAGAGCAGACTGGACTGAGAGGCAAATTAGTCTAGCGCCCCCATAAAGCGACCGCAATGCTTCCGGTATGTGGGCGGCTGGCATTCCACAACTGTGAGGGGGGGGGGGACGCTGCTTCTAATTTTAAATGTCCTATCATCCTGGTCCGGTCCTAGACCACAAACCTTCCTCACTGTGCTATATGTTTTCTGCTGCACCATTGACATGGTTATATCTTCTTAGTCCTCTGCATAAAATTATCAGAAAATTGTGCTTAAAGTAGAACTATAGGCAACACTTTTTTTTATTTTCATTTTGGATAGTAAGGGAGGGTTATAGCCCCTGTCCATTTATTTTTTACCATCCCTGTCCAATTGCAGAGATTTTGCTTCACTTTCGGCCCCTTAGACAAACAGGAAGTGAAAGGAAATCTATGCAAATTAAGGGAATCCATTGCCCTCCCACCACAGGCCCTTTAGAACTAGTGTCCCAACTTGAAAATGTCAGGGCAGGTCTTAAACAGAAAGGGGTGTGGCCTCAACAGGAAGGGGTGGGTCATATTTAAATTAGGGGGTGATGAGTAGAAGTTGCTCATTGCTCAAGAAAACCCTTTTCAACCTTTTCAGGAGCCCTGATTGTGAAAGGCTGTTTTAAAGTCTTCACAAAGCTGACTGAAATGCTTTGCCATTGTTTTGTAAATGGTTGCTGTATACACTGCTCATCAAACTAATACTCACAATCTAAAGCTAATGTGAACTCGTCTGTTAGGTTGCAGCAGATGTCCTCAGCTGTCACTACCAGTAGTCTACAACTTGCTGTTAAACCTCTCTGGCGGTATTCCCGAGTCAGGCTCGGGTGAATTTCTTGATCGTACATCACGGGACACAGAGCGCATAGCCATTACATATGGGTTATATGGAGTACCTTCAGGTGTGGACACTGGTGTAATCAACTTCACAGGAAGTTCCTCCCTATATAACCCCCTCCCACTGAGAGTGCTTTAGTTTTTCCGCCAGTGTCTTAGGTGTTGGTCACGTCTAGCTGTCCCTCGGAGGTCTCGGGACCCAGGATAGCTAGCCGGATCCGTCCGAAGTGCTTCAGAGCCAAGATGTACGGTACCCGGGCCCTGCTGGAGTGGGGTTTTGCCTATAATGCCTCTCCTTGGAGGGCTGGATTCTGGGCTCCAGTGCTTTAGTCTCTTCCAAGAACTAAAAGTTACTGATGCCAGGATGCTATATAGGTCCAGGGGTGTGGGTTCCTTAACACAGGACCCCGGTCCCTGAAGGTCCAAGACAATACCCACGGAGATGGGGGAAGGCTGGGCCTCTTGCATTTTGCAATACCCTGCGGCGTGGAGCAGGTAAGAGGGAACCTGCGGGACTTGGTTCGACAGTAGGTATCCCCCTGGGGGTTCTGGGTTGGCTAATGGTATGCTTGTGCATCAGCCACTATCTCCACTATGTCTGTTGAGGCAGGATGGGATTCTAATGTTTACCCAGATAACATGTAGATATATGTATACTTGTGTAAGTTATATATTTGCTACTCACCCCAGGTCTGCCTGTTAACACTGATACTGCAACCCCACATGTTTTAAAGAGGAAATTGCTGGTTAAAACTCCTGTTTCTTAGGAAGCCCATGGGGACAGCTTCCTCGCTGTGTGTGCACTACAATAAGATTAGTGCTTACCTGGTGTCTGTTGGTGCTGCATAACGCTGGTCCATGTTGTTCCTCTGCTCTGCTTCCTCCATGTGGGTTCGGCGTGGTGCGCGCGATCGTGCGCGCGATCGTGCGCGCGATCATGCGCGCGTGTGTGCGCGCGCATACGCGCGCGCGTGCACGCCGCCTTTTATAGCGTCGGCGTGCGTCGGGGGGGCGGGCCAGCAGCGTCAGGGTCTGTATAAAGGGAAAAACTTTTCTCTGGCTGGTCTTTCCCTCCTGGAGGCAGAGGAAGAAAGGATACAGAGCGTGCAGCTGGGTCTTTTGGCCACACAGGGACACCTAGTGGCGGTTTAGTGGATCTTCAGGTCTAGGACTTAGGTCCACTATAGACCAGAAAAAAAAAAAAAAAAAAAAAAAAAAAAAAAAAAAAAAAAAAAAAAAAAAAAGGGGTTTTTTTGCTTAAAGGGACTCAGCCTTAGATCCAGCAGTATCTGAGTCTACCTTGGACTCCGGCTAACGGGCATTGGTGTGTCAATACTCACAGGCTTCCTCGGTATTGCCACCTCCCAGGCGGGTAAAAAAGATTTTTTTGAAAAAAAAAAAAAAAAAAAAAAAAAAAGAGAAATATAAAAGAAAAAGAGAGAAATTAGTTCTTTTTCATTTTCTCTCATACCTGCCCTCATATTGGTTATTCCTAGCTACAACAGTCAGGTGTTGGCTATAGGGGTGACCCAAGGTTGTACAATGGCTCCAAAGGGATCTGGACCAGCCAAGGCTGCTAAAGGTACCAAAAAGCAAAAGGGGTCTCCATCGGGGTCAGAGGATTTGGGCCAGGCTTCTACGGCCCCACCCTCGCCAGTCAGGACACCGAGTGGCATAGTACAAGAGCCATTGGGGGTGCTGGGGGCAGAGGCGGCCCCCGATCCACCCATTCCCGTTTACGTGACGGAAGAAATGCTAGCAGCCACCATGTGTGGGCTAGAGAAAAGGTTAACTGCGTTGTTTTCCCGTCCTTGCCCAAGTAGCAAGCGGGCTAGATCCCCTTCACCCAGTGTGGGGTTTTCAGATGCGGAGGTCTCCTCTTCAGAGGAACGGGACCCACAAGGGGATCAGGCAGACCCAAGTCCCGACGGTTCAGACAGGGAAAATTCCACTATAGATGAATATTTTTCGGCCTCTCAAGCGGAGGGCCTGTGGATCCAGTCTTTGACAGATATGGTTCGCACTGCCTTTAAACTTCCAGTGCCAGAACTAGTAGCCCCGGAGGTATCCTCATTGGGTTCTTTAAAGGCCCCATTAACTGGTGCATCCTTTCCAATGCACCCCCTTCTGCGGAACGTGATTTACCAAGATTGGGCTCGACCTGATAGAATCTTTGTCCCTCCTAAAAGATTCTCTATTCTCTACCCTATGGAAGAGGAATATGTAAAGAAATGGGCTCTCCCTACAGTGGACGCAGCCATTTCCTGCGTGAATAAATCCCTGACTTGTCCGGTTGAAAATGTCCATATGTTCAAGGATCCGGTCGACAAGAAATTCGAGACCCTACTGAAAGCAGCTTTTACCTCAGTAGGTGCCATGGTTCAGCCAGCAGTAGCAGCCATTGGTGTTTGTCAGGCCTTGAAGGATCAGGCAAAGCATATATTGAAGGACATGCCGGCTCAGCATACTCATGAATTAGCAGAATTCCCTAGGGCTCTCTGCTTTGCAGTAGATGCTATTAAGGACTCCATCCAACAGGCATCCCGTTTATCTCTACTGATGGTTCACATGCATCAGGGCGACTTCCTAGCATCTATAGACATAAAGGATGCATATCTGCATGTGCCAATTTACCCAGCACATCACAAGTTTCTTCGTTTTACGATAAACCAAAGTCATTATCAGTTCGTAGCCCTCCCTTTCGGGTTGGCAACAGCTCCACGGGTATTCACAAAGGTGTTAGCCCCGGTACTAGCCGTCCTAAGGACAGAAGGCATCTTGGTCCTAGCATACCTGGACGATCTCCTGGTTATCGACAGTTCAGCTTCCAACCTCAATCATGCAGTAGTCCGCACAGTGCGGCATCTAGAAGAGTTCGGGTGGATTGTGAACCAAGAAAAATCAAGGTTACATCCCACAAGACAGTTGGAATATCTAGGCTTTCGGTTAGATACAGAATGCCATAAGGTATTTTTACCTCAAGAGAAGATCAGGTCGTTGATTCAAACGATTCAAATAGTCTTAGGCAAAAAGAAGCCGACTATTCGCCTATGCATGCGACTGCTGGGGAAGATGGTGGCCGCCTTCGAAGCAGCGCCCTACGCCCAGATCCATACCAGAATTCTGCAAGCAGCTATTCTCTCTGCTTGGAACAAGTCCATACAGGCATTAGACCGTCCATTAGTTCTTTCTCCAGAAGTCAGGCACAGCCTGTACTGGTGGCTGATCCCTCAAAAATTATCAAAAGGGAAAACCTTTTGCCCCATCTCGTGGAAAATAGTAACCACAGATGCCAGCCTAACAGGTTGGGGGGCAATCTTAGGAAAACGGACCCAGCAGGGACAGTGGTCAGAGGCAGAAAGTCTGCTTCCCATCAATGTCCTAGAGATCAGAGCTGTTCGGTTGGCCCTGGTCGCCTGGACTCTCCCCCTGCAGGGTCTGCCAGTAAGGATACAGTCCGACAATGCCACGGCGGTGGCATACATAAACCACCAGGGGGGCACAAAGAGCCTGGCGGCTCAAAGGGAAGTAAACCTAATTTTTGCATGGGCCGAAGCCCATGTACCCTGCATCTCAGCAGTGTTCATCCCAGGGATAGACAATTCTCAAGCAGATTTTTTGAGTCGTCAACAGTTGCTCCCGGGAGAGTGGTCTCTTCACCCCCAGGTATTCCAAGAGATTTGCCAAAGATTCGGAGTTCCCGATGTGGACATCATGGCAACAAGATTCAACAAGAAATTGGACAAATTTGTATCCCGAGCCAGGGACCCCTCGGCCTACGGGACCGATGCGTTGGTTTGCCCCTGGCACCAGTTTTCTCTCCTGTATGCGTTCCCTCCACTACAGATGATTCCCCGCCTTCTACGAAGGATCAGGGTGGAGCGCAGGCCGGTGATCCTGGTGGCCCCAGCCTGGCCCAGAAGGGCTTGGTACGCACTCATCGTGAGGATGTCAGTAAGGGCACCGTGGCCACTCCCCCTGCGCCCAGATCTGCTGTCTCAGGGCCCGATCTACCACCCTGCTTCACAGCAGCTAAATTTGATGGCTTGGCGGCTGAATCTCTAATTCTTAAGGGCAGAGGCCTCTCGGCCCAAGTCATATCTACGTTAATTCAAGCTAGAAAGCCAGTCTCTAGAAATATCTATTACAGAGTCTGGAGAACCTATGTGGAGTGGTGCGAGTCTCAAGGAGGGCATCCTCGCAAGTTTTTTATTGACAGGATCTTGCGATTCCTCCAGGTTGGCGTTGACAAGGGGTTGGCTCTTAGTACTCTAAAGGGGCAGGTGTCTGCCTTATCGATATGGTTTCAAAGGCCTTTGGCCACACATTCGCTTGTAAAAACCTTTTTGCAGGGGGTCTTGCATGTAAATCCCCCTATTAGAGCTCCCCTCTGCCCCTGGAATTTAAATCTGGTCTTGTCAGCTTTACAAAAGCAGCCGTTTGAACCTCTGACAGAAATCCCTCTTGTGCTGCTAACCCGAAAGTTGGTTTTCTTGGTGGCTATGGCTTCGGCCAGAAGGGTCTCCGAGCTGGCAGCCTTGTCTTGCAGGGAACCGTACCTTATTCTGCATAAGGACAGAGTGGTTCTGCGGCCTCAGCCTTCTTTCCTTCCTAAGGTCATATCCAGTTTTCACTTGAATCAGGACCTAGTCCTACCATCCTTCTTTCCTACTCCCCAGTCCAGAGAGGAAAGATTGCTTCATACTTTGGATGTGGTCCGAGCCATGAGGGTTTATCTCAAGGCTACAGAAAAGATTAGGAAAACAGATGTGCTTTTCATTCTTCCGGATGGCCCCAAGAAGGGTCAGCCGGCTGCCAAGTCTTCCTTGGCTAGGTGGATTAAGCAGCTGATTTTTCAGGCCTATGGTCTGAAGCGCGTTCCACCTCCCTTATCAGTTAAAGCCCATTCTACGAGGGCCATGAGTGCCTCTTGGGCGGCACACCATCAGATCTCTATGGCACAGGTTTGCAAAGCGGCAACCTGGTCTTCCGTACATACGTTTACTAAATTTTATAAGTTGGACGTCACAAAGGCTGCGGACGCAGCATTTGGGCAGGCGGTCCTACGGGCAGCAGTATAGAATCCTCTGGCCCGGTTCACGCCCCCTTTTTCTGTTGGTGGAGCTATTTTACCTCCTGATATAGTTTCTGTTTGGCTATTTTTTGCCTTACGGTCTCCCTCCCTTCATAGAGCATTGCTTTGGGACATCCCATATGTAATGGCTATGCGCTCTGTGTCCCGTGATGTACGATCAAGAAAAAGGGATTTTTAATAACAGCTTACCTGTAAAATCCTTTTCTTGGAGTACATCACGGGACACAGAGCTCCCACCCCTCTTTGTGGGAACATTGTGTAACCTCAGAGAAATTGCTTGCTACAAAACTAAAGCACTCTCAGTGGGAGGGGGTTATATAGGGAGGAACTTCCTGTGAAGTTGATTACACCAGTGTCCACACCTGAAGGTACTCCATATAACCCATATGTAATGGCTATGCGCTCTGTGTCCCGTGATGTACTCCAAGAAAAGGATTTTACAGGTAAGCTGTTATTAAAAATCCCTTTTTTTGCTACCAAAAGTGGTAACCCCGAGCCTCAAGATCGCATTGCAGGATACAGGGAAGTTACTTACCTTGTCCCTGGATCCTGCGATGTGTCCCTACTGTGTGTGTGTGTGCGAGCTGTCATCTCACTCGATTCACACTGGTGACTGCCGAGTGCCGAGCTCTGTTCCCTGCGAGCGGCGCAACGCATGGGGGCAGAGTTTGGCGGCAAATTCAAAAAAGAAAAACACAGTATAGATACCGTACTGTAATCTGTAAGAGTATACTGTATCAAACAATTACACACACCCTTTATCCCTAGTGGTCTGTCTGGAAACTGGAAATTGTCCATAGCAACCAAAAAAGGTCCGCTGACGTCAAGTGGTTTTAGACTAGCTAGAAAATGGCAATAATAAATTAGAATCACTTGTAGATTTGATTGATAGTGATTTGTGGGAAAATTCATCATCAAACATTGAAAGTAACGACAGCGACAATTCTGAAACTGAGCAAATTTCAGTGTTTTTGATTTGATTACATTATTGAATTATTTTTATTATAATTATATTATTTGTTATAAATATTTATTATATTATATTATAATTTATGATTTTGTGTTTCAAACTTTATCATACCCGGGATGTCTACTAAAATCTTGTTTGGGCAGATTTACGTGAGTTATTCCTGAGAATTACAGACCTACAATATAAAACGCCAAATTTTCATGCAAAATAATGGTACCGCTTTTAGCACCAAAAATCTGAAGGAATCATACTGCCAGGGAGGTTAACTGCTGAAATGAGTGTGAAGTAGAGCTAAATCAAAGTTTCTTCTTACTTTTCAATAAACTCCTAGTTTTGGTGAAAAAACATAAAATTGTACAGTAGAAAAGTCCTGGTGTTGAACATTTCACACTACAGTCCCAGCCTGACACCAGAACACCAAGACTGCCACCTTCATTCTACTAGACATGTGCACACTGAAATATTTTTTGGGGAATTTCGTTTTCATCCGAAAAATGTATTAATTTAGTTAGTTACTCCCGAAATTAGTTTTTTCATTTATTTTGTTTCGTTAAATTCGTCGGAAAATCCGAATTAATTAAGGTCGAATCTGTCATTGAAGGCTTATGGTGTCTGTCGAATGTTCTAAGAAGATTTGACGAAGCAGCTAAACTGTACGTCGAATCGTACATTTTTCGGTCAAATGTTCTGCCTACAAGCTATAGAAGAATTTTAACCACTTAAAGACCCCCGCACGCACATATACGGCCACAACATGGCTCGTACAGGCACAAGGGCGTAAATTTACGTCCCCGCCTGAGTGCGGTTCGGGGGTCCCATCGGGACCCCCTCCGCGCCGTGCGGGGGTCTCCCTACCTCTGGGAGCGATCCGGGATCTGCGGGCGGATGTCCGTGTTTTCCGCCCCCCCGCGATCGCTCCCAGCCAATGGGAGCGCGCTCCCAGCCTGTCACTTCCTCCTCCTGTGTTTACACAGGAAGGAGGAAATGATGTATTCTCTCATCGCAGCGCTGTTTCCCAGCGCTGCTGATGAGAGAAGACATCACAAGTAAGTGTGCACCAACACAACACTGACACACACTCACATAGGCATATTAACCCCTTGTGATCGCCCCCCCCACCCCCCTGTCACAGTGTTACTGAATGCAGTGATTTAATCACTGCATTTAGTGTCAGTGTGACAGGCACTGTAAAAAACAGTTAGTGTTAGGTTCAGGATAGCCCCCCCACCCCCCCTAATAAAGTTTTAACCCCCTGATCACCGCCCTAGTTAACCCTTTCACTCCCTATTGCCAGCGTCACTAAGCGATCATTTTTCTGATCGCTGTATTAGTGTCGCTGTTCCCGCTAGGTAGCTATTTTTTTTTATTGCGATTTTTTTTTTTTTACTAAAGACATGTGGCTAAATAAATTTTGGCCTAAATGTTTGACTAAAATTTAGTTTATTTGATTTTTTTTTAACAAAAAGTAAAAAATAGTGTTTTTTTTTCAAAAATGTTGCTCTATTTTTGTATATAGCGCAAAAAATAAAAATCGCAGAGGTGATCAAATACCACCAAAAGAAAGCTCTATTTGTGGGAAGAAAAGGACGCAAATTTTGTTTGGGAGCCACGTCGCACGACCGCGCAATTGTCTGTTAAAGCGACGCAGTGCCGAATCGCAAAAACACCTTGGGTCATTTACCAGCGTATTGGTCCGGGTCTTAAGTGGTTAATGTTTTATGACTAGTAATAATTATATTTATAAATTATTATTACTAGTCAGCCAACATTCGACCTCTTCTATAGCCTATGGGCCGAGCATTTGACCAGAAATGTACGATTGCGGAGTCGTACAGTTTAGCTGCTTGCCGAATCTTCTTAGAACTTTCGACAGACATCATAAGCCTTGAATGACAGATTCGACGTTTTGATGTTTTTCTCTGCTTCGTCGAATCTTTGCTATTCGTGTCGATTGGTCTACCCCAACACTGTCTCTATAATGTTGAATCTTTCCTCTCTATGTAGAATAATCTTGGACTAATAGAGTTAAGGTTAGGCACATTCGACCGCAGATTCGATAGACACACATTGCTATTGTCAGCGTCATGTCGAATCTCTTCTCTATATTGAACTGTTGTATAAACAAAAACTAAAATAAAGTATTTTTTTATGTCGGGTCTTTCGGATTGCGGATTCTGCACGTTCGTTTTCGTTTGTTAAAACAATACTGAAAATCCCAGAAATTCGGATGAAAATGCATACAGACTAAAATGAATGCACGTGTCTACTGAAACAGCAAATCCAGCACTGCAATCCAACAGATATGTTAACAATTATATGACACTGCTGCTATGTGTTCCATAATCACTTTTTTTGTCTGTCGGCATGGAACTAATCATTCCCTAGGAAGGCATATAAATCCATAATATGAAATTCCATCAGATGGTCCTTTGTTCTGAGTGAAAAATAAATTGATAGATAATAAAACCTGATATGGAAATGCAAAAGAATGTTACCATGGGAAGTGTATATTATAAATTCAGGAAAATTTTTGCAGATCCTTTTTAGGAGCCTCTGACTGTAGCAGTTGTATTACCTTTTAAATCTAATACATCTATTAAATATTTTCTCCTGTGTTCACAACCTAATCCAAAACATTATCTGCTCCATTCTTCTTCAGAGAAGATTATACATACATACACAGGGGCATACTGATCAGCACCAAGGCCCAGAGCTAGTGACGTCATTATTAATACAAATCTCTGCAGGATATTTATTTTCTGAGGAGGCTTCCTGTTAGGGGTCATTGGAAGACTTAGGGAGTAAAAATATAAGAAGCACACCATAAAATAGAGTTTAGTATGTGTCCTTATGCAATTTTACGTATACTCTGCTTCCATATAATTACATGAATATACACTCTCCGGTCACTTTATTAGGCACAACTGTTCAATTGCTTGATAACACATATTGCTAATCAGCCAATCACTTGGCAGCAACTCAATGTATGTAGTGTTGTGGTAAAGATGACTTGCTGAAGTAAAAAAAAAATGGGAAAGAGGGTATTTCCGCTCACCGCTCGCCCATGATGGTGAGGTGTGAATGGAAGAAAGGGCCCTTTTACACGTGCGGACAGTATGTCCGTATTTCACCCATCCGTTTTTGGATGAAATGCAGACATACATGTATCCCTATGTAATAGCGGGTGTCATTGGATGAACATCCGCTTACACCCGATCTCATCGGTCCCCGCTATGGTCTATTTCTGCAGATGGAGGAAAATCCTATTTTTTCATCTGTCTGCGGATTAGATCAGGTGAACACGAACAGACGGTCTGTGTTCATCCAATTCCCTCATAGAAGAGAGCATAGATCTGACAGGGCGCCGGCTGAGCAGGGATCAACAGAGCGGTCCCCGCTGAGCAAGGATCCATCGCGGGATCCATACGTGTGAAAGGGCCCAAAGAGATTCTGTGGACAGGTGTCTTTTATATACATAACGAGTTGTTGTTGGGAGCACCTTATGACATTGACAATACTAATCTGTGTACCACATGAGCACATACTGTAGCCAGTCTGTGGGAGCCACAATTATTGTTGGTGGGTAGGGGATCAACTACTTCTTTTACTCACTTCAATTTATAACATTTGTATCATGTGTTTTTTTTCTGGATTTTTGGTTGATATTCTGTCTCTATCATTTTAAATATACATATGATAAAAATTATAGACCCTTAAATTTTTTTGTAAGTGGGAAAACTTACAAAATCTGCAGGGGATCGAATAATTATTTTCCTCACTGTAGCATATGAAATTGTATTAATTGAGATTTATATGATTGTGTGCAACCACAATTGAAATAACATAATCATTTCATTTTTGTACCTGATATTGCAGCCCGATCAATGCCCATCTGCAGCCTCAAAATTGCCTATTAATGCAGCTTGCTTAAGTCTCACAAATGCCCATCAATGCAGCTTGATTAATGCCCATCTGTATCCTCACAAATGCCCATGAAAGAATGCAGCTTGATTAATGCCCATCTGTAGCCTCACAATTGCCCATCAATGCAGCTTGATCAATGCTCATCCGTAGCCTCACAACTGCACATCACTGAATGCATCTTGATTAACCACTTAAGGACCCCCGCACGCACATATACGGCCACAGAATGGCTCGTACAGGCACAAGGGCGTAAATTTACGTCCCCGCCTTCGTGCGGTTCGGGGGTCCCATCGGAACCCCCTCCGCGGCGTGCGGGGGTCCCCCTGCCTCTGGGAGCGATCGCCGACCAGCGGGCGGATGTCCGTGATTTCCGCCCCCCCCCGCGATCGCTCCCAACCAATGGGAGCGCGCTCCCATCGTGTCAGTTCCTCCTCCTGTGTTTACACAGGAAGGAGGAAATGATGTAATCTCTCATCGCATCGCTGTTTCCCAGCGCTGCTGATGAGAGAAGACATCACAAGTAAGTGTGCACCAACACAACACTGACACACACTCACATAGGCATATTAACCCCTTGTGATCGCCCCCCCCCCCCCACCCCCCTGTCACAGTGTCACTGAATGCAGTGATCTAATCACTGCATTTAATGTCAGTGTGACAGGCAGTGTAAAAAACAGTTAGTGTTAGGTTCAGGATAGCCCCCCCACCCCCCCTAATAAAGTTTTAACCCCCTGATCACCGCCCTAGTTAACCCTTTCACTCCCTATTGCCAGCGTCACTAAGCGATCATTTTTCTGATCGCTGTATTAGTGTCGCTGTTCCCGCTAGGTAGCTATTTTTTTTTTTTATTGCAATTTTTTTTTTTTACTAAAGACATGTGGCTGAATTAATTTTGGCCTAAATGTTTTACTAAAATTTAGTTTATTTGATTTTTTTTATAACAAAAAGTAAAAAAATTGTTTTTTTTCAAAATTGTGACTCTATTTTAGTTTATAGCGCAAAAAAAAAAAATCGCAGAGGCGATCAAATACCACCGAAAGAAAGCTCTATTTGTGGGAAGAAAAGGACGCAAATTTTGTTTGGGAGCCACGTCGCACGACCGCGCAATTGTCTGTTAAAGCGACGCAGTGCCGAATCGCAAAAACACCTTGGGTCATTTACCAGCGTATTGGTCCGGGTCTTAAGTGGTTAATGCCCATCCGTAGTGTCACAAATGTCCATCAATGCAGCTTGATTTATGCCTATCTGTAGCCTCTAAATTGCCCATCAATACAGCCTAATGAATGCCCATCTGCAGCCTCCCCATTGCCATGAATGCAGCCCGATTAATGCCTATCTCGTGATGAGCGCCATCAGATTACATACAGCAAGAATTTTTCTGTTTACTTGGCCGTCTCTTTAATACAAAGTCCTGCCTTCTGGACCGGCTTCTATAATAGAACACTGGTCCAATGCCGGTCCAGGAGACGGGACTTTGTATTACAGAGGCACTAAGTAAACGGGAGATTCTCGCTGTATATGATCTGACGACGCTCGTCCGCCCCCCCTCCCTGTTCTCTCTGAGGCAGCCCAAATTGCAGTATCGGCATAAAACACGCACACACCATTTGCAACTGATTTTCAGGGTGAAAATGTGAGTGTTTTACGCCAATAAATACAGTATTTATTAGCTATGCTTTTTACGTAGATGAAACCACTGTAAATAGCGCTCACTTTTTCCATGAATAATAATCTAATCAGTGCATTGTACATTGTTATTAATGCATAAAATTGTTCCTTAAACAGCTCTTGAATTCATGCTCCCCATTCTTCCATCAAGTCGTCAACCAATACTCCCCAGTTTTGAACCTACTAGCTCTATATTAGGATCCTTATAAACCAACATATGTTTCATGCTTGGAGAAGCCACTTATTTTGTTACATACACTTTGGCATCCCTGGCTTCAATCTAGACAGGTCTTTTCTGATTTTCTGCACAAATATGTCAATTTAAATTGCTACACAGGTAAACGTTTTCCAGCTTCATAACTAATACATTTCCATTCAACCAACCTGAGAAAAAAGGTCCAATCCTCACCAGCATTATTATAGGAAAATGAAGCTGAGACCAGGATGAGGCAATCCTTATGATACAAGCATAGCATCTGAAAAAGTACTTTTCTGCTGCTTTCCCGTACTTACTGTGTATACATACACCAACATTCAACTCCTTTTTTCTTTTTTATACATTTCATCAGTGCAATCATCAAGATGAAAGGTGGTGCAGATATAGAACCATTTTCTATGAAAATAAGGAAGGTACTGAAGGCCTATTGACATTATTCTCCCAGGTTGCGTCTGGAAAGTAGTGAGGTGTTTAAGTGTCAGGAATTGTTTTTTTCAATATTTTTTATTGATTTTAATTTTTAAAAAAAAGTATAAATTCAACAAGGGACATTAGATATGAACATCGAAAACATAGATTCACAGCTCTGATCTCTGAAGCATGCAATAACAGGCACTACAGTGCAATAGAAGAAGACTTGTCAGCCTTGTAAACATTTGTATAAAAAGCAATAACAGACAGGTAAATAGAAAATGGTATCAAACCATTTTGCTGGTGCCGTCACAAGAATCCTGGGTAGGGACCTGATCTCAGTAAGAGGTATGCCAATGAGCACTAATGGGGTTTGATTTACTAAAGGCAATTAGACTGTGCACTTTGACAAAAGTACAGTTGCACTCTTTGTGTAAATGAGGAGCTCTGCTGACTACCATCATCCAATCATGTGCAAGCAAAAATGCTAAATGCTTTTTTTTCCTTGCATGTGACTGGGTACTCTTTGCAAAGTGAAGCTTTACCTCATTTACTAAACTCTGGAGCAGCTGGCCTTGCAGAATGCAACTGCTTTTTCTCTACAAAAAATGGCCGTTACAAATTTAGAACATGCTCTATTTTTTCTCGTCATTTTTCACATCGTTCTATTTCACGTTGTGAAAAACGATCATGTGAAGGCTTTAACGAGGGGGGAAAAAAACGTGAAACGCGCATGCTCAGAAACAAGTTATGAGACGGTGCACTTGTTCTGGTAAAACTGGCGTTCGTAATGAAGATGGCACATTCGTCACACTGTAACAGACTGAAAAGCGCAAAACGAAATCAGCATAAGCAGCCCAAAGGGTGGCGCCATTCGAATGGAACTTCCCCTTTATAGTGCCGTCGTACGTGTTGTAGGTCACCACGCTTTGCTCAAGCATTTTTTTCACGATCCTGTGTATGCAAGGCAGGCTTGAGAGGAATCGCATCGAGAAAAACTGTTTTTTTTAATGACATGAATAACGGTCGTGTGTACGCACATTAGTCTTCTGGGATTTTGCCACACAATGTCATGCAGTGGTCCTAAGCCCCAACCATCTATACCATAGCTATACACGAATATGAATATATTTGTTAATGCTTTTAATAATTTGCTTTTAGGAGTCAATTTTGATCTTTAATTGAATTACCAACCCTACAAAAATGCAATCATACATTAGATGACAGCATAAATCTGTGCTGTACTGCATCTAATGCATTACGATAAATATTCCATCAAATGACATCAACATGATGGACTAATTTCAAGCCTTACAGACTAAAATAACAAATCATTCATCTCTGTGCATTAAGACTCTTGGCCAAATATGAAATTACATGCGGGATTTTCATTTTCCAAAAGCCCATCTATTTGAACATAAATAGGAATGATTTAAATAAAGTACACTTGATGATCTGTTTTCAGTACTGTGAGAAAGCAATAAAGGCAGGATTATATTGGTAAACAGAATACTTGGTTATCACCCTTTACCGGTAGCATGTTCCATCTATAGAATATATCATCCTTTGGAATGCTGCTGTAATTGACATATAAATCAAAATGTACTTCCTCTGTTCAAAGGATATTTTCCTTTCTCTGAATGTTTCAGTCCTGGAACAATGCATTTGTGTGTAACCATGTCAGCTCCTGACACTATGATTATTGCCCTCGAGAGACTTATAGTATTTGAAAGCTTAATTCCAGGCAAATGGCTAGACATACAGTTGAAATACATATAGGCAAATTATTTTACCTGAAAAGGGATTTGCAGCCATGTTTGCAATCCAAAAAACCCAGCTGCACAGAATCTACAGATGATCTACATTGCAGTTACTGCATTTTATGGTAGGGAACATACCCCAGCCTCTTGGTTGAACAGTGAAGGAGAAAGGAAAAGACAAGGTCATGTCTCTGCTCTCTTCCTGTAAATTGGATTTCTGTTAGCACATGTGTAATGCAGAAGAGCCTGAGTGGCTGTTCATGTTGCCCCCTCCCCTCTCCCAGTGCTGCCCAGGGATTACTGGAGGTAAATTGGTTGGTGTCAGAGCCCATTCACACAGGGGAAACACGACTTCTAGAATGACTTTGGGAGGCAACTTGGACACAACTTGAGCATGAATCATCAGGCAACTTACAAGGCGACTTGAAGTTGCCTTGTACTGTCCTGGAGGCAACTTGAAGTCGCCTCCAGGACAGGAGGCTTTCCAGTGGCCAAACAACAATCAGCTCTGTGGGAGGGAGGGGCTTGCCTGAGAAATGTATGTTATCTTCCTGTATTGTTGCTTTAGTTAAGTCAGTTATCCGACTTCTGGGGCGACTTCCATTGAAATCAATGGGTACAAGTTGCCTGCAAGTCGGATTGAAGTAGTACAGGAACCTTTTCTGAAGTCGGAGCGACTTCAGTAGTGTACATTTAAGACGGCTCCATTCACTTCCATTCATTTTCTCGACCGCGCGACTTGGGGCGACTTAAAGTCGGATCCCAGGTCTCCCCAGTGTGAACCGGCTCCCAGGGTTTTTTTTTTTTTTTTTTTGCATGGAAAAACATGCAAAATATAATTTTCTTTATTTGTAATCTACTTTTGAAAATTTATTTTGCACATTTACAGATAGCCTTCCACAGCTCAGGTGGGAGAATCCATCCACAGGACAACAATTAGTCATGCGCTCCACAAATCTGGCCTTTTTGGAAGAGTGGCAAAAAGAAAGCCATAAGAAGTCACTTTTGCAGTTTGCAAGAAGCCATGTGGGGGACACAGCAGACATGTGGAATAAGGTGCTCTGTTCAGATGAGACCAAAAGTAACTTTCTGGCCTAAAAACAAAACGCTGTGTGTGGCGGAAAACTAGCGCCAAACATCACCCTGATTACACCATCCCCACCGTGAAACATGGTGGCGGCAGCATTATGTTGTGGGGATGCTTTTCTTCAGCAAGGACAGGGAAGCTGGTCAGCTCAGATGGGAAGATGGATAGAGCCAAATACAGGGCAATCTTAGAAGAAAACCAGTTAGTCTGCAAAAGACTTGAGACTGGGGTGGAGGTTTACTTTCCAGCAGGACAATGACTCTTAACATACATAGAAACAACAGGGGGCGCTATTAATTACGAACAATCAAAACATAAACCACAGAATAATAAAAATCTATGGTTGCTTTACATTAATACATAAATATGTGCAAACTATATTTTGATAAATATAAGTCCATAAATTGTGCAGAAACAAAATGTCCATAAATTGTGCAGAAACAGAAAGTCCAAATAATGTGCAAAAGGGTTAATTCCAAAAATCCTTGTAGATTTCACTCTGATAAATACGTGGATATATGTAATCAAAGAATGAGGATTTCCACCTTCACCAACTAAAACACCAGACAGTGAGTGTTTACATTCTTTGATTACATATATCCACGTATTTATCAGAGTGAAATCTACAAGGATTTTTGGAATTAACCCTTTTGCACATTATTTGGACTTTTTGTTTCTGCACAATTTATGGACATTTTGTTTCTGCACAATTTATGGACTTATATTTATCAAAATATAGTTTGCACATATTTATATATTAATGTAAAGCAACCATAGATTTTTATTATTCTGTGGTTTATGTTTTGATTGTTCGTAATTAATAGCGCCCCCTGTTGTTTCTATTTATCCATTCATATTCTGAATTTTTGGGGTGCAGCTTTAGCACTACTTAAACTTTAATTGTATTTACACTATATTTACATTTTGTTTTGGCGCGAGATCCTTACCCTTTCACTCTTAACATACAGCCAGAGCAAATCATATTCATGTGTTAGAATGGCTCAGTCAAAGTCCATACCTAAATCCAATTGAGAATCTGTGGCAAGACTTGGAAATTGCTGATCACAGACGCTCTCCATTCAATCTGACAGAGCTTGAGCTATTTTGCAATGAAGAATGGGCATAAATGTCACTCTAGATTTGCAAAACTGGTAGAGACATCCCCAAAAAGACTTGCAGTTGTAATTGCAGCAAATGGTTGTTCTACAAAGTATTAATTCATGGTGACTGAATACAAACCCACGCCACACTTTTCACATATTTATTTGCAAAACATTTTGAAAACCGTTTATCATTTTCCTTCCACTTCACAAATATGTGCCACTTTGTGTTGGTCTATAACATAAAATCCCAATAAAATACGATTACAATTTTGGTTGCAACACAAAATGTGGAAAATTTCAAGGGGTATGAATACTTTTTCAAGGCGCAGTATGTATTCTTACTTGAATCTCGGTTTGCTTTATGTATTTCTTCCAGATCTGTGCAGTGATCCAGTGCAAAACTTTTCCTATGTGTAAAAGCTTCCTTTTACTAAAGCTGAGTTTCACCCAAAAATTGAACTTCCGCTAAGTGTAGGTGACCCACTGACATGCCACATTTGGCATGTAATTTTTTTTTTGGGGGGGGGGGGGATACCCCCTTTTTAAAGGTATCCAGCTCCCATTTCCTCCTGGGGCACCGGAAAAGAAGTTCACCTCTCTCCCTTTCCCTCTCGGCAATCATCTGGGACACGTCACATTTACAATACGATATCTGGGTTACCATTGATTTGTATTTTCCAACACTGTCATATCAGATACATAACACCTGTTTAAACACAAAATTAAAAATAAATCAAATAGACCATCATAGTTTCTCTTTAACCCCCCTGGCGGTATCCCCGAGCGTGACTCGGGGTGTTTTTTTTTTTGCTGAAATCGGTATCCCCGAGTCACGCTCGGGGTAGCTATGCAGAGCCTGCAGCGTGCGCTGGCTTACCTTGTTCCTGGATCCAGCGATGCATCCATGCTGTGTGAGCGAGCGGGTGTTCGCTCGATTCACAGTGTCCCTGTGTGCCATCAATCTCCGTTCCCTGCGACGTTACGACGCACAGGGGCGGAGAACAGCGCCAAATTCAAAAACGTAAACAAACACTATACATACAGTACACTGTATTCTTATAGATTACAGAACTGTATGTAAAAAATACACCCCCCCCCTTGCCCTAGTGGTCTGTCCTGTGCCCTACATGTTATTTTATATAATAAAAAATGTTCTTTCTGCCTGGAAACTGTAGATTGTCCATAGCAAACAAAAGTGTCCCTTTATGTCAAAAATTGTTTTGGATCAGCTAGAAATCGGCTAAATTGAATTATATTCACTTGCAGAATTGAGCGATAGCGATGTGTAGGGAAATTTGTCATAAAAAAATAAAAGTAATGACAGCGACAATTCTGCAACTGAGCAAATTTCAGTGATTTTGAGTTGATTACATTATTGAATATTTTTTATTAGAATTACATTATTTGTTATAATTATTTATAGTTAGTTATTATATTAAAATGTATGATTTTGTTTTTCAAACTTTATCATACCCGGGATGTCTTGTTTGAACAGATTTAAGCGAGTTATTCCTAAGAATTGCAGGCCTACAGTATAAAACGCCAAATTTCCATGCAAAAAATTGTACCGCTTTTGGTATGTAATTCCAGACAGAATCATACCGCCAGGGAGGTTAAGAGGAATAATAGCTTTCTCTGGGACTACATTTTCCTCCTAGTGTTGGGGTCTGCTTCTACTATACATAATATATCATATGAATGCAAATGTGCTGCTTTGGAAATTTTATTATACGCTGCAACTGCAGTTCACACTTTCAATGTCTTCTTTCTTCCTGCCCAGCTTTGATGCTATTGATTGACATTATCTTGATCCTTTTTACACATAGATTGTTCATATTCAGGATGTCACCAGTTCCAAGTCATGTCCTTGATGTACAATTGAAGCATTTGATACCTTTTTAAATACAAATACGTATACACATCTAGACCATGATCAAAGTCGCCATCCTCTTCTGGTTGAGTTCACTGGAGATTTCTAAAGGTACTCAGACATCAGATGACAGTCAGATATGCAACACTTCATTTTGTATGGGGAATAGCAAAAACAGCCCTGACAGCATTCTTGGGAAACACAATTATTGTCAGAAAGGGGGTACAGAAACAATCTAAACAACCTATTTTGGGGGTAACACAATGAGGTTCATTTACTAAAACTGAAGTGTTTAAAATCTGGTGCAACTTTGCATAGATACCAGCCTCCAGGTTTTTTTTGCCATAGCTTCGTTGGATGTTGACGTTAGACTCTGATTGGCTACCATGCACAGCTGCACCAAATTTTGCACTCTCCAGGTTCAGGTAATCAACCCCTCTGTTTTTATATTTGTGTTAGGGCCCTTTGACACTAGCGGACGAACGGTCCGCTAATTACAAGTCCGTTAACGGACTTGTAATGGGCCCCTATGGGAGCGGATCCGTTAGCGGATGATACATCCGCTAACGTCCGCCAGATCCGCATCCGTTTTTTCGGACGGAAGAATGTCCTATTTTTCTTCCGTCCGGCCAAACGGATCGGATGCAAACGGACAGACGGTCCGTTTCCATCCGACTCCCCGTAGGGGAGAGCGGAGGAGAGACAGGGCGGTCCCTGCTCAGTGTGCGGGGACCGCCCTGTCCGCCGACAGCTGAGCGGAGACCCCCCGCTGAGCTGACGGACACACGGAGCAGACCGAAAAAGGTCCGCTCCGTGTGAAAGGACCCTTACATTAATACCTTGGATTGCGAGTAACGAGCATTTCACAATACAAGCTATTTAAAAAAAATCCTGACTCGGTTTGTGAGCATTGTCTCGCAATACTAGCAGGATTCAAGCCTCTGCGGTGTGCAGTACCGCATTTGACCAGAGGTACAGGGGTGCCGGTGACACTTGAAGCCGCTCGGATGCACTGTGAGCCACTCGGAAACACTCCATCCCGAGTGTTTTCAAATCTATCAAAGTGTTTCCGAGTGCATCCAAGCGCCTCTGAACAGTTTCCGTGTGTTTCCGATTGTCTCCGGTGCTCCCCCACCTCTGGCCACATGCAGTACTGCATAAAATAGAAGTCACTGTGGAACAAATTATCTGAGTTTCCATTGACTTCTATGGGAAAATTTGCTTTGATATACGAGTGTTTTGGATTACAACCATTCTTCTGGAACAAATGATGCTCTTAATACAAGGTACCACTGTTAGTTTATTAAATTCAAAGAAAGTATGCAGAGTAATGATACTAATAAACATGATGGGGCTCAGTACTAAATTAGGTACTTTAAAATGTGTGTGTATGTGTGTGTGTGTGTGTGTGTGTGTGTGTATATATATATATATATATATATATATATATATATATATATAAATTTGTGAATGGCAAGAACCATAGGCATTCCATAGAGATTATCTGTCCTAGGCTATGAACCTAGTCATTCCTCTTTTTTTTTTATGTGGTTACCTGGACCAGTCAACAAACGTTTGTACATACCATTGCTATGCTAGCCCAGATATACGTCTAGTGTCTTTTTAAAGCTGAACTCCAGGGAAAGTAAAAATCCTCCCTTTGCAGTGGGGTTGCCCCTGCAATACAAAGGTTAAATGCTCATTTATGTTTAGGGGACAGAAAATCCACTTTTACTTACCTGATTGTCTGCTCCCACAGGCTTGCACTGCACTGCTGGTTCAGTCCCTGCAGCCTCTTGGCCCTTGTGCTCCGGTGGTTGAAGGCCCTCTGCCTTCCTAAAGTACAATGCAGAGCCTGAGGCTGCAGTCACACTAGCTGTGGCTCACAGCATGGGGTCCAGTGCGTCTCTGTTTACAGGTGCAAATCAGGTCTGAATTTTTGGCTGAATTCGCACATGAAATGGACCAGAAGACGCACAGGACCCTTCTGCAATTTGAACCGTGGCCGCCCCAGAGCTGTGTGAACCGACTCCATAGAGCAGTGGTCATCAACCTTGTCCTGCAGGGCCACATAACAGGCTAGGTTTGCAAGATAACTGAAATACATCACAGGTGATATAATTTGCTGCTCAGTGATTGCAGTATTCCAGTCTGCATCTCCCCAAGGTAATACATAAAACCTGGCCTGTTAGTGGGCCCTGCAGGAATGGTTGATGACCACTGCCATAGAGAGCCCGTCACACTCTCCTGTCATGCGAATTAGATGTGAAGAAATCTGCATCCAATTTGCATCAGTGTTAACCCAGCCTAAAGCCTTGCATTGGATCTGAGGACATTGAAGGACAGTCCACTGCTAGAATGCAGGGAAGTAGACGAGAGCGCTGTCTGCCAGGGGAGTTGAGGATTAGGTAAGTCAAACTGCTTTTCCTCGTCCCATAGCATACCTCCCAACTTTTTGAGATGGGAATGAGGAACACCTTGTTGAGCAGCTGGGGGGGTTTCCACAGATCTTAGTTGTTGAGCGGGGGGGGGGGTTCCGCGGGTCTGAGTTGTTGAGCGGGGGGGGTGGGGGTTCCGCGGATCTGAGTAGTTGTTGAGCGGAGGGGGTTTCTGAGTTGTTGAGTGGGGGGGGGTTTCGCAGATCAAAGTTGTTGAGCAGGGGGGGTTCCTTCTACTGGATCCCTAATCGCGTGACCGTGGGAATTACTGTAAATTGCGAAATCAGGGAAGGTTGGGAGGGGTGTGCCCTAGACTAAAACAAGCACTTACCTCTTACAGTGCAATTACAGTGCAAGGGAACCACTTCAGCCCTGGAAGGATTTATGCCTTTAATGACCAGGCCATTTTTGCAACGCTGTACCCAAACAAAATTGATGTCCTTTTTTTTTTTTTGGTGGTATATGATCAGCTCTGCGGTTTACATTTTTTGTGCTATAAACAAAATAAAAAAAAAAACACAATTTAATAAAATATATATATATATATATATATATATATATATATATATATATATATATATATATATATATATATATTTTTTTACTTTTTGCTATAATATACAAAGAAACAAATAAAAAAAACAACACATTTCTTCATCAGTTTAGGACAATATGTATTCTGCTACATAGTTTTGTTAAAAAAAATTGCAATAAGCGTATATTGATTGGTTTGTGCAAAAGATATAGCATCTACAAAATAGGGAAAATATATTTATGCCATTTTTATTATTCATTTTTATTTAACTAGTAATGGCTGTGATCAGCGACATTGCGGCAGGCAGATCGGACACATTTGACACTTTTTTGGGACCATTGACATTATTACAGTAATCGGAGCTAAAACTAGTCACTGATCACTGTATAAATGACACTGGCAGGGAAGGGGTTAACAATAGGGGGCAATCAAGGGAGTAAGTGTTCACTAGGGAAGTGTTTTTAACTGTGAGGGGAGTGGACTGACTTTGACAGATCCCTGTCCTGTGTCTCTATGGAGCGATCGTAGGTGGCCAGCAGACATCGCAGCCGCCGGCCACGCCCATCGTCTTCGGCGCCACGCTGCCGATTTGCGCAGCCGAGCCAACCTGCCACACTATAACTGCAGCGGCTGGTCGGCAATCAGCTAAAGTGGTTGTTAACCCACAGGGTTAAATTAACATTATCATCTCGGTTGATTAATGTAATATCCCCCTGTGACTGTGCTTTATAAAAAATGCAGCTATATACCTGTTTACAGAGTGCCGATTGGCTTTCAAGTGACCTGCTGCCTCTCTCCCCTATTGACCTGACAGCTGCAGTGGGCGGGGCAGAGGATCCCTGCTGACATCAGTCAGGAGGGGAGGAGAAGAGTAGGAGAGAGGCAGCCTGCTGCAGCTGCCAGTCCAAGAGTGGAGAGAGCTGGCGGGTCACATGAGCTCTGTAAATGGGTATATTGCTGCATTATTTTTATAAAGCACAGTCACAGGGGGACATTAAATAAATCAACTGATAGGATAATGTAAATGTAACCCTAATTTGAGCAGCAGGAAGGGAAGGGGGGCAGGCACGGAAACAGAGCTGACAGGCAGGGAGGGGGGGGGGGGGGGGGAAGACAGGGGAGAGACAGGAGACACAGTGGATGACAGAGGCAAGTGAACTGACCACAGTGTCAGGGCTTAGCAGCCATGATATACCTTGGTCAGTTTACAAAGGGGAGGGCAGTAACTGGCAGGATCAGCCAGGTATTTCAGTTGAAAGAAGGGGCCAAATTACACAGCACTGTGCTGTATAAAATGCTTTAAAGGAACAGGATCTTTATTTTTATTTATTTTTCTTAGGTTAACAAACGCTTTAACCCGGAGTTCAGAATTAACTAATGTCCTTATTTCATTTTTTTTTTTTTTTTTAAGAATAGGCATTGGATTGCTAATAGAAACATAATACTTGGTAACAACAGATATTTCAGTAACATGCACAGGTATAATTGTCATTCTTTTAGAAACATTATCTCAGTGGTTTTCCTTTGCAAGTTCAATTACCAGTAATTATTACAATTTTAAGAAAAGTGCATAATTTACAGTTGATCAGACTTTCGAGGGATCATACATACCTGGCCTTGCATATCCACTAATTTACTAAAGTAGTAGAAGCTGTTCACTTTGCAATGTGAATGTTTGTAAATAAGGTGAACTGGAGATAACTTTGAATATCCACTCATATGCTAAAAAAAATTTGTGTAATGTACTTCACTCATAACTGGCTAATTTAAAGCGAAGACAGCTTCACCTTATAACAGAGACATACCCAAACACATTATCAGGAAGAGACCCATGGCCCCATGATAACATTTAATAGCACACTCCGCAACCTTCTGGGATGTGTGATGTGAGTATCCTAGGAGGCTGTAGGCAAGTGACACTTCAATCTCGCCCAAGCAAGAACCTATACAGTGCAGGGAGAATTCTCTGTTAAGAAAACAAAAAAGCAAAATATGATTTAGAGGAGGGCAGTAGGGATGAGATGGTGGAAAGTGGCAAGATATCGTTAAAGTGTTACTAAACCCACAGCAGTAAATATCTGCATTTCCCTGCTCTGTGTACTGTGGGAGAGCAGATATACAGTAGTGAATGCAGGCTCTTGGGTTTAGTAACACGTTAACCACTTAAGCCCCGGACCATTATGCAGCTTAAGGACCAGGCCCCTTTTTGAGATTCGGCTTTAACTGACAATTGCACGGTCATGCGATGTGGCTCCCAAAATTGGCATCCTTTTTTTTCCTACAAAAAGAGCTTTCTTTTGGTGATATTTGATCACCTCTGCGGTTTTTATTTTTTGCGCTATAAACAAAAATAGAGCGACAATTTTGAAAAAAAATGCAATATTTTTTACTTTTTGCTATTATAAATATCCCCAAAAAATATATAAACAAACATTTTTGTCCCTTAGTTTAGGCCGATACATATTCTTTTACTTTGTTTTGGTAAAAAAATCGCAATAAGCGTTTATTGATCTGTTTGCGCAAAATTTATAGCGTATATTTATTGGTTTGTGCAAAAGATATAGCATCTACCAAGTAGGGGACAATTTTATGGCATTTTTATTAGTATTTTTTTTTTCTAGTAATGGCGGCGATCAGCGATTTTTATCGTGACTGCGACATTATGGCGGACACATCGGACCCTTTTGACACTATTTTGGGACCATTGTCATTTTTACAGCGAACAGTGTTATAAAAATGCACTGGTTACTGTAAAAATGACACTGGCAGTGAAGGGGTTAACCAGGAGAAAGTGCTGTAGCGGTTAAGTGTCCCCTAAGGGAGTAATTCTTACTGTGGGGGGGCGGCTGGGTGTGTGGTGTGACGTCACTGATCGTCGTATCCTATGACAGGTAACAGACGATCAGTGACAGGCTCACTAGGAAGCACGGGGAGAGGTTTGTTTACACTTACCTCTTACCTCTCTCCGTTCTTCCTCTCTGTGACCCGATCGCGGGACACCGGCGGCAATCGGGTCCGCTGTTCTCATGTGGGCGGTCACGGGAAAGAAGACCAGGTCGAGAACTTGCTGTCGGTGGTGCGCTCACGACCCACGGCTGAGCTCTTAAAGGGGACGTACATGTACTCCCTTGTGCCCAGCCATGCCATTTTGTCGACATATATCGCGGCATGGCGGTCCTCAAGCGGTTAAGGTCCACTTTTAAAGCTTGATATAAATGCTGTTGCTTTCGAACTGTGTATAACCATTCTTTCTAGAATTTGCTTAGTATCAGATGTACGGTAAGCTAATGCTTAATACCACAATAACCAATATAGCATATGCAGAGTAAGAAGACCTGTTATTGGAAACCTCCATGTGGTTTAAATTGACAACATCTGTACATGTTTACAAAGCTTATCGTTTGAGGATAGTGCATTAACAGCCTACTTCTGTTTGTCTTTGTAATGAAAGGAATAGAAGTTATCCTTATAAAAAAATGAAATCTTATACTCCTGGAGCTGTTGAAAAGCCAAGGTGTTGCCTAATATGTGGTTTATTTTTGTTGGATAGAAGGTACTACTCACAGTCGACAAAGATCAGGGAAACAGAGGCTGTGACAAAGTCTGGAAAACAAGAGACACCTTATGTCAGGGCTTCCTATAGCAACATGTACTGATTAATGGGACAAGACAACTGTACTGTATATAGGTCTGGACTGTTGGTCCGTCAGTATGTCTTCCTGCACATCCTTCGCACTGCAGAGGAGAGATGGGAACAGTGTTGCCTTTCATTCCCTGGAATGTGCTGTGCACACAGTCCCTGCTGCTGCCTAGAAACTGATGTTTAGCAACTTGTTCCCCATGGATGCCGCTTATAATATTATAAGGATCAAAAGAAGGAATTTTTAGACGTGTACTAAAAGGACACATATAAAGGCTTCTCTATGAATGTTTCCGGCAAAAAAAAAAAAGTGCCTAAGGCTGCATTCACACCTGAGCGGCAAGTAACGCCGCATACGCGGCTTTACTTGCCGCGCTTCGATTTATTTTATTTATTTTTTTTTTTTTTTTACAAATCTTCCCATTCATGTCTATGGGCGAACGCCAATGTCGCTTGAAAAAAAGGGTCCGGGACTTTTTTTCAGGCGACAGGCGTTCGGCGTCTCAGAGATGTGAACCATCTCTATAGACATGAATGGGAAATTTCCCCTCCAGCGGCACGAGCGTCGCGCGACAGGCGTTTTGCCGCTCAGGTGTGAATGGGCTCTTAGAATGTTGAGAAGTAAGAATTTTACCACTGTTTTTACATCCCAGGACACATTTTATCACTGTTCTATTATCTCAGGATATCAAAATGTCAATCCCTTGTTCTTATGCTTTAAAGTGTTACTAAACCCGCAACTGTAAAATCAGTCTGTATGTGCAGCAAAGTATGCTTAATATACTCATTGTGGAACTGAAGGGGTTAATGCTCTACGACTGTTTTATCCTGTTTTCTCTAATCCTCCCCTTTATTTACTGTCCCCTAATCCATCTCCTGTAAGTACGGAGCCCTAGGAGGCATTCTGCACATGCTCAGTTTGGTGTGTATTGCTAGAGAGTTTTTTTGTGGGACTGTGCATGTGATCAGCACATCGCTAATAGGCACTGTCCAGACAGAAGGTCGGGGGTCATGCAGCTTCTTGGTACAGTCAGAGGAGAATCCAACTGCCCCTACAAAATGTTCACAGTGCTTGGCTGGACACTCATAAAAAGTCACAAGACTGCTATTGATGAGAAAAGATATTTACCGTGTTTCCCCGAAAGTAATGCCGCGTACACATGATAATTTTTCAGGTTGTAAAAGAACGACGTTTTTCAGGCTCTAGAGAAAAACTGCTTTTTTTTTTTCAACTTGATCATTAAAACTGTCTTGCCTACACACGATCGTGAAAAAATAATGCTCTAGCAAAGCGCGGTGACATACAACACGTACGAAGGCACTACAAAGCCTTTAAACCTTTTGGGCTGCTTTAGTTGATTTTGTGTTAGTAAAAGACAATTTGCGCTTTTCAGTCTGTTGCAGCGTGATGAATGTGCTTACTCCATTACGAACGGTAGTTTTACCAGAACGAGTGCTCCCATCTCATAACTTGCTTCTGAGCATGCGTGGATTTTTCACGTCGTTAAAGCCCACACACGATAATTTTTTACAACCCGAAAAACAACAACGTTAAAAACGTTGTTAAAAATTAGAGCATGTTCAAATTTTTTTTTGCCTGTTTTTCAGAACCCGAAAAATGCTCTGAAGCCCACACACGATCGTTTTTAATGACATTAAATAAAACGTCATTTTTTACAACCCGAAAAATGATCGTGTGTACGCGGCATAAGACATCCCCCGAAAATAAGACCTACTTACAATTTTGCCTCTCGCTGAAATATAAAGCATGCCCCCGAAAATAAGACCTCCTTGATAATAGGGCATCCCGATAATAAGGCCCCCCGAAGCTACCGTAACTCTGTACCCTGGACCGTAGCGACGGGCGCCGCTGCGCAGCACACTATTTGCCGCAGCACAGATGAAGCAGACAGGAAGTGCATGGTCTCTTCATCAGAGAGCCTGAGCCACCACCAGGACAAACTGCCGCCTGCTGCTCGCTCTGCCCTGATGGAGTCTGGCCGACTCACATTTAGACAGTGAGTAGCGCAGACATTGTGTGGACACACAGGAGTGACTGAGGTAGGGGGAAATGTCTGATAAAGAGGTGGGGGGGATGTCTGGTAAATGTGTCCACTGGCACAGGGGTGGCAGGAGGGGGATCGCTTAAAATGACACATGAGGATCAGAGGGGGGAATCAAAATGACACAGGAGGATCAGAAATAAGGCATCCCTTGAAACTAAGACCTAGCGCATCTTTGGGAGCAAAAATGTATATAAGACACTGTCTTATTTTCGGGGAAACAGGGTAGCAGTTTATCTTTACTAAAATGATTGCATTTCCATGCTATGTGTACTGTGGGAGACCAGATATAGTAAACGCAGGGGTTCCTATAATTAGCTGTAACAATTGAAAGAAATAGGAGGCTGCCAACTCTCATAGCATCACACCCATTCACATGTAGGGCCAGTTCACACCACATGCAGTTTCGTTTTTGATGCAGAAAAAAACCGCAAGTAGGATATATGGTTTTCAATGGCATAGTTCACACCTGTGTTTGCAGTTCCAGTGTGTTCTACTTTTTTTTTCAAACTGGAACATTCTGCATTTTTACCTGCACTGGACTGTACATGAATGCTGAAAAATGCATCCAAGATGCACTGGAACACACATGTCCTTATTTAAGGTTAAGAATAAAAGAGGGTGAAATGCACTGGACTGCACCAAACACGCATGAAAAATGCGTCAAATTGCACTGGAAGTTATCAAAAATGCACAGCATTTGGAACACATCCAGACTGCGTTTCTATGCAAAGGGCCGGCCTTTGGGGTGTGCGAGCTGTGCGGCCGCACAGGGCGCCATGGGCAACAGGGGCGCTCTGCGGCCATTACCGCTCGCAGAATGTGAGTCGCAGCAGGGCTGGGCGGTCGGTGCTACCACTAGGCGGATTAGGAAGGCAGCCTCCTAGGGCGCACTGCCACCTAGGGGCTCCGCTGACTTCCCCCAAAGTCAACTGTAAAAAGAGTTTGGGGGGTACCTAGTGTATGTGGTAATTGGCCACTATGGGGCGCTGTTCTGATGCTGTCTATGGAGAATAGATGACTTGCATACAGCTGCATTAGTCCTGTTTGCTCTCTGTTCTGTCTTCGGGCAAGTTGTCACACTTTTTATTAGCAGATTTGAAAAAAAAAATCAGCTCAGGTCCTATATAATGAATTTCATCAGGTTCTGTAACAACAAGCTGCTGTGCATTGTGAAATCCAAGCTCGCATGCCATCTATTTCTGTCCTCAGCAGTCTCTGCCTGTGTGCATAGCAACCTGGAGGGATGCTGCACAACTCACTTCATGAAGCTGATCATCCAGCAGCCAGGGGATTAATGGAAGCCACACGTCCCCGCTAAAAGGAGTGCTTAACCCATGTCATTGCCACAATCGCCCCCTGCAGAGCTGGGATGATAAATGGGAGATGGCAGCAGGGGAAGGAATGTACAGTAACTGGATATTAAGGCTTTCCTAGGGGCTGATCAGGGCAGAAATTATTCCCAGGCAAGAAGAGTAAATCAGGGGAGACTACATCCCCCCCCCCCAATTAAACCTAGACCAGATCTATGGTGTAAACTGCCCCAGATCACTAAATAGATCCTACATTCCTCATCCATAATGTATCAACAGTTGTGCATTAACATGCCTCCGTCTGCTCATAGGAAAGCGACCCTGACCAGGGCCGCCATCAGGGGGGTACAGGCATTACACCTGTAAGGGGCCCGGGGGTCCCCAGGGGCCCGGATGGGAACCACACTAAAAAAAAAAAAAAAAAAAAAAAAATATTTTTTTTTTTTTTTTTTAGGGGTCCGAAAGTCCCCAGGGGCCCGGAGGCCACCAAGGGCCCCAGATGGCAAGCCCTTTTTTTTTATAAAAAAAATATTTTTTTTTAATATATTTTTTTTTAATTTTTATTAAAGGGCCAATTTTTTTTTTCTTTTTAGAGGTCCGGAGGTCCCCAGGGGCCCGGAGGCCACCAGGGCTCCAGATGGCAAGCCCTTTTTTTCTTTTTTTTTAATAAAAAAATATATTTTTATATAAAAAAATATATTTTTTTAATATATTTGTATTTTCTTTTTTATTAAAGGGCCAATTTTTTTTCTTTTATTTTTTTTTTAGAGGTTCGGAGGTCCACAGGGGCCCGGAGGCCCCCAGGGCACTGGATGGCAACCCCCCCTTTTTTTATTGATTTTCTATAAAAAAAAATTTTTTATATATTTTTATTTTATTTTTTTATTAAAGGGCCATTTTTTTAGGGGTCTAGGGGCCCGTAGGCCACCAGGGCCCCAGATGGCAACCCCCTCTTTTTTATTTTATTTTTTATTAAAGGGCCAATTTTTTTTCTTTTTTTTTTTAGAGGTCCGGAGGTCCACAGGGACCTGGAGATCCCCAGGGCCCCAGATGACAACCCCCCTTTTTTATAAAAAAAAAATGTATAATTATTATAAATTTTTTTATTTCTTTTATTGTTATATTTATATATATATATATATATATATATATATATATATATATATATATATATTATGATTATTAAAGGGCCCAGAGGTCCTTTTTTATAATTTATGTTTACTTTTTTATATTATTTTATTTCTTTTTTTTAATATATAGATGTATTTTTATTAAAGGGCTCAGAGGTCCCCAGGGCCCCATGTGTCAAACCCCCTTTTTTTATAATTGTATTTTTTATTTTTGTTTATATATTTTTTTTTATATTTTTATTTTTTATTAAAGGGCCCAGAGGTCCCCAGGGCCCTGGAAGGCAACCCCCTTGTTTTTTTTTTTTTTATATAAATGTTTATTTCTTTGTTATACTGTATATATATATTTTTATTTCTTTCTTTTTTTTTTAAAGGGCCCAGAGGTTTTTTTTTTTATTAAAGGGCCCAGAGGACCCGAATGGAAAGCCCCCTTTTTTTGTAATTTCCTTTTATAAAAAAAAAAAAAAATAAGGTCCCCGGGGCCCCAGTTGGCAACCACCCTTTAAAAAAAAATATATATATATATATATATTCTCTCTTTTTATTAAAGGGCATAGAGGTCCCCAGGGCCCCGGGTGGCTACCCCCCTTTTTTATATTTATTCTTTATTTCTTCAGGGCCCCCCCGCTTCTAAATTCGCGCCCCCAGCCCCCCCCCCCCGCTTCTCAATTTCATGCGGCAGCACCCCCCCCCCCCCCCCGGTTCTCTGCTCCAGGGGGCCCATCCCTGAAGCTGTGTAAGGGGCCCCAAAATTCCTGATGGCGGCCCTGACCCTGACCTGCAGTGACAGTTGTGCAGCCCATAGAACTTAGTACAGTGACATGCTCCGATCTGCTCATAGAAAGGCGACCCTAATCTGCAGTGACAGTTGTGCAGCCCTCATTATGAATAGAACTAAGTACAGTGACATGCTCCGATCTGCTCATAGAAAGGCGACCCTGATCTGCAGTGACAGTTGTGCAGCCCTCACCATGAATAGAAGAACTTAGTACAGTGACATACCTCCATCTGCTCATAGAAAAGTGGCCCTGATCTACCTGTTGCCTGCAGTGACAGTTGTGCAGCCCTCATTATGAATAGAACTTAGTACAGTGCCATGCTTCAATCTGCTCATAAACGCGACCCTGCCCTGCAGTGACAGTTGTGCAGCCCTCACTAAGAACTTAGTAAGGTGACATGCTCCGATCTGCTCATAAAAGGCGATGCTGACCTGCAATCACAGTTGTGCAGCCCTCATTATGAATAAATAATCATAGTACAGTGACATGCACCGATCTGCTCATAAACGCAACCCAGATCTGCAGTGTCAGCGGTCCTGCTGTAGCTAGTGCCTGAATTTGTGACCCTCCTGTAGTTAGTACCTGCAGTGACAGTTGTGCACCCCTAATTATGAATAAAAATACATAGTACAGTGACATGCTCCGATTTGCTATTGGAGGCGATCCTGCTGTATAGTGACCCTTCTGTAGCTAGTACCTGCAGTGACAGTTGTGCATCCCTCATGAATATACAAACATAGTACAGTGACATGCTCCGATCAGCTATTGGAGGCGATCCTGCTGTAGGTAGTCCCTGAATTGTGAGTGACCCTCCTGTAGCTAGTAACTGCAGTGACAGTTGTGCACCCCTCATTATGAATAAAAATACATAGTACAGTGACATGCTCCGATCTGCTATTGGAGGCGATCCTGCTGTAGGTAGTCCCTGAATTGTGAGTGACCCTCCTGTAGCTAGTACCTGCAGTGACAGTTGTGCACCCCTCATTATGAATAAAAATACATAGTACAGTGACATGCTCCGATCTGCTATTGGAGGCGATCCTGCTGTAGGTAGTCCCTGAATTGTGAGTGACCCTCCTGTAGCTAGTACCTGCAGTGACAGTTGTGCACCCCTCATTATGAATAAAAATACATAGTACAGTGACATGCTCCGATCTGCTATTGGAGGCGATCCTGCTGTAGGTAGTCCCTGAATTGTCACCCTTTTGCAGTGACAGTTGTGCATCCCTCATTATGGATATTGGAGTGACATGCTCCGATCAGCTCATGCAAAAGCGATCCTGCTGCAGGTATTCCCTGCAATGACAGTTGTGCACCCCTTAAGAATTGAATATGTTAGTCCAGTGACATCCTCCGATCTGCTATTAGAAGCGATGCCGATGTATCTGTTCCCTGGAAGGACAGTTGTGTAGCTTTCATTGTGAATGAAGATCTTAGTACATTGGCGTGCTCCGATCTGATACCTTTTCTCTGCAGTGACAGTTGTGCAACCCTCATTGTTCATGTTTGTGAAGAATGTGTCAGATTTGTGCTCAGGCGTTGTATAATGTGTTCTATTAGGATTGCCAGTGCTGGATCCCCTATGAGACGATCCCCCTATGTGATATGCCATGACAGTAGAGAGCAGAGCGCAGTGGAGGGGATGCATGCACTCCTGAGCACAGAGGAGCTGCTCTGCACAAGCTGGCTGTTGCTGCCTCTGCACCTCTTTCCTTTCTTCTGCTTCCCATCGCAGATCCACTCCAGCTAATCCCAGTGTTTTCTGACAGAGGGAGGGATTTTTATTTCTTCTTCTATTTAGAGATCATGCATGCAGATGCTCCCTGCTTCGCCTGTGACTCTAGTAATCAGATGCCAGCCACTCTCCCTGGTGGTCTGCTGCAGTAGCAAAAGAGAACCTGTTCAGGTACTAAGACTTTCCAGGACCTCCAGGCGGTGGACCTGTGTGCCCTTTTCCCAGGGGCGCAGGGGGAATTTCCTCGGCGATCTGTTGACAGTTGGAGAAAAGGTGGATCTCCTTCAGCATCAGGGACCTCCTATTTGGATTTAAGTAGTGGGAAGACCTCTGAAGACTGCTGCGACGTTCAGTCACTCCAACAAAAGGGAACTGGGGGAACCTTCTACTAATGCACGACGGATCTAAAGACCAAGCTTTGCGGGAGAGAGGGAGCTCCATCAAGAATCCTAAAAGAGGACCTTCTGGTAGGGATCTTCTATTGGGGATCAACGGAACCTCGAGGTCTCAGCAGCACGTTGGAGCTGGATCAAGAATCCTGTAGAGGACCTTCTGGCTGGCACCAGTGGAGCCTCGGGGTCTCGGCACGTCGAAGCTGGACCAATAATCCTGCAGGGGACCTGGTGGTGGGGATCTTCTGGTGGTGGGGATCTTCTGGTGGTGGGGATCTTCTGGTTGGAACCAGCGGAGCCTCAGGGTCTCAGCGGTGCACGTTGGAGCTGGATCAAGAATCCTGTAGGGGACCTTCTGGTGGGCACCTCGGGGTCTTAAGTTGGAGCTGGATCAAGAATCCTGAAAGGGGATCTTCTGGTGGGGACCTTCTGGTGGGCACCTCGGGGTCTTAAGTTGGAGCTTGATCGAGAATCCTGAAAGGGGATCTTCTGGTGGGGACCTTCTGGTGGGCACCTCGGGGTCTTAAGTTGGAGCTTGATCGAGAATCCTGAAAGGGGATCTTCTGGTGGGGACCTTGTGGTGGGGATCTTCTGGTGGGGACCTCGGGGTCTTAAGTTGGAGCTTGATCGAGAATCCTGAAAGGGGATCTTCTGGTGGGGACCTTCTGGTGGGGATCTTCTGGTGGGGACCTCGGGGTCTTAAGTTGGAGCTTGATCAAGAATCCTGAAAGGGGACCTTGTGGTGGGGACCGGCGGAGCCTCAGGGTCCCGGCAAGTAAGGAAAGATCAGGACCTGTTGGAGAAAGTCGGAGAAAGTCGGATCTCCCTTTTTTTGCTTTGGGGAGGGTTGGAGTGACCGAGAAGACGACGAAGGGAGAAGGAAAGGCAGCAGGAGCCCCTGCCGGGAATATGGGCACTTTGAGGGACTTGCAGTATGCTTTGCAGGAGAAGATAGAGGAGCTAAGGCAGAGGGATGCTCTGATAGACGAGCTGGAGCTGGAGTTAGACCAGAAAGACGAGCTCATCCAGAGATTGCAGAATGAATTGGATAAGTATCGTTCTGTCATCAAACCGGCCACCCAGCAGGCTCAGAAACCTTGTACCTTGGGGGAACAGAGGACCAAGAGGCAGGCTATATCTGCTGAGCCAACTGCCTTTGACATCCAGGATCTCAGCCATGTCACTCTTCCTTTCTACCCCAAGAGCCCACAGTAAGCGCCTTGTGTCCTTGTAGCATCCTGTGTGTGCTAGTTCAGTGCTTCTCTGTATTGTGTGTCCATCCACCTGTGTATAGACGACCTACTGCACCTTCTGCTTTCCATTTCTGTCCTCATCCTCTGCAGTTCTGTCTAACTAACACGTCTGTATGGGCTCTTGTGCACATGTATACCCCCAAACAAATCCACAATAACTGCACCCATCTATGTGTTGTTGTCAGATGCCCAGGTATGTGGAACTACATCGTTTCTATGTTTCAAAAACTTTTGACTCATGTGTGTGCTGCTTTTCTGTGCAGAGGTGCAACTTTGTGAAGGGAAGGGGATGGTCAATGTTTTATACTCGCATGATTTTCTATGTTGGGACTGTTTGCTATTTCTGGAGTTGTTTGAGACATGGTGGCCCTCAAGAAAGTAGAATGTGGATTTCTAACACTGGTAACCCCCCCCCCCCCCCAGAAAGTAAGAAGGTAGCACCAGGTCTGCTAATATTGGTAACCCCCCCAGAAAGTAAGAAAGTAGAATGTGGATTTCTGATACTGGTACCCCCCCCCCCCTCAGAAAGTAAGAAGGTAGCACCAAGACTGCTAATATTGGTACCCCCCCCCCCCCCCAGAAAGTAAGAAAGTAGAATGTGGATTTCTAATGCTGGTACCCCCCCCCCCCCCCCCCAGAAAGTAAGAAGGTAGCACCAGGTCTGCTAATATTGGTAACCCCCCCAGAAAGTAAGAAAGTAGAATGTGGATTTCTAATGCTGGTACCCCCCCCCCCCCCCCCCCCCAGAAAATAAGAAGGTAGCACCAGGACTGCTAATATTGGTTTCCATCCCTAAAAAGTAACTAGGTAGCACCTGAACTACTAATATTGGTAACTCCCCCCAGAAAGTAAGGAGGTAGCATGTTGTCTGCTAATATTGGCACCCCCCCCCCCCCCCCCAGAAAATAAGAAGGTAGCATGTGGACTGCTAATACTGGTAAACCCCCCCCCCCCCCCCCCCCCAGAAAGTAAAAAGGTAGCAGGTTGTCTGCTAATACTGGTAACCATCCCAGAAAGTAAGAAGGTAGCACCTGGACTAATAATATTGGTAACCCCCCCCCCCCCCCCACAGAAAGTAAGAAGGTAGCATTGACTGCTAATACTGGTAACCATCCCAGAAAGTAAGAAGGTAGCATGTGGACTGCTAATACTGGAACCCCCCCCCCCCCCCCCCAGAAAGTAAGAAGGTAGCATGTGGACTGCCAATAATGGTAGTCCCCCCAGAAAGTAAGAAGGTAGCATATGGTCTGCTAATATTTGTAACCCCCCCAGAAAGTAAGAAGGTAGCACATGGACTGCTAATATTGGTAACCATCCCAAAAAAGGAACTATGTAGCATCTGGACTACTAGTATGGGTAATTCCCCCCAGAAAGTGACAACGTAGTGTGTGGGCTGTAAATAAAGATTGACATTTGAGTCCACTGAAACAATGTTGCAACTAAAGTATGTAATAGTGACTCTATGGGGGTTATTTAATAAAGGCAAATCCACTCTGCACTACAAGTGCACTTGGAAATGCAATCACTGTAGATCTGAGGGGAAGACATGAAATGAGGGGAAGCTCTGCCGATTTTTATCATCCAATCATGTTTAAGCAAAAATACTGTTTTTTTATTTTCCTTGCATATTCCCCTTAGATCTACAGTGAATGCACTTCCAAGTTCACTCGTAGTGCAAAGCAGGGCCATCTTTTCCATTGGGCACACTGGGCTGTTGCCCGGGGGCCTCACTTGCCTGGGGGGCCCCACATGCCCAGTGATCCCAGTAAAAAATTGTGGAGAGCGGCGGGTCAGAACTTCATGTCAATGAAGAAATATGTTGTTTTACTTTTGTTTAACTTAAACACATTGCTAATAGCACTAGCTATATGTTTATAGTTTAAATACTGACATTTGCACTGTTTGGCATTGGAAATTTTAATTTTAAGTACTTTTTTGCAGTGCCAGTAAAAAATGTGGTTCTGCCAGTAAATGTCATGGTTTTTGTCAGTAAAAAATTCTTGTGTGTGATTTGTGTAGACAGGGCCCCAGTGCACTGTATTGCCCGGGGGCCTATAATACTCTTAAGATGCCACTGGTGCAAAGGGGAGTTGTTTTTAGTAAATAACCCCCAATGTAATATTGGCAGACAGCAACCAACTGTTTGAATCAAAAAGGAAGAAAAGTGAAATCTCTTTGCTGCCGAGGCACTTGTTAAGTAGACTAGCTCTTCTAAAGTGTGGAGTTTGAAATAACTTGTGCTTTCAAGTAAAAGCGTATCTAATATAACTTTTTTTTTATTTTTTTAAACTTCATTTTTTCCCAGTGACCTGGCCAGTAACAAACGTTGGGGGATATTTACAAAAACTGGTGCATACAGAATCTGGTGCAGTTGTAAATAGTAGCCGATACATTTCAGCTTGTTCAATTAAGCTTTAGCTGGAAGCTGATTGGTTACTATACACAGCTGCACCAGATTTAATAAATCTTTCCCTTTCTGTCTAATGGCCCATACACACGATCCGAATATCGGACGAAAACGATCGTCCGATGATGGATCGTACGATTTTTGGATCGTGTGTACACTACTTTCGAGAGCCGATCACGACCGTTCATCCGATATTTTTCGATCGGACAAGCGCAAAAATTTTCCTCGTACGATGTCAGATCGTACGATTTTCGTTCAGTCAGTACAGCCGTCGTCCGACAATACAATACAAATACATTACAACACGTGACATCACTTCCGATCTTTTTTTTCTGTTGTACGAGAATTTTCGAGAGTTTAATAACCTATTTTATTTTACTTGCGATTATTAAGCGAAAAAAGTCGTACGATCCATCGGCCGATATGCGGATCGTGTGTATGGGCCATTAGGGTGGATACACTCCTTCTATCCTGTCAATGGAGGAGAAAGATACCCACCCTTGGACAGAAGCACTGACAACCCAATCAAACAAAACATGCCATACATGCCAAATTAAAGCCTAGCTCCAGCTAACACTTTTTATTCGCATTTCGGGATAACGTTTTTAACTTAATGAATATAGGCTGGTCAGTGTAAGCACCCCTGCCAGTGTTAAATGGTTTGTCTCAAACTTCTAATTATAATTTTTGCTGGACAGCTAGGTTTGCTAAGATCATTTTATAACTGAACAGACATACTGGCAGGATCAACAGGTGATAATAAAAAAAAGTAACAAAACAAATTAAAGCGTGTGTCCGCTGAAAAAAAATATAGTAAAAGTCAGCAGCTACAAATACTGCAGCTGATGACTTTTAATATCGGCACACTTGCCTGTCCTGGAGTCCAGCGCCATCCTCAGCAGAGGACGAGCAATGGCTCGTCACTCTGCTGCCCCCCCCCCCACCATCCTCGGTGAGGGAACCAGGAAGTGAAGCGCTCCAGCTTCACTGCCTTGTTCCCTACGGCACATGTGCAAGTTGCGCTGCGCTTGCTGATTGGCTCCCGCTGTGCTCCCAGAGCACTACCCGGGGGGGGGGGGTGTTGACGTCCTTTTCCGCAGACTGTGGCCAGAAGTGGGTGCAAATACCAGGTATCTGCACCCCCCCTCCCCCTAAAAGGTGTCAAATGTGACACCGGAGGGGGAGGGTTCCCATCAGCGGGAGTTCCACTTTAGGCTGGAGCTCCGCTTTAAGCCACCACATCTAGGGAAATTATGGGTTTCAATATCTAAAAATTTTGTTTTGGGGTTTAAGTCTGGTAGGCCCTTATGGAGAATGGTTTTGGATATACAAGTAAAACCTTGGATTGCGAGCATTATTCGTTCCAGAAACATGCTTGTACTCCAAAGCACTTGTATATCAAAGCAACTTTTCCAATAAGAAATTATGGAATATCAAATGATTCGTTCCACAACCATTTATTCATAGGTCCTTCAGTTTATAGTCCATGTAAAAAGATTATAGCAATGTGATAAGTTGTGGAACCATAAAATGTCCATCCACAAATGGAAGCCTCCCCAAGGGGATTAGAAGGAAAATCCAACAGGAGATACAGAGGATAAAAGAGAAGAGAGGTGCCTCTAAGTGTAGCAATATGTTGCTTAATGTTGTTCCATCATTAAATGTAACCATATTGCTACACTTGGAGGCGCCTCTCTTCTCTTTTATACATAGTTGTGACATGACGCTACTTGTATATCAAGACATCGCTTGTATATCAAGTCCAAATTTATTAAAACATTTTGCAAAACTCTCAAACCAAGTTACTCTCAAACCAAGGTTTTACTGTATGGCAAACAGGTGGGAAATCTGCATGCATGACTCTAGATGTTCGGGTGATGTTCAGCTTTACAGCCCTGTTTTCATAGAGTGCATTTGCTTTCTAAGTTTCTGTAAGGATCTACAATAGATATATACAACATATATAAATATATACTTTTATGAACCTTTAAATGATGCGGATCAAAGGAAATTGGTTAATTCACAGCTTCCCCCCCCCCCCCCCCCATGGCTTGATTATTCAAAACATCAAGAGCCTTGTTCCCAAACAGTCTGTTTTCATCCCCACACACATAATATATGGAGATGAGTCAGGGGGGGAGTGAAAAACGATTCACTGCGTTGATTTTTTACATGCTTCTTATTTACATATTCCCTTTTTATTCTGATTACCGTAATCAGTTCTGTTTGCCTTTTGAGCTTGATGTATTTGGACTAACTTTAAAATAAATATTATTATTCAATATACGACAACAGAGTACTATGACCTGCAAAAACGAAACTGGTCCCCAGATCAGTAATAAAAGAAAGTAATTTGCACCCAAAGATAATGGGTCTGGGTGGTCCCTATAGGGTTTCTGAACATTCACATATAATACAGTGATGGCTGCGACTAATGCAGCGTACACACGGTCGGAACTTTTGACCGGGCAAAACTAAGTCGGAATTTCTGCGGAAAAATAGAAAACCTGCTCTCTATCTAAGTCCGTCGGAAATTCAGATGGGAAAAAGTCCAATGGGGCATATGCCACACACGGTCGAATATCAGTTGAAAAACTGCCATCTGACTTTTTCCATCGAAAATTCCGACCGTGTGTACGCGGCATAAAAGGCTACAGTGCATGTGGTTCAAACATTCCCTTAACAATAGTCTTAAAATGGAGGTTCAAGCATTTTTTTTTTACAAATACGGCAGCTGCTGACTGTAAAAAAATGGACACACGATCAAATTTATCTGCTGAAACTGGTCCGATGGACCGTTTCAGCAGACATCTCCGATCGTGTGTACGGGCTAGCGGACATGTTTTCCCATCGGACAAATTTCGAAGCATGCTTTGAAATTTGTCCGCCGGAGACATGTCCGTCGGATATGTCTGCTGGTTAGTACACTAACCAGCGGACAGAAATCTCCGCACATGCGTCGAATGGATTTGACGCATGTGTGGAAGTATTTTACTAACTGGAGTGGTGACGTGGCGGCGTCAACGTCACCGCCACGTCACCGCGTCCTCAGCCCGAGGGGATTTTCATCCAATGGTGTGTACACACCATCGGACCAAAATCCGATGAGACATGTCCGCTGCAAACGGTCCGTCGGACATGTTTGAGCGGACATGTCTCATTGTGTGTACGCGGCCTTGCATGTCCAGCGCGCCTGCGATGTCAGCAGCTGAGACTGAGCAATCGCTTGGTCCTTGGCTGCTTCCACCACCATCCTCGGTGAGGGAATCACCTTGCGGCTTCACTGCCCAATTCCCTACTGCGCATGCGAGAGGATCGCGGCGTGCCATCACTGGTCCCCGCTCTCTCCTGAGAATAGTGTTTCCCAGAAGACAGCCGGGGGGGTTACGTCCCAGGCTGGATTCCCCGTGGGGATCAGAACCCGGAAGTGGTGCAAATACCTGTCGCAGACAGGTATCTGCACCCCCCTAAAAGGTGCCAAATGTGTCACCGGAGGGGGGAGGGATCCAAAAAGCGGAGGTTCACTTTTTGTGTGAACCTCCACTTTAAGCCGTGTGCACATGATCGATTTGTCCAATGAAAACAGACTGATGGACTGTTTTCATTGGACAAACTGATCGTGTGTGGACCCCATCGGTCTCTTTTCCATCGATGAAAAAAAATAGAACATGTTTTACATTTTTCCTATGGATAAAAAAAAAAGATGGAAAAATCGGATCATTTGTGTGGAACTCCATCGGAGAAAAATCTCAGCACGTCGTCGTGTTTTACGTCACCGTGTTTTGGCACGGTCGGATTTTGGACTGATGGAGTGTAGGCAAGATCGTGTGTACAGGGCTTAAGTGTTAACACTTTGCCTACAAAGTTTCTTTTGTACAGATGGAAAGTTTACAAATATCCTTTTTTTTTTTTGCAAAATCTGTATTTATTTGTTTAAAGACAAATACAAAACAAAGAAAACAGCGACATTATTACAGTATATTCTGCAGCCTCGCAGCGTTCCATGGTGAGCATAGTATCATGACCTCAGACCTAAAACAGTCCTATAGTGCAATTGTCCCTCTAAGGTATAGTTCGCCGGCATTGACACCAGTGGAGGGGGGCCAAGTACACCTCCGTCAGACCTCCACCGGTGTGCCTCGCAGCACCTACCACCTCAAGATGTATGTCCCTGCTGAGAGGGGGGTGAGAGCAGCCACGTTACACCGTGGGCCCACATCACACTTGCTAAATGGCGGAACCATAGGTCCTTGGAGATCAAACAGAAAAACAAACCATTTTCCTAGGTCAGTTCACCACAAGGCTACACTTAGACAGAAAAAGTGTAGAAACTTGAAATTAGGGAGAAAAACAGTAATAAGACGAGGGGAAGAGAGGAGATATTTCGGAGCATACCTGCTATTCAAGTAGAAGTCTTCGAGTCTGTGTCGGGCGGGCCACGTCCAGGATCGAGCCGCCCTCGCTCAGGGCACCACCCCCACCCGGGTTCTAAGGGTCGGTTCAGCTAGTTCCAGTAGTGCCAGATCTAGGCTTGAGGATATCTCCCCAGGGTCAGTGATATATGCTACCCAGGGTGCCCACACCGTATTAAAGCTATCCAAGGTGCCCCTACAGGTCGCTATCCAGTGCTCAGCCTCTCTGATTTCATTTACTTTGGCCACCCACTCCTCCCTTGTCGGAACCTGCGAAACAAATATCCTTTTAATGTTATTTGATAATTTTTTTAAATACTGTATTTATTGGCGTATAACACTCACTTTTTTACCCTGAAAATAGAGGGTAAACTGTGCTTGCGTGTTATATGCAGGGGGCTGTGGAAAGTTTTTTTCCTGAAACTTCCCTTGAATCAGTAGACAGGATATTTACTAAAACTGGAGCACTCAGAATCTGGTGTAGCTGTGCATGACAGCCAATTGGCAACCAACCATGCATCCGTCCCCCTAATCTACATGTGGAGCGCTTGACGCATGGGTTCCATTGGAGTTTTTTTTTTGCTGCAGCTGAATTTGTTTTGAACTTTCCATTTTTAGTAAAATCTCCCCGATAGTATTACAAGCTCCAGCAGGTAGGCATGGTGTGTGTTTGCTTAGGGCTGGTTCACACTGGGATCACACATGAAAGTGACATGCATTCTGTATGATTCCTGTTCATTCCCGTGCGGTGCAATTTTGCAGCCCATTCATTTGAATAGGCTGAAATCACACTGGGATGCAGAGAAAGTGGTGTACGCAAGTTTTAAAAAACACTCCACAAGTACCATGCGATTCGTTTTCAAGTTTTTATTGAATTTTTCAGGTTTACAGGGTAAAAACAGTACATTGTTGACATGTCACATGAATGATGAGGTTTGAGTGATTATAAGACATTTTCAGTACAATATTAAGTGTTCTTTAAAGCGGTTGTATAGTCCCAGAAATGCATAATGAGCTAGTAGTCACAACATACTAGCTCATTATGAAATACTTACCTTAGAACGAGGCATTGGTAACTTACCTGGTCCACGCCGAGGTAGCTGACATGTTGCCTCGGCGTGTCTTCCGGGTATCGCGTCTCCAGCGCTGTGAGTAGCAGGAGCAGCGATGTCGTCACACCCATGCATGCGCACGGGAGACTTCTTTCCGACAAGGTCCGGTGCCTGCCGGGCCTTCAGCCAAGAATCCCCATATTTTTTTTATGTACAGGTAAGCCTTATTATAGGCTTACCTGTAGGTAAAAGTACAAAAAAAGACTGTACAACCCCTTTTAAACTACAAACCAAGCAACAGAGATGAAAAAACAAATAATAATGTAGCAACAAGTCTTCATAGAGTGTGCGTAGACATCTCCATCTCCAGGAAGTTGCTCCCAAGACCTGATTGGCCAGGGAGTCTCAGGACCCACTTTCTGTTCAGCTGGGAGGAAGGCAACGGCCACGAAGTGAGGTCTCTAGGAGGGCAGGAGGGATGGCTCACCTGCAATGGCTCAGCCACATCCAGCACTCCCTGGTTCGGACAGGGGAGGGAGAATGAGGGGAGATCAGAGTGTCATCCTGGCTTCTGCCTCCTAAAGTAAGGATGCTTTCTGCCTTCCTGTCCATCTTCCACACGAGGGGCGGTGGGTGTTGCTGGTGTTCCCCCACCTTCAAGTCTGTCTACTACGTTTGAAGGGGGGGGGGGCGGTCTGAGTGGCTTTGGTTTGCCGCCCTCCCCCCAAAAAATGGTGAGCACCAGCCAACACTGGTGCTGGTAAAAATAGATTGTAAAGGCAGTGTGTTTTAAGACTGGTGCGGGAAACATGTACAAAACATGCCTTATCTGGTGTGAACCGGACTTAAAGGTCTTCAATTGTTTTTTATTTGATTTTTTAACCTCTTCTCGCCAACATGGTGCATATATGCAACCTCTCGTGGGTAGGCTTTAAAGAAAGATGTTCCGTTCTAACTGTTTTTAGGGTGGAATCTGTACAAGTTCCCAGTCCTGCAGCCGCTGACCGACCCCACACACTCCCTGTGACAGCAGAACAGGAAGAAGTTCCTCAAACCAGCTGTTATAATTTAAAATCAGGGCAGCCGTGCGGCGCTCTGTCATTCATGAAATACAAGCGCCGACATCCTTTGCGGCTCTCGGCTTGCAGTTCTCATTGGACTACCACAGCGTTGTGGAGCAACGTGGTAGTTCATTGATTCTTCCTGTCGGTGATGTTTGTAGATATGGGTTTAGATACGGGATGTACGAGCACACAGATACACTGGTGTATTGCATTACAGGCTCCAAAAAAAAAACCTGCAAAAAAATGCGCTTTTATAAAAAAAAAAAACTTAAAGTGAACTTATCATTTAACGCAGAGAGGCCACATGTGTTTAAACACACTTTTTTACAGGTGGGGACCGGAAAGCTTACGATGCATACTTGCGATTGGGAGCTTTCCGATCATGTAACGGCCAATAAAAGCAGTCACATGACCCGAATGCCCACCTCTGCCTCCCGGCATTTAGAAGCTCTTAAAGGGCTGGTAGTTGGCAACGGGACAGGGATTAAACAAGGAGATTTTCACTGGGCTGTGTATCTTGGAATCAGAGATATATATATATATATATATATATATATATATATATATATATATATATATATATATATATATATATATATATATATATATATATATATATATATATATATATATATATATATAGTGTTGATTTACTTAAGACAAATGGACTGTTCACTTTGTAATGGAAGTTGCACTTTACAAGTGAATTTTGCCCAGAGCTTGATGAATCTGGTGAATATTTATTTTGCAAGGAATCACATGTAAGTAAATAAAAACATTTTTTTTTTCGCTTGCACGTGATTGGAGGGAAATCAGCAGAGCTAAGCTCAGGGGAAATTTCCCATGCAGATTGCAACTTCCCATGCAAAGTTAACAGTCAATTTGCCTTTAATAAGTCAACCTCATAGTGTGTTATACGAATAATCACATCCTTTGAGGTGGCGGCTTACTGGGAAACTGTCAGGAGACACTGAATAATGTAGTAATAACAAATTAACTTTGGGTCAATTTACTGAAAAGCATCAGTTGTATGCCAGAAAAATTGTAATGCTTGAAATATTCAATTAAGTTAAAAATAACTGAAAATTTAGGACTAACCCAATATCCGTTTGGGAGTCTAAAGTGAAAACAAGCTATCTGATCTGCTTTTTCGCTAGTCAGCCCCATGTCACACATCACGTATAATGCATCCAAGCACTGGATAATCAGTTGAGTAAGATTCTTTGGGTTAACCAAGGACACGTGCTAGTAGCTTGTGGTTTTTAAGTATTTCTTCTACTGTAACTACGAGTGTTATTATAAAGGCATATTAAACATGGATGGGAATTCTTAAGACAGCTAAGATCTCCATCCACCATTTAGTATTGAAGAATACTCTATAAATACACATACAGTCACCTCCTACTTGCTAATTTCCCATTTCATGTCTTCACACTATTAAAATTCACACTTTGATCTATTAGAAGGAACACATGGCATTCTGAAAATAGGAGCATTTGCTATCAGTATGCTGTCAACAGCAAACTGGAGAATCACTTCCCAGCATATTAACAGGTAGCAGACTGCAGGCTTTAGCTCAGTGTGCAAGCAGAAGATACCTGCATTGATCTCAAAAGACTCATTTTCAATAATTACGACAAACTGCAGTATCAAAACCTCAGCATTGTCAGACAGCGGATAGAACAAACCTGTACACAGCTGAAAATTTGGGGCTTCCATCATTTGATACAAATGCACTTCATCAGTTTTCTACATACTCAGCCACTGCCGAATGCAGTTTATGTAATCACAGCGTGGGTTAGCTGAATACATTCTCCAGAGAGGGTGATAAAATCCTTTAGAATTAAGCTTGAACAGCAGGGACAGTTTATACAATCCATGGGGATTGCCAATGTCAATCACTGAAACAATGTTAAGCACATTCACTTTCTCTCGTGCCTTTATCAGTTTTGGCAGTGCTTTAAGAAAAAAAAAACCTAGAGCAGTTCCTGGATATATCACATAAACATTTTACTTCTACAGATCCATCATTTTCAATATTGGTGGTAAAGCAACTTGGAGAAGAGTATACGTGCCATGCATATATACAATTTGTGATGCATGATGAATGAAGTGCATTATACATGTCATGCATTAATATATGTAAAAAATAAGTTTGCCTTGTATTTACATTAGTACTAAATATTAACATTCAGTGTAAGTACCTGCGCTGTCAGAGTTAATACTGCTAAATCCTCTATACTTTCCATCATTCTGCAGCAATCTGTCTATACTCTTTATTTGATGCAGGAAGACATTCCCATTTTATGCAATAATGGTATGGTGTGCATTCCCCTAGTGGGAATATTGGTCGAAAACAATGTATAGGCTCTTATTGTTGCTGTTAACTGCATCTAAAGCATGACCATATTTTGCTCTGTCTAGCGATGGAGGTTATGCCTGGTTCCCTAGCAACAGGAGGGTAACATCGGAATGTTGTGCTGTCAGGCATGGAACAATGATATTCCTATACAGGGCTCTTCTCTATTCTATGCCAGGTCTAGCTTTCCCCTATCAGCTGTTTTGTCTCTCCTTTTTTTAAATCACCCGTCTGCTTTTTGTTCCACCGTTTGTATCAGACAAACCTTGTGTTCTATTCTACTGCCCTTTCATTCTGCTTTAATCTTTCCAGCCACATCAGCCTCTCACAGTTCTATTATACGCTGTTTGATTACCTGTACGTGCTACTGTATTCCTATGGATCCTTCTCCCTTCATAACAGGTCACTCTTGCCATTTTCTACTCTAGCGTGTACTTTTCTTTTTCTGCTATTAAAGCATAACTTCACCTTTTCTAAGTTTGAGAATGTAAGCAATATAAGACACTTATTAAATAGTTTTCATTATGGTGCTAGGAAAAGGCCCCTAAATGACCTGTTCTGTCCAATGACCAATGTTGAAATATTGCGTGTTGCAAAGGAACTCAAGAAATGTTTGAAAACTGTTAAAAGCCACAATCAATACTGGAAGAGTAAAATTGAAGCATTTCTAGCAGCCTATCCCACCCTTTTTAACATGGATAAAGATTCCATAAAAAAGCTTTCGGGGCTCAGGAAGCCCCCCAATAAAAATAAAAAAATATCTACAGCTCATGTCGCGTCCTGATGGCTGATGAGCAGGTTGTAAAACGTTGTAAATTAAACAATAAAGAATGGGATGTACCCAACCACCCCACCTCCCGGTACGCTTTATACAAACGATTTATCTTCAGTAATAATCTAAACACAAAATATAATAAAAAGAGTGGTAAGCACTTTCTTTCATTGTCAGTTAGAGGCTCGATTTAAATCTATGCGTTTTTTGTGCTTTTTGCATTTTGCAGATTTGCACTACAGTCCAGTTTAACATGTTTTCCTATGGAACACATTCTGTAGTGCAAATCTGCAAAAAGCACTAAAAATGCATAGATGTAAATCGAGCCTTAGGCAAGAGATTAAGCTGCCATTGCTGTCTCTTATGCCGCGTACACACGATCGGAATTTCAAATGGAAAAAAGTCAGACTCACTTTTTCCATCGGAAATTCCGACCGCGTTTATGCCCCATCGGAGAAATTCCATCGGAATCCCGATGAATTTCATCGGAGTTTAAATATAAAACATGTTCTATTTTACTCTGATGGAATTCCGTCTGAGTTCCGATGTGTTTTTGGTCGGGCAAAAGCCCGATCGTGTGTATGCGTCATTAGGCTACTTTAGCACTGGGGAACTTTTGAGGCATTTTAGCGGTAAAAAGTACCTTAAAAGCGCCTCTCAAGCCTTCCCACTGTGAAAGCCAGAGTGCTAAATGGAGCTGATGCCATTAGTAGTGGCACGCTCAGTGTGCCTGCGCGTCGTAGACATCGGTGCTGTCTTTCTTGGAAATATCTCCTTAACCGTGTAGGTTAAGGAGATATTTCTTGGACCTACATATAAGACTTAATCTAGGCTTACCTGTAGTTCAAAGTGGTCTGTGAGGGTCTACTACCACTTTAATACCGGAAATAAATAAAACTTTTTTTGTCGGCTTATTCAAACTGGAGCATTACATAGTAATCAAACTAGTCATTTGCCCAACCTAAACTTTGCAACCAATAGCACCTCATTACAGTGTACTTGATAAAGTGTTGGTTGTACAGGAAACTGTCTTTGGAACGTGAAAGGAAACCAATGCAAGCACAGGAGGACATGCAGAAAGTGTCCTGGCTGAGATTCAGAGGACCCAGAAAACCCTAATGGACCCGAAGGCAAAACTGTTAACCACTAAGTCACTGTGCTGCCTGTTTCCCACTTGAGCAGATGTAAAGCATCTGCTTATTTGGTTAACTTCCCCTTTCATGACCTTTATACAAGTTTATGCACAGCTATTGGCTCGCTCTGCTGTCAATCACATGTAATGATGCGCCGCGCTGGGGCTGTATCACAGGAGCGCACCCGCAAGCTAACCCCCTTGGGAGAGCGCTTCCCATGAAGGGGGTTAGCTGATAAGGCAGAGGAGCCGAGACGGCCGCTAAGGGATCCCAGAAAATGTGGATCGGGGCCACTGTGTGCGAAACGATCTGCAAAGTGGAGGTAAGTATAACATGTTTGTTATTTAAAAATAAATAAATAATTGAACCTTTAGTATCCCTTTAATAGAGAACTGCAAAACCACCGTCGACCTTCTGAAAATGCCAGTTACCTGGCTATCTCTGGCCTGAAGTCAATGAAAGTTAGCAATGCTGGTCTGCTGCTTCTGGGTCAGCAATTCAAATAATATTGGCGCTTTAAATCAGTAAAAGAACCAGACATATAGCATTTTGAAATGGGAAGTTCGAAGTTCAAACCTACTCACAATTAGAAAGCTTGGAATTAAAGAACAAAAGTGTTTTATCTGCAGTTGTTGTTAGTTTTTGTAACAATTATACATATACATATACCTTCAAGTCTCTATATATTTACTTGCCAGAGCAGAGTGACATTGATTCATGAATATAATTTTCTTTTATGAGCTCAATATTAGGATTGAGTGACTCACAAGGGCCCACAGAACCATAAACTGCAAATGCCAGGTTAAGCTGTTTTTTTTCTGTATTATTTCCCTTAGATTCGTCTTGTTTGTCAGCCTCATCTGTCTCGTTCTTAAACATATCAATAAATTCCTATTGTGCAAAACATTTAAAGGAATCTGTAATATATGGAAGTATGGCTATAAAAAGTAATGGTCTCTAAACTTAATCTTTTCGAGCTTCAGCACGATCGCAGTGGAAAATTTGATTTAGATAAGTACCAATATATGAGAGTGACGCCTCGTACACACGGCCGAGAATCCTGTCGTAAAAAAAAAAACATTGTTTTTCTCGACGGGATTCTTGTCTAGCTTTCCTTGCGTACAAACTGTCAAGCCAAAATCTCGTCGTTCTCAGACGCGGTGGCGTAAAACACGTACAACAGCACTATAAAGGGGAATTTCTACTGGCGCCACCCTTGGAGCTGCTTTTGCTAATCTCATGCTACCGCGTGTTATTAAAAGTTTGGTGAGAGACGATTCACGCTTTTCAGTCTTCGTGCTTTTCAGTCTGTTACATCTCCATTATAAACGCTAGTTTAACCGAAGATGCGCTCCCGTCTCATACTTGATTCTGACCATGCGCGGGTTTTTAAGACTCGCAAAAGCATACACACAAAGTTTTTCTCGTCGTAAACCAGCCCAATGAGACTCCCGACGAGAAAATAGAGAGCAGGTTCTCTTCTTTTTTTTTTTTTTTTTTTCTCGTCAAGTTTCACAACAGTTTTCTTAATGAGAAACCAGACACATGAATGGTTTTCTCGGCAAAAATCTCTGCCAGCAGTTTTCTTGCCGTGAAAAACGAGCGTGTGTACAAGGCTCAACACTTCAGTAAATAAGTAATCGTCTTTCCACAACAGTGTATAGATTTACTATGGCTCATTTATTTGCAAAGGTTAGGCTGTTATGATCTAATTGGTAGACAAATGGCACATGTGTAGGACACGCACAACTGTCCCACCTGCTGGTTATCTATTGTAGGCATGATGGCAAATCCTAAAGCATAACAGCCACAACTACCTATGTATGTGGTCATTGGCAGGGCTGCTGAATGACTTGATCTTTATGATTTGTCCTTGGACATGTATATACAAAGCTGTTAAAGCTGAACTAAACACTCCGATACTCACTTTCCCTAGTGATGCAACGTCTACAGGCCCCCCTGCTGGCACAAACATGTTCTTTAAGACTTCCTCTGTGTTTGGGGCCAACAGACATCTTGATTGACGGGGCTTGGATAACTACAGCAATGTACACTGTGCAGCTCGGTGTACATTCTAAAACATCTGGCGAGGGGGATAGTAAGAAGTCTCAATTGCAGAAAAGAGATGGAATTCATAAAGACTGGCACAGACAGATTTTATGAAAGTGTTTTGCAAGCAAAATTTGTCTCTGTACATCAAAAGAAAGTTGGTCTTCATTAGCTCCCCTTTCATAAGATACCAACTGGCTGTATTTTATTTTATTTAGAATTTGGTGCAAATTGGCATGGAGCAATTTTAAATTACCTTATTTGGCACACTAGTCGCTGTCAAAACCAAAACTGTTGCATATGTTTTTTTAATTAGGTGAAACACATTATCTAGAGCAATCAATGCCAGAAAAGTGGCGTAACATCTTTATTGAATCCCCCCCCCCCCCGTATGTCTCTTCTCCAGTAAGAAATTCTTCTTGGTTGACTAAAGTGATAAGTTACACTTTAACAATTTTCCAAGGTGTGCCAACATTGCTTTTTCCAACCCATAAAAAAAGCTTTGTAGTCTCCTGCCTGAAAAAAGTACAAAGGAAAGTACATCTGTAATGTGTCTATAGAGGCTTGGAGTCTGTGAAGCAATGTAAATGCATTACTCACGCTTGATGATATTTTTGCACTTAAAGTCTATGGATGGGTTGTGGAGTCATGGACAGCTTCTGGAGGTTTTGATATGCTTTGTGGCAGTTGTAGTTTAGCAACATTCAGAGAATAAAGCACACAATTAGCCACTGAATTCAGAGTTGTCATGTAATGCATTTCTGTATAACCCTATTTTGTTAATAGTTTAGATGGGATTTTAAACAGAATGTTCCAAAACCAGCAGCATTCCTTTGAAAGCCTTTTTGATATTGTAAGGCTAAGTTTAGACGTGTGCGGTTGGGGGGGTAAAAATGGTTGCGCTGGGATTTTAGCCCCTCCCCACAGTTACACCCTCCTTTGCTGCAATGGCAGTGGACGGGGGTGTTTACATGCCTCAATCCTGGTTTGCAAAAACATGTTGCAAATGGGGAGGACAGCAAGCCTGCCAATTGGGACCCATTCATGTGAACAGGGAAGTGCTGCAAAAACCCCAAAACCATGTGCATTGCATGTAATTGCAATGCATTTGTCATCAAAAATGTGGTTAAAACAGGTGGTGAGGAGGTGTCATATCACCTCCTTGCTGCCTGCCAATCGTCTATGAAAAGCAGTCTTAACGTGCATAATTCATCAGAGGAATGGCTGTATTGGACGCACGTCAAAATCTAGTCTTATGTCCCGTACACACGACCGGTTTTCCCGTCGGAAAAACTGCAATGAGAGCTTTTCGTCCGGAATTCCAACTGCGTGTATGCTCCATCAGACTTTTTCCCACAGAAAAACTGCCGGAAAAAAAAGAGCGTAGGATCTCTTTTTTTCCTGTCAGGAAAAAATCCTAGCGGGAAAACCGTTCATCTGTATGCACGCATGCTTGGAAACAATTCGACACATGCGCGGAAGCATAGAACTTCATTTTGTCGGCTCATTGTAGTCTTTTACGTCACTGTGTTCTTGGCAGTCAAATGTTCACCGGACTTTTGTGTGACCGTGTATATGCAGGGCAGGCTTGAGAGGAATTGCGTTGGAAAAACCGGTCGTGTGTACGGGGCATCACTGTAGAACTTATTTCTATTTTCATGTATCCTTGCAATGCAGGATCTTGTTGTTTATATGTAACTGGGATTTCTGTTGGGTCTGATTTTTACTAGACATGTGCACACTGAAATATATTGTTTCAGAATTTCGTTTTCTTCCGAAAAATAAATATATTTAGTTCCCGAAATTAGTTTTTATTTATTTTGTTTCGTTATAAAATGCATTTGGCCGAAAATCCAAATTAATTAAGGTAAAATTTGTCAATTGAAGGCTTATGGTGTCTGTCGAATGAAGAAGAATTGACGGAGCAGCTAAACTGTACAATGCCACAATCATACATTTCAGGTCGAATGTTCCACCTACAAGCTATAGAAGAATTCTAGTAAAAATTATATTTATGAATTATTATTACTAGTCAACTAACATTTGAATTCTTCTATAGGCAGAGCATTTGACCGAAAATTTATAATTTCGGCAGCGTACAGTTTAGCTGCTTGTCAAATCTTCTTAGAACTTACGACAGACACCTTAAGCCTTTAATGACAGATTCGACGTTTGTATGTTTTTCTCTGCTTCATCGAATCTTCGTCATTCATATCTATTCGTCTACCCCAACACGGTCTCTATAATGTCAAATCTTTCCTCTCTATGTCGAATCCTTTCTCTCTATATCAAATCTTTCCTCTCTGTAGAATAATCTTGGACTAATAGAGTTAAAGCAGAGTTTCTATCAAAAAAAAATAAAAAAAAAAAATGTCATCAATGGGCATATAATACCTAAAAAAAAAAAAAAAGTTAATTTTTTTTTTTTTCTACTCACCTGGAAATACCTGTTGCTATGTGGACCCACAAAATCTGCCTTCTGAATCACCTCGGTTTGTGTCATCTCCCTCGGCTCCTCAGCGCACTACTGCTCCTGCGAAATGTGTCATCATTTCCCATGATGCAGTGCGCATCCCCTGGCGCTGTCATCGCGGGATTTAGAAACAGGAATGTAGATGCAGGCTGACATTTATTTTTTAACAAACGGCGATGTTTTCTTTTACTCTCATTCGGGATTCTTGATCTTCTGGCTTCATACACTGTTCTGCATTGTTATTGTTCATTGCCATCACAACGGCAGGCACTTACGACGGCACCGATGGTCACTGCTCATTATCACTGTCTAGGAAGTAAGGGCTTGTGGGCTTCACATGCCCACAAGCAAAATGAGAACTGCGGAAAAGGAATTTTATAGCTCTCTTTACACAATAACTAAGCGGATTTGACCATAGTATGTGAACTTGGTTGTAAAACTGTATTCCATGATGAAAGAAGATACTTTTAAAAATTACACAATGTGGTTGGAACTCTGATTTAAGGTTAGGCACATTCGACCGCAGGTTCGATAGACACAGATTGCTATTGTCAGCGTCATGTCGAATATCCTATCCAACTGTTGTAGCAACGAAAATAAAGCATGTCGGCACTTTTAGATTTCGGGATTCTGCTCGTTTTGTCTTTTAAAACGATAACAAAAATACCCCAAATTCAGACGAAAACAAATGCACATGTCTATTTTTTACTGCAGTTTGAGACATTGGAAATCGGTTTTACTTGAGAACTGTTGTATTAGATGGGTATTACCAGCATCCTTTAGGACTTCATTAGTATTGGAAAATGCCTTACAGGTGTATAGGTTGAAATACAAAATTAAATTCTGCATTTTAATAATCAGTTAGCCAATATACTGTATTAACAACAAAACTTCCACAAAGTTCATAAAGAGTTCTCATTCTCAAAAAGAATAAGCTGGCTGCTGAGGAAAATCTGGTCAGTGCGAAAAGTGTCAACCTGTTGAACGTTAAGGAGCACTAGACTAAGATAACATAAAGGATAATCAGCGCATCACGAGCTAGAGAGCGTTGTCTATAAAAATACATACTTCTTGACAGTGCTGTCTTTTCATCTGTTTGACCTACAGTGCAGAACAGCGAAAAGAAAAAAAATATAACCGCATATTAACAAAGGCATGACTGGTGCAAGTTATACGATTTATTAAAGAAAATCCATGCAAGGAATGTAATGAGAAGATATGTGAGCTGCCATTGCTGACCTTTACTGCTGCAATGCTAGTTACCTGGCTGTCTTGCCAATCTAGTAACTTCAATGCTTTAAGTTCAGCAAAGTTGCAGATCAATACTTTTGACTTCTGTATGACTTCATTGGCTGTATGTTTCAATGACTCAGAAAGCACTAAAGCCATCGACAGCTAGGCAACCAAACTAGTATTTTCAGAATGAGGTCAGCAATAGCATAAATATTTCTGTCGGTACAGGTCCTGAATATTTCTGTCCTGAATAGTGAATATTATATTAAAGTGGATGTACACTATCACATATATCCAGGAAAGTGAACAGCCTCAATGATACACAGGGATGAAACAAATCTCACAACAAGTTTTAAATGCATATCTTCTGTCTTCAGCTTTATATACTGTTTAGAAAGTTCAATCCTGTTAGGAGATTTTCTCTTCCTGTTCAACACTGCAGTGAAGTCTGGGCATACAGCCAAGACAGCTGATTGGAGGAAAGGCACCACACGCCCCTCACCTCCTAGGTAGAGACGTTCAGAGCTGATAGTTGAATAGTTCAGGGCTCTGCTTATCTATTTATAGCACCCCCCCCCCAACACAAAACTCTGGCTGCTTGTATAATCTTGTCAAGAGTTATCAGGCTGATGACAGAAGAATGGAGCAGGAGGCAGCTATGGTACATAGTGCTTTGAATAGAGATAACAAAACACTGCAGATATATGTGCCCAGCTCAAATTTAATGAATCGAGTTTACATCCACTTTAAAGTTAATTGCCAATTTTTTTCCCTTCACATTATGCAGGACATTAAAGAGACCCTAAAAAATATTAATATTACACCGTGGCCAAAAGGTGTACTGTGTAGGAATAAAAAACAGCTTTCTTCAAATTGCAATCAAATATAAAATCAAATATCCATAGCAAAGCAAACCATTATATATAATAAATCTAAAAGGCAGGTCAGATGGCGCTCAGCTAATCCACCCAAAAGTGACGGCTCCACTCTGGGAAGATTTCTCTCCACTTCCTGTCTTGCAGACAAAACAGGAGTGTCCCTCAAAAAAAGTGAAGGAATTCCTTGTTGTCCCAAAATGTTGTATTTTCTTTCACTTTCATTTTTTATTATAATGGTACACAGGACAAATAGGGTGAATCTTCCGAATAGGCACCTAGACAACAATAGAAACCTAATTGGTGTTCCAAAACCTCTCCACTCAATCCACAACTAAAAAAAAAGTTTTGCCTTTGGTTAGACATTATGTTGACCCGACTCAACAAACTTCAACTGAAAAAGCCAAAAGTTGTCAGCCTGAACACTGATTTTATTAGTCGAAATGTAGTCCCCACACTTTTTCTTAAGATTATTTATAGGTTTGGCGTATTACTTATCTGTGTCGGCTGCTGCCCCACCACAGCGCAGAGATAAATCTTTTTTATTTCTAAATGTAGTCACTGTTCAGGTGTCATGACAGCTTGAATACAATAAACGACAACAGATACTCTACCATCCATGTTGTTAAACCAGAAGACCATTTTTTTTGTTTAAGAATCATACTTACCTTGGTGGATGCAGCTTTGTTCCAATTCTGCATCTGTCCCCCGCTGGCTCCAAGACTGAAAACCTACCGATCAACCACTGCTGATAACTATGTTCTTAGAGCTTTGTGAGCAATGCTGGTGACTGTCAGTCACCACTGTCTGCTCTGTTCCCCCCTCCCCACCACTGGAGCACTGGGCTGTAGAGAGGGCAGGAGCGGCTGTCTCCTCAGCCTCTCCTTGAGCTGGGTGCTAGTCCAGGGTTGTGGACGGATCCCGACCATAATGTTGCGATCTTGCCCCAACCTGGACTGGCTCTGTAACATCAGCCAACAGGCTGTCTGCTGAAATCGGGTCACAGGAGTGCAGAACGAGCTGCACTCCTGTGATCCACAGTAGAATTACAGCCAAACAAGTTTTGGCTGTACTTCTCCTTTAAGTGTAGATGGAGAAATCTATGGCGGTTGATTTACTAAAGGCAAATAGACTGAGCACTTTGAAAAGTTCAGTTACTCTAGAGCTTAGTAGATGGGCAGCAGCTCTGCTGACTTCGATCAACAAATCATGTGCAAGAAAATTCTGTTTTTGAAATTTTCCTTGCACGTTTGGGTATTCTTTGCAAAATGACATTTTACTAGACATGTGCAGACTGGAATATTTTGTTTTGTTTTTTCGTTTTCGTTTGGAAAATAAATTTATTTAGTTACTCCCGAAAATTGTTTTGATTTATTTTGTTTTTCATTGGGGAATAGCTTTTGTCCGAAAATCCAATAATACTTGGTTTTTGCCGAATGGTCAAAAGAATATTCGACGGAACGTCGAATCTTTTTGGTTGCTGTTGAATGGTAAAAAAAAAAAATATTCAACGGAACGTCGAATCTTTACGTTAAATCTTTATATCGAATTTTTACCATAACGAAAACGAAAATAAAGCATTTTTTATGTCGGATCTTTCGGTTTCCGTTTCTTGCACTTTCGTTATCGTTTGTTAAAAAAACAGATTTTCGGATGAAAATGCATTCTAACAAAAAAGAATGCACATGTCTACATTTTACCTAATTTACTAAGTTCAGGAGCAACTACACTTGCAGAGTGCAAATCAACCCCAATGTATGTAGGATTAGCCTTAGGGCCCTTTCACACATGCGGACCATATGTCTGCTTTTTCATCCATCCTTTGACATCCAATGAAAAAGGGACATACATGTTTTCCTATGGGATCCATCTGCAGAGCGGATTGGGTGAACACTGACAGACGATCCGTGTTCATCCGATCCCCCCATAGAGGAGAGGGACGATATGACAGGGCCAGGGGAGGGCTGGCAGCCTTAGGCCTGGTGGGCAAGTCCGATCAAGTGGCCCATAGAGTGTGGAAAATTTATGGATCAAGGACAACAGTCTAAGATTTTTCATGATCATAAGAGTCTGCACAGAGGCCCCCACTTACATTAGAGTCCGCACAGAGGCCCCCTATACATCAGATCTGATGTAAGAGGTGTTCTGGGAAACTTGATTTAAGGGTGCATGCTGTGGACTATTGTGTAAAGAGGGTCTCTGCTCATCTTATCCTGCCCCCCTCCCCTTTAACAAAGTCCACAGAGCACCCCTTTTTATACACTGGGAGGCAGAAGAGACTAGAGAGGGTGAGCTTACCAGGATGGAGGCTGAGGCGCAGGCAGGCTTTCTGATGCTTTTTTGGGTTCAAACTTCCTGTCCAGTGCCCACACATGCCCGGGAGTGTGGGTAGGGCAGACTCAGAAGGAGGAGGAGCAGATGAGCTCTATCTCTCCTCGTATCAGTGCAGAGAGAGAAGGGGATGACGGCGCTGGTGTGCGCTGAGGCTGAGCTATGTGTGAGACAAGACATAGCTCAGCTCTGCAGCCATCTACCTCGGAGCTGACACATACACAACTGCACAGTGGGAGGTGAGCAGTGGCCATGACCTGTGTTAACAGAGCTCCAGCAGGCATATTCCTGCTCTGCAAAAACAGCATTTGGTAGTGGCGGCCGGTGGCTGTGCATAGTGTCACCAGCCCAGAGGGAGATTTCCACCCTGCCCCCCCTGCCAGCCCTCCCCTGGACAAGGCGGTCCCTGCACAGTACATTACATGCAGTACATGCAGGGACCGCCCTATCATCTGCCGGCTCAGCGGTGATCAACGGAACGATCCCCGCTGAGCAAGGATCTGCATGTCTGAAATGGGATCCGCGTGTCTGAAAGGCCCCCTAGAGTAGAAGCACACAAGTGATTTTTAGTAGTATAATCGTGCAAATAAAATCGCAGGTAGTAGAGGTGGATTGCCATGTACAGTACATATATCGTACAAATGGTGCCCTATAGAGCACACAAATACTATGTAGTAACATTTATTCACACATATTAGGAGCATTGTGCGATCATTGGCGATTGATTGCTACTCTAGAAAGAGCTTTTTGTTTAAATTGCATAGAAATTGGTAGATATCACTAACAATCACTAGCAATTTTAGCAGCACAATCATCCTACTGCAAATCACCAGATCCTTTCTTGATAGTCCATTACTTTTTTAATTGTATCTTATTTTTTTAATACACGTGATAAATCATCTTCTAATGCAGCAATCTCATTTTTTTTTGTTCAAATATTTTAGTTTCCGAACTAAACATTTTACAGTTCGTGGAAGAGCCTGTAACATTCCTGAGAGTGAAAAGTAATGTCTTGAAATAGATAAATGGAGATTATCTGGGAAAAACAATGACTGTTGTATCTGATATCTTCCAGCTGTGTCCGCTGCCCTGACGTGTTTGTCTTGCTGTACTTGCTCTAAGCCCTTGCTGTTCCCCTTTATACTCGTCACATGATCTTGGCTCAAGAAACAAAGTTATGGGGCAGCATTAAGAGTTTGCAGGCATGATCTATGTTGTGTCCCTTTCTTCTTTATCTTTCTCTCTGTCTTCCATCCAGCAGTGTAAGGTTATTCTCAGGCTTCTGGTCTAGCTGGGAGCTCCTCTGTGGTATGTCTCTTGGGAGCTCGGCTATAGCAATATTTTAGCCTTTTAAGGCAACTGGCTGGAGTTGAGCTTTGCAGTGGGAGGCTGTAGCGAATTAGCAACACCCAGTAAAAGAAACAGAATAGTCATATTCATCTTCTGCCCGAACACATTACTTAAGCACAATGCAAACATTTCCTTGTCATTTGAAAACTTCAGTAATTAAGTCAGTTGCATATTTGGGAATCGGTGTGGGGGAGTGTGGAAAAGACCGAGACAACATGCTGAATGTTAAAGCAAAGTTTCTGCTCCTTATCTAGGCAAAACAAAATGATTTCAGTGTTGGAAAACAAGAGAGTTGCAAACACATCTCCCTGCCAACTTATCAGCCTTTTCACAGTGGCTGTAAGCCCATTGATAAATGGCTAGACGTTACTAATTGTTTCCAACAGTTACTTTTAGAATAATAGCTTCTCCGGGCTACAGTTAGCTCAATTTTGTAACTTTAAATGACCAATTATATATTTTATATAATTTCACTGATGTGAATATTTGATGTGCATAAGCTTCTTATAATCAGTTTCAGCGCCAAAGACTTATTTTTTTTCCCTGGCTGAATTATGAAAATATATTCAGCAAACGGCAAACAAAGGGAAACTGACATGATTACAATGTTTAAAGGAAAGAACATATTAATTAAAATAAGTTAAAAATAAAAGAAAATGTGTTTCTTGATAAGGTTGTTTGGTTGCATGCTTAGCAGTATATTGTTATCGCTTAAAGTGCTATTATAATGCAAGCATGATTATTTCATTACTAATATATAGTAAAAAAATTTCATGAATATTTATAAACAGATGAAATTATTCTACCGGTGCCAAAACGTAAAACATTGGTGGCAGATTGCAGCAATATTATCTTTGGGGGAAATTGCATTATAATGTTTTGTACTTGAAGGGGGTTTCCACTGTAACTGGGAAATGCTCCTATGTCAAGAAAACTTAAGTAATCCTGCACTTTGCTGTAACCAACATCACAACCCTAAAGCCTCATACACACAATTGGATTTTCCGACGGGTATTGTGTGATGACAGCCTGTTGGCCGAAAATCCAACAGACAATTGTTGTCAGATTTTCCACGGACAAATGTTGGATACAGGGCTGTTTGAAGGGGGCCCCAAGCAAAATGGACATGGAAGCCCCCCAACCCCCTCTAACATGGGGGGGGGGGGGGAGTCCCTATGTTTTTTACTCCTCCCCCTACCTATGTTCTTTTTACTCCCCCATGTTCTTTTTACTCCACCTTCCTCCCTCCCTATGTTCTTTTTACACCCCCTCTCCCTACCGTACCGCACGGCAGAAGATTGTTTCCTGTTCCCGGCCGGACTGACAGGAAGTGAGCACTCAGTAGAGAGAGAAAAAGAGACCCATTGCTTAGCAAGAAAGGAATGTTTCAAAATCCCAGTATCCATCTGAAGTGGAATTCAAGTAGTCCCAGTTGTAAAAGTCCTCAGGCTTCCCTCCTAAGGGGAAGCTAAACGCTAGTGGCGTCCTGCCTTCATGATGCCCCAACTACTGGCCCCCAGACCGGGAATAAGATAGTCCTGTCTCAATGGAAGCCCCCACAAGTCTCCCTCTGTCCTATTTAAATGCTATCCCAAGGTGCCCCTCAGCTGGCTGGGTTACCACATAACCCAGCAAATTCTGTATGCCAATAATCACTCCTTGGCAATGTGAACATTTTGTGGCCCCATGTGGAAATGACAAACCCTATAAACAAAGACTTGAACATTAACACTTAGTTCATACCTTTTTCATGTTCCTCTCCAGAATGTACTTGATGTTTCTTATTTTCTGGGTAAAATTGTGCATGCCCCCTGCTGCACAAGGCAATTTACTAACAATTAAATGGACAGCAACCAAGTGACCTATTTGTGAGTATAGGCATTACCATATTGGAAGTCTAAAAACTATGATATTTTAATGGTGCTTTGGAATGGCCAGGGGACATCGCTGCAAAAAAATGTGTATACTGAAAGCTACCCATTGCAGGGTTAATACTTCTCAGGCTTTACATGTTTACAGCGAACACCAGGCAAACAGATTATTATGCAGATGAAATACATATGTGGATTGTACTACTTGACAAAAGAGTCTTAATTATGTTCAGTCTTGCCAATCATGCATCCCAACCAGATGGCATACCAACAGTGGGCCATTGACTTTACATTTTCCCATTGTAATTCAGCAATGTAACATGCTGACAATAATGCACCCATCCTACTGACTGGACAGTGAAGATGAGTCACTGCATTGATGTGAGCCTCACTCCAGTTTTAAATTGACAGTACAGTATTATGAAGTAGAGACTTACTTGTTTACACTATTGACTTTCCGTCTGCCAGTTGCATGTAACCTGTGCACATGATTACAGGAATCTAATGCAATGGCAGATTCTGGTGCTTACTGCAATTAAACATACATTTTTAAGCTAAAAAAATAATATCCTTGCAGTGGGGCTTCCCTCCATTGCAAGAGTTAAATGCGCATTAAGCCTAGGGGTAGTGAAAAAAAACATAATTCTTACCTTATTTCTCCATAAAGCAGGGTATATCCTGTGAAGTCTTCCCTTCCCAAACCCTGGCATGATTGTAAAAGATTGTGCTCAGTCGAAGGACACGTGCAACCAACTTTTGAGTTCTTTATACATTGCGCAATAATATCTACACATCATGAAGCATTACAAGGCTTTGCGTCTTCTCGTGACTTCTCTATAAGAATATATATATATATATATATATATATATTACACATTTGACTGGCAATTTGGGAGTTTTCCTAAAAAAAATCTGTTATGGGACGAAAAAGATTTCCCTGTATGCATTCAACAGAAGTAAAGTCCCAAAAGGAGAACAGAAAGCCTGCACCATGCGACCCAAAATGGACCTTTCTATTCTGGTTAGAATTCTATGGTTATGGTGGATTAAAAAAACAGTATCGTTGGTAGAAAAAAATAAAAACTATATGTAACATAAATGTTATACCAAAATGCATGCTGAGCAAATGGAAGAGCTTGATTGAGTCAAGTAATTTACTAGCATCCAAAGATCACAAAATATATATATATATCCCCCCCAACTGCCCCCCCCCATACATACCTGAGCCCCCTCTCGATCCAGCAATGTCCACGAGAGTCTTGCTTCTCCGGGGACTCACACTCCTGATTGGTAGCAGTGGGGGCCATTGGCTTCTGATGATGTCAATCACAGCCAATGAACCAATCCAGAGACGGCTCGGGTGCCCTCATAGCAAGCGGCTATGTATCTCACCAGTTCTTAAATGTGGTGTCTGAATTCATTTTTATATATTTTTTGGCCTTTTTTTCATTTATTTACCCCCCATTTTCCACCCACCACCCTTCCTGTCTTAGTGCTTCTCCACTATGGATGGAGGAACAATAAAGACTCCTTTGGACAGCAGAATCTGTTGTCAACTTCTGCTGTCAATCTAGGAATAGGGTAATGTTAGATGCACTAGCAGATTTGGATGAACTTGGAGGGGGCATTATGGTGTGAGGTTGGGCTTGGCTCCTTAGTTCCACTCCTAAGGTGTCGGCATACCAAGAAAATTTGGACAATTTTATGCTTTGTTGGAACAGTTTGGGGATGGCCCCTTCCTTTATAAAAAATTCCCTGATTCCCTTACTAAGGATGGCGGCGGCAGCGGCAGCAGCATCTGAGAGCCGACGAACGGATCGGCTTCAATTCCGGATATCGCGGGCACCCAGGACAGCTAAGTGTCTATATATTAAAAGTCAGCAGCTGCAGTATTTGTAGCTGCTGACTTTTAATATTTATTTTTTCGCTAGACCTCCGCTTTAAATATCAGCAAAAGAAATTGTATTTGGGTAGTGTTGTGTTGCATGACTAACTGTCTTTCAAAGTATGACCGTGCTGAAATCTGAAAATTGTTCTGGGAGGGAATAGGGGTGAAAATGGCCAGTATTGAAGTGGTTAAAATAGTTTTTCTTTTGTGTTTTAATACCGTTTTAACAAAGCAGCAAACAAAAAATAGCACATTATGAGGAATTAATTCAAAGTTTCATCTGCAATGACCTTCTGTTTAACAACAGTACTTCGCTCTTGAATTGAACAATTATAACATTTGGTTTCTGTAACAAAGCAGACCGGAACATAAAAGCACCCTGATGAAGGGCCCTCTACATACACAAAGTACTCACATTAATAACATTAGTGAATACTTTTTGTCTTTTTGAAAAACAAATGAAAACCTTTTCATGACGTCTTGCTGATTGATAGGAGTTGCTCAAACATCATATTTTTTTCTGTCTGTTTCAGATCTCCTTGTTGAGTACAATTATAATGTAAAATGAACAGTTAATTAGGGATTAGTGTCTCTCTCTGCTTCATAGCTATTATTAATAACACAATCTCCTCGTAATTCATTTACAAAAGATCAATGTGCCATATTTGGCTTCACAGTGGAAAGAAAAGCAACCATCTACTGAACTTTCCCAGGACCCCTTTTCCTCTTTATAATGAATCATTCTTTGCATTAAGAAAACAAGTGTTTGCTGCATTGCGACATGTCTTTTGAATATTGGTAAACCAACCTTCTTCTTTTTTTTTTTTTTTATAAAAAAAATAAGTAAAACAAAGGGTAAGCTAATGAACACCCAAACCTTAACATCATTGCATAAAGAATTAATTACATGAATACGGATGCTGGAACAATAGGGTGGGTTTTCTCAAGAAGGATAGAGGATTAATATTCCATAAATAAATACATATTAGGCAGCACTCCAAATAGCTAACATTTAGATTTTCATATATTTATGAAAGAAAGCATCATATGGAGAAATGACAGTACAACAGAATACATGCACAAGAGCTCCCAACAGTTCGTCTATCCAGGCCCATCGAAGCAAGGCAGGCAAATCAAGCAAATGCTTGGGGCCCCAAGCAGGGCCCAAGCCGCGCTAAGCTTCCTATATGCTGCAGCTGCCTGCAGCACTGCTACCTCGAGTCGTCACTTCCCCTTCTCTGTAGCGTGGCCAAGCTCCTCTTCCTTCTTCCTGTCAGTCCGGACTCCAGCCGGGTACAGGAGATTCAGTTTCCTGTTTCCGGCTGGACTGACAGGAAGTGCACACTGAGTGCTCACTTCCTGTCAGTCCAGCCGGGAACAGGAAACTGAAACTTCTGCCGCGCGTTACGGACCCGGTAGGGAGGGGGGAGCCCGGGGGGTAGTAAAAAGAACATAGGGAGGGGGGAGTAAAAAAATACATGGGGAGGGGGGCTTTGCGTGCGTGTGTGTGTGTGTGTGTGGGGGGGGGGGTTGGGATGGCCTCCATGTCCATTTTGCATGGGGCCCCCAAATTTCTTCAAACAGCCCTGCCTCTATCTAGATAAAGACAAACTCCTATACATTGACAAAAGACAAGCATCCTATACATTTAGATTAGAACAAGGAGGATATCCAGACTAAAAGTACAGCAAATAACAAATATCTATACTACAAGAAAAACTCTTCAGCTGATATATAAACACTCAGGATCAGGCAGGGGTGGGGATCACAATGTTTCAGAGTTATACCCCTTTCACACTGAGGCAGTTTTCAGGCGTTTTGGCACTAGAAATAGCACTTTCATGCTGGGGTGATATGCTTGCGGGGCATTAGAAAAAGTCCTGCAAGCATCTTTGAGGCAGTTTTGGAGCGCTGTGTGCAGCATCAAAAGTGTCCGTTGTGTCGGCCATAATGTCGCATTCACGATAAAAATCGCGGATCATTCCCATTACTAATAAATAAAATAATAATAACAATACCAAAAACCTATCCCCTATTTTGTAGACTCTGCCACAACCGAGATATCCATCTTTTCGGTGAGCGGTCCTCTAAACGATAACGGTGGTCTCCGTGGCAGATTCGCCGCAAGATCACCATTATTGGCGGTGGGAGACCCCACCCCCCTCCTGCCGATCGGGTCCTTCCTCCTGCTCGGCTGGGATACAAGTGAGGGCAAGATGGTCCCCACCCGTCTCCATAGCATAGCAGGACGGAAGCAACGTCACTTCCGCTTCTTAAAGGGACATTTTCTTGTCATTTTTTTTAAATTACATTATTTTATTTTTTTGCATTTTAGTCTAAATATCAGATCTGAGGTCTTTTTGGCCCCAGATTTCATATTTAAGAGGACCTATCATGCTTTCTTCTATTACAAGGGATGTTTACATTCCTTGTAATAGGAATAAAAGTGACTTTTTTAAAGCGCCCCGTTCCGACGAGCTCGCGTGCAGAAGCGAACACATACGTGAGTAGTGCCGCATATGAAAACGGTGTTCAAACCACACAAGTGAGGTATCGCCGTGATCGTTACAGCAATAATTCTAGCCCTAGACTTCCTCTGTAACTCAAAAGATGCAACCTATAGAATTTTTTTAAACGTCGCCTATGGAGATTTTTAAGGGTAAAAGTTTGATGCCATTCCACGAGCGGGCGCAATTTAGAACCGTGACATGTTGGGTATCATTTTACTCGGCGTAACATTATGTTTCACAATATAAAAAAAAAATGGGCTAACTTTACTGTTTTTTATTTTTTAATTTATAAAAGTGAATTTTTTCCCAAAAAAGTGTGCTTGTAAGACCGCTGCGCAAATACGGTGTGACAAAAAGTATTGCGATGACCGCCATTTTATTCTCTAGGGTGTTAGAAAAAAATATATAATTTTTGGGGGTTTTAAGTAATTTTCTAGCAAAAAAAAAACAGTTTTAATCTTGTAAACACCAAATCTGAAAAACAGGCAAGGTCCTTAAGTGGTTAATATCACTTTAATGGTGGTATATATCTGTCATGACAGATGAGCTAATACCACCCAGCGAAATGAAATTTAGAGATTGCAGATACTTTCACATACATAGGTTAAAAAACAAGATTACAATTTTTCACTAACTATATACAGTAGAGCTGCACAATTAATCATTACAAAAATCGTATACTCGATTCATCCCCTGACGATCTCCAATGCAGAGTTTGCCGATTCTTTCATATGACAAGTGGAGAGACTTTATCTGTTCACTGAGCTCACAAAAGAAAATACAGTATCTGGGCAGTCTGCCAAGTTTTAACATGAAACATTGTAACCAACGCTTCCTTTTTAAATCAAACTTCTATGTGTAAATGCAGGAAGTTTAACCACTTAGGGCTAATTCACACTTGGCGGACTCCGTCGCAGTCCGTCCCGATGGAGTCCGCCTGCGTCCGCCAGCTCAGTGGGAGATCAGTCCGCAGATCTCCGCTGAGCCGACGGATGACGAGCTCCTCTCTGCTCACTGAGCGGGGAGGGGCTTGTGCAGCGCCGCTGTCTCCTATGGAGCGATCTGATGAAAACGGACAGCATGTCCGTTTTCATCAGATCTTATCCGATCCACATGGACGGATGGGGACGTTCCCCCATAAGTTTGTTTTTAGCGGATCGGATCAGGTCGGATGTCATCGGACATGTCTCCGCTGACATCCGACGCTCCATGGAGATGCATGGAGCGCCCGTTCAGGTCCGCCGTCAAAACTGAGAGACGGACCTGAACGGACTGAAGTGTGAATGAGGCCTTAAAGTCCAAATCTTTTTCTGACACTTGTTTCTTGAGTTAAAAATCAATATTGTTTGCTATAAAATTACTTGAAACACCCAAACATATATATGTTAGCAGAGACCCTAGGGAACAAAATGGCAATTGCTGCAAGATTTTATGTTGCACTGTATTTGCCCAACGGTCTTTCAAATGCAAGTTTTTGGGGAAAAAATACAATGAATAATTATAAAAAAAAAACTAAACCATAAAGTTATCCCAATTTTTTGTTTTAATGTGAAACATGTTACGCCGCAAGAATCATGATTTATTTTCTAAGCAAAAAAATTGTGACTCATTTTAGCCAGAATCGTGCAGCTCTAGTATACAGTACTATTGATTGCATTAAAGTATGTGAACCCTAATATTGAATGTTTCCTTTTTTTTTTCTCTACCTTTTGGTATTTTAAACATACCATTTTATATCATAGTCAGTTCAGTTAATTAGAATTGTTCTTGCAATTTTCTGTGTATTGCATTTCAATAAGGAAGTATAACAGGAAAGACAATTTTTCAGTCGATAGCTCAGTGTAATTAATAATGATTTTTTTTCAAGAAGTGCATTCAGCTTGTGGTTGATTTATACAGGAGGATATAATGTAGCTGTGAGTTTGTTAGCTACAGTAACTGTTGCAATAAATAGCTATGATACAGACTGTTGGGAATGTTTCTATTATATCATAGATCAGCTTATCATTTAAAGGGAATGGTTTATCTGTTTATTTTTATTTTTAACAATTTCTCAGCTGGTAGGGAGAGAGACAGCAGAGTTGTGGGTACTTTTACACCAGAATTTCTCTACTCTGTGTATACAGGTAGTATACCCGACATGACTGAATGGCCACAGCATATGTTGAAAGTGTAAATATTACTTGTCAAATGCAGATGCCAACCTGTGACATCTCAGTAAACTTAGGCAGTGTACACATGAATGGCGGCTCCGAACATAGTCATGGCCTAAATTGTTGGCACCCCAGAAATTTTTACAGAAAATCAAGTATTTCTCACAGAAAAGTATTGCAGAGTAACATGTTTTGCTGTACACATGTTTATTCCCTTTGTGTGTATTGGAACGAAACAAAAAAAAAAAAAGAGGGAAAAAAGCAAGTTGGACATAATGTCACACAAAACTCCAAAAATGGTCTGGTCAAAATTCTTGGCACCCTTACCTTTACATTTGGTTGCACACCCTTTGGAAAAAATAACTGAAATCATTTGCTTCCTATAACCATCAATAAGCTTCTTACACCTCTCACCTGGAATTTTGGACCACTCTTCCTTTTGCAAACTGCTACAGGTCTCTCTTATTGGAAAGGCGCATTTTCCCAACAGCAATTTTAAGATCCCTCCACAGGTCTTCATGGGATTTAGATCTGGACTCATTGCTGGCCACTTTAGAACTCTCCAGCACTTTGTTGCCATCCATTTCTGGGTGCTTTTTGATGTGTGTGTGGGGTCATTGTCCTGCTGGAAGACCCAAGACCTCGGACATAAACCCAGCTTTCTGACACTGGGCTCTACAGTGCAGCCCAAAATCCTTTGGTAATCCTCAGATCAGATTTAATGATGCCTTGCACACATGCAAGGCACCCAGTGCCAGAAGCAGCAAAACAATCCCAAAACATCATTGAACCCCCATCAAATTTGTAAACCGTAGAATGATGTGCTTTACCAGAAAGCTCTATCTTGGTCTTATCTGTCCACAAGACGTTTTCCCAGAAGGATTTTGGTTTCCTCGAGTACATTTTGGCAAGCTGTAGTCTTCCTTTTTTTGTCTCTTTGTCAGCAGTGGGGTCCTCCTGGGTCTCCTGCCATAGCGTTTCATTTCATTTAAACGTCAACAGATAATTCACGCTGACACTGATGCTCCTTAAGCCTGCAGGACAGCTTGAATTTCTTTGGAACTTGTTTGGGGCTGTTTATCCACCATCAGGACTATCCTGCGTTGCAACCTTTCATCAATTTTTCTCTTCCTTTCACGCCCAGAGAGATTAGCCACAGTGCCATGGGTTGCAAACTTATTGATAACGTTTTGCACTGTGGACAAAGGCGAATCTAGACCTCTGGAGATGGACATGTAACCTTGAGATTGTTGGTATTTTTCCACAATTTTGGTTCTCAAGTCCTCAGACAGTTCTCTCCTCCTCTTTCTGTTGTCCATGCTTAGTGTGGCACACACAGACACACAATGCAAAAAGTAAGAGCCGGTTCACACTTCGGGGGTGACTCTGCAAGTCGTCCTGATGACTTCAGAGGCGATTAGCAAAATGACTTCTGTATAGAAGTCAATGCAAATCCCCCCGAGCCACCCCCGAAGTCGTACAATAACTTTTTTCTAAGTTGGAGCGACTTGCGTCGCTCCTATTAGAATGGTTCTATTGCACAGAATAGGACGCGATTCGTCAGGCGGCTGAGCCGCCTGACGAGTAGCCCCAGTGTGAACCAGCTTTAAGTTAACTTCTCTCCTTTTTATCTGCTTTCAAGTGTGATTATTATATTGCCCACTCCTGTAACTTGCCCCAGGTGAGTTTAACCACTTAAGCCCCGGACCAATATGCTGCTAAATGCCCAAAGGCGTTTTTACAATTCGGCACTGCGTCACTTTAACAGACAATTGCGCGGTCGTGCAACGTGGCCCCCAAACAAAATTGGCGTCCCTTTTTTTGCCACAAATAGAGCTTATTTTGGTGGTATTTGATAACCTCTGTGGTTTTTATTTTTTGCGCTATAAACAAAAATAAAGCGACAATTTTGAAAAAAAATCTATATTTTTTACTTTTTGCTATAATATCCCCAAAAATATATATAAAAAAAAAAAATTTCCTCAGTTTAGGCCGATACGTATTCTTCTACATATTTTTGGTAAAAAAAATCACAATAAGCGTTTATCGATTGGTTTGTGCAACATTTATAGCGTTTACAAAATAGGGGATCGTTTTATTGCATTTTTTTTTTTTTTTTTACTACTAATGGCGCCGATCAGCAATTTTTTTCGTGACTGCGACATTATGGCAGACACTTCGGACAATTTTGACACATTTTTGGGACCATTGTCATTTTCACAGCAAAAAATGCATTTAAATTGCATTGTTTATTGTGAACATGACAGTTGCAGTTTGGGAGTTAACCACAGGGGGTGCTGTAGGATTTAGGGTTCACATAGTGTGTATTTACAACTGTAGGGGGGTGTGGCTGTAGGTCTGACATCATCGATCGAGTCTCCCTATAAAAGGGATCACTCGATCGATGCAGCCGCCACAGTGAAGCACGGGGAAGCCGTGTTTACATACGGCTCTCCCCGTTGTTCAGCTCCGGGGAGCGATCATGAGGGGGCGGCTAGAAACGAATAGCCGCGCCCTCGTCCCGGATCGCTCTCCGCGGGTTTCCGACCCCCGACCCGCGCAAAGGCAGGGACGTAAATATACGCCCATCTGCCTGTACGTATACACACAAATGGAATAAACCTGTGTATAGCAAGACATGTGTGTACAATACTTTTCTATGAGAAATACTTGATTTTCTGGAAAAATATCTGGGGTGCCAACAATTTCGGCTACAGTATGACTGTAGTTGGCACTCTCCTAACAGATCCCTTCTATACGGGGGTCTTATAAGAGCAGGAGTAGTTTTAATGAGCAAAAGTGCAGCCCAAGCATGGACTGTTGCTGCAGTTCTCATTCATTTAAAATGTAAATTATTTGTTTTGCTTCTATGCAATCACTTATAGGTAAACTACCGATAAAGGTAAATTTACATTTTCTGAAAAAAATGACTGTAACTACATCCCTAAAAGTAGAAAAAAGGCCAAAACACTTTTTTTGTTTTATTTCTTTTGGTTAGAGAAAGGGAAAGATATAATCCGATTTATTTTTTTCCCATCTGTGTCCCATACATTTTTATTTTTTATTTTAGTATTTTATTTAAAATTTTTTTTTTACACTGTGTCTTATTTTTTATCTATTTTAGTACTATCAGAAAGGATGAACAACGTCCCTTCTGATAGCATGGGCAATGACAGGCCCTCCTTTGGGCCAGATCCACAGAGAGAGTACGCCGGCGTATCTACTGATACGCCGGTGTACTTTCAAAGTTCCCGCGTCGTATCTTTAGTTTAAATCCTCAAACCAAGATACGACGGCTTCTGGGTTAGATCCGACAGGTATACATCCTCGTACGCCTTTCGGATCTAAGATGCAATACTTCGGCGTCCGCTGGGTGGCGTTCACGTCGTCTTCCGCATCGGGTATGCAAATTAGCTATTTCAGACGATCCACGAACATACGCGCGGGCGTCGCATTCTCTTACGTCGTCTCTAGTTGGCTTTTTCCGGCGTACAGTTAAAGCTGGTATTTTGCGGCGTATAGATAGACTTGCCATGTTAAGTATGGCCGTCGTTCCCGCGTCGAAATTTGAATTTTTATTTTTGTTTGCGTAAGTCGTCTGTGAATAGGAATATACGTAACTCACGTCTACGTAAAAAAAAATACGTTGTTGCGACGTCATTTAGTTCAATGCACGGCGGGAAATTTAGAAACGGAGCATGCGCAGTTCATTCGGCGCGGGGGCACGATTCATTTAAATAAATCAAGCCCCCTAATCGCCGATTTGAATTCAGCCGCCAGAGATAGACTACGCCGCCGTAACTTTCGGTGCGCAATCTTTCAGGATTCGGAATTACGCCAGGTAAGGTATGGCGGCGTAGTAGTGTATCTCTGATACACTGCGCCAATTCAATTGTATGTGGATCTGGCCCCTTGAGTCTATTAGACCCCAGATCTCTCCTCTGCCCTTCAAAGCATCTGATCAAACCAAGATTGGTTTGATCAGATGCTTGTTCAAGTTAGCAATGGCTTGTTTACATAAGTTGGAAAACGGAAGTGACAAAATCATCATTGCTTACGGTTTCTGGTGTCACATAATGGGAAGAACAACATCAGCTACTCGCATTGTGTCCCAGGAAGTGGATGCTGTGACTCGCTTCTTTTAGCCGCAAGGATTATTGTTATTGTTATTTTACATTATCGTCAGCCATAAAAAGTTATATCTCGATCATTGCTGCAGCTTCCAATCCAGCGTCGTACCAGAGTCTCTAGATGCCGGCTTGGTGAGCATATTTTCTAGTAATAGTTATGTTGTTATAGATTAGATTTGCATGGCTTTGCTTTGAATTGTTCTGTTCTACTTTACTAGAACCCCTTACTTCCTGAGCAAGCGGGGTGTTCCTGAAAAACACGCTGAGAGACTCAGGCCGCGTACACACAATCAAATCTATCTGCTGAAAACGGTCTGACAGACCGTTTCAGCAGACAGATTCGATCGTGTGTACGGGCGGACAGACAGATTTGGCCAGCCGGCAGATTTTAAAGCATGCTTTAAAATCTGTCTACTGGGAATCCGTCCGTCCGACATGTCTGCTGTTAGTACGCTAACCAGTAGACATATCTGCTCGCACATGCGTCGAATGGATTCGACGCATGCGCAGAAGTGTTTTACTTCTTGGTGCGGTGACGTGGCCGCCATCTCACCGCGCTGTCTGCCGGCGGGGATTTTGGTTTGGTCGTGTGTACACAATCAAACCAATACATCCCAGCAGACAAATCTGTTCAAATCGGTCTGCCGTGTGTACGCGGCCTAAGATCTTTCATCCATGGAAGACACCTTATTCACATCTGTGGATCAGAATTTGAAATTATTGCAACTGTTATAGTTGCGGTGTCTGTTATTCTATGGGCTAGTCAATATTCCAATCACACACGTTCCTGGTAAAATAGCACATAAAAAAAGGGATGGGTGCTAGAAACGATTACCAGCTGGGTATGGAAACGTCAAACAAACTAACGTATTCGCCAGCACACCGTGGATTGTCCAATTGTGTCTATTGTACTTGACGTAATGGGACGATCCACGGTGTGCTGGCGAATATGTTTGTTATTCTATTGGGCTGCTGGGGGAGGCAACAAATGGAGGTTTAATTTATGGATTTTATTCAAGTGATTTTATGCATAGTGTAAAAAAAAAAAGTAGTCATTTTATAGTGAGTGTATTTTGGCACCTTAAAAGTCGATCTTTATTTGTTATAAACTTTACAATAATATTACATTATGCAATGGCATGTGCAATACAGAAATTTCTGTATGTTCCACTTGGGGCTTGCATGCTCTGGACTATGAAGTCTTTATACATAATAGACATTGTGGATTGTAGGACTCCTATTAGCAACATGATAAGCCCACTGCTGCAATGTACACATTCATATCTATACAATAGAAAAATAAAAAATATTATTCTGAGCTGTAGACGCATAGGCCAGAAATTGATCATGACCTGCATTGAGTAAGTCTACGTTTCAGCTTTGTGCTTTGCATAAATGCCAACCATTATTTTCTCCTTATAATCAAATATCTCTGATCTCACCTACATCTTCTTTTAAATGTGTAGAAACAAAATGAACAAAGCTTAGCTTTTGAATAGAAAGAAATATTTGTATTGTGGATATAATCATTCAGATTCTCTCGCTTTTTTATGTGTCAGAAGAGGAATTTAAAAAATCTGAATATTTGGAATAGACATTTTTTCCTTTCAGCCATTTTCAGTAAAAGAGGCCATGCTACTGCACTGTACTTATTACTGCTAAAACTGCCTTTGACCTGAGCCATACAGCGCTTCTGGGGCTGGCTGATTAGAGAGAATATCAGCCTTCCAGTATCAAAGTGAAAGAAAATCTCTATTGACCGTAGCAATTAGCAACCTGTCATTCTCTCGGTTTCATTTTTGAAGCTACACTGGACAGAAGAAAAGGCGGGTATGATCAGTTGTTTTAGGTGACTTTATCATTTAGCTTGCTAGCAATCATCAAGTCTCAGGAAATCTGCAAATAATATATGTACCTAAGTAAAAGGAAACAGTTTTAAATGGACTTGCTACATGTGTTTTAGAAATATAATCTTGAGCTGATTAAAGCAGAGCAAAACCATATATGACAACCACAAGCTAAAAACTCTATTTAATTCATTATTTATATTCAAAGCAAACTCACCCATCAATCTATCTCAATTAGGGCTGGGTAAATTAAAGATTAATTCCTCGATTAATCTTTAGTTTTTTTGATCAATCAAAATTCTTTTGATCAATCAAAATTCTTGACGTCACCGGTCAGCCTGGACAGTAAGACTTACCTTGCTGGTTGCGAGCAAACTGCACCCATTGGTTTAAGGTACCTTTGCATCTGTGGAGCAGGAGGATGCATCAGGGGAAGGAGGCAAAAATAACCATTGGTTTTCTGTCCTAAGCAGTTTTGTGCAGACAATTCTTTGTGTATCGACAACATCTGTTCCATGCAAAAGACTGTTCAGTTCTTCAGGGTATATTGTCAATAAAATGCAATCACGTCTGCTTCCAGAAAATGTAAACACTCTGGTATGTCTGTGTGACTGGCTAAAGTGATGCCTACTTGCCTACTATAAAGTGACTGACAGTCAATATACTAGATACGTTTTATAATTAAAGTTAAACTAACTTTCCACGTTTTTCTTAAAGTTTAATAAGAAAAAATTACTTACGTCAGTGCTACAGTTTGAATGTAAAACGTATTTGTGTGAACTGAGCAGTTAAGTCATGGATTGTGGAAACGAACTAGTGTTGGGTGATTGTATATAGCGCATTCCACATTTACCACTGGCTAATGCAGAGTTGCAATGCAAGGAGATCAGCTAAAAGTAGTTGGATCTGTATGTGCGTTATAATTAATCAAAATTAGTCGATTAATCGATTAAAAAAAACAAAACGATGAATCGAACACGAAAATTTTAATCAGTAACAGCCCTAATCTCAATGCTTTACTTTTTTAATATATCACTTTGAAAAACCTCCATCTAGCATTACTACTGGTGGCCATCTTGAGTAAGGGCAGATGATTCATGTAGCATTTACTTCTCTTCCTTGAATCCATCTGCTCTTAGGTCAGGTAGCAGGATTGGCTGAGAAAACCCGTCCTCCCGTCCTCCAGATGAATGAAAAAAGTGCTCATAAAGACTCCTGGGTTACATGACATAATTTTGGCCTAGGTCAGAAACCGGGAAGCAACTGAAGAACTGTAATAAAACCCCAACATTTTTTTTTAAAACAAAAATCTTTAAAAATACCTTATATATTTACTAATGCTAGCAGCAAAAGGATTTAAATAGTTAATGTTCATTGAGAAAGTTCCACTTTAGGGGGCTCCCTCACATATTTTCCTGCAGAAAAATCTGGACTCACTCCAGTCAACTATATTCAAAATGATCAATGCTGAAAAATGCACGCATCCTGTGTTTTATGTGTATTTTTTACACAAACGGGTTAGTTCACTTTCCAAAAAACTGCTTATGTAGGCAAAGGGTATTTGCAATACACCGTAACACGCATCAAAACGGTAAATAATTGCCCTTGCTATAGGTATATTCCATTTACATACCTTCTGAAGCCTAGCTGGAATACTGCCAGGATGTTGCTAGGACGTTGGTAAGTGAGGCCAAGTGGTTACTGCTCTCTCCCCTTTTGCATGACTGGTGTACTACTAGTGTCTTTCCTACTTAAACAATAACAAACCCCAAAACCTCTTAACCCCCTATAAACCATGCAACACCTGGATTAAATGGCCACTAAAGGCCCCTTTATTTAATACCAAAAGGTAAATATTAAAATAACTTTAATAAAATACCATTTATAAATATATATATATATATCTTTATAAAACTTCATATATATATTTACCAAAATTAGAATAAATTAACCCAAACACAATTATACAAAACTGCTGTAAACGAGGGGTTCCTGAGAGATGGGAAAGAAAAAGTGCTAGGTAATCGGCTGTACTCCATCAGGAAGCATCCTGGCCTCTAGCGGTGCTCCAATCAGCTCACGAGACATTGACTTCCTCCTTCATTTCACTCTTCAGTAGGGTTGCCACCTCATCCCTTTAAAACCGAACACATATGAATTCCACAGGTTCTATGGCTAATTTAATGCAGATAAGGCATCCATGTGAGTTTAATTATCACCTTAATCAGCCACAGAACCTGTGTAATTAATATGTGTTCGGTTTTAAAGGGATGAGGTGGCAACCCTACTCTTCAGCACGATTGACCAATAGCCCCCACCAAACCAGATAGGGAAGGTGCCCATCCCATGACAGGCCCCAACTCCTACCAACCATCTCAGGTATATACATCCCATATATATATATATATATATATATATATATATATATATATATATATATATATATATATATATATATATATATACCAACCACCACCCAACCCTCAGGAACCCCAGTCCAATGCCAACATCCACCTGAAACACAAAATAACATGAAAATCAAATACCCATACCAGACACTTCCACAGGGAGGGAGGGAGGGAAAAAACACTCTGTGTGTTACCTCTTCCATGGAATGGCCCCAGAATGACCAGCCCCGCCCACCCACTACTTTTAACTAACCCTCCTCGTGCTAGGTAACCCCACCCCTAAAACCTCACTTCCCTATCCTGTGTGTGCACCGCACAGTGTTCCCCCAGTCATGTGGCCCCTCCGCCTGGGTTCCCCTTACTATGGGGCTTTCTGTAGCTCTGAGCGCAGTTTTGGAGAGGTCACCCCTGTGATGGAGAAGGTGAGTAGTATTGACTAGGCCTCACTTGGCAATGTCCTGGCAACATCCTGATTCTAAAGCGTCTCTGATTTCTTCCCCATTAAAAAAACGACATCCCGTGCCAATGGTAATCTACCTGGCAACAGTTCTCTCATTGGATGCCTGTGCCTGGAGGAGGAGGAAGGAGGGGTGTGTGCATTGTGTAATAGCATGCCATGCCGAATGTAGTTTGCTGCCCTTAATGTCAGAAAATTCACATCTACACCCAACCAATAAGAGAGCACGTTCCTTAACAAAATGTGGCAATTCTCCTGCTGGTGGTTGGAAGCAAAATGTACAATTGCAATTTTTATTTTGTGGTTGGCTTCCAGTGGACCAGGTGATGGCTTCCAGGCCAAGATTTACAAAAAAGAGAAAATGTCCAGTGAGTGGGAGTTGTATAGATGAAAATGCCTTGCTGATGTCAGAGGAGAATGGGCAGACTAGTTCGAGAGGATAGAAAGGGGACAGTAACTCAAATAACCACTCCTTACAACCAAGATATGCAAAATACCATCTTTGAATGCAGAACACATCAAACCTTAAAGCAGATGGGCTACAGCAGTAGAAGACCACCCTGGGTTCCACTCCTGTCAGCTAAGAACAGGAAACGGAGGCTTTGCACAGGCTCACCAAAATTGGACAAAAGAAGATTGGAAATACATTACCTGGTCTGATGAGTCTCGATTTCAGCTACGACATTCAGAGTGTAGGGACAGAATTCAGAGTAAACATAAAAGCATGGATCTATCCTGACTTGTATCAATGGTTAAGGCTGCTGGTAGTGGTGTAATGGTGTGGGGTATATTTTCTTGTAGAGGTTATTACTTGGCACACTTTGGGCCCCTTAGTACCAATTGGACAGTTTAAATTCAATGGCCTGTGTATAGTGAAAAATCTGCGCTGCCACTGAAATCCAAGTAAATATATTTATATGTGAAAATGATGAAAATTGATCAAGTATAAAAAACTGATATAACTGTGTATAGGTGCTGCAACTTATATAGTCGGCACATAAATTGTGGGAAAATATTCTATCATCTCGAACTAGTCTGCCCATTCTCCTCTGACATCCGCAAGGCATTTTCATCTATACAACTCCCACTCATTGGATATTTTCTCTTTTTTGTAAATCTTGGCCTGGAAGCCATCACCTGGTCCACTGGAAGCCAACCACAAAATAAAAATTGCAAATGTTCCTTTTGCTTCAAAATTGCGCAACCAAATACAATAAAAAATAATACAAATTAAATAGTGTATATTCTCAAGTCCATAGTGTGTTCCAATAAAAATCTGTGATATTCAACACTCTGAATGTGACTTGAAACTTATTTTCGATTTTTATGATAAGAGAGACCACTTACCAGATAAGGTGGATCTCGGGTTATAGAGAATTCCTCCTGACTGCTGCTCTCATGCGATATTCCTTATGAGTGCACTGGCAGATCCTCCTGAGTGGTCTTCCACATTGGAATGTATTTACCAGGTGATAAAGAAGAAGAGGCTTCATGGTGCAGTATCTATCTCAGTTTAAAAGATTTATTACAAGCTTTAAAAGCACTGACATCCAAAAGCTATTAAATGATTTCAAACAGCCACGGCTCAAGCCAGCCAGTTGGTGCGTAGTGACGTCAGACAGGTGTTATACCCAACGCGTTTTCCCTGTACATCAACTGGGAACGAATGTTGCTCAATTTTGATCAAATTCCACGGCTTACTTGAGTATTGTTACTGACCATGTCCATCCCCTTATGACTACAGTGTGCCCATCTTCTGATGGCTATTTCTAGCAGGATAATGCGCCGTCTCAAAAATCTCAAATCCTCTCAAACTGGTTTATTGAACATGACAATGAGTTCACTGTACTCCAATGGCCTCCACAGTCACCAGATCGAAGTCCAATAGAGCACCTTTGGGATGTAGTAGATTGGGCGATTTTCATTATGGATGTGCAGCGACAAATCTGCAGCAACTGCGTGATGCTATCCTGTCAATATGGACTAAAATCTCGGAGGAATGTTAAATCTATGCCACCAAAAGTTTAGGCAGTTACGAAGGCAACAGTGGACCCAACCTGGTACTAGCAAGGTGTACCTAATAAAGTGTCTGGTGAGTGTATGTCTCATAGATATTGAGACGATTATAAAGCTGAAAGCCAACATTTAGACATTTTCCCTTCATGGCTTGCTTTTCCAATCTCCATGTCATTATAGCACAGACTTGCACACTTGGTTTTATTTGCGATATCTGCATTATTTTTTAATAAGATATGTCACAGGGGGTGCTGCTTTGCATGTGCAGTTTTGCATACCAAAATAGATAATATCTTGCTGCTTCTGAGCCCTGTAAAACCAGTGCAATTTGAATGGATTTACATCCCATCTCTAACGTGTATGGAAAGTGTCGTATACGCTTAAAAAACAAAACCAAACAAATGCTTTTTATTTAAAAAACTGGATAAATGTACATGGGGAGGAAAGGAAAGTTGTTTTCCTCGCAAATGCTAGCATTTATATTGACTTATTTGTCGTTTTTACCAAGTGTGTTCATTTGTAGAGACACAAATTGTGCATTTATTTCTGAGGTAAATAGTAAAACTGCCATTTTCCTGCCTGTGCTTGTGTTATAAATGTCCCTCATTACTTGCTGCTCATTTTCTTATACTTGCATCAGAGAGCCCTTACAACAACTGAAGAAAACATCCCTGGTATTACAGAAGAGGCAGAACCATACATGGGCTAATTTCGAGAAATAGGGGTGATCTCTGAGGAAAACAGAGCAGGTACTCATAGCAACTAGCAGAGGCGATTTAGTTCGCATGTGCCGCGCTATATAAGTTTTCATTCATTCATTCAACTAGAGTGCCCAACCTGATTTACCAAGAGAAAGCATCTTTTTTTAATGGAGTGCATTATACAGTCTCCATAGAACGATGTCATATCATTCATGAATTACAGGCTGCCGGATGGAGCCTGAATAATCTCTCCTCCAGACACTTAAGCCTCGTACACACTGTATGATTGTTGACCAACCGAGAGTCTGATTTTTGTCAAAAGGACGTGTGCCAGGATCTTGACTTGCATATTAACGGTACAAAATTGTCGTGCCGCAAACACGAACGTAGTGACGTGCTACAAGGAATTTCAGCTCTTGAAGGCGCCACCCTTTGGGCTCCTTCTGCTAATTTCATGTTTGGTGAGCATTGATTGCGAGCATGCATGTTTGTAATTTTGACTTTTGTGTGACGGATTTGTGTACTGACCTTACGAAAATCAGATGTCAAGCCATTGTCCACTGAAAATTTACTAGCCTGTCATCCAACATTTGTTGGCTGAAAGTTGGACAACAGTTGTCAAAAGGAGCGTACTAACCGTAAGATTTTAGGACAATACTCTTATCTACAGACCTTCCCAACAATCGAACCGTGTGTACGAGGCTTAAGGCTGTGTTCACACTATTTTCCCCCCACATCCAATTCGCATGACAATAGACTGTGACCAGCTCTCAATGGAGCAGTCCGCACTGGAAAAGGATCCTGGGGTTAAGCCTAGAGTGTTCTCTGTATAACACTTCAGTAAATCCTCCAGGTAGGTGGAGAGCCCTGTCACCTCACCTGTCAGGGGATGGGTTCCCTTTTCCTTACAGACTTTTTTTCATGGGGCAAGGCTGTTACACCTGGTGGTGCAATGGGAAGCTGTGGAATCACAGCAGTGCCAATGAGCCTATAACAGTACTTCTCACACACTGTGTCATTTCATTAAGTCCTATTGGTCATCTTGATTGCCTTGCACTGTGCTGTGCTGAACAAAACGTATGGCCTGCTGTACTTTTTTTCAGGATGCACCACCTGCACACCACAGCAACATGGTAGAAGGCAGTTCTTGGGGCTTTTGTTCACGTTTTCTAGTGTTACCCCTCAGTGCAGCACCTGTCTACAGGCCATGCCTACACTCCACAGTCATGTGCTGCAGCTGTCCCTCACCTGTGTGATCCTCCTGAGGGAAATATGACTTTGTGTACTTCTCTGTCTATGAATTCTGCTGTGAAGTGTAAGCTGCTGTCTGAAAATACGCTTCAATTTTCACCTCAATATTCCCCGAACGTTGGTTGCTAAGTACCAGGTACTGTGTAATCGCTGCTGATATGAGAAAATGGTTTGTGTTTAGAGGAGAGGTAAAGTCGATGTTTTCTCACAATGCTGAGGTAAATGTATTTCATAACATGACCTGAGAGGTATACAAAGTGTTATGTTTATTATGTGAGGAAAGCATGCCACTTCAAATAATGTTTTCCGGTTTGGCTGTGCTGTTTCAGTCTTGCTGTAGTTTATTAGTGGTCAGAAACCTGGAATTCATACAGGGTGTAATAGATACTCACTATAAATATGTCTTGCTGGAGTATGGCAAATTCATATTTATGCTAGTAAAGTGCATATGAATCTGTACAGAATTGTCTCAGAATAATTGTGTTGCATAATTGGCTCAAATATACGACAATATACGTATGCGCACCACACAATTCTAGCATTTAATAGGGCTTATTAAATCCACTTTCACCAATACGGTGGTAAATAACTGCATTAATTTGTCGCAGGTATCTGTTCTAACAATGAAAATGTTGCAGGGTTTTCATGAATTTGGGGTGTTTTGTCAAATAATGCCTCCTATCGAGAAATGCAACTGAAGCACTGCAAATGCGCAGTACGAGACTTCACTGGTGTGACGTTTTGACTAGGCAAGCGCAGTTCGTCTGATCCATTTTCCGACAAGAGGCAAGCCAGAGAGAGCCGAGAGTGATGGCAGATTCTGCCCTGCTCTACATGCATTCGCGCAACCTTATATGGGCCGAAAACACTTGTTATTTGGTGGATTGTGACGTAATTTTGCAGCGCAAATTTTTGTATTTATATCGGGCAGGTTGTGGCGTGATCTTGCAGCGTGATATTCTGGACATGGACATAGGTTGTTTCTGGATGTGGACGGTGGTTGTTTCTGGCCGTATTTGGTCTTTTGCTAGACGGTGAAAGTTACATATTGTAATGAGTAAAGTACATTTATACAACACTGTAAAGAAGCACTCTGCGAGGGGGTCATCTGATTTATGGAGGGGCTTTGCGGGGGGGTCATCTAATTTATGGAGGGGCTCTGCTAGGAAACATCTGATTTATGGAGGGGCTCTGCTTTGGGACATCTGATTTATGATTTATATCCGTGCTCCCAGCAAAGTTCGCCCTTATATCGGTGTTCCCAGCAAAGTTATCGCCTCCGGCTCACGCTGTGTCACTCAGGTGACATGAGAACACTGGTTTCTAGCAACCAGTGCACAGTGGCAGGGGGAGGTACCTAGAACATTTGGCACCCGAGGCGTATCCTATATCTGGCAACCCCCCTCTGCTCTGATCATGCCTGTACGCACTCGGCTCCCTCATTCCTGTACGCACTCAACCCCTTCATACCTGTATGCACTCGGCCCACCTCGTACCTGTACGCACTCGGCCCACCTCGTACCTGTACGCACTCGGCCCACCTCGTACCTGTACGCACTCGGCCCACCTCGTACCTGTACGCACTCGGCCCACCTCGTACCTGTACGCACTCGGCCCACCTCGTACCTGTACGCACTCGGCCCACCTCGTACCTGTACGCACTCGGCCCACCTCGTACCTGTACGCACTCGGCCCACCTCGTACCTGTACGCACTCGGCCCACCTCCATGCCTGTACGCACCCGGCCCACCTCTGTACCTGTACGCACCCGGCCCACCTCTGTACCTGTACGCACCCGGCCCACCTCTGTACCTGTACGCACCCGGCCCACCTCTGTACCTGTACGCACCCGGCCCACCTCTGTACCTGTACGCACCCGGCCCACCTCTGTACCTGTACGCACCCGGCCCACCTCTGTACCTGTACGCACCCGGCCCACCTCTGTACCTGTACGCACCCGGCCCACCTCTGTACCTGTACGCACCCGGCCCACCTCTGTACCTGTACGCACCCGGCCCACCTCTGTACCTGTACGCACCCGGCCCACCTCGTACCTGAGCCAGCACAGCTACAGAACACCTCCTGCACCCACCCTGCTCTGATAGCTGTCCTGCCACACACCCCCCCCCCCTAATGTGCTGCACCCGGTGAGAGACTCTGGGCTTTGGGCCCCAGGATCAGAGCTATAGCCCCAATAGCCACCCCTAGCAATGCCATGGATCCGCACTGCCAGAAATGTGACACCAATGGCTTAAGGCTCCTACACACAATCAGAAAATCGTACAAAAGATACTGCTTTTGAAGCTATCATATAATAATCTGATCCTCTGAAAAATAGCTTTCATCCAAAATTTTCCAACGGGACAAACACGAAAATTTTTCTCATACGATACCAGATCGTACGATTTTCATTTAACCAGTACCGTATTCGTCCGAAAATACAATACATTACATCACTTCCAAATTTTTATTCTGTCATACAAGTATTTTTGTATTTTAATATCCTCTTCATTTTCGATATGGAGGCTAGCATGCAAAAAAAAAGATGATCATTCTTCCAATAATCTCACTAGGCTTTAAGCCTGATTCACACCTAACCATGTTTTAGTTTGCATATTGCAGGTGACTTTTGCGTTTTTATAATACATGTTTTCATCCATTGAAGTCTATGTAACCAAAAAACTGAAAAAAGTCCCTGGCACTTTCCATAAAATGCACAGATGTGAACCAAATCCATAGGAAACTGTTTTATTTGTTCTATAGTGTGTTTCTGCAAAACTGAAAACGCACTAAAAAATGTGAACCAGGCCTAAAACTGCATTCATGCCAGGGCAGAGGACATTTCTGGGGAATTTCAAGTGCTTTTTTCAGGCGTTTGTGCACGTGTATCAGGCTTCAAGGGTTTGTTTTCTAGACTTGGCAAGGAGAGGAGAGCAGTTCTATATGAGAAGAAGAATTCATCAGGTGTAAAAAGGCTTGTACTGCACATTTACAGACATTCCTATTGAAGTCTATGGAACCAATAATGCCTGAAAATACTCATAAAAAGCTATTATACTGAGCGTAGGGCATAGAGCAACTGAGTGTAAGAATGTGAATATATTTACAATAGGATTTTGCATGTTGAGCATATTTAGGTGTAGGGAAATGAGCAGAAAAACCCTAAAGTGTGAATGAGAGCTTACCGAATCCCCAAAGTATTGTATGGGTATGCAGAACTCTGGGGGTGAGTCAGTTTGCATGCAGAGGTGATGGTCTGCCCCTAACTGCAGGTAATTGCTCCATGTGCAATTACATCAGACTACCTGTAGCTGCAGCCCTTGTACAGGTTGCGTGGCCACAATTATCCATATTCACCTGTAAATCCAGCCTCAGGAAAAGTTTTGATTTTTGCTGTAGCTGGCAATCTAATCCTGTGCGAATGAGGCCTTAGGCCCCGTACACACGACCGAGCTTCTCGTGCAGAATCCAGCGAGAAGCTCGCTGGGATCCATATTCTGCCGAGAAGCTCGATCATGTGTACGTTTTCGCCGAGCAAACTGACGAGCGAGGCGTCGAGCCAAAATAGAGAGCAGGTTCTCTATTTGCTCGATGGGCCATCGGGACTAATGGCTCGACGCCTTTTTCGACAGCGTGGTCGACAAACTCGACGGCCGGCCGAGAACCTCGTCGGGCAGAACAATGGGTTTAGCCCGACGAGGTTCTCGGTCGTGTGTACGCGGCCTTAGTGTCAGGGTTAGAACCATTTAACGAAGGCTTTCCGATCAGGTCCACCTATCAGTTTTCCAGGTAGACCCGATCGAACACTCTATTCATCCCTATGGGACAGCAGATGTCAGTGGTGACATGTCTGCTGACACCCGCTGCTATCAGAGCTATAATCGAGGGTCATAGCTTGGCAACCTAGGGAGCTGGTAGCTGAATTCCTACCGCTCCATTTGTCAAAATTTGGGGCTCAAACGACCTATGGTTCCTGAGATACAGGGCTTCATGTGCAGCCTGTAAGAAGCTACATACATAGGGGCCAATTTAAATACAGGCTGGCACACTTTGCAGCAGACTGAGAGGTTGAGCTTACAGTGCCTCTCCCCACTTTTTGTTAGAAGCACTGAGCTTAATGGACAGCTTGGAATCTTGGACCTATGGTAAAGTACCATTGGCCCAAGCTGTCCAATAAAAATGCTGCAGTGGAGCCATGCCTCTCACTGCAGTGTCATAGAATGGGTCTAAAAGACAAATGCTCCCTTCCAGCCCAGCCCTCTTATCTTCAAGGAAAGACATGGGTTTATGGGTATGAGACTTACCCACAATCCCATGTTTTTCTCACAAAGTTAAGAGGGAAAATGAGAATATGCTGCTGCTGAAAAGGGTACGGTTTTAATCAAGCGAAATTATTTATATGCTATTTTATAGCATAATTATTTATCTATTTACTGTAAAATTGCTGGTTGGAAGTTACCGTATTTATCAGCATATACCACGCACTTTTTTGCCCTTAAAATCAGGGCAAAATCATGTGTGCGCCATATACGCCGATACTCGCTTCCCGCACTGTGTTTGAACTGAGCCGCCGACATATACCGAGCGGAGTACACTCGGGTTCACTTGGCCAGGCTCGGCTCCCCTCGTGGTTATGCGTGAGGAGCCGAGAGGAGCCAAACGTGCCCGAGTGTACTGCGCTCGGTATATGTCGGCGGCGTTTAAACACAGAACGGGAAGCTGGGATCGGCTCAGAGACAGCACGGGAGAAGCGGGGAGGACACCACGAAGGCCGCAGACGGACGCCGGACCGGACAAGGCCGCCGATGGACGCCGGGCAAGACACTAAAACTGTATGTAATAAAAAAAATACGCCGGTGCTCGTAATAGGCAGATAAATACGGTACATCAAACTTCATTAATTTGTCCGTTAAGTCACCTGCTTGAGTACAGTTTTTGAAAATATAGTAAATTATAAAAACAATATATAATAATTATTTGTATATTACTTGCTTATGGTAATTAACCCCTTGCCACCCAGACCAATTTTTACACTTCTTTGCTACATGTAAAAATCATATTTTTTTTGCTAGAAAATGACTAAGGACCCCCAAACATTATATATTCTTTTTCGTAGACACCCTGTTACAAAGACGTACAGTTTTATGAACACATACCAAAGTTGCAAAACTGGGTTCAGGTATAAAGTTTTGTTTTACCTTTGTTATTAAGAAGTTAATCCGAGACATTTATACCCTGACAGAATACCAATATACATAATGAAGACATGTGAAAGGATACTGTAGTTTATAATCAAGATACAGTGTCTACGGAATAAAAATAATTTCACTGAACATTTGAGCATTGACCTTTTAAATATTTCAGACCAACACACTCCCCTTTTTCTGTGTAAAATGCCAGAGGTAAAGACTATACTGCTTTCATTTAATTGTGTGTTTAATAACCAACATGAATGTCTGATCGTTGCGCAAGGGGAATTCTTGTACAAGCACGACCATTCATTAATTCAAATAACGAGGTTGAGTTTCTTTAGTGTTACCTGTATTATGCTGAACAAAGCTTGTTGCTGCACTTCCTTCTTGTGCATTGATCCCCCGAGCTATATGATCAGCTGATTACTTAACCCATTGTGGCCTATGCTAACCAGTGTGTTTGTGGCCACACGCCATTTGCAGTTTTTGGTATGTGCTGTTTAACCACTTAATCCCTGTACCATATTGCTGCCCAATGACCAGAGCACCTTTTGTGATTCGGCACTGCGTTGCTTTAACTGACAATTGCGCAGTCGTGCAACGTGACTCCCAAACAAAATTGGCGTCCTTTTTTTTCCCACAAATAGAGCTTTCTTTTGGTGGTATTTGATCATCTCTGTGGTTTTTATTTTTTGCGCTATAAACAAAAATAGAGCGACTATTTTGAAAAAAATTCAATATTTTTTACATTTTGCTATAATAAATATCACCAAAAAATATATAAAAAAACTTTTTTTTTCCTCAGTTTAGGCCGATACGTATTCTTCTACATATTTTTCGTAAAAAAAATTGCAATTAGCGTTTGATTGGTTTGCGCAAAAGTTATAGCGTTTATAGGGGGTAGTTTTATGGCATTTTTATTAATATTTTTTTTTTTACTAGTAATGGCGGCGATCAGCATTTTTTTTCAGTACTGCGACATTATGGCGTACACTTCGGACACTTTTGACACATTTTTGGGACCATTGGCATTTTTATAGCGATCAGTGCTATAAAAATGCATTGGATTACTATAAAAATGCCATTGGCAGTGAAGGGGTTAACACTAGGGGGCGGGAAAGGGGTTAAGTATGTTCCTGGGTGTGTTCTAACTGTATGGGGGGGTGGCCTCACTAGGGGAAATCACTGATCTTCCGTTCATACATTGTATGAACGGAAGATCAGCATTTCTCTCCCTGACAGGACCGGGAGCTTTGTGTTTACACACAAAGCTCCCGGTCCTTGCTCTGTACCGAGCAATCGTGGGTGCCCTGCAACGATCGTGCCCGTGTCTCAGGGGTGCACGGGCCGCCGGCGGCGCGTGTGCGTGCCTCCTAGTGGCCGCAAAAAACAGCCGACATAGAGCTACGGGCTCTCGCCCAGGAGAGCCGACCTGCCGCAGTAAAATGACGGCGGCAGGTCAGCAAGCAGTTAAGTAGATATTCTTTTTTTTTTTTTTTTGGTATTGCTCACTTACATTTAAACAACATTGTCATGGCTTTCTTTTGTTATAGTACGTAGAAATGCATAATACTTTGTCAGATTAGAAATGCACATATTTTATCCATTTGGCGCTTGCACCTTTTATTTTATGTCAAATTGACAGATTAGCCTAATGCCCCATACACACAATTGGGATTCCCGGCGGTAAAAAGTCCCGGGGGGGAAAACTGAGAACCTGCTTGTTCACTTTCCCTGTGTACTCACCAGAGGTTTCCCCATCAGGAAAACTGTGGTGAGAACTTTGGCCGGGAATCCCAGCCGTGTGTATGCTCCAGCGCGGTGTTTCCCATAGGGAAACTCCCGGAAAAAAGACAGCCTGGAATCACGGCAGGAAATAAAAAGAACATGTTCTAATTTTTCCTGTCGGGAAAACTACCATGGAGCATACACACGGCCAGTTTCCCCGCCAAAAGCTGTCATGGCAGTTTTTACAATGGAAAAACTGGTCCTGTGTCCGAGGCAATAGTGTTAAAGTCAAGTTGACGCATACTGATGGTGCCAGATTTGACCTAGGCATCTACTGTGTGTGTAATTCTCCTTTAAGGGGGTGTGACAGGAGGTGTGTCCTATGCCCACATACCTTTGCTAATAGTGTCCCTTTTTACCCATCTCAGAAAGTTGGGAGGTATGTCTTTAGGGAATCAAGCCCATAGAGGTAGATAATGGCAGAAGTGTCATCCATCACTGGGTCATGGATTACTTTCCCCTTCGATATTGTTTTTTTGCCCAGAGTATTCATTCAGGGTTTAGATTTAATTTCTATACCCATATTGGAAAAATGACAGAAGGAATCTGGAAACGTGTTTTAAAACTGTACCCAAGTGACTGAACAGGGTTAAATAGTGAGTATGAATCACAGTAATTTCTTTATTTGCAACCTCAAACCAGAGTAAGAGAAATAACTCTATAAACAGGAGTACAAATGTCAGAAAAGAATATTGTGTAGCTTCTGGAATAGCCTAATTAGATTGTTATCTTCAAGGTACTGTGTGTACTGAAAATGAAAACTTATAATGAATTTTAATTAAATGTATGCCAGTGTTTTCTAAGGGATGATGGTTAAAGGTCTAAGAATCCCATGCAGTTAGAAACTGAATACAATTTATGCAACAATAATAGAAATAATTATCACTTGAAAATAATATTTGACCTTGATCTCCTAGACTGTGACTAATTGTTCTATTGCTGAAAATATGAACTGCTCCATAAAAGGCGAAGTTCAGAGGAACAATGTTGGCAAAAATGTTGATCCTTTTTATTTTCCAAGATGTTCAGGCTTATTTGTCAGAAGCTGTTGTACTTGTTAAGGGTTTTTGTAGGTAGAGGAACCATAGAATCATTCAACAGAGCCAGGTTATTCATTACTTTTTTCTTTTGCTGATTATATGTATTACTATTTGCATATTATTATACATACAGTGCCTGCCGCCGAGAATGTGTTTTTAGCACGACAGCATCGCGATGATTCTCGGCGACAGGCTGCCGACATCTCGCACTCGCTGGAATAGTAAAAGCACATTCCAGCGAGTGCGTCATAGAAGCGACGGGTATCCGACGCGGATTCCCGCCAACTCTACACGTGGGCGGAGTTTGTTATGAATCCGACATGGGTTCCCCCCTCAGGAGCATAACGGGCCCTTAGATCTGGTATGGGTTTTAAGGAGACCCCCCTACGCCGAAAAAACGGCGTGGGGGTCCCCCCACAATCCATACCAGACCCGTATCCAAAGCACGCCGGCCGGTCAGGAAGGGAGTGGGGGCGAGCGAGCGCCCCCCCCCTCCTGAGTCGTACCGGGCAGCATGCCCTCAACATTGGGGGGTCAGGTGCTCTGGGGCAGGGGGCGCACTGCGGCCCCCCCACCCCAGAGCACCCTGTCCCCATGTTGATGAGGACAGGGCCCCTTCCCTACAACCCTGGCCGTTGGTTGTCGGGGTATGCGGGCGGGAGGCTTATCGGAATCTGGAAGCCCCCTTTAATAAGGGGTTCCCCAGATACCGGCTCCCCACCCTAAGTGAATGAGTATGGGGTACATCGTACCCCTACCCATTCACCTGCAATAAAAAGTGCAAACACAAATAAACCACACAGGGTATTGAAATATTTTATTAGTTGGCCGCCGGGGGGGGGGGGGGTGTGTGTATGATCGCTTTTATAAAAGCGCCCCCCCTCCGGTGGGCTTCTGCGGGGGGGTGGGTGCCGCTGTTCTTCGCCGCCGTCTGGTTCTCTTCCGCCGCCGGGGGGGGGGGGGGGGCGCTTTGATAAAAGCGCCCACCACCCGGCAGGCTTCCTTCTACATCTTCTCCCACTCTCCGGGGGTCTTCTCCGGCTCTCCGGGGGTCTTCTCCGCTCTCCGGGGGTCGTCTTCTTCTTCAGGACTCGCCGCCGCTATCTTTTCTGTGACGTCGTCTTCTTCTTCTCTTCTCCAGATGTTGACGCAACGCTTCCTTCCGCTGTTATGGCTGGCGTGCGGCTCGCAGCGAGTTATATAGGCCTGTCTTGTGACGTCGCAGTCCCATCATGCTCCGGTAGGTACCACGTGGGTAGGTAGCACGTGGTACCTACCGGAGCATGATGGGACTGCGACGTCACAAGACAGGCCTATATAACTCGCTGCGAGCATGCCATAACAGCGGAAGGAAGCGTTGCGTCAACATCTGGAGAAGAGAAGAAGAAGAAGACGTCACAGAAGAGGGGACTCGCCGCCGCTAGTAATTGAGCTAACACACGAAGATAGCGGCGGCGAGTCCTGAAGAAGAAGAAGACCCCCGGAGAGCCGGAGAAGACCCCGGAGAGTGGGAGAAGACCCTCCCCGCCGCCGAAGGTGTCGAAGGAAGCCCGCCGGGTGGGCGCTTTTATCAAAGCGCCCCCCCTCGGCGGCAGAACAGAACCAGACGGCGGCGAAGAACAGCAGCACCCACCCCCCGCAGAAGTCCGCCGGAGGGGGGCGCTTTTATAAAATCGATCATACACACCCCCCCCCCCCGGCGGCCAACTAATAAAATATTTCAATACCCTGTGTGTTTTTTTTGTGTTTGCACTTTTTATTGCAGGTGAATGGGTAGGGGTACGATGTACCCCATACTCATTCACTTAGGGTGGGGGGCCGGTATCTGGGGGCCCCCTTATTAAAGGGGGCTTCCAGATTCTGATAAGCCTCCCGCCCGCATACACCGACAACCAACGGCCAGGGTTGTCGGGAAGGGGCCCTGTCCTCATCAACATGGGGACAGGGTGCTCTGGGGTGGGGGGGCCGCAGTGCGCCCCCTGCCCCAGAGCACCTGACCCCCCCATGTTGAGGGCATGCTGCCCGGTACGGCTCAGGAGGGGGGGGCGCTCACTCGCCCCACTCCCTTCCTGACCGGCCGGCCGGCGTGCTTTGGATACGGGTCTGGTATGGATTGTGGGGGGACCCCCACGCCGTTTTTTCGGCGTAGGGGGGGTCTCCTTACAACCCATACCAGACCTAAGGGCCCGTTATGCTCCTGAGGGGGGAACCCATGCCGGATTTTTATTTAAAATCCGGCGGGGACTTCCTTCTCAGGATTCATAACAAACTCCGCCCACGTGTAGAATTGGCGGGAATCCGCGTCGGATCCCCGTCGCTTCTATGACGGCTTTGTCTCCATCGCGGCAAGCCAGCTCGGCGATGGGGCTCGCAAGTGCTCAATCTCGCCGAGAAAGGGAGCGAGATAGACACAATATCGCGGTCAACCACTGTATACTGTGATTTTGTACTTGCCAAATATGCTGCAGAAAACTCCCTCCACTCTGTCTGGCTGCAACCATTTTAACTGTGGGCAGCTGAAGCTGCTTCCTGTTCACTTCCTGGATTTACACAGAGGCAAACCTCCAGCCCTTCAGCTCTCATTGGCCATCTTAGGCCGCGTACACACGATCGAATATATCTGCTGAAACTGGTCCGCAGACCAGTTTCAGCGGACAGATTTGATCGTGTGTACGGGCTAGCAGACAGGTTTCCAGCAGACAAAAGTTTTAAAGCATGCTTTAAAACTTGTCTGTTGGAAGCCCATCTGTCCGACATGTCCGCTGGTTAGTACGCCTAACCAGAGGACATAAATCCCCCGCATGCGTCAAATGGATTCGACGCATGCGTGGAAGTATTTTACTTCCTGGTTCGGTGACGTGGCGGCGTCAACGTCACCGCCACGTCCGTCTGCGGGGATTTTGGTTTGATCGTGTCGGACCGTTTTCATAGGATATATCTCCTCGTGTGTGCGCGGCCTTATGATTCACCCCTCCTCCCTTCCTGGCAAACTTTCATGAGAGTGAGAGAAAGGTTGTGCATGATGTCATAAGCCTAGTCTTTTTACCAGACAATAAACGGGAAGGGGGCTGTATAAGGTATTTATTCGCAGAAAAAAAAATGTTTTACTATCCAAAGTTAAAACAACAAGGGCAGAAGATTTAATAGATGGAAAGTTGAAAAAAATGATGGAAGGTCTGCTTTAAACCCAAAGTAAATTCCAACATGTAAGGGTCCTGAGTTTTCTTGGCATGCAGAGAAAGCATCACTATAGGTTCTGTGAAGAGTTTTCCGAGCTGCCTGGTTCTCCCAATTGGAGTTATTGTTGCTGAAAAAAATGTTGCCTATATTAGTCACACTTTGCACACTTGTTCTACTCATGTTACTTGTATATAGTTTTAGGTACATTGTAGTGCATGAATCTGAACAAAGATTCCTATCCTCCCTGGAAAAAAGTCACAGACAATACATATACAATGGGCCAGATTCAGGTAGATGAGAGTATCTTTCCTCTGGAGTAACGCTTCTCATTTACGTTACTCTGAAGACCCTTTCAGCGCAATTCCTGTAATTCACATAGCAGTTGCGCGTAAACTTGCGCCAGAGTAACGATAATGCGCTGGCGTAACCCGACGCAAGTGGAAGTGGGTGTGATCATATGTAAATGATGGGCGGAGCCCGGCGCAGAGGCTTACGTTCAGCGCATCATCCACGGAGCATGCGCAGTGAGTGCGGCTCCCCTCGCCCCCTTGTGCGCATGCTCACAACTTCCGTCGGCACCACTTCCTGGGAAACGTCAGCGCAATGCGTTCCGCTGGGCGCTTAAAAGCGCTGGCGGAAACGCCATTCCGGCGCAAAAGTAGTTCCGTTTCCCCCCACCCCAGGGAAGATACTTTTGCTCTGTGATGGCTGCTCCCGCTACCCCCAGAGAGAGGAGGAACCTCAATTTTAATACCCAGGAGGTCTCTGTCATTATATCGGCTATGGAGACGGAGAATGAATTTCTCCATGGCAAAAAAAGCCGCAAGACCAGCCGGGAGAGGAAGCAGGGCATCCTGGAGTCGATTGCTGCCAGGGTCAATGTCCTGGGCTACTCCACCCGGACTGCTGGGGACATACAAAAGAAAATCAATGACCTGCGGCGCAAGGTGAGGGACAAGGTGGCCTCCATCAGGAGGTATGAGAGGGGCACAGGTGGTGGTCCCCCATGTCCTGTCACCCTGACCGCAGAGGAGGAGGTGGTCGCTCGGTGCCTGGAGAGGGAGCAGGTGGAGGGGGTCGCAGGCTATGACTCCGTGGAGGAAGGCACAAGGACAGGTAAGTGTTTTATAATCCCCTATTTGATGTTTTGCATTTGGGGGGGGGGGGTACATGTGCCAAGTGTGTGGGACCACCAACATGTGTCTGCTTTGTGTCATCCACAGATGACGGAGCTGGGCCATCATCTGTCAGCCTGCATTCCACCCCATCCCCCCCACGCCATCATGTGCCCGAGCCACTGGGTGGTGAAGAGGTTGTTGAGGAGGAGAGTGGCCACACCACACCTGCCGAGGTGGTTGTGGAAGATCCTGCTGTGGCAGAGCAGGACTTTTCTTTGGTCTTGTCGGTCTCCTCCCCTTCTCCTGGCCCGTCTGTCGTCCCCTCCCCCATCCTTGGAAGCCCCTCAAGGGCGACACCTTCCACCCGAGGACATACATCTTCTGGCCCCAGGAAGGCGACCCAGAAGACCAGGGGGGTGTCTGATGGTGTCCAGGACCAGTTGGCAAGGGATCACGCCAGACAGACAGAACAGATGGGGGCCATAGCGGACCACTTGCAGAAAGTCTCTGACAGCCTGGGCTCCGTTGCCAACATCAGCAACGCAGTGCAGGATGTCAGCTCTAACTGCGCTGCAGTGGTCACCACTTTGGGGGAGGTGCAGGGGGATATCCAGCACCTCACTGCAGCCGTCCAGGCCAACACTGCTGCCATCCATGGTAACAGTGCTGCCATCCGGGAGCAGGGGAGGCTGAGTCGGCGGGCCCAGCATTACCAGGTGACCCGTCAGCTCCGGATGCAGGCCCAGACCAACAGTTATCTTGGACGGATAGCCAGGGCCTTGGAGGGCACGCAGGCCACACCTGCCAGGAGTGGCCCACCTGGGGATCAGCCACCTCCAGATGCCCCCCCACCCACTCCATCCAGGCAGCTGCGGAGCCAGAGAGGGGCCCCCAGAAGAAGCCCCCGGCATCCCCGATGAGGCCTTTTTTTTGGTGCTGGTTTTATATTATTATTTTTGACATACTCAGGTCATGAGTTTATTTTATTTTTTTCTCAGGTTATGAGATTATTTTTCTTTTATTGGTCAGGATATGATCTTTCTAATTTATTTTTGTACTGCACACGGTCAGGAGTGCAGGGGACAGTGTGAATGGTGTGTGAATGTGAGAGGGTGGCACTCCTGAAAGTAAGGGGTGTCACCCTCGGCCGTGGTGGTGAAGTGAACCCCACGGCTGAATGAATGATGTGTGAAAGGTGTGTGAATGGACAGTGACATCATTGGGGCCTTGACGCGGCGTTACTGCTCCCAACTCCTACATGCTGGACTTGGGCTAATCCAATGCGATGTGCATGTGGTGTGTGTGATCTAGGGACATCAGTGGTGTACACGCGTGCACTGTCTGTGTTATTAATGTTTTGGTTTAGTGTCCAAAGATGCCTACGGCGAGGACCCTCCTGACTGCTCTTCCATCAGCAGACTGGGTGTCCTCTGGCAGGGGGGGACTGTGTGGGTCGGGGGTCAGGTCATCACGTATGTCAATATGCAGGCCTTTTTTCATAGCAAAGTTATGTAGTATGCAACATGCACCGATGATCTGACACACAAAGGTAGGGGAATACAATAGGGCCCCCCCAGACTTATCCAGGCATCGGAAACGGGACTTCAGGAGCCCGAATGTTTGCTCCACCACTGCACGGGTTTTGATGTGTGCTTCATTGTATCTTCTCTCTCCTCTGGTTTGGGGGTTCCGGAAAGGAGTCATTAGATGGGGTCCCAATGCATATGCAGAGTCACCTGTAAGGTAAAAGACAGGAGAATGTTAGTCATGCATGTGCGATTTCTGTTGTGCATGACGGGAGGGGATAGTCATGCCTGACTCCCATGTCACTCACCAACCAGCCAGCTGTCCCCATACATGTTCTGGTTAAATTCTGCTGGGATGGGGCTCTGACGGTATATGAAGCTGTCATGGCTGGACCCGGGGTGTTTGGCACGGACGTGCCATATGAGGCGTTGGGCATCGGCTATCACCTGTACGTTGATGGAATGCCAATGCTTCCGATTGCGGTATATGTGCTCTGTGGCACTGGGGGGCTGTAGGGCCACATGTGTGCAATCAATGGCCCCCACAGTGCGTGGGAATCTGGCAATGTTGTAGAAATCTGTCATTGCCTTCTGCCGCAGCTCCTCAGTGGTTGGTCTGATGAACTGGTTGGACATGCGTCTGAGGATTGCAGGGACAACCTGGTGCACACATCTGCTTATGGAGGACTGTGACATCCCAGCCACCACTCCACTTGTACGCTGGAATGATCCACTGGCAAGGAAATGGAGTGTTGCCAGGACCTTCACCAGTGGCTGCACTGCTTGTGATCGGTGTGTTGGGCTGGTGATGTCCTCCTGCAGGGTTGTGGTTAGTTCAAGTATTGCATCTGGGCTGAATCTGAATAGGCGATACACCTCCTCATCCCCCATGCCAAAGAGGTTCATACGTGTGCGGTATATCCTCTCACGTGCCCGCCTTCTTGGTTCCAGGGGACCCATCAGTAGTTCTAGGACCACGAGTGCCCCTGGCATGTTGGCACACAGAGGTGTTGTCCTTGCAAGTGGGGGTGCTCAGCTAGCTCTTATCGTCGGTAACGCTGCTGTAGCTGCTCTCCTGCTGACCTGTGACCGTCTGGAGTAAAGATAAAGCAGCCTTTTGTAGAAATAACTTTGCGCTGGACGGATCAGATACGCGCGGCGCATGTAGCCAGCGTATGGTGCTAATCCGTTCGTGAATTGGGAAATCTCCCTCATTTGCATATTTGCAGGGGAAATCAATGGGCGCGACTGATGCGGCCAGCGAAAATAAACGCTGACGATACTCTGGCGTCGGAACGTTCCGCCCGTCGCAAATGAGCCGTTATTGGGCGCATCTAGTTTGGTGGGTACGGGCACATAGAAACGTCGGCGCATCAGCACAGTTACGCGGCGCATATCCAAATACTCCAGCGCAAGTGTTCGTGAATCTGGCCCAATGTGTTTTTTGAGTACAGAGGTATGAGTTACCCTACTCCTTAATATAAACAGAAGCTTACCTAATAGGTAGTTATTAGCCTTGAGACAAAATGATAGCCTCATATCGAGAGAGAGAAAAAGTTGTACAGCACAATCTGCAGTGGAGTACATCACACTCAGACTAAGGAACTGAATTCACTTAAAGCGGAGCTCCAGCCGCAATTTTTTATTTTTTTTCAAAGTCGGCAGCTACTAACAGTGTAGCTGCTGACTTTGAATAAGGACACTTACCTGTCCTAGGCGCCCGCGCTGACGGCCCCCGCCGATGCTGATCCTCGATCCCGGCACCGCCATCCACAGTCAGGGAAACAGGCAGTGAAGCCGTGCGGCTTCACTGCCCGTTTCCTACTGCGCATGTGCGAGCGACGCGGCGCTTTCTGAATGGTCCGGCTGCTTTCTGGGATACACACAGTTCCCAGAATGCAGCGCGGCCCATTCACAAGAAGACACCGAGAAGAGGAGGAGGAAGAAAACAGCACCGCGGATCATGAGGGCAGATTCGGGACTTCCGCATAGCAACAGCCTATTTAGGGTGAGTATTTTTTTATTTTCATTTTTTTTTTTTAAGATTTAAAAAAAAATATATATATATCAGGGTGGAGCTCCGCTTTAAGCACAGTCCCAGTGTTTGGATATTATTACTGATTCCCTTTTTATTGTTTTTTGTAATTGCACTTTAAATTGTATCATATGTGCTACCAGAGTTTGAGTTTCAGAATGATGTCCGTTTATTGGTATACAGGGCTTTCTTTCTACTACACATCTTAGGGGCAAATAAATGGATTCTTAAATACATCCTCTATAATGTGCTACTTTTTAAAAATATTTAGCAAACTTAATATTTTAATATATTTCTCATAGTAGTTTAATTTTGCTACCTAACATAAAAAACAATTCTATTTGTTTATTTGTCTTGGTTGACATTTTTTTTATGTGGCACTTACCAAGACAAATTGCAAACCTTCCTTGATCTAAATCTTATTACCATCCTTTAACCAGTCTTAAATACTGGTTGCACAATGTACACTCTAAAAAATAAAAATACAAAAAATAAATTGTTTCAAATATTTACCTCTTTATTGTTAAAATCAAAATATATGTATTTAAATCTTCAAATGTCTCTAAGTCCTAAGAAAACAAAAGATAAATAGACACGAGGGTGCAGCAAATAGTTTTTTCTAATAAAGGTACAGTTTGGCCACTCACTCATGTGGTAGAGTATAAAGAAGCATATCATGGAGCCATCATCACAGGAACGCTGGCCAAGCAATAGCAATCCAGAGTAATGAAGTGTACAACCTTCAGCAGCACAGGAAGTACAGGAACCCTTCTGACAGTGTGAAAACTATTACCAATGATGTCAGATGTTGGGGATGGTGGTAAAGGGGGCATGGCTATGCATTTTAAGGTGGTAACTACTCTTTCTCAAGCCTGCCGACCTGCAGCTCACACTCCCCTTTGTGTCTGCAATGGCCAACTGTTTTTTTTGCATTTATACATACGTTCTTGCAATATGTTGGGCTAATAGGTATCAGGTATCACATCGGGCTTAGGACATGTTGCATAGTTACAAAGTTGGTGAGGTTGAAAAAAGACACCAGTCCATCCAGTTCAACCCATGATGTGTGTGTGTATGTATGTGTTTATGTCAATAGTGCATTGTATACCCCTGTATGTTGTGGTCATTTATGTGACCATCTAATCGTTTTTTTAAATCTCAACACTCCCTGCTAATACCACTGCTTGTGGAAGAAAATTCCACATCCTTACCAATATGACAGTAAAGGCCCCTCTACGCAGTTTGAGGTTAAACCGCTTCTCTTCCAAATAGTGAATGGCTCTGTGTCTTTTTTAAATTTTTCTTTCACTGAAAAGTTTTTTTCCCTATGCTAGGGTCAACAGTAGGGTACTTGTACATTGATTTCATATCCCCTCTCAAACTTCTCCTCTCCAGAGAGAATAAATTCAATGCTTGTAGTCTTTCCCCATAGTTGAGGTCCTCCATCCCTTTTATTATCTTTGTTGCCATTCTCTGGACTCTCCCAAGTTCCAGCACATCCTTCCTGAGGACTGGTGCCCAGAACTGGATGGCATACTCAAGAATTGCGGCCGGACCAGAGTCTTGTAGAGTGGGAGAATTGTCGTTTTATCTCTAGAGTTAATCCCCTTTTTAATGCATGCCAATATTCTGTTGGCTTTGCTTGCAGTAGCCTGGCATGGCATGTCATTGCTGAACCTCTCATCTACTAGCCCACCCCATTGTTTTATTTAGGCCTTCTTGTAAGGTCTCCACATCCTGTGTAGAAGTTGCCCTGCTTATCTTTGTATAATCCGCAAATACTGAGATTGAGCTGTTTATCCCATCCTCTAGTCTAGATTGTTTATGAATAAATTAAACAGGATTTGTCCCATTACAGAACCCTGGGGGACCCCACTTCCCACACCAGACCATTGACAGTGCTCGCCATTTATCACCACCCTTTTCTACTAGCCAGTTTTCAATCCAGGCACTCACCCTATGGTCCAGGCCTACATATCTTAGTTTGTACAATAAATGTTTGTGGGGACCTGTTTGAAATGCCTTTGCAAAATCCAGATACACCACATCTACAGGCCTTCCTTTATCTAGATGGCAGCTCACTTGTTCAGATGAGGTTAATAGATTGGTCTGGCAAGAGCGATTCTTCATAAATCCTACTAATGATACCGTTTTCATTACTAAAATCTGGTATATAGTCCCTTATCATCCCTTCCAAAAGCTTGCAGACTTTTGATGTTCAGCTAAGTGGCCTGTAGGTCCCAGGGATATATCTTGGCACTTTTTTAAATATTGGCGCCACATTGGCTTTTCTCCAATCAACTGGTACCATTGCAGTCAGTAAACTGTCCATAAACATCAGGAACAATAGTCTGGTGCCCAACTTACTCTATCTGCACCACACCCACTATGCCTAGTAACCTACACTGTGAAGATGGATGTCAGCTACCCCTAACTCTGGAGGTCACCATTAGGCCTCTAGGGGTCAGGGCCATGGCTATACATGTCTAATCTGGGGGTGGAGATTCCTGCTGGCCATTGTACACATAAAGGGGGAGAGTGAGCTATAAGTACGTCGGCTTGAGAAAGAGGCTTTATTGACAATACACACAGCCATGCCCAGTTCACACCCCCTGGCATCTTAAGTTACCAGCAACAGTTCCTATACTGTCAGATAGGTTTCTGTGCTTTAGAGCTCGGCCTGAGTTCCTGTGATGACAGCTACTAACTACATGATATGCTCTTTTATATCCTACTATACGTGAGTGGCCAATTTGCACCTTTATTAATAAATTATTTCATTTGCTGCACTTAGATATGCCCTCTCTGCTGGTCCCCCTATAGAAGGACTGGTGGGGGGGGATGGCCGGATGTAGGAGTGTCTGCTGCGAGTGAGTGAGTGAGCTGCGTGCGTATCCCTCTGCTCAGCTCTGCTCTCCCTGGAAGCCCTGACAGTCTGATGGTGAACAGGGCTGGCAGGTCCTAAGGATACCTCCCCAGAGAGCCCTCTTTCATTAACTTTGATTAATTTGACGGTCTCCTGCAAGTCACCACCGGAGCACCGCTGTCGGCGTCGGCGTTGGCGTTGGCTGACATTACCCTTCTGCCTTTCCCTGCACCTTCCTTCATTTTGCTTGCCCGCTCGGATCTCCTTGGGGTGCGGGAGCGTGCGATACCCCTCAGTGGTTTTGTCGGTGGGAGCGGAGTGTGCGGGCAGACTAGAGGGCTCCGGAGAAGTTCTGGCTGCCACCCCCTGGCGGCGACACCCACTGCTCCCCTCACGAGAACAGCGGGACTGCGGGACTATTGCTTAGAGGCTCCGGGCTCCAGGATCTATCTCCCCGACCTATCTGCAAACCTAGCAGTGCGGCCAGTATAAGCGCAATACAAGCGCAGTGCTCTTGACCAGGTCTGTAACTCACCAGGTCAGAACTGCTAAATTGCCAATTCTAATTCTATTACAGCAGCAGCTACATCTGGCCCCAATATAGAGCTGATATAGTGCCTCCCTTTGCCTTGAGTTCTTTTTTCTCTCTCTTTTTTTTTTTTTTTTTTTTTGGTGATGACTGCCTGCTACAGAGTGCCCCATTTTTGAGGGTTGTTAACTGGAGGCTGGCTGGCCTTTCTGAAGGGTGTTTGTTTAACCAGCTATATTAAATATCAAATCTGCACTCAGAACTTTTGCCAATTTCTTAAAAGATCTATTTCTGGCACTTTAACCTGTTAATTTGCCTTAAGTCGTTTCCCCTTCTTTTGGATTAACCCTCCAAAGAATGTCCACCACCAGATCTACCAAGGGTAATCAAGCTGCCGCGGCCAAATTAGAGCGCTTCACACACATTCCTGCTATTTCGCCGGCCAAAGGTCAACTGGCTGCAACAGCTTCACAGATTAAATTGCAGTCAACCTCAACCTCAACCTCATCCCAGGAAAGAAGAAGCCTCGGTCAAGCAGCCTCAAAATCTTCTAGTACGTCCAGCCTAAACAACGCTAAAACCGTGAGTACTAAAGGGCTGGGGACAGAGGCTCCTGGAATTGTAAATATGCATGCAACGCCGGGGTTGTCTGGTGAAATTGACCCTTTAACAAAAGGTTTGACACTAGAAGGGGAACCGACTCTCAGAGATGTGTTATGCGCTGTGAACGCATGTAAGGACTTTATGGCCAACTTCGACAGGCAGCTAGCAGGCTTAAAAGACGAACTATCATCCATGAGGCAGGAATTACATGGGACTGTAATAAGAACAAACGCACTTGAGGAGAGACTAAGCGCAGTGGAGGACACACTATTTCCACTACAGAGGGAACTAAGGGGGCTTCAGGAGTTAACAGAACTACAAACGGTGAAACTAGATGCGCTGGAAAATAGGTTACGCAGAAATAACGTGAGAGTGGTAGGTCTACCTGAGGGAAGTGAGGGCCCAAACCCTGTCGCCTTCATGGAAAGCTGGTGCAGGGATATTTTTGGCTCTGAGGTTCTCTCACCATTCTTTTCCATTGAGAGGGCTCACCGGGTCCCCTTCAAAACCCTCCAGCAGGGGAAGTACCCCAGACCGTTCTTAATTAAACTCCTTAATTACACCGATAAGGTGACCCTGCTTCAAAAGGCTAGAGAGCTTGGAGACATCACATACAAGGGAGCAAGGGTCTCTATCTACCCTGATTTCTCACCCGACTTGCAGAAACGGAGAGCTGAGTTTACACCTGCTAAAAAATCTCTACAGAAATACAAAATTACTTATGCGCTTCTGTACCCAGCCCGTCTCAGAGTGGCTGCTCTGGGTAGGATTTTTTTCTTCACTGACCCGAGAGAAGTAGCCAACTGGCTGGAAGAAAATAAAACAGCCCTATAGCCCCCCCAAAAAAAAAAAAAAAACAAGGAGGGGAGTGTAGGCCGCAGTACGGACGACGAAAACAAACGCCAACTAACTAACGGGACTGGAGGGACCACATTAAAATATTTTTTTTTTTTTTTTTTTCTTTTTTTTGATAAGGCCTCTCTATTAGGCCTAATAATATTTTTCTTATATATGAGTATATAAGTGGGTATACATGTATGCATGTATGTGTGTATATATATATATATATGTGTATTTTTCCCTTTTTTTTTTTTTTTTTTTACTTATTTATTTATTTATTTATTTTTTTCTTTTCTTCCCTTTTCTCCTCAAGCAATTAAGCTTACTCTATAGGTCCTTTTGGATAGAATTGTACTTTGTTTATGATAGCATTTACATGGTTAAGCACTTGCGTATGTAAAGAATGCAGTGATGCATAATTCCTTTTTATTGACAAAACACTCACACACTCACAACGTCTCTGTTGAGGTATTTTTTTTTTTTTTTTTTTATCACTTTTACTAGGGCACCGATAACCATTCCGCTCCAGCACTTGATCACTTAATCACTTTATTTTGGGTTATGCCACACCGAGTACATTTACTAACTTCTACCCCTGTCCCTTTTTTTTTTTTTTTTGTTCTCACACGGTAGTCCCCATATGGTTAAGCATTTCTGTATGCAAAGAATGTATGGATGCTAAAATTCCTTTTTATATTTACACATACCCATAAGGTCCCTTTGATATTTCTTTTATACCACTTATACCACTACAAGAGTACTGTTAATCAATTTGCTTAAGTACTCTATCACTTACCCCTTGTATTTAGGGTTTTGCCATACTAAGTATACTTACTAAATCTTCAATCACGAGGGTATTATCTGTTTTTTAGAACCCATAAATACATAACTAGCTGCACGAGAGAGTAAAGCTATACCTATTTGTCTCACTGTCCCTTTTTTCTTTACTTAATAGTTCATTTATTTAGCTATATGGTACCCCCACTCGAGGAAAACCCACTTTTTTTTTTTTTTTCCCTTGGTCTTTGGTTCCAACTGGATCCCCCCAGGGGGGGTGGGTAAGAGCAAGAGGGATACGTACTGGGATGCATTGGGGGACGAGTGTTAGTATGAGTAGAGCGGTCATTAGACAAGCCCCTATGGGGAGCCCTGCAGGGCAGGGAGGGAGGGGAGGGGGGGGGATGGGGGGGGAAGGGGGGTCCATAGGGAAGGGGTTCGAGAGCATGCACCTCGGTTATTACAAATCATATCACCACTAGTAGGTGTAAGCGGCGCCAAGAAAGCAAGCTGGCTATCCATCGGTCAAACACTACGAGGGTCATTAGCAACTGCCCCAGATCTTAGCTGCATGACCAATGCCGAATACCTGACTACTATATCAACTTTGGTAGATGCAGGATAAATTAATGGCTATTACTTCCTGGAATGTACGAGGCATGGGTGACCCAGCTAAAAGAACGGCAGTTATGACATTCCTGGAAGATGGAATACCGGGTATAATATGCCTTCAAGAGACACATCTGACTAAAGAGTCAGTTCCGCTTTTGAATAGCCGTAAATTTCAAGCCCAATTCCACTCGGTACACTCCTCCTATTCAAGAGGTGTGAGTACAATGATTGGAAGAGGAATGACTTTTTCTTGTTCTAAATCTTGGGTAGATGAACAAGGCCGGTTTATATTTTTGTCTTGCCTTATTGAAAATAGACCTTATGTTTTGGCTAACTTATATATCCCTCCACCTTTTAAGCTTGATGTCCTATATAACCTTCTTGAGTTTACTCTGGACAAACCAAATATACCTATCATAGCCATTGGCGACTACAATGAGGTGTTGGACAGAACTATTGACAGATTCCCCCCAGGGACCGGTCCTAAGGAGGGGCGGTTGGCTCGCTTCCTGGGTGAAACAGGGATGAGGGACATCTGGAGAACTGCCTATCCACAGACTCGTCAATACTCGTGTTATTCCACCTCCCACCACACTCTATCTAGGATAGATATGGCCCTGTGCAGCGATGACGTAATGCCATTGGTGAAAAAGATGCACTATGGCCCAAGGGGGGTCTCAGACCACTCTCCGCTGACTCTGACAATCAGGATAGGCAGTAGGATCTCGCGCAAAGAATGGCAGTTAAACCCAGGTTGGCTGGAGCTGATCGAGCAACCCCTAATGGTGGTGACACAGATAACTGAGTTTGTGTCCATCAACGAAGGAACGGCACCGCCGGGAGTGGTCTGGGATTCCCTCAAAGCCTTTGTGAGAGGCCTCCTGATTCAGCAGGCCGCTAGGATCAAAAAAGCAGGCAGAGTGGAAGAGTGTAGGCTGGGTGGCGAGTCTACCCAGGCGGAAATGAGATATATCGAGAATCCCACCTCACCCTTGCGGTCTGCATGGCTGGCTAAACAAGATGAGTACAGAAGGTTTATATTAAAATTAGCAGAGAACAAGAGAATTCTACAGAAGCAGCTCCAGTTTGGCGAGGGTGAGAAGGTAGGGCGTATGCTAGCCCTCCTGACTCGAACTAACTCCCCTGCGTCAAATGTCCCTGCTATACGGACAAATACTGGTGAAACCTCGACAGATGGCCAGACCATACTAAAAACATTCTATACATACTATAAAGAACTTTACAAAACTAAAGGGAGGTCGGAGATAGGAGCTATGGAAACATTCTTTCAGAGGATAGTAGTCCCCAAGTTGTTAGATAAAGACAGACAGGAGCTAGACGCACCAATCACTTTAAAAGAAATCCAGCAAGCGGTTTCAGACATGCCAAATCAGAAATCCCCGGGCCCGGACGGGCTGCCCATCGAGGTGTACAAGAAGTTTGGCGAGATTTTGCTTCCAGAGCTGTTGAAGTCATTGGAGTGGGCTGTAGGTGCGGGGACGCTACCCTGCTCAATGACTGAAGCAACGATTATAGTAATACTCAAGGAGGGAAAGGACCAGCTGGAACCGTCATCCTATCGTCCAATCTCCCTTTTAACCTCTGATGTAAAGATCTTAGCCAAAATTCTTGCGACACGCTTAAATAAATTTATTAGTTACCTTATTCACCCGGACCAGTCCGGCTTTATTCCAGGCAGGGCAACAAGTAACAACATCAGAAGAGCCTTCTTAAACATATGTACACCAACAGATAGTGTAGGTTCCAGAGCAGTGTTGTCGCTTGATGCCGCCAAGGCTTTTGATAGCCTCGAGTGGGCATACCTGTGGAGGGTACTTGATGGTTTTGGTTTTGGCCCTCTCTACGTTAAGTGGATCAAACTGTTATATGAAGAACCAAGAGCCAAGGTCAGAATTAACAATGAGACCTCCGAGATTTTTCAGCTGGAGCGAGGCACGAGACAGGGGTGTCCTCTATCCCCCCTTCTGTTCGCCCTCGCCATGGAACCCCTGGCAATCATGGCCAGGGCGAGGTTGGACATAACAGGGTTTAGAAGACACCATGGAGAAGACAAGATAGCTCTCTTCGCAGACGATGTTCTGTTCTTCCTGGGG